>CM028131.1:482365000-482965000 GCA_016271365.2 Neoceratodus forsteri
TTACATCAGAAAAACAAACAATGGGGACTGAATCAGCAGGCTGTTTAACTTACCTTTTTCCAACCGAGCGAAATACTGTATTTGGATTTTGTCTTTTCCGGCCCTTGTTCCCCAGAAATCTGGAGCAGAAGAACTGCGCTGTGAAGACAAACACCACTGTCTGTATGTCTAAAATAAACTACACAATACATACTGGCACATCATCCATAAAACTGTCATGCCATCAAGTGCAAGCTTTGGATTTCTCCTTTGTTATTAGAATTTAATATAAGCCGAAATGCAGCATCAGGGAATAAAGCACCCCCCTCTCCGCAAATCCCTTATTTAAATGGTCAGTTGTATACTATTCAGGTTCAGATTGAGGCTCTGGTCAGGCCTGTTTATTAAAGCAGAGCTGCATTCATTAACAGAAACAGTGTGGTCACTGGGTGAGCTTGGCGTGTTTATACTTTCTGTTTCATCGGTTCTAATACCTCAGGCTTTCTTAATTGATTTACGTAAGTGATAGCATGTCAAAGAAAAACAGGTTACTCACCTGTAACAGTAGCTCTAGGAGTGGTATGTTGTTCATCCACACTGTTTGGCATTGTCCCTTTCCCCACTAAATCTTGCCGGAAGTCTTTAAGTTGGCTCCTCCCACCCACCCGGGTGGTAAATACCTCGGCTCCGCCCCATGACACCAGATCTAACCTGCTGGAAGCAAGGTTGTGCGCCTTAAGCCGTGGAGGTCGGGTGGGTGCGTGTGGATGAACAACATATACCACTCCTAGAACTACTGTCACAGGTGAGTAACCTGTTTTTCTAGGAGTGTGGATATGTTGTTCATCCACACTGTCTGGCAGACTCCAAGCAGTTCTCCGGGAGGAGGGAGGCAAGGCGCATACCCCTACTTATGAAAAAGAGATTGGAGAACCGAGGCCCCAAAACCAGTATCTCGGCGTGACTCAAGGTCGATGTGGTAATGGCTAATGAAGGTGTTTGCTGACTTCCAGGTAGCAGCCCGACAGATTTCCTGGATATGGATGTCCCTGGAAGCAGCCACTGAAGCAGCAGTATGGCGGGTAGAATGAGCTCTTATCCCTCTGGGAAGCTCCTTGCCCGCCAACTCATAACTCAGACTTATGCATGATGTGATCCATCTTGCAATAGTCCACTTGGCTGCAGGTCTGCCAGAAGCAGCTTCAGCATAGGTGACAAACAGCTGGCAAACCTCTCCCGAATTTCCATGCGTCCTCTCCTTATAATAGGAGAGAGCACGTCCTGAGGTCCAGATACGAGCCTGTACTCGGCGTCCGAGGGTAATTCGGGTAATATACCGACAGAGTCAACACCTGGTTAAGGTGAAACTCTGACATCACCTTCGGGAGGAATTTCAGGTGGGGGCGCAGGACAACTTTGTCCCTGTGAAAGACCAGATAAGGGGAGTCCACCGAAAGCACCTGGAGCTCCCCTGTCCTTCTGGCTGACGTGATAGCCACCAGGAAGGCAGTCTTCCACAACAAGTGCGAGAGCTCACACTTGTGCATGGGTTCCAATGGCTTGTCTTGAGCTTTGCCAAAACCAGCAAGAGATCCCACGGAGGTGGAGGTTCACGCACCGGAGGGGATATGTGATCCAGGCCTTTGAAAAAGCGCCCGACCACTGTCTCCTGTGCCATTGTCAGCTGACCGGCCCGCATCTGGTAAGCAGAGATGGCTGCCAGGTGCACCTTAAGGGTTGATGACCAAAGACCCCCTTTGGAGAGAGACCAAAGGTAGTCTAAAATGTTAGCCACAGAGCAGGATAAGGGTCCAGGCTCTTTCCCTGACACTAAATGGAAAACCTTTTCCATTTGAAGGCATAACATTTCCTGGTCGATTCCTTTCGAGATGCTTCCACCGCAGTGTAGACATCCTTGGAAAGACCCAGAGCCTGGAACTCTAGCCGCTCAGGAACCAGGCTGTTAGGTGCAGGGATTGAAGGTCAGAGTGGAATACCTTCCCCTGGTTCAATGATATCAGGTCCGGGCGTGTACAAAGCCGCTCCGGGGTCCTGCAGCTGAGGCTGAGGAGATATGGATACCAGAACTGGCGTGGCCAATCTGGGGCTACCAGGATCACCTTTGCCTTGTCCCTCCTCACCTTGAGTAACACCTTGTGGATCAAGGGAAATGGAGGGAAGGTGTAAAGGAGGCCAGGGGTCCACGGCCTCGAGAAGGCATCCCCCTGCAGCGAGCCCTGCTGAGGGGGGCGGGCATGGTACAGCCGCAGCTTGGTGTTCTCCCTGGAGGTGAACAGGCCCACCAACGGTTTGTCCCAATGGGAGAACAGACTGTAAGCAACCGCTGGATGGAGAGACCACTCATGGGATGTCTGGCCTATGCGGCTGAGAGCATCCACCAGTTGGTTCGAGACTCCTGCCACATGGATGGCCAGGAGATCCGCCTCCAGCCGGCTGATGAAGGTCAAGATCTGGAGCGCCTCCCTGCATAGCAGATGGGAGTGCGTGTCGCCCTGTTTGTTGAGGTAGTACATGGTTGTGGTATTGTCCGTCTGGACTTGAACCACTTGACCTCGGAGCTGAGGAGTGAAAGCTGACAGTGCCAGTCTGACTGCACAGGTTGATGTGGCATCGGGACTCCTCGGGGGTCCAGAACCCGTGAGCTCTGTTGTCCCCCATGTGGGCTCCCCAGCCCATGAGAGAGGCATCGGTCGTAAGGATGACCGTCGGCTTGGGGCAGACAAATGGGATCCCTTCCTGCAAATGACTCGGGATGGTCCACCATTGGAGAGCGTCCCACATCTTCTTGGTGACAGTGACCAGCAGGTCGAAAATACCCTGATGCTGAGACCACTGAGCGACCAGCTCCCACTGAAGGGGGCACATGTGCAATCTGGCCCAACGGACCACTGAGGAGCACGCCGCCATGTAACCCAGAAGGTGCAGGAAGTCCCAGGCAGGGCGCAAGTGCCCAACCAGAAATGACTGAGCAAAGGAGGAAAGAACCTCCACCCCGTCCACTAGGAGCCAAGCTCTGGCTTGATGAGAGTCGAGCTCTGCCTCAATAAAGCCCATCACCTGAGAGGGCTCGAGTTCTGACTTGGCCTCGTTGATTAGGAGGCCCAGGTGGGAACAGGTTTGGAGGGTCAGGACCCTGGACCTCTCCATCTCCTGTAGGGAGGAACCCGTCAGGAGCCAATCGTCTAGATAGGGGTAAATATGAACCCCTTGATGCCGTAGATGGGCTGCCACCACTGCAATGCATTTGGTGAAGACCCATGGGGCCGATGACAGGCCGAACAGCATGGCTCTGAACTCGTACAGGGTCCCTTCGACCCTGAAGTGGAGGAACTGCTGGTGGGAAGGATGGATTGGGACATGGTAGAACGCATCCTGAAGATCCAGTGAACAGAACCAGATGTTTCGCTCCAGAGATGGTATGATCTGGGACAGAGTTACCATCCGGAAGGTGCGAGACCTGAGATATTGATTCAGGTCATGGAGATCTAGGATGGGGTGCCAACCCCCCATCCGCTTGGGCACCAGGAAATACCTGGACATGAAGCCTGGGTCTGTAGGAGGATCCGGCACTGGAGCTCCCGCCTTCTTATAGAGGAGCTGAGCAATGTCGTCCCAAAGGGCCAACTGAGCGCCGACTGAGATCCTTTCCTCCTGTGGGGCACGGGCCCGGCTGGGGGGCTACTGCTCGAACTCTAGAGGCAGTCCCTGTCCAACCACTTCCAGAATCCACCTGTCCGAGGTGATACCAGACCAGGCGGAAAGAACGTGGCGGGGCCGGCCCCCCACGGGAGGACCCAGAACTGGCGTGACGGGTGAAGGGGAGGCCACCCCTGACCCATCACTGTGCAGGCTTGGAGGAGGAGGAGGCACCCAGACCAGCACCTCGGCCTCCTTTGCGGGGCTGTTGGGGACCTTGTTTGGGCTTAGGGCTCCAAGCTTGAGCCTGCTGTTGTTGCTGACCTCCCTGGAAGAAGAGCTGTCTAACCACAGGGGAAGAATGCCGAAAGGAATTCTTCTTGTGCTTCTGCTGGTTCTTGCCCGAAGAACCCTTAGCAGAGGTGGCATCTAAGATGGCATTAGACTACTCAATGCACTGGAGATGACCTGCCACTCACGGACTGAAGAGGTTGGTGCCAAGGATGGGCACGTCAGCTAGCTTGTGCTGAATATCCGCTGGAAAGGAGGATAACCTCAGCCAAGCCCTGCGGCGAGTGGCCACTGCGGCAGCTAGTGAACGGGCACAGGAATCTCCAATGTCCAGGGCCATCTGGAGCTGTTGTTTAGCAACAGCATGGCCCTGGCCACGGACCTGCTTGACCATGGTCTGCATGTCTGCTGGGAGATGAGGGAGGACTTCATCAAGCGACCCCAGAAGGGCATGAGAGAAGTGTGCCATAATCACTGCCGAGCTGGCCCGACGAAGGCCCAGGGATGATGCCGCATAAACTTTCCGGGCCGAGTGGTCCATATTTTTGGACTCCTTGTCCGGAGGGCAGTCAGTATCCGCAGAGCTGCCCATGCGCCGAAACACTGAAGCAGTCACAAGGCTCTCGACCGAGGGATGCTCAGTGAAGCCCGCCAAGGACCCCATGGGCACCGCGTACTTGACGGCCATATGGGCAGATGGAGCCGGGCAAGAGGCAGGGTGCTGCCAAAGCTCCAGTGCCAGGCCAACTATGGCTTCGGCTACTGGAAAGGCCTCTGTCGGGGTATCCCCCCTCTTAAGAATATCCGTGAGAGGATATTCCGCCTTCTTTTGTATAAGCTGCAAAGGCATACCCATGGACTCAGAAATGAGTTGAAGGATGCCCTGGAAGGAAGAAGGACCTTCCTCTAGGCCTGTCACTGACAGCTCATCATGTGAGTGAAGGCCAGTAGTATCCAAGTCCAAGGAATCCGGATACAGGGGTCTCCTACCTAAGTCCCCCTCGATGCGCCTAGGGCGATCAGGAGTGACTGTAATGGACAACCTATGGGGCAAGCCCGTAGTTGTCCGATCCTGCTTAGAGGGAGCCCCTTCCTGAGGCTGTTTGGGAGGTGGTTCCACCAAAATTGGTGGGGAGCCCGTAACAGGCTGACCAGAAATACGTACCGGTCCCACCGGAGGGAGAACCAGAATCCTCGGAACCGAGGGAGTCGGTGTCGGCCGAAGAGGCTGGGGCCAAGGAATGGCCGGTACAGCCAGAGTAGACGGCTTTTGACCGGTCAAAAGGAGTTGCAGCCACAAGAGGTCCTTGTAACGTCGACGGAGTTTCCATCTAAGTCTCTCCTCGCCTCTTCCGGGAGTGTTTGTGACCCTTTCTTGGTTTTTCGACCGATAGGGTCCTACTCCTCGATCGAGACCAACGGCGTTGGCTCTATCAGTTAGGAGCTTGATTTGGTGAAAACCGAGGTTCGGCTGCCATCCCTTATTCGGATGCCCAAAGGATGGGTCTCCTTGTCAGGGAAGGAGAGAATGGGAGTCCTCTTCAAGGAGTCGGCGACAGGCATTGGCAACAACGGCTCGATCGGGTCGAGAGAAATCTCGGCTGGTTCTGCTGTATCCTTGGCTCCGGTGCCCTGGCCTGACGGAAGATCCGAAAAGCTGGCAGCCGAGGAAGCGATCTCGACCGTGGCCGAGACCGCCTGCTCCTGAGTGTCAGACCACTCTCGGTCCCAGGAACGTCTTCTTCAGCTAGAAGAAGATGATTTGGGTTTTCTTGGATTGGGAGGAGTGCGAGCCTGAAGGTGCCTCACCCTTGTTAAGGAGAGACTGGCACAACTCCCGAAAGGACCCCGTGAAGGTGGAGCCCAGGATGAGTGGGACGAAGAAACTTCGGTTGGCCGGAGCTTGGGCAGCTTCCTCTTCGAAAGCTGCCATCTGTTCGAGCTGCTCGGCGGATCCCGCAGCCGCGGAAACTGCCCACCTGGCCTCCTTCGATTTCACCAGTGGACTGCAAAGCTCCAGTCTCCCCAGCTTAAGGCACACCTTGCGGTCCTCCAGGACGGTGTGATGGAAGGCCGAACAGATGGTGCAAGCCAAAGTATCATGCACGGCGCCTAGGCAATAAACGCACGAGAGGTGGGGATCGGTGCAAGACATTTTCTGTCCACAAGGACACCGGCAGAACCCGGGGGACGACTTGTCCTCCATATCCGAAGCGTTCGGATCAGAATCGTAAACTCTGATGAGTTTTAAGGTAAGTGCGACGAAAACCGTCGTTTAGACTTCAGGCCTACGGTACTTGCAAAGTAGCACGAGGGAACCTGTATCTTCCAGCGGAAAGGAAGATCTGGTGTCATGGGGCAGAGCCGAGGTATTTACCACCCGGGTGGGTGGGAGGAGCCAGCTTGAAGACTTCCAGCAAGATTTAAAGGAGAAAGGGACAATGCCAGACAGTGTGGATGAACAACATATCCACGCTCGTAGAAAAGAACATTGGTCAACAAAGTCTGCCCTGATGTACTCTATCCAACCCAGGGACCTACTGTTTAGTCAGGGATATTGCTTTTGCCTCCCACCTGTGTGCATGTTTCAAGTCACACCACCCTGATTACATGCATGCTCCAGGATAATTTAGGGTCCAGCCATACTCCAAGGTATAAAAAGATTTTGGGACTGATTTGTGATTGAAGTCATGTATGCTAACAAACTAGCAGCCTCCCTTAAAAAATATTACTTTAGTGATAACACCATAGTGGTCTCGGTTTCCGAGGTAATAATCAGACCAGGGTTAATAAACACTGTGGCCATAGTCAAAGGTGTTCATTAATGCCCCTGGTCAGGTAATTACCTAGAAAAACAAGACCACTATTAGTGTTATAGCTATTACACGGAAAAAAAAGAAGGAAAACATTTTTAAAAATTGTTGAAATCGGTATTTGCTGAAGTACAGCACATCTTTGAGAAACTAGAAACTGTTTCTCACAAACACACTGTTGCATTTCTGGATTTCTCTGATTGTCTGCTGTGTGTTGAAGTGGGAGGCAGACTGAGCTTGCTATCTGATCGGCTAAGCACAAATGCAGCAGCCAATCAGAATGCAGAGCCACACTGTCCCATTATTGTGCACAGCCAAGCATAATGCAGAGTCACTGCCCCATTATTCAGTCTACAGTCCAGGGCCCCTGGTGTTCTGCTGCAGTTTGTCTGCATTTCTGCAATAGGGCTCCTTGGCTCCGGCTGCAGCATTTTCGGATGTCTGAGTCATGATTTAGTTATTTATTTCGGTGGTGGAATGCAGTCCTGCCATTGATTAAAATATGATGTGATGTCATTGTTGACATCACATGCTGAGCACAGAGGAGTGGCTTCAGAATAAATGAGATGGGGAAGGGAGCTGGGCACTATGGAAAAACTATATGAGACAATTCTCAAAAGGTTGAGCATGGTGCAAAATGACTTGTGCCAACAGCAATGACATAAGTAGCACTTTGTGTCATGAGTTGCACCATGCTGAATTCTCAAAAGCAGCCTGCGACAACATGTAGGCTGCTTGTGCCAAAGTGGACTTGCGCCATGGTTGCAACACAAAACACAATGCAACATGGCACAAGGGGGTTTATGGCGGCAGCAGCAGCACCCTATTCTGAAAGGAAAGCTGCCACGTCCCATATTCTGGAATTCACAAACAACCCTCGGAGGATATGCGTCAAAGTATACGAGCTGGTGTAAGTGTACTCTGCTGTCCACCGGGGCTTGCGCCAATGTTCCAAGTGAATCCTACAACACCCCCATACATATTCACACATAAGCACTGTCATTTCCGATTGTTTAAATAAAAAAGCCATTGTGGGCTACCAGCATCCCCTATCCCCCATCACCAATTGTTTAAATTAATAAACTCCCTGGTGGGCTACCAGCCCCCCCCCCCAAGCACTGATCACCAATTGTCTAAATAAAAAAGCCCTTGTGGGCTACCAAACCACCAAGCCCTGATCCCCGATGGTAATAAAGAAGCCCTCATGGGCTAGCGGTCCTACCAGCCTCAATTCCCAAAGTATGTATACACAGTCCCCCTTCCAGCTCCTATCCCTCAAAACATTATTAAACAGCCTCCCTCCAAGCCACGACTCCCTAAAATATTAATTTTCAAAATATTTATTACTTTTTTGTTATATTTTGTAAGATAGCCCTCATGGTCTAGTGGCACCCATTCCCCCACCCAACAGTGCCAGACCACCCCGCTCCGTCACTGACCTGTCCCCAGCCGCAACTGACACAGTCCACCTCTGACAACCGAGGCAGCCACCAACTGAGGCCTGTATGAGCATGTATTGTAAATATTACGTGCTCAGTGAATGTAAGCTGCTGTCGTTCACTGAGCACATGCTGTTTACAGTACATCCTCATACAGAGCTCAGTCGGTGGCTGACCACAGTGGTGAGAGGTGGGCTATGCTAGTCTCCAGCTGTGTATGGGTTTGGGGGGGGGAGTGTGGTGGTATGGCACTGTAGAGTGGAGGAGTAAGGGACACTAGACCACCACAGCTATATTATAAAACATAACACAAAAGTAATAAGTATGTTAAAAAGTAATATTTTGTGGGTGGATCGTGGCTGAGAGGGATGCTATTTATTAATGTTTTAATGGATCGGGGCTGGGAGGGGGGCTATGTATGAATATTGTGAGGGAACGGGATGGGGGGTTACATAATAATGTGCTGGGGATTGGTACTTGAGGGGGTCAGATACTTCTGCATGGCTATTACATATTTATTATTGGCAATTAGGGGTTGGGGGGATGCTAACAGAACAGGGCTATTCTTTCACATGTTAGAGATCAGGGCCAGAGGGGAACTTGGGCTCGTCTACTTACAATGCCATAGGCTTGCAGGAACCTGTTCCTGTGATCCTTCCATTTGGCGTACCATTTGGTTTGGTGCAAGTCGCGGGACTTAGCCGTGGAGACCATGCCCGATAGAAAATCAGGTGCAGGGTCCCCGGCATATTAACATTTGATGAAAGTCACTGTTGGCATGACTTGCACCAATCCTTTTGGAATTCCCTCTATATATCTGAATGAAAATTCACCAAGAACAGTGAATTCTGTGGCAATACATACATTCTGCGGCATGATGACATTTCTGTGGCAAATTCTGCAGTCACAGAATCACAAAATTCCAGGAACCTTACTAATGTCATTTTATCACAGAATAATGGTACTGTAACTCACAATTGTGGTAGGTTAAAAGTTTTTTTTTTCCAGTATAATATTAAATTAATTTAAAACTTATGAGTAAGACTGTATTGAATGTTTTGTCATTAATGTGTTTAGTTCTCTAGATAGACCCAAGGCTTACACTGGTGCCAGTAGGGGAGAGGAGAGTGCCCCACATAGCAGGAGAAGGGATCTGTGCCTATGACACCAACCTCTTAGTACCAGAGGCTCCTTGTGATGCCAATGGCACTGGTGAGGTCCTCCAGCGTTGGGAGATAGAGGATATCATGGTAGACCTTGCAGAAGGTTAGCCAGAATGGTACCGCTTCTTCCCCTTCAGACGGGAAGAGTAAGAACTCGAGGCAGAGTGGTGGCAAAAACTGGGCCAGGACCAGGAATTGGCCCACTTGTTTCGGTGCTTCCATAAGCACTGTACTTCCTACTGTGTTCGGCACCGACTGCCATCAGAATACTTCCCATATGGGAAAAGTGGAGTCGACATGGCTCCAACTCTGGAGCAGCGTGCCTGAGAAGGGTCCCCACTGTTGTTGTCCCTGGCCGTTGACTGTAGACTCGGTAGGGCTATGAGATGTGAGACAAAACATTTGTGTAAAAAGTAATGTGACACAAAAATAACAAACTCTGAGAAGAACTGAACACTGTTGTCATGCAACTAGGAAGTTCACACTCCTGGAGGCAGTGTTGGGTAAGTTTATTTTCTATAACTTTCTATTTCTGTTTGAAACTTGTTCCTGGAAGCTCGGTGCAGTCAATACTAAGGATGTAGAAGTAAAAGGAAAAGTAATACACCTTACAGTTACAGTTACTTATTTCTTGTTCTACAAAAACAATACAGAAATACTAAGTAACTATTACAGATTACATGTATTTGAGAGTAATCGGTTCGTTACTAGTTACTTTCAAAGAAATGTAATCAGTTGCAGTTATGTATTAATGTTGTATACAAAGACATAAGTTTTTGTAACTGTAAGGTGTATTACTTAGTTCAGTACTTCTCCATCCTAGCTAGTCACTACATGGAGCTTCCGTGAACAAGTTTCCAACAGTAAAAGAAAGTGATACAAAAATGAACTTGCCCAACACTGCCTTTAGGGTGAGCGATGCCATCACTGATAAACACTTGAAGTTGGTGGAAAAAGTAAACTGAGGCAGTTGAGAGATGGTGCTGATGCAAGCCATGCAGCACCAGACAGTCTGACAGTACCGGTCATGTGTGCAGATTACTACAGTGCTAGCTCTCTGAAAAAGTTTAGTCTCCTGCTGGGTCCTAGCACGGCAGTCTAAGAACCACTAATGTAAATCAATGGTGAAGATCGATTTCCAAAAGATCATCGTATTTCATCATCATTTGGTTATACTATGGCTGAAATAGTATCCAGATTCCAGGGGTGGTGGTGGGCCTGGACGGGATGAAACTGCACCTTGCAATGTTTATAGAACTCGCCAGTATACCATCATGGCCTGTGCTCATGTTGTTTTTTAATTGTCTAAAGTTGTAATCTATCTGTCCTACAGAAATAAGAGCAATGAAGAGGT
This sequence comes from Neoceratodus forsteri, assembly GCA_016271365.2. Classification (NCBI taxonomy): domain Eukaryota; kingdom Metazoa; phylum Chordata; order Ceratodontiformes; family Ceratodontidae; genus Neoceratodus; species Neoceratodus forsteri. Next base: position 482,375,697 of record CM028131.1, read on the forward strand.
CAATCCGGTCTTGTTGACAAGATGGAAGATTAAGTGTTGCCAGGAAGAAATTAATCCAGGCAGGGCATGATCTGGCAATTATTCTGGAGTATATAATTGTTCATTAGAATTATGGACTGACTCCAAATTTCTACCCTGCACCACATGTACAACAGGAGATGTAGGATCTCAGAATTGGGTAACCACAATAGTAGCCACTTGGCATATCAGATGGAAGGTCAAGAGTTTGGTAGCCATAGGGCTGCCTTCAAAATATCTTTGGTAGAGGCGGTGTACAGCCGCCTCCATTATAGCATTTAATGTATTCAGAATTGCATGTCAGTGTCGTCAAGGAGGTAGCCACAGACTCGTACTCCTGCATATGTTGAGTTTTGTGTATTTCATTCCTTTTGGTAACCCAGAAACAATCACTAGGCATAAGTGCCTGTTTTCAGTAGTGACCTGTGAGCACTGGGAAGGTTAAGTGACTTGCTCAGAGTCACGTAATATGCAAGTGGAGGTTGTGGGAATCAAAACTATGTCTGCTGGATATAACAAGCTCATTCACAACTGGCTACTCTTTCCTCCATGCTTTACTGCCAGCCTCCTGGAGACTTTTTTGTAATTGTTCCAGTTGCTCTGTCCTTTCCTTCATTTTTTTTATAAAAGCTTTTACTGAAGAAACAAATGAAACAGTAACACTAGTACACATACAAATGGTTGGACAAATAAAAAAGGAGAAAAGTAAAAAGAATGAACAATGCAGTTTTAGAATGACACTACACAGAAAGACACATATGCTGAAATGTAGATGCCATACAGTTTTAAAAAGGAGCAGTAGTAGTTGCAATGCAACATTGGTGCTTCGTGATGAGAACACAGTGGTTATATACAGGGCTGTAAGTAATATAATCAGTAAGCATATAGTTAAAAGGGAAAAGTACCATTCTTTGCCCCCCATTACTAATACAACAAACTATGTGTTCATTGCACTTCAGGGAAGGGGTTAAACATTTGTCACCATTTCAGTTACTCCCATTTTTCATCGCAATTCCATGGTGTTTCCATTTCAGGTTCCACCTTCTTCACTACATACCATGTGTTTGCATGACTTACACTCGACTGACAAGTGTAGAACCCTGACATGGGTTTGCCTGACAGTCAGTATGTCCCCGACTTGGAGTTAGATATAATAAGTCTGGGGGAAGGGGCAAAGCACACTGCATGTAGTATGTATTGTAGTACATATGAGAGCAGTATGATTGTGATAATGTAGAGTTGGTGCTACAGTGGCTGTGTGCTGTTGCGGCCAAGTGGTTGTGGATTCATCTCTGATGCAGTTAGTGTGTCTTGGCAGGGGTTCCAATCCCTAGAGATGCTGATATGGTAATGATGATGTGTGTATTTAATTGTGTTCTGTGTGTGGGTGAGGTATGTAGTAGGAATTAATAATTTGTGTGTGTGGGAGTGATATGGTATAAGGAATGTATTTTATTGATTTTACAGTACAATTGTATCAATTATTAACATGCGTTCTTTCTATAATGTGGTATTATGGGCGCTCCCTTGGAGATACTGTAGGAGTGGTTTCTGACTGTGCCTTATTTCAGCCAATTCTGCGGTTTGGTTCACTTTGTCTTTGTCTTTTTTGTGTTTGTTGCTTCATTGGGTTTGAGTATGTGTCTCTGATTTGGGTGTGGGATGTGTTTGTGTGTGTTTATGTAGGGAGCAGGACCAAACTGTGTCACCATACAGTAACACTGCAAAGGCAACTCAGGCAGCAACCATTGTTTTTCTTAGGAAGGCTTCACACCGCACATTCAATGCACTCCCTGTTATTTATATATAACATCCTCTACAGCACACAATTAAATCCCCCAAAATGCACATGGAGCAACAAGCTCCAAAATCCCGTGCACTCCGATCAGTTTGAACCTTATCGCAGTACCCACATTGCGATACCCTATGTTCCACGCCTGACTGATGGTAAATCAGCTGCAGACATATTGTTGACGGCTAAGCAGGAGTCACAATAGTAGGTATCGGCATCCCACAGTAGAGGTGATTCTTGCCACAAGGGGTGTGGAGCCTGTATAATTTGGTACAAGTAGAAACAATGTGTATCAGCCAGTGGGGTTTTACCCACTGGTACCTGCAACACCAGTTGCCCTCGTGACATGGAACACAAACAACGGCACTACATATTGAGTATATAAAACAACAAAAAAATAAATAAAACATGTATTACTCAGTGCACTGGACATTTGGATAATAAGAGTATACAAGTGAGGGATGTCGCCGCAACCTAAAACAAGGTAGTGCGCTGTCTTGAGTAGATGGAGTCTGGGATCGGTTATGGCTACAAACAGCGGCAAGGTGATAATAAGTCTTCAGTGCATATAGTAAAATTATGAGGAGATGCCGCTTGGATCATTGCCTCACAGAGACCCATGTTGCCATGTCCCAAGGGACTTTACATCCGATAGAGACAACTACTTACAATAAGGGATAGACTACCCAAGGAAGGAGCTGAAGCAAACATTTTCCTGGGATTCAAAAATACACTGGATAGAGTATTTGACTCCAAACATTAGATGGTATAAGCTTGACGCACATGTAATGTAGATAGGATAACAGCCACCTTGTGTCCATTTATCCGAGTAGTAGTACTAGTAGTAATGGTCGGGAATGCACGTAAAGGGCATAGCTATAGGATTGTGCGATAACATAAGCATCGTATAACTGGATAAAGAAAAAGGTGGTCCCCAGTTAAAATTGCACAAGAAGCATCAGTCATCTGCAATAGGGATCTATAGTAGATGGTTCACTAATAGATCGCTCAGCACAGTTTACTCCAGGTACAGGACCCTTTGAGAACCAGTGACTGAGCAGAGGTGCTGGTCACGTAGGTAATAGAGAAACTGCAGATACATAAGGCATGCACCATATAGCTCACTGGAACCACAGTAGTCAGTAAATCAATGTATCCAGTATAGGTGTAACCCTCTGGAAGGGCCACCAGCAGGATTGTAACAACCCACCCTCTACCCCCTCCCCATTCAGCAACCGGAACAGCTTCAAAGAAATACCTGTTGCTGCTGATGCACTATCACCGGAGGGGAACTTACCACCACCACCACACCCCATCCCCCATAAAGTAAGGGGCTGGCACAACCACCACCCCATTCCACATTCTGGTGCAGTAGAGAATCTGTCCACAGCTAGGATTTATTTCACTTGTGGGAGTTATCAATGCAAATGTCGGTAATCACAAGTTACTGTATGCTGGCAGCCACTGCGTTAATCGAGGAAGAGAAATATATCGTTCTGTGCAAGCATGTGCACGATAGATTATGGAATTTTTCCACTGGTTCCTGCAGCCCAAATACATTCAGGCTGTCAGATGATTGTAGTAATCGATAGCTAGATATAACTAAATTAAGAGTACTAATGCAAGTGTGTCACAGAAATCAGAGATGGATTGAGAAAAAGTATTACTTGTATCCTACGTTACTGTGCCTAGCATCTATCTGCAATTAACTGGGGTGTGAATGAGGGTGGCAACACTGGATAGGACCCATAGACACACACAGTTAACGAGGAAAGCTTTCCATGTTCATGTTGACACGAGGTCCTGCTGGTACTCATGTACCTTGACATGATCGGGAAGACTCACAGAAGGCAGGTGAGCAAAAATATAATGCACAAGTTTACATGGAAGTGTGTAAGGAAATCCTTCGGTCAGCGGCCATCGTCGTCATTGGTATCCCAATAGGTGAATCACCCGAGGCAGCATTTCACTGTCTGCTCCAAGCACAGGATGCAATTAGGAGACTCTTATTGGGTACAGACAGTACCCCAGGACACAGAACAGATTATGGACACTATTAGTCAGTCCCATCCAGCACATCAGGACCCAGACATCAGCGAATCGATACTATTACAATTAATTAAATGACCTCCATAGGCCATCTGCAGGTCTGTGATGTTGCCCACCCCTCCCAATCCAGCCACTACATCGGGTTGGGTGATAAAATAAAGACATATGTAACCCCTCACCCCTGCCTTTCTAGCAAAACAACAGGTGGCATGCTGTTGAAGCTGACAGCAGTACCTGGTTGGGACTGGGTTCGGGGAGGATGAGGTTACTCGGCACAGGGGACCTAGGTTTGGCTACTCTGCACAGGGGCACCCAAGTAAATCCGAACACAGGAAGCAATAACTGTAATGTCCAGGACCAGGAATGGGATTCTTCAGTGTGGCTTTTATTCACATCCAAGCTGAACAAACAAAGCATAGATGGACCCCCATGGGGCTACATTTCCTGGTAATGCAGATTAGAGACAACAGAACACTTTATCATTATTTCCAGCCCTCAGGCTCTAAACCCACCAGGCACATAGCCCGGACTTGCACGCAGCTCTGGGTACACAGCCCAACTTGTACACACTTGGGTTGTCCCCACTGGCCTGGCTCCCCTGCCAGCCACTTGATCCGTGGTCCATTTGAGGAATGAACCAATTATGCTGTTGTGGCTCCCCAAACCACACTAGAGTCTTCGACTCCTAGAGAGAATTTTCCTTACAATCCCACATCTGGGTACTTCCCTCATCACTGGCCAAGTGCCTGAGGCAAAGTAGAAATCCACAGAAGAAATCCGTAGAGGTGGACCTGGTCACTAAAGATGGGGGGGCCACCCACCTCCAGCTCCCACAGCCCATACCCGGCCATCTCTCTGGAAACTGAAAAATTCCTTTACTGAAACTTTCAAATGTAGATTCTGGGTAGACGTCTGTCACATCTCCTCTACATATCATTTGCATCCCAACAAGCTCTGGACTTGAACCTACTTTTAATTTGCTTAGCCCATTACTCTAGGCTTCCCAATATTTTAGCAGTTCAATCCCCACATTGTCACACAAGTCCCAGGGTGAAAAACATAGGCCCTTTTAGCAAGAGCAGACACTCATACTACCGTTGCAGGTGCCCCACAGGTGACTCACAAATATTCTTGTTCTCCCAAATAAACAATGGAACACATAGGCAGCTTTTCCTTCACAAGCAGAACTAGGGGGCTGCCCCAGGAACCTACAGGGAAACCTTTCCTGCCTCCCCCCAGGAGGGAAGGGGCACTGAGACCCCAAAAAAGCGGTCTCCACCACTTCAGTTATCTTTTGTGTCTCTCTTTATGGTGGAGACACACACCCTATTATTTAAAAGTAACCCTCTGTCAGGGCTGAGGCTCCTAGAGCCTTCACTGAGCTGCTTTCTCAGCAAGCTCCCTACTTCACTCACTGACTGAAGACTGACTTCAAACTTCCCAACTTTCTAACTAACTCCCTTTGCTGCAGATTCCAATGTGGCTCATGCAGCTGTGATAGTTCCATGATGATGTCATCCCTCAGTCTCAGCTGAGACTGAGAACAGAGTAAGACAGTGTGAACCCCATTTAACTGGAGTTTCACAAGCTGCCTTCCCTGCCTACCACTAGGTCTTACTGGGATTCTAGTAACCCCGGGTAACAAGGGGGTTACACATACATTTCGCCGAAGATAAGAGTTCACCAGGAGGAGAATGACTAATTCCCCAGAGTAGGAGAATGATCCGGGACCACGCAACCTTTACCCCCTAAAAGAAAAGCAAATTAAGGTGTCAAATCAGGAAATATCAATGAGTTAACATTTTGCAGGAGACGTTGATCGAGCTTGTGAGTGGCCCTCTTGGGCTGCAGTTTCTTCTGCCAGGTAATTTGTGAAATATTGTATTGGGGGGGTTATTGCAGGAGGATCAATGCGGAGTTTAGCAGGGTATAGAATCGTGAAAGTACAACTTACTGAGTACCTTTTAGATTTAATGTCACTGAACTTTGACCGTTTCAATTGGAATTACCTGACGTAGTCTAGAAATATCTGCACCCGACCATTTTCTGTTATGATGGAACCCTGAGCTTCAGCCACCTGAAACATGGTTTTCCAATCTACGTAGCAAAGGTATTTTATCAAGCAGTGGTGTGGGTGATCTCCCAGGTTTTTGGGAGCCCCATGCGGTGTGCCCTTTTGATTTCAAGGTTGAGGGCTGATGTCTCTACCTTTAGGTGTGGTACTAGTCATTACTGCAGGTCCTTTTCAGGGTTTGTCCCCGCCACACCATCAGGGAGACCTGAAACTGGGCAGTTCGATGTTTCTGACCTATTTTCTTTGACAATCTACCCTTGACTGTAGCTCTTCTAGGCCCTCCATAAACAGATTACATACCCAAGGGACAGACACCACCATGTCCTCCAGGCTCACGTAGCTACTTCTCTAATTTGTCCATGAGGGTTGTGTGCGACACGGAGGTCTCCAAAAGTCACATAACCACAGTTTGGATGTGAGTGACTTGTGCAGCCAAATTATTATATCATGCTTTCATGCCAGCTTGCATTGTGGCCAGGGGTGCCAGGACTCCAGCCAGGGATTTTTCAAATTAAGACATCACGACTTCTTTGTCAGAGGCAGCTAGGTCCTGCAACCCGGTCCTTGCCTCATGGAACATAAGCTGATCATTCCACATGGACATACAGAAGATAAAGATGTCAGTATGGGCCAACTCAGTGGGCCAGGCACTGCTTCACTGCCATGGCATTTGAGTATTTATCGATCGCTTGGAGAATGCACGGTGTCTGAGAGAAGAAAATTGAGAAGCAGGGATGCAATCTGTTTAGACAGTTGCTTTAGCAACATTAACAATGGCATGTAAATGATTTGTTTTCGGGATACAGCCAGACAGAGATTATTTAAAGCATCACCCAAACAGAAGTCATCCAGTGATGAAGCCTTTATTTATTTATTTATTTTATCAAGTCTAGGATTACAAATACCTTTGAGCCATGGCTCTTTTACAAAGGTTCCACGTCGGAGAAATACAAATTATGGGGAACATCAAGACAGGCATTACAACAATGTGGACATTGCAAACAGAGTACAGATTAATACAGTTCAAGGGTAGCATTGTAACAAGGCAGCTAGCGGCATTTGTCAGAGGAAAATAGACAACAGATAAGAAGTGCCAGAGTCATAGGGAGAGGGAAGAGGGTGCGGGGGGAGAAGGAATGTAGGAAGGGTGGCGAGAGGGTGAAAAGTGCAGCATTGGGTATACCAAGATGTGAGGGTAGAATCCAGTGGGGGGGGGGACAACTAGAGCAGAAACGGAAGTGGAGAAACAAGGTTAAGTTGGGCAGTCACAGGAGCTGTTGGTAGTGAGATAGTTCTGAAGCCTAGTTTTAAACATACCAATAGTTGGGGCAGAGGAGATGTTTGGGCTGAGGCCATTGAACCAGAGTGGTGCTCGATAAGCAAAAGAGCGTTGTCCCTGTGAAGTGTGACAGTGGGGGACTTTCAGTAGCTGTAGCGTGGATCTCCTAAGGCACCATTTGTTAATTCGGTGTTGTAACAGAGTTGAGACCCCAGAAGGTGCAAGGCCAAGGTAGATTTTTTTGACCATGGAGCAGGTGAGAAACTTTATGCGGTTTGATAGTTGGAGCCAGCCGGTCTGAGTGTACAGGTCACATGTGTGGGTGAGACGGTGAGCACCAGTGATGAGCCGACATGCTTTATCTAAGGCAGTTGAGAGGCATCTAAGGGTTGTGGTTGTGGCCGAGCCATAAATGATGAGACCATAGTCTATTACAGAGATCACAGAGCTCAGAACTGCAACCTTCAAAGCTTCTGGCGTGAGGTGTTGTCTGTGTTTGTAGAGGAGACCAAGCCGTGTATTAGCAGCTCTAGCTACATTATCTACACGAAGTCCATAGGCGAGATTAGGGTCAAGCTGTATCCCTAAGTATTTGAAGGACACCACCTGATCTAGAGTGTTCCCCTGGGTGGTGGAGATAGCCAAGTGGTGCAGCTTGTGTGGGTTATGAGAGCTGCAGAAGAGCATAGAAGAAAAAATTACTCACCTTAGTAATTGCTTTTCTTCTCATGGAGTCTTGATATATTATGACATATAGCAGTTAGCCACAGCACTTGAACTGCCCCAGAGAGGAAGGAGTTAACTCCAGGCTGACTGGAGTTCCAAGCGCGAGCGCCTTGCTGAAAGCTCTATCTGGCTAGTTTCAAATTGAAACTGTCAGATCTTTACGGAGCCAACACTAAGCAAAAGTCTGTGTGGAAAAAACTCTACACTAGCCAAATGGCTACCTACTAGTAGAAATAACAATAACAGAAACAACAACAACAACAATATCACCCTGACAAGCACTATTAGGCCCCCCAAAAGACTCAAGTCCAGGAGGGGGGGCCAAACCTACAAGTAAAACAGAAATACCTAGTTTTCCTAATCCTAAAGAAAAGGGAAAAAAGGAAAAAAGAACTATAATGGCATGACACAGTGCTTGCACCAATTTGCCAACCCCTTACCCAAGTAGAAGTTCTGAGAGGGGCAGGTTGGGGTGGTCATAATATAGCAAGACTCCATGAGAAGAAAAGCAATTACTAAGGTGAGTAATTTTTCTTCAAACACTATGAAATCTTGCTATATTATGAATATAGCAGATTACACAGCAGTACCTCCATGGAGGAGGGCCAGAACCTACTTAGGAAATAGGCTCCAAAGCACGGCTGTGCCAAACCGAGCATCTCTCCTGGACTGGACATCCAGGGAGTAATGCTTGGTAAAGGTGTGAACTGTTTTCCAGGTAGCAGCTTGACAGATTTCCAGAATGGGAATATCTCTAGCAGCCGCTAGAGATGCAGCTGTACCCTGGTGGAATGGGCCCTCAGTCCTGAGGGGGTTTCTACCTAGTTTTTGGTAGCAAAATTGGATACAAGAGACAATCCACCTGGCAATTGTCCTCTTAGTGGCAGGTTTCCCTTTGCCAACCTCGCCATAGGTAAGGAAGAGTTGGAGGGATTCGAACCTGTGACCCTTGGTGCATTCCAAATAGTAGCTTAAAGCTCTTTTAACGTCCAAACTGTGCAATCTCCTCTCACCCGAGGAAGAATGCTCAGTGAAAAATACTGGAAGGGAGATGGATTGGTTAAGATGGAAATCTGAAACCACTTTAGGTAAAAACTTTCTGTTAGTCCTGAGGACTACCTTATCTCTGTGAAAAGAAATAAAATCCTTTTCCACTGACAGGGCTTGTAACTCACTTATGCGTCTGGCAGAAGTGATGGCCACTAGGAAAACAGTTTTCCAAGTTAGGAACTTAAGGTCTGCTGAAGACAGAGGTTCAAGGGGGTTGCATTAACTGAGCAATGCAACATTAAGGTCCCAGGCAGGGCTGGGTCCCTAAAAGGAGGGTTAGTGTGAAGTAACCCTTAAAAACTTGGAAAACACAGGGTGAGAAGAAAGGGAGGCAGGCTTTCCTGCTGATACAAAAGCAGAGACAGCTGCCAGATGAACCTTTAAGGTAGCTGGCCTGAGGCCTAAGGAATTAAGATGGACCAAGTAGTCCAGCAAAATGGGCAAATCAGCAGATTCTGGGACAATTTGCTTCCCAGAACACCAGATGAAGAACCTCTTCCATTTGGAATTATAAGTGGCCCTAGTGGAAGGCTTCCTAGAGGCCTTTAAAATATCAAGGACACCTTGAGAAAGGTGTAATTCAGAGCCTCTAACTCCTCAAGAGCCAAGCCTTGAGGTGGAGGGATTTGAGGTCCAGATACCAAACTCTCCCTGGGCACAAGTCAGCAGGTTGTGGACCTGGGAAGGCCCAGGGAGGGTGGGCTGACAGGGACAGAAGCAGTGGGTACCAGGGTTGCCTGGCCCAGTCTGGTGCAATCAGAATCACTTTGCAGGGCTGGGATCTGATTTTACTAACACCCTGAAGAGAAGGGGAAGGGGGAAAGGCATACAGGAACTCCTTCCCAATCCAACAACAAAAAGGCGCTCCAGGGGGACTGAGCCCATTACTGGAGGCCTGCAACAGAACAGAGGAAGTTGGTGGTTGTCTGGGGCTGCGAAAAGATCTATCTGAGGAGTGCCCCATCTGGCAAAAACTGACCCCAACACTAGGGGATTCAAAGACCATTCGTGATGACCCTAAGAAATCCTGCTGAGGGCATCCGCTAGGACATTGTCCTTCCCTGGAAGGTGAACTGCTACTAGGGAGGTGTTCAGGGAGTAAGCCAGAGACCACAACTTCATTGCTTCGGTGCATAAGGCTGATGACCGAGTGCCCCCCTGCTTGTTGATGTACCACATTGTTGTGGTATTGTCTGTCCTGACCTGAACTACTTTGTTCTGGACAGATGCTGAGAAAACCTGAAGAGCTAAAAAGACAGCTCTGAGTTCCAACAGGTTGATGTGGAGCAGAGATTCCTGGGGGACCACACTCCCTGAGTGGAAAGGTCGCCAAGTGCGCTCCCCACCCCAGCAAGGAGGCATCCGTGGTGAGGGTGAGGGGAATGAGAAATGGGAATGAAGGGACCCCTAGTCTTAGATTGCTCTGATCCTGCCACCACTGAAGAGCTAGAATCAGAGTTTGGGTCACTGGGACCAATTTGGTGGGGTCCCTCCTTTGGGACCAATAGGCCCTCAAATGAAACTGAATGTCTCTCATCTGGAATCTTGCTCCTTGCACTACAGCTGTGGAGGCAGCCATGTGCCCTACAAGTTGCAGAAAGTGCCTTGCTGGTCGAGAGACCCAAGAGGGTGAAAGAGGATGCCAGGGCAATCAGCCTTCTACCCTTTCCGAGGGGAGAAATGCCCTGGCCAACTTTGTGTCCAATTCTGCACCTATGAAAGTTAGTACCTGAACTGGTTCTAGAACTGACTTTGGTAAATTCAGCAGGAATCCCAGGGAAGTGAGAAGCTGCTGGGTGACTTGCAAGTGGGATTTTACCTGATCTGGGGACTGACCCACAATGAGCCAGTCGTCCAGGTAGGGAAACACAGCAACCCCTTGCCTTCTTAAGTGAGCCACTACCACAGCTAGACATTTTGTGAATACCCTTGGAGCAGAGGTAAGACCGAAGGGCATTGCTCTGAACTGGTAGTGACCTGAGGGCAGTTCGAACCTGAGGTATTTTCGGTGAGAAGGCCTGATCAGGACATGAAAATAGGCATCCTTGAGGTCCAGGGAGGCTAGCCAGTCCCCTGGCCTGAGGGAGGGCAAAATCATTGCCAGAGTTAACATTTTGAACTTTGGTTTCAAAAGATGCTTGTTCAGGTACCTTAAGTCTAGAATGGGCCGCCATTCTCCTGTCTTTTGGGGTAAGGAAGTATCTGAGTACAGCCCTTGCCCTGGTGACAAGGAGGAACCTTTCCACTGCTTTGCAGTCTAGGAGGAAGAGACCTCTGCTTCCAAAGCAAGGGCCTCTAAAGGGCTTGCAGGGAAAATGTCTGGCTCTCATCTTTGGAAACTGTTTGAAGCTGAGAACCAGACCCTGGCTTACTACCTCCAGAACCCATTTGTCCGAAGTTAGGGACACCCAGTTCTGGCTGAAATAAGCCAACCTGCCTCCAACTGGTACAGGAGAATCGGCCCTGGGCATCCCATCAGGGTGCCTGCCTGGCAGTAGCCTTAGGCTGAGGGGTGGGGGACGGTTTACCTGTGCCCAGTCTACCTCTGCCTCTGAAAAAAACCCTCTGTGCAAAGGCAGAGGAGGCTTGGGATTGATAAAAAGGCCTGTGGAAAGGCCTGCCCCTACCTCTGGGGGTGTGCTTCTGTGGAGTGGCATGCCGCTCCTTGGCCTGGGCACTTTTGTAGGTAGTTCTGTATTCATCCATCTTTTTCATATAATTTTCCGTTTGCTCTCCAAACAGAGAATTTCCCACCACAGGAAAATCCATAGCCTTTGACTGAGTATCCTGTGACAGATTAGTGCACCTGAGCCATGCCAACCTATGGAAAGCTACAGAAGTGGCCATGACCCTAGAGGAAACTTCATTAACATCTACAGCAGTATGAAATTGAACTTTAGAGGCTTCAATGCCATCAGCAGCCCTGTTCCAATTCACTAGCCAGCTAGCCATGGGCCTGCTTGGCTAACTGCAACACTGTATCCCATCTAGATTTCTGATATCTAGCCACATAAGCCATATAATTTGCCTGCCTGAGTCCCAAAGAAGCTGCCATATACTGTTTTTTCGCCATGGCATCAATCTTCCTGGAATCCTTATCAGGAGGATGTGAGGCCAGGGGGATATTAGCCTTGTCACAGGCCGCAGCTTGTACCACACCTACATGACTACACTGCTCAGTGAGGAAGTCTGTATCAGGGCCTGATAAAGTCATACCTTCTGTCCATTTTTTATCTACAGGAGGGACAGAATGAGGATTTTTAAAATTTTTGTTGTTTGCTTCCTAAATGACTTATGCAAAGGAATAGACAACCTCCTAGACTCTGGGATATCCATCATCTCAACATAATCAGGCTCTCTTGCTCATCCACAGCCTCTTCCAAGGGAAGCTGAGGGTTTCTGCAACCTTTTGTAAAACATAAAATGAGAAGGGACTCAGACAGCATAGGGGAGATTCTAATGGTCTGTCTGGAGAAATGTCCGGTTCAATGGGCACGCCCAGACCCTCCCAGCCACATACATAATGATCAAAATCTTCCTCCCTCCTGTGGTTCATAAAATTCCTCAACATCATACTCTTGAACCACTGGAACCGAACGAACCAACTTTTGCCAGCTGTTGGTGGTTCGGCGGTCCCTGAGACAGTGACTGGACAATCTGTATGGCTTTAGCTATCTCTGCAGCAGTTGGAGAGGCAATTTTGCACTCCAGACCTGCTGATTTCTTAGATTTTTTACTGGGACGGTTCCTCAGAACCAGCCTTCCTTTGCCCGAGGAAGTCTCGCCTGGTCAGAGGGCACCCTCTGGTCCAGTGGGTGCTGGACGGGCTGGCCATCCGGTCAGCGGACTTTTTGCCTCTCGCTCCTGAGCCGGCCCAATCTTTTCTCCAGGGTGGCTGCAGGAAATTCTTACACACCTGGCAGTCTGACAGGAGGTGGTCAGCCCCAGACAATAAACACATATGGTGTGTGGGTCAGCCTGGCAAAGGCTTCCCACAAACATCTTACAGTGTTGAAACCTAGTGGGCCAGTTTTTCTTTGGGTTTCTCAGACATAATGCCAGCCTATCCAAAAACTTGCCCTTTTATGGCAGTGCCAGGCAAGACACCCTTATCGGTTCCTAACCGTGTCACGGGTATTTGAAAAAACCCAATTTAAAAGTTAGGTTTTTTTAGAACCGGTAAGAACCGGGAACTGCACTCTAAAAGCCCAATTTGTTGTTTAAAATTAGTATTTTTGCAAACCGATCGGTTCAAAACCGAACCGATAATAAATTTCCACACAGACTTTAAAATCCTGTACTTACGGTTTACCAGATAGAGCTTTGAACCGAAATGCGGTAAAATAATTACTTTTGCGGTTAAAATGAACCGAGAAACACTCGCTTGAACCGAGAAATGAACCGAGCTGAAGGAGAGATCTCGAGCGACTGTTCAGTGAAGCGAGTAAAAATCTGACAGTTTCAATTTGAAACTAGCCAGATAGAGCTTTCAGCAAGGCGCTCGCGCTTGGAACTCCAGTCAGCCTGGAGTTAACTCCTTCCTCTCCGGGGCAGTTCAAGTGCTGTGGCTAACTGCTATATGTCATAATATAGCAAGACTTCATGGTGTTTGAATTGGTTTTCTTGTCATTGAGGACCATTTTATGATTAAGAAACCATGTCTCTACAGAACTGAAACCAAGTTGAAGGTTGTGTTGAAGAGTTGCAGGATCTTTGTGAGTGGAGAATACAACAGCATCATCAGCATATAGTATGATCTGCTCAGAGCAGTGGTAAGTGAGGGAGTTTAAGAAAAGGCTAAAAAGGAGGGGTCCCAGTATGGATCCCTGTGGACACCCGAGCGAACAGACAGGGTGTTAGAAAGAGCGTCCGCAATTTTTACTCTCTGTGACCAGTTTTCTAAGTAGCTTTTAAACCAGAGAGAAAAGTCAGGTGATAGCCCGGCATTCAGTAGTTGGTGTATTAGTAGTCCATGGTGTACTGTATCGAAGGCCTTGGAGAGGTCGACGAAAACGGCCCGTGAGAAGGCCGTTGTCAAGAGATTTGTGCAACACTACAGTGAACTCAAGAAGGGCTGTGGTGGTGCTGTGACCTTTCCGGAAGCCGAGTTGTTGTGGACAAGGTATATTGTATTTATCCAAGTGGTCGGTAAGTTGATCAGCCACGATGCGCCAAGTGCCTTAGAGAGTGGGGGCAGTATGGAGATAGGGCGATAATTTGAGTGAATCGTCTTGTCCCCACTTTTATGGACGGGTGTCATGGTGGCTGTTTTCCATAGGTCCGGGAATTTTCCACAGCTGAGGGAGAGGTTTAGGATTTTTGTTAATGGATGAATTACCTCATCGAGGGTGAGCAACAGAAGCTTAAGGTCCAGGGTGTTGCTACTAGATCTAGATTTAGAGATAGCTGCAGTAATATAGCGGCGAGCTTCATTCAGTCTTACCTTCCTGAAGTAGAAGAGGGGATGGTTAGACTGAGGGGCTGAGGTATTTGGGGAGTAGGCCCTGTTTTCGAAAAAGTCATGGGGTAGAACGGCACTAAGGTCTGAAAAAGTTGTGTTAAAGATGTTTGCGATCACCTTGGGGTCAAGGGTTGAGGATCCATCAACCATTAACATGGCCAGAGAGGTTTTTGGCTGCTTCCCTGTGACATCCTTGATATTGTCCCAGAAAGCACGACCATTTCCCCATGTATTGGTGACAGCGTCTTTGTAATAGGTGGATTTCATTAGCCGTAGATGGCTTTGTGCAGGCATTTTACGTACTTGTTTGTAAGTTTGGATGCTCCAGTTGTTTGCCAGTGGCCCTGGCAACTGCCCAGAGGTGATCCCTTAGTTTCAGCTGTGAGAGAAGAGCACGGTGACCCATGGGTTAGAGAGAGATTTTGTTTTGCGCTTTTAGCAGGGGCAAAGAGGTCGAGGCTTTTGTTGAAAATTGAGATGAAGTGATCAAGAGCCAAGTTAACATCTGTTGCTTCATAGATGGGTAGCCAGTCTTGTAGAAGCAGGCGTTGTTTGAGATGTGGAAGTTTTCCACGAGGAAGGACTCTGCTAGCGATAATTTTGGGAGGGAGCTTAAGGAATTTGTTAGACCATGCACACATGACTGGGGAGTGGTCACTGAGTGAGTCTGGGAGAATGGTCATACGAGAAATCCTTGTGGGGTGAGTGATGAGGATCCAATCCAAGCGGGTACTGGTGCCAGTCTTGTAGTTAATCCTAGTAGGGGAGTTTACCATCTGTGTGTGGTTAGCAGCTCAGATGGAGTCTTTATAGGCACTGGCAGGCACTCGATGCTAACCAGTTTATGTTGAAATCCCCTAGTAGAATAAGTTCAGCTTTGGGAGGATGAGAGTTGATAAAGTTTAGGACGTCGTTGAATCCATGTTTAGGGTCCCTGGGCGGGATGTATACGGAGACAATAGTCAGGGCTTTATGGTTGGGACCTAGGACGATTTTTATTGACAGAATCTGGGCTGAGGCAGAAAGTGATGGAGTTGCTACAGGGTGCCAAGACAGGGAGTCTTTGATATAGATTGCGCAACCACCGCCTTTTTTGGATATCCGGTCCAGCCTGTGGACATTGTAGCCCTGTATTGTTACTGCTGAGTCAGGAACTTTAGGTGTCAGCCAAGTTTCCACCACTGCAAGGATGTCAGGGTTGTGTTGGCATATGAAGGCTTGGAGTGCATCCAGCTTTGGTAGTAGGCTGCAGATATTAATGATTGCAAGGATAAGGGCACCTGAGTTTGTGTGGCCTGAGCTCTAGGGCCAGGACTGGGATGGACGCTGCCTGAGATGAGAAGGAGGAAGAGTAGGAGTTTTAAGGAGCAGAGTCGCAGCTCTTTGAGAGATAGTTTTGATTGTTGTTTCCTGGGTAAGTTGCAAGGTTCGAAGCGGTGTCCCATATGGACTGCAAGGTGGTACAGTGTAGAGAGGTGGCCACACTTGTTGAGAGTAGTGGTCGGGTTAAGTAACCAGGAAAATCCAAACGATGCGCCAAGCACAAGTCTCAAGTGGAAGTGGAGAGTTCCCTTGGAGTAGCAGTGGAAACCAGAGTAGAGGGTTGCGGGGGTGGGGTAGGGGTGGCTAGGACCGGGGAGAGAGAAGAGGGGAGCCAGGGCAAGGAGGAGGAGAGGCAAGAGAAAGGCAGAGAGAGCCCACATGGCTTACGTACTAGATAAAGAGATAGAGATATAGCCCTCTAGTGGTGAAAGGATATAATCTGCTAATAGAAAAAAAAAGCTCTAAATTCACTTCTAATATCAACTCAGAACTTAAAATGACTGTAAGGATTAAACAAATTATTAAACCCTAGCACATAAATTCAACTAGAGACACAGAGGGAGATACAGTAGTTAGAGGTGTGTTCAGCAGGAGATAGTGTGGGCCACTTGGAAATCAACTTCCACTGGTACCAAATTCAAAAGTCAGGGCTAGTACCTTGCAGTACAGAAGATTTCTGAAAAACTGTTTAGGTTCCAGAAATTGAGGGGTCTGTGGCCTGGTCAAGGCACGCTGGATCCCTTGCAGTACAGAGGATTTCTGAAAAACTGTTTAGGTTCCAGAAATTGAGGTGTCCGTGGCCTGGTCAAGGCACGCTGGATCCCTTGCTTTCTGATGTTATTACTTGAAGCACGTTGATAAATCGTGGATTTACACCGGTATAGTACGGCGCATGCTGCGCTAGGCTAGTACCATGGAAAATTATATCTTATGTCACAGTAAATAAATGCATTGCTGGAATCTGCAGCAGCACAAAATTAGAGGAAGTCCAGGAGAAAGTAAAGGTCACTCAGTCATCGCGTTTGGTATATGCGTTGATAGCTAACACTCTAAAACTACAGATTGGGATAACCACTGGAACCGGCAATTAAGAAAGAGAAAAAAAGATACCTGCTTGACCATAATTCGATCATTTTGCGATTTTATGTGGATTTCGTTTTTGTATTGAAGCGCGTATACCTTTGCCAATTGCACAACATTTAAAAAAAATTATAAAGGCAGGGTGTGGAAACATAGTGCACACACGTAGTCACAAGTAATGTAAATAACGTAGTATAATAGAAGAAGCGACCTTTCATCACATGCATGGTCCATTTTCTGAAAATAGGCACAACATCCACTTACTATACTACTTTATTACATTACTTGGGACTGTGACCAGAACAGGTACTATTTAGAAATCCGAAAATAATAAAATATATATTAGTGGAATGATCTTCCATTTTATGTGACCATCAGAGGCATGGACAACAAAGTTGCTGCTCACCCCCACACCCACACACCCACCACATTATTCATAGGTGCACCAACCAGTGGTTTGAACAATGAATGTACCTTAGTAAACCTTGTTAATTGAAAATGGGATAGACAAACATACAGTATATAGCGATTTGAACAAACGCAATGGCACTATGCACTCCGTGGATGACAATGGGCTGAGCAAGGGGTCTGTAATGCTGCATCTTTAACTGTATATGCCTTTTAAATATAAAACATATTTGGGATGCAAAGGCAGAAAATGTAAAAGTCAAATTAAATTGAAAGCCACAGATTCACCGATAGAACAGAACTTATTAATAAAATAAAGACTTGCCCACACAACAACCAACAACACAGGAACAGATAGTGATTTGCGGACAGTTTGAAAGCAGGAACTAAATAGTGCTAGACAACTGATGGTTTGGCAACTAAAGAAGGCAGGAAAGTGCCGGCCATCACAAAAGAATGTGCGGGTGCATGTCCTGTAGGTAATTATGAGAGATCAAAGCGTGGTGGGCGGGCTGCAATTGGAGTGAATTTCAGTCGTCCAGAATGAAAAGGCAAACAAACTGGAAACTTTGGAAGTGTAAATAATTAGAAATAAACAAACGTGGATGACAAAACAGGACACATTCTTGCATTATGTTGAGCCAAAAAAAACAAGCATTTGTCAATGCTGAATGTTGGGTTGCTGGCATTGGCACTGGTAGTGCAGGAGTTAGACAGATGCATCATAGGAATGGCAGTGAAGTATTGAACTGATGCCAACCCACCCCCACCCTGCAGAGAGTGACAAGCATTAGGGTGTCCCTTTGGGTGTTTGGTAGTGCAGTCCGGGAAAACATGTCAGGCAGGATGTGAGAAATGACAGCTGCACAGTTCATAAGGAGGTGTAAAAAAATGCCAGTGTTGAAAATGTGGCATGTAAATATACCAAATTTGCGAGGCTACTAGGGTGTGTGGGAAATATGCAATGCACGCTTGCTACACTGCCATTTTATGGGCGTTTGGCACCAAATTTTCAACACAGGCATTTTAGCACCTCTGCTCATGTACAGTGTCACTGTTATTTCCTCAAAGTTTCCCAAGAAGTGATTTTGCACAGCGACCACGCTATTCTGCGCCGGAAGTGCCAAAACTCATTTTGGGCACGATATGTCAAATGACGGCTGTACTGTTCATCATGAGGTGTGGAAAAATGGCAATGGTGAAAATCCAGACTGAGCCGGCCCGCCGGCCTGACGGTTGATTTCCGCTATGACGCCCGGCGACCCGGTTCGGGAACGGATCCGGGTCGGAGGGTCAAGCCGGGGAGAAGGATTGAGCGCCGTAGGCAGCTCTCCTCCGGGGAGGGTCCCACCAGTATCCGTCGCGATGAGGGCTCCTAGCGGAGGCTGGGAGAACTCACGCTACCGGCCTGAGGTCAGGGAGGGGCGAGGTAGGCGGGGCGGACGCTGGCGTCATTGCACGTCCCCGCCTCCCGAGGGTGGGGAAAACATAAGGGATAAATCCTGCCTTGTGCTCTATGGACGCCTGCCCTGACTGCTCCTGATTGGCCACCCGAGCCGCCCCCTAACCACAGATACAGTTCCGCGCCGATAAGAGGGGCTTCGGTACCACGGCCCCGCCTTCTGGGGGTAAGCCAGGGATGACCTGGGGATTCGGCAATGTCCGGTGGTCGGGGCTCCAGGGTCCGTGACCAGAGCAGATCAATGACGGAAGGGCAGGGGCAAAAAGAGAAAAAAAAAAAAAAATCCAGACTGAAAATATCACAAATGCACGACGGTACGAGCGTGTATGCAATCTGCCAACGCATGCTCGTAACACAGTTATTTTATGGAGTATCATCACCAAATTTTCAACATAGGCATTTTAGATCCTCTGCTCATGAACTGTGTCACTGTCATTTTCATAATTTGGCCCAAACACTGATTTCCCACAGCAACTGCGCTATTGTGCTGAAGTGCGGAAGCACATTTCGGGCAGGATGTGGAAAATGACAGCTGTACTGTTCACAAGGAGGTGTACAAAATGACAATGCTGAAAACCGCAGTAAAATATTGTGATTGCGCTGAAGTTACAAGCCTGCGAGCAACCGCGCAACGACGTCAGAAAACAGGTATTTGTTGGATTTTTCCACCAAATTTGAAACTTAGGCTTTTAAGAGGGCGATCACCACTGTCATTTCATTATTGGCTCGGAAGGTGATTTCGCGAGTGACCGCGCAAATCACCTTCGAGGCCGATAAGCACCATGATAATGACAGAATTCATGAGGAGGGCCCCAAAACCCATGTTGAAAATTTGGTGCAAAAATTCAAAAATGCCTGAGATATGCAACAAAGTTGAAAAACCCTATCTAGCCCATTATACAAGCTTACCGGCATTTCCTCAGTTCAGTGGTCAGCTTTGAAGAGTCGCAGACGCAGTACCATGGTCCGAAGATCGCCGCGCTGACTCGGAGGTATGGGTGAGGGGTGGGGAGGCAGGGTGCGCAGTGGGTGGATGTGGGTTGTGGGAGGGGCAGGAGAAGCGCCGTGGGACCGTGTTTAATTTGCAGGTTTAAAAAAAGATGACGAGGATGTTTGCCACGCTGATGTGGGCTCCCAGCGTGGCAGAAGGACGGCTGGGGTGTGGAGCCGACGGGATTGGGCACCCCGTCGGCTATGGCATCAGTTGCCACGCAGGGGTGGGCTCCCAGTGTGGCACCCTGTACTGGGAGGGACAGTGGAGCCGATGGGGATTGGGCACCCTGCTGGCTATGGCTTCAGTTGCCATGCTGGGGTGGGCTCCCAGCGTGGCACCCTGTACTTGGGGACGGCAGTAGTGGATATAACTTCTAACAAAGTGACGCTGCATGACGAGCTTGTCTCTGATTGCAGCGGCACTTTGTTTAGAAGTTTTGTCCACTTTACATAATGTTGGTGTCAGCGCTAGCATGCTGGCTTATTGGGGAATGAGGGACGCACCTACTGATGCGTGCCCTGCATTTGCCCAACAGCAGCCGCGTCCCCAAAGCTGCACTCTCCCAATATGTTGACTGACGCACAAGCGCGGCAAACCAACATAAAAATTACTGCTGATTCTGTCCAACAAGCTGACAGTGCACCTTTAATATTCAGATTTTTGTCCTGCTGATGTCAGCTATTTGTTTGCAAGAAATTAGAAAATCTCTTTAACAAACATCAAAACCGTTAGTAATGGTTAGCAAGGAACTTGGGGATGACATGAAAATGTGAAAAAATAAGGCAGGCACAGTATGACTGAAATGCTTACAATAGCCCCCATCTGCGGGTAATGCCATTAGCAGTACTACTTGTAGTAAAACATCCCAGAGGATGGTGAACTTATGGCATAGCTTACCAGGGATAAGAAGACAGTACAGGTCTTCAAGGTATTCCTGGGCAAAATTCTGATTATTAAAGGAATTACAAAATGCCCTGGGAAGTAGAGTGGGCAGGGTATCATTTAAGCAATAAGGCACAAGAGGGTGTGTGTTGTATAATAATGTCCGATCTTGGGTGGGCTGAACTGAGAAGGGACACTATTACGCAACACACGTCCCTGGAGTGCCTCATTACTATTATACAATGGCTAATTTGTTTTTAAAACAAATGGTTAAAAAGTACGTTTAAAATGCTTTTTATCTGATTTTTTTTCTTTTGGCAGAGTATGTATATTAACTGAGGAAGAAGTCCTCGGCTACTGATATGCCCACTTGGTTGGGCTGTTACTTATGTTTGTCACCTGCTTGGTTGTCCCAACCCTCCCACCCACTCCTCAGCCCTCTCTATGTTTTTCTCTCTATTCTCCCCACTGCCCGGTGTAACATTTTGTTTTTTCTAAAATGTATGAGATTACTGTGGCTGTTACAGAGCTCAGCTGTCACGGACTGCAGCGAGTGTGGCACTGTTGCAATGCACATGCGCTATGATGCTCGTGTTGCTGACTGGGACTAAAAGCCGGCTGGAAAAATTATGGCTTTGTTTTACTTTATTTTTCATAAATTTAAAAGTTACAACTAGGTCAGGGCTGGGGAAAAGTCAGAGCACAGCACAGAGTGTAGCGAGTATGGCGTTGTTGAACTGTGCACGCACTGTCATTTTTGGTGTGTTGGGCAGGGGACTAAGAAGCTGCAGACAGATGGCTTTATTTCACTTTTTGTTTCAGACTCGTGGGAGACAGACGCTGATCAGGGCTATGCGTGTGACCTAAAGATAAAGAAAGAAAGCAAAAGTGTGGGCCAGGGATGGCATCTGTTGTGTCACTAAGCATCTGAGTAGTGATCTCACAAATGCTGTCTTCATGAGAGGTGGTCATATGTATGCCTGAACTTAATACAGTGACATTACTGTTGATAACATCTCTGGTACAGGGGCACGCTAATGAATCAGATCTTTAGAAAGTTCCCTGCCATTGTATAATATAACACAGCAATTTTTTGAATCACATACTTATAAATCCCAGTTTATGAAATGGGCTTGAAGACCTGATGGACCTAGAAAACTGTCTGACATTAAATTACAGTGTTATGTTGCTATGTTAAATATTATGTTTGTAAGAGCAAAGCAAATGGGGAACATCAGTTCACCTATTAAAAATCTTACCTGATCTTTTGCATTCGTGGTTTTTGCTGCAATAAAGCCAGCACCAGTCATACAGAAGGTGCAAGAGAAGTGAGGCTTATGGCAGTTATCAATGAACATCATGGAGTCTCTCAATGAACTGCTTACAGATTGTGGCATGATATTTTAAAATTGTGATGCACAGTACACTCAACCTACTAGTCTGCTGTTTTAAATATGTATCACTTGTTCCCCTGTTCATCAAGTTAGGCTGCTCTGTTGAGTCCATAAAGCTGACACAGACAGCACTTACCGCTCTTTTGCACTGCACCTTTTTATAAAGGGTCAACCTCATCTCGAATGTTGCACTGAGTTACAGTTAACCCTATCCTAAAGAATTCCTCCCTTTTGTGACTATCTATGGCAAGCTGGGTGTATGGCTGGCATACACATGGCATTTAGGAAAGGTCTAACAATAGCGCTGGGCATCTCCGGGATACGGAAATTATTATATCTCCGTACATAAGGGTACCAGTAAGGAAGAGGCAGTGGAGCGTCATCCTCTCACACTATTAGCAGCATGATCGCGAGTGGGTGAGGAGCGCCATATTTAAAAATACTGGCTGCAACGGGGGCTAAACTACTTTTTACAAGCATTCAGGTAAATGAAGCCTTCATTTTATATGGTGCCTGCAGGGGGATCAGTGCAGCACTCAGGGCTTCAAAGCTGCCAGTAGTTCTCTTTTAATGTAAAAAAAAAATAATAAAACTTGCTTACCCATCATCCTTAATGTCAGCTGGAACATCCATTTCACCAACAACCACAAGCAGAACTCTAAGGGGAAAAAAGTTTGAGGTTTTTAGTTTATCTATGATTAAAAAAAAAAAAGCTACAGGCTGAACCGACAGGTTCTGTTTGGTAAATGGTACTGAAATGATTTTTTCAGGAAAAGCAGGTTTTGTTAATGTATAAAATAGTGTGGAATAGCTGGCCAGGTGGCGCTGAGGGTTAAGGCACTAGTCACCTTACCTCATGCTATGCCGGCAACCTGGGTTCGGGAATGAGCCTGGGATGCCGGGGGTCGGCAGGGGCGGGAAGGGACTGAGCATCCGGAGGACAGCTCTCCCTCCCCAGGGAGGGTGTAGAGACATGCATCGCTCATGCATGACCTCTGGTGGCAGTCGGGGGAAGCCATAGGTGATGCAGCCGTATGGCAAGGGTGGTGCCTGGCAGACTCTGGACGTCATTGCACATCCAAGCTCCACTGTGGGGGGGGGGAGAGAAAACCAACATAAGAAAACCCCTCTGGAGCCCAGTGAGATGACGGAGGCCTCTGGGGTGTGCCCACATCCCAACGCTGGTCCAACACACTCAGGACTCTCCATGGCTGACCCAACGACTGGTAGGGTACCTCTAATTTCAGAAACAGACACCAAGGGAGGGCAGGCCCTCTCCCGGAGGGTGATCCAGTGGGCTGGACCTGGCCAAGTTATTTGGGAGAGAGCCTGGGAGAAGCGAGGATTCAGGCAGGGAGTGAGAGGCACAGCCGAGTAGACACTCCTGAAGGATGCCCGGGCTCCAGAGCGAGTAAAAAGAAAGTTACAAAATAAATAAAACAGTGTGGAAGTAAGGCTTTGCTGTCCTTTTAATGCATGTAAATGCTTCAGGGAACCATCTAAAAATTACATTTTGACAGGATCTCACTTATCTTTAATGCATTATCTTTTATCTTCTCCTCATTCTGTATTACTAAGAACCTCTGCAATGAAAACATGCATGGTATTCCTCAGAATTCATCCTTACCAGCTCCTTGGCCACACCTAAAGTTACAGTTTCCTTAATGTTGCTTGGATAGTAGCTGACAAAATCGGATACTGTTTGATACCAACAGTTCTTTTCTGTACAGGGTGGGACATTTGTGGAATTTTTTGCCATATCATTTAACAAAGGAAATGACTTGTGACCTATAGAAACATAGGGCGAATTCTCAAACCTGTGCAAATGCCTACAGTCATGTGGAAAACTCAGCACAAGTGGGTCGCCACTCATGGAGCCACAGTTTTCCCACAGCTATGGTATTACCAAAAGTGGAGCCAGTTTACAACCGGCTTCATGATTTACAGCAGCTTGTAGCTGTTTTTTCTCCGCAGCTGTGGAAACATTTTACAACTGGTGAGACCAGGCATAACATCTTCTGCAGCTGCGGCGAATGAAAATGCCAATCTCCACAGTTGCAGAGATTTTGGTCCGCAACTGGAGTTGCAGAATGGGACTTAAGTCTCACAATATTTTGAGAATCCGGCCCATAGAATGTGATAGCAGATAAGGGCTGCTGGGCCCACCCACTCTGCCCACTTTTTTTATTTTTAACCTTCATTTCTTTGCTGCAGATCCTACTTGATCTCCCCCCCGCCTTTACCCTTACAACTCCCTTGTGCCTGTCCCAGGCATTTTTGAACTCCACTACTGTTTTTGCCCCCACTACCTCCTCTGGAAGACTGTTCCAGGTATCCACTACCCTTTCTGTGAAAAAGTACTTCCTCACATCCTCTTGAACTTACCCCCCATAGCTTCATAGCATGCCCTTTATTTTACAGCAACTTTTCTCCGAAAATACCCCTCCTTACCTTATTAGCCCCGTAAAGTATTATTTTTTTTGTAAACTTTATTTTAAACTTGCAGCGGTACAACATACTTCAAATCAGTCAAGCTAATTGTGACAGATAGGTATTTCACGTTCGCACATTAAAGAAAATATACTAAACAAACTAGAGAGACAGAGATTGCCTAGGTCCGTTATCCCCAGATTCAAAATCATTACACTCTTTTCCCTACTTCCTTAAGTCATACCTTGACTATAAATCTCCTATGAAAGTTCCATACAGAGTTTTTACGTGATATTAAGCCAACCTATGTAACTATCAGGGTCGTCTAAGTTTATATTTGGAATATCAGGCCTCCCAGACATGTCAGGATTCTCTGTTACTACAGGGAGGGGAACCAAGGGCAGGTCAAAGATTGTTCCAATGGGCTCCACAGTATCTGAAACTTATCGTCCCTACCCACGGCTTTATACTGGGTATATTCTAGTTTCATATAGTGAGGTATTTAAAGGTCTCTATCATATCCCTCCTCTCCTCCCGGGTCTACATATTTAGCGCCTTTAGCCTCTCCTTGTAGGATTTCTGATACAGACCCTGCACCATCCTGGCAGCCCTCCTCTAGACTGCCTCCACTCTATGTCTTTCCTGAGATGTGGTCTCCAGAACTGGGAACAGTACTCAAGGTGGGGTCTTACCAGCTATCTAAATAGGGGCAGCACCACCTCCCACTTCCTGCTGGTGATACCCCTTCCTATACACTCCAGCATTCTACTAGCCCTTCTGGTTGTCTTGTCACACTGTCTGTCCACCTTTAGGTCAACCGATATGATTACCCCAGGTCTCTTTTCTGCTTGGTCTCTGTCAGTATCACTCTGTCCATTTTGTACTCTGCTCTTAGGTTTCTATGACCCCAGTGCATTATTTTGCACTTTTTTGCATCAAAACCCAGCTGCCATACCCCGACCACTCTTCCAGTCTTTTCAGATCCCTGCCTATCTTTTTCACCCCTCCCACAAATGTCCACTCTGTTGCAGATCTTGGCGTAATGCGCAAAGAGGCAGACTATCCCTTCCAATTCCTTCACTATGTCACTTATAAAGACAAGGGGGGCAAGAGCTTTTGAATATGCTGCCCCTACCCTTTGGAATTCTCTACCCTGCCGGCTTCAGGAGTGCACAACTGTGAAGGGGATTAAACAATCCCTCAAAATGTATTTGTGGCTTCAGACCTTTGATTAATTGATATAGCTGAGTTGACGTTCTCTTTTTAACTGCTGTCTTATCTTTGTTTGTTAGTATTTTAAGGCATGTCTATTTATGAATTGTGAAGCGCCCTGGTTGTTGATAAGGCACTTAATAAATAAAATTTTATTATTATTATTATTCTTGAAGAGGACTGGTCCCAGCACTGATCCTTGAGGTACCCCGCTGGTCATTCTCCCTTCCTCAGAACTCCATTTACCACTACCCTCTGTGTCCTATCCGCTAGCCAATTTCTAACTCAGGTTATCACCTTTTTACCCACTCTCAAGTTACCTAACTTGCTTAGCAGTCTCCTATGAGGAATGGTGTCGAACGCCTTGCTGGAAACCCAGGTAGGCCATGTCCACCGCTCCTCCCTGATCCAACTCCTTTGTTACCCAGTCAAAAATTCTATCAGGTTTGTTTGACATAACCTTCCCCCTATGAAACCATGCTGCACTGAGTTCTGTAATCTGTTGGATACATGATATTCCACAATCCTTTCCTTTAACAGTGTTTCTATTAATTTATCCACCACAGATGTCAGGCTGACAAGCTTGTAATTGTCAGCGTCTTCCTTGCTACCACTTTTGTGAAGTGGCACTACATCTGCCCTTCTCCAGTCTTCTGGAACTACGCTGGTCTCAAGTAATCTGTTAAATAGGTTTGTCAGAGGTGCAGCTAGTACCTCTCTGAACTCTCTCAGCACCCTTGGATGTACCCTGTCTGGCCCCATAGCTTCGTCCACCTTCAGGTTAGCAAGTGCTTTCTGGACTCTCTCCACAGAAAACAAACAAGTGCCCATTTCCCTCCCATCAAAGCTCCTGGCTCCTTTTCATGATCCCTCCTTTCCCCTTTTACTGTGAACACTGAGCAGAACTATTTGTTCAAGATGTTTACTTTTTCTTGATCCCCCTCCATACAGCTCCCCCTTAACCATAGAATCCCTCCCTTTGTTTTCCTTTTTTAACTAATATACCTAAAAAATGTCTTGTCCCTTTTTGATACCCCCTAAGCTATTTTTTCCTCAGTTTGAGCCTTTCTCAAGTCCTGTGGGAACATTCTGTTTCCCCCGGAGTACTGCTTGGAGAATCCTTGAAGATAGTCTGCCTCTCTGGATGAGTTGCTATTGTCCACTGGGTGCTAAAGTCTCAATTGTTTTAACTTATTAGTGTACTGTAAGTAGCTTAGTGTCAGTTGTAGGGTTTTAGCATTAGTTAGAGTCAAATAGTGAGATTACCATAGGACGCATTATTGTATTTAGGTGAATTTCTTTCAGTGGTGTGCAGAGCATTTTCATCACTTTCAAACCTGGTGCCGCTTGCTAAACAACACCTGCAGCTTGCAGCTGGTGAATTCACCCATCTGGCAACAAATGCTGAAAAGAGATTACGTGAGGCAGTTTTGACAGGGAACTGATGTCTGAGTGGGCTGCTACCTGAAGGAAGGAGTTTCGTAACACAGTATATGTGGCCATGTCGTCAGGAGCTAGAGCCAGCTGTCATTGGGAAACGGAGCTGACCGTGGAGTTGTGGAACTGACCGAGGAGCGGTGAAGCAGACTGCTATCAGGCTAGAGACCATTGAGGGGGCTGTTTAGCCTGAAGAACATACTCCAACGTCCTGGATTTTGCTGTCATCATCTCTGGTAAGGTCCTGCTTGAGGCAGCTGTTTTCTTCTTAGTGAGAACGCCTTTCACGTTGACTGGTAGGTTCTGCTGAAAGATCATTGTTCCATAGAGGGGTAATGAGAGCTACATCTCTACTGGGGAACAACTGTGGCTGTTTCGGCTATCTACAGTGAGCAGCCTTAATTTTAAAATCTACAGAAGTGAGTGGTGAATGCACCTTTTCTGTCTGCCACATCCCTCATATACACCGGTTGCTGAGTTATTACTGAGCACTGGTGAGAGCATTGAGGTGTTGTGTTTCACAAAACTTGGACAATGCTCTGATCCCAGAGCTTTTTTCACCTTATCTTAGAGACTGTTTGCCCTCTGCAACCCACTAAAAGGGATTCTCCCATAAAGTTCTGTTATAATTATATTTTAAATTGTGTGTAAATTTGTTGGGAGGGGGGGTTGTTAGGGTGGTGTGAGTGGTTGTAGGGCAGTAGTGAATGGTGGGTGTGAATGGAATTAAGTTTGCATGTAATTTTATAATAGTGGCTGACTGATCTGATGTATGTGTAGGGAATTAGGGTGAATGTGGCCTAACTGTATTGGGGTATTTAAATGTCTGTGGTCTGAGGGTGAGTTTTTGTTTGAGGGAAAGTTTATAGAGTGGGGACAGAGTGGAATTTTACTGGTTTTAGCAGTAGCTGGGAGATGTGTTTGGGCTTCAGATCCCCACACATTAGCTTCTCTGCTGCAGGACCTCCGTCCATTCTCTGACCTCCCTTTATCAGCAGCAGCAGCAGTGGTAAGGCATTGTAGGGAGGTTGGGACTGATGGGGGTGAGATGGATGGCAGCGTAGCACTGGGGTTATTGCAGGGGTAAGCCATATTGCAATGGTCAGGTCCAGGAGGCACCCTGGGGCTAAACAGGGCCTTGAGAGAGGCCAGATGTGTTTGGTACTCATTCCAAGGGTTCCCACTGGACCAAGTGGGCCAGTGAGTCAGCAGCCTTTACTGGTTCCCTTCGGGTGGTGCTATGCAATACTTCATCGATTAGGAATGAGACCACAATTATTGTGGATTCCATTTCCTTGGTTGATCTGGCTTGCATTATGGAGATCTGGTTGGGGGGACGAAGCAGGTCCAGTATTGGAGGCGTCGATCCCAGCCAGATTCTCCATAGTGAACTGCCCGAGGCGGGAACGTACAGATGGGGGTGTGGCATCTATTTTAGATCGGACTTTAACTTCTTCGTACACCCAGTGCATTCTACTCCATTGTTTGAATGTGTGGTAGTGCACGGGTGTGCAGGTGCAGGCTGCAGGATCCTCCTTGTTTATTGACCTCCATGTCATGAGGGGGAATTCTTGCAAAAAGTTGCAGACTTAATCATCAACAGGAGTTGCTCAGGTGGTTTATTCTGGGTGACTTTAATGCCTGGATCGATGATGAACTCTTGCATTTTGGTTATGACTTCCTCCAGATGATGACATCGCTGTGCCTTGCACAAGCTTTACTTGTGCAACCCACAGCCATGGTCACATCATGGATTTCGTATTCTCACTGGGGTTTGAGGTCACTGATCTCAAGACTGATCCGGTTTCTTCTTTTTTTTTTTTTCTTTATACTCAGTTTATTGAAACATTTAACATTTTAAGACATGAACATTTTGCTGTCTCATCAAATAACTATTATGGACAATTGATCAAAATAACATTTATATTCTAAGTAGCATATGAAAAATGAAAACATTAAAAGTAACAATAAAAACAACTGTTATCATTGGGTCATATTACACTAACAAAAGATTTTACAGGTGAAGCATCTAAGAATTGCTTCCATTATAACTTAACATAAGGTGCGTATTTGTTGGGAGTCCTTCTTCACCCAAATGAACACTGTAATGAGAAGAACCCACAGAGTCTGAGGAAAAAATAATCATAATGGTGGTTGCAAACTGAAAACTTGTAAATGAAGAAACGGAGTAACAAAAAAAAAGTATTAAATCTAGAAGCAAGGTCTAAGGTCGCATACAGGGATTATGGTTCAGGAACATTGTGTAACTCCCATCTAGTCCATCTATTTTGAAAACTTGGGAGTCTTTGTTGCAGAACAAAAGAACAGGTTACTCACCCATAACAGTAGTTCTAGGAGTGGTATATGTTGTTCATCCACACTCTTTGGCATGTCCCTTTCCCTTTAAATTTCACTGGAAAGTCTTCAAGCTGGCTCCTCCCACCCACCCAGGTGGTAAATACCTCGGCTCTGCCCCATGACGCCAGATCTAAGCCTGCTGGAAGCAAGGTGATGCACCTAAAGCCAGGAGGTCGGGTGAGTGCATGTGGATGAACAACATATACCACTCCTAAAACTACTGTTACAGGTGAGTAACCTGTTCTTCAAGGAGTGTGGATATGTTGTTCATCCACACTCTTTAGCAGACTCCAAGCAGTTCTCCGGGAGGAGGGAGGCAAGGCGCACACCCCCTACTTAGGAAACAGAGATTGGAGAACCGAGGCCCCAAAACCAGCATCCCGGCGTGACTCAAGGTTGATGTGGTAGTGGGAAATAAAGGTGTTTGCTGACTTCCAGGTAGCAGCCTGACTGATTTCCTGGATAGGGATGTCCCTGGAAGCAGCCACCGATGCAGCAGTATGGCGAGTAGAATGAGCTCTTAACCCTCTGGGAGGCTCTTTGCCTGCCAACTCATAGCACAGACCTATGCATGATGTGATCCATCTTGCAATGGTCCATTTGGCTGCAGACCTGCCAGAAGCGGTTTCAGCACAGGTGACAAACAGCTGACGAACCTCTCCATGAATTTCCGCCATTCTTTCCTTATAATAGGAGAGAGCACGTCTCAGGTCCAGAGTATGGAGCCTGTACTCAGCATCTGAGGTGTCGTTAGGGTAGTATACCAGCACAGTCAACACCTGATTAAGGTGAAACTCTGAGATCACCTTCGGAAGGAATTTCGGGTGGGGGCACAGGACAACTTTGTCCCTGTGAAAGACCAGATAAGGGGAGTCCATAGAAAGCGCCTAGAGCTCCCCTGTCCTTCTGGCTGACGTGATAGCTACCAGGAAGGCCATCTTCCACGACAAGTGTGACAGCTCACACTTGTGCATTGGTTTGAATGGCTTGCCCCTGAGCTTTGCCAAAACCAACAAGAGATCCCACGGAGGTGGAGGTTCACGCACCAGAGGGGATATGTGATCCAGACCTTTGAAGAAGCGCCGACCACTGTCGCTCTGTGTTAATGTCAGCTTACCGACCCATGCCCGGTAAGCAGAAATGGCTGCCAGGTGCACCCTAAGGGTCGATGACCGCAGACCCCCTTTGGAGAGAGACCAACGGTAGTCTAGAATGTTAGCCACAGAGCAGGATAAGGGGTCCAGACTCTTACCCTGACACCAAATGGAAAATCTCTTCCATTTAAAGGCATAACACTTCCTGGTCGATTCCTTGCGAGATGCCTCCACCACACTGTAGACATCCTCGGAAAGACCCAGAGCCCGGAACTCTAGCCACTCAGGTACCAGGCTGTGAGGTGCAGGGGCTGAAGGTCCAGATGGAAGACCTTCCCCTGGTTTAATGATATCAGGTCCGGGCGTGTACAAAGCCACTCCAGGGGCCTGCAGCTGAGGCTGAGGAGATCTGGGTACCAGAAATGGAACGGCCAATCTGGGGCTACCAGAATCACCTTCGCCTTGTCCCTCCTCACCTTGCGTAACACCTTGTGGATCAAGGGAAATGGAGAGAAGGCATATAGGAGGCCTGGGGTCCACAGCCTGGAAAAGGCATCCCCCTGCAGCGAGCCATGCAGAGGGGGGCGGGCATGGTACAGACTCAGCTTGGCATTCTCCCTGGAGGCAAACAGGTCCACCAACGGTTTGCCCCAATGGGAAAACAGACTGTAAGTTACTTCTGGATGGAGGGACCACTCGTGGGATGTCTGGCCTAGGCGGCTGATAGCATCCGCCAGTTGGTTTGAGACTTCTGCCACATGGATGGCTAGGAGATCCGCGTCCAACCGGCTGACAAGGGTCCAGATGCAGAGCGCCTCCTTGCATAGCAGACGGGAGTGCGTGCCACCCTGTTTGTTGAGGTAGTACATGGTCGTGGTATTGTCCGTCTGGACTTGAACCACTTGACCCCAGAGCTGAGGAGCAAATGCTGACAGTGCCAGTCTGACTGCTCTGAGCTCCAACAGATTGATGTGTCATCGGGACTCCTCGGGGGTCCAGAACCCGTGGGCCCTGTCGTCCCCCATGTGGGCTCCCCAGCCCATGAAGGAGGCATCAG
Organism: Neoceratodus forsteri; assembly: GCA_016271365.2. Taxonomy (NCBI): domain Eukaryota; kingdom Metazoa; phylum Chordata; order Ceratodontiformes; family Ceratodontidae; genus Neoceratodus; species Neoceratodus forsteri. The sequence goes on from CM028131.1 coordinate 482,407,277, forward strand.
TCATGAGGATGACCGTCGGCTCGGGGCGGACAAACAGGATCCTTTCCTGCAACCGTTCTGGGACGGTCCACCATTGGAGAGTGTCCCACATCTTCTGGGTTACCGTGATCAGCTGGTCGAATTGACCATGGCGCAGAGTCCACTGGGCGGCCAGCTCCCATTGGAGGAGGCGCATGTGCCACCTGGCCCAACGGACCACTGAGGTGCACGCCACCGTGAAACCCAGAAGGCGCAGAAAGTCCCGAGCAGGGTGCAAGAGCCCAACCAGAAATAATCGGGCAAAGGAGGAAAGAACCTCCACCCTGTCCACTGGGAGCCAGGCTCTGACTTGACGAGAGTCGAGCTCAGCCCCGATGAAGCCCATCACCTGAAATGGCACGAGTTCCGACTTGGCCTCGTTGATCAGGAGGCCAAGCTGAGAGCAGCTTATGAGAGCCAGATCCCTGGATCTCTCCACCTCCTGAAGGGAGGAACCCGTCAGAAGCCAGTCGTCGAGATAAGGGTTGATTCGAACTCCTCGACGCTGAAGATGGGCTACCACCACTGCAATGCACTTAGTGAAGACCTGCCGGGCCGATGATAGGCAGAACGGCATGGCTCTGAACTCATACAGGGTCCCCTCGACCCTGAAGCGGAGGAACCGCTGGTGGGACAGATGGATTGGGACGTGAAAGAATGCGTCCTGTAGATTCAGTGAACAAAACCACATGTTTCGCTCCAGGGATGGTATGATCTGGTTCAGAGTTACCATCCGGAGGGTGCGAGACCTGAGATACTGATTCAGGTCATGGAGATCTAGGATGGGGTGCCAACCCCCCATCCACTTGGGCACCAGGAAGTATCTGGATACAAAGCCTGGATCTACAGGTGGATCCGTCACTGGAGCTACCGCCTCCTTGCGGAGTAGCTGAGCTATGTCGTCTCGAAGAGCCGACTGTGTGCGAGCTGTGATCCTTTCCTCCCGTGGGGTGCGGGCTCGGCTGGACGGGTACTGCTCAAATTCCAGAGGCAGTCCCTGTCCAACCACTTCTAGAACCCACCTGTCCGAGGTGTTATCGGACCAGGTGGAAAGAAAGTGGCGGAGCCGACCCCCCATGGGAGGACCCAGGGCAGGCATGACGGGTGTAGGGGTGGCAGCCCCCAACCCGTCACTGAGCAGGCTTAGAGGAGGAGGAGGAAGCTCCTGGACCAGTACCTCGGCCTCCTTTATGTGGCTGTTGAGGGCCCTGCTTGGGCCTGGGGCACCAAACTTGAGCCTGCTGCTGCTGTTGGTGCTGCTGACCTCCTTGATAGGAGGGCTGCCTGACCGCAGGGGAGGACTGCTGAAAAGGCTTCCTCTTCTGCTGGTTCTTGCCCAAGGAACCCTTAGCAGAAGTGGCGTCCAAGGTGGCACTAGACTGCTCAATACGCTGAAGGTGTCCTGCCACTCCTGGGCCGAACAAGTCGGTACCAAGCCCTGCGGCGGGTGGCCTCTGTGGCTGCTGAAGAGCAGGCACAAGAATCCCCGATGTCTAGGGCTGTCTGGAGCTGCTGTTTGGCAACAGCATGGCCCTGATCACGGACTTACTTGACCGTGGTCTGCATGTCTGCGGGGAGATGAGGAAGCACTTCATCAAGTGACCCTAGGAGGGCATGGGAGAAGTGTGCCATGATCACAGCTGAACTGGCCTGACGAAGGCCCAAGGAAGAGGCCGCGTAGACCTTACAGGCAGAGTGGTCCACGTTCTTGGACTCCTTGTCTTGGGGGGTAGTCAGTGTTGGCCAAGCTACCAGTATGTCTAAAGACGGAAGCAGTCACCAAGCTCTCAGCCGAGGGATGTTCCATGAATCACGGTAGGGATCCCATAGGCACTGCGTATTTACGGGCCATACGGGCAGACTGTGCTGGGCAGGAAGCTGGACGTTGCCAAAGCTCAAGAGCTGGACCAGTAATGGCTTCAGCCACTGGGAAGGCCTCCGTCGGAGTATCCCCCTCTTAAGGATATCCGTAAGGGGGTACTCCACCTTTTTCTGGATATACTCCAGGGGCATTCTGGTAGAATCAGAAATGAGGCAGAGGATGCCCTGAAAAGAGGAAGGACCTTCCTCCAGGCCTGCCGAGAGTGACTCCTCATCACCCGGATGGGAGTGCAAACCGGTGGCATCCGAATCCGAAGAGTCGGGATACAGCGGTCTCCTGCCTTTGTCCCCCTCAATACACCGAGGGCGGTCAGGGGTAACCATGATGGACAGGCGTCAGGGAAGCCCGGTGTCTGGATGGTCCCCTTTCAAGGGAGCCCCAGAGGGAGGCTGCTTAGGCGGTGTTTCCACCCTAATCGGTGGTGAGACTGGTATGGGCTTATCTAGAACAACGGCCGGCCCCACAGGAGGAGGAACCGAAGATTTCAGGTCCGAAGGGGTCGGCATCGGCCCTTGAGGCGCAGGCCAAGTAATGGTTGGGGTGAATGGCATAGCCGGCTTCTGCCCGGCCAAAATCAGCTGTTGCCACATAAGCTCCTCATAGCATTGACAGAGTTTCCGTCGAAGCCTCTCCTCGTCTGAGGAAGATGAGGACCTGTCCGGCGCCTCTTTTTTGAATGCCGGTGGCCTTTCTTCGGATTTCCTGCCGAAGAAGGTGACCGAGTCCTCGATCAAGACTGATGGCATTGGCCAGAATCGGGAGAAACCGGGCTCGGGGAAAATCGAGGCTCCAGATCAATTCCCTTGATGGAGACATCCGAAGAAAGTGTCTCGTAGTCGGGGAAAGAAAGGACCAGGGTCCTCTCTAAAGAATCATCGACTGGAGTCGGCAAAATCGGCTCGATTGGCTGGAGAACAATCTTGGCCAGATCAGCCGATTCCTCATTCTCTGCCTGGCCAGACGGAAAATCCGTGAAGCCGGTGGCCGAGGAAGCGATCTCAACCGAAGTCAAGGTCACAGTGTCCTGGGACTCGGACCTCTCTCGGTCCCAGGAACGTCTCCGACGTTGGATCCTTGTCCCTCTTTTGAGGGCGGGAGTAGAGCGAGCTTGAGGGCACCTCACCCCTGGTGGGGAGAGACTGGCACAGCTCCCTGAAGGAACCTCTGAAGAAAGAACTGAGGTTGACAGGCACAAAGAAACTTCTGCTGGCCAAAGCTTGGACAGCTTCTTCTTCAAAGTCCGTCATCTGCTCTAGCTGTTTGGCGGATCCCGCAGCTGTGGAAACCGCCCTTAACCAGAGGGTTCCTTTTCTCCGGTCTCCCCAGCTTAAGGTGCGCCATGCGGTTGTCAAGGACGTTGGGATGGAATGGCAGGCAAAAGGTACAGGTGGTGGTTTCATGACCGACACCTAGGCAGTACACACAGTTAAAGTGGGGATCGGTGCATGACATTTTCTGGCTGCACGAACACCAGCGAAATCCCGGGGACGATTTGTCCTCCATGTCCGATACGCTATTATCGGAAAAGAAAACTCTGACGAGTTTGAGAGATAAATTCGGTAAAAACCGACAATGCGAATCCAGGGCTTGCGATGGCTAGAGTTAGCATGAGGGAACCTGATTCTTCCAGCAGAAAGGAAGATCTGACGTTATGGGGTGGAGCCGAGGTATTTACCACCCGGGTGGGTTGGAGGAGCCAGCTTGAAGACTTTCTGGCGCGATTTAAAGGGAAAAGGACAAGCCAAAGAGTGTGGATGAACAACATATCCACGCTCCTAGAAGTGATTCTCTCGAGTTTGTAGATACATTGTATGATACTTGTACAGTCAGCCAACCCAGAGGGATCAAGACTGAGCCATCTTTTAGTGATGGCTTTGATAGCCACTGCTAATAAAACTGACCATAAGTATCTAGCTTCCGCCCCCTTTAACTCTGTGGGGTAAAGTCCCAGTATTAAATGTTCGAGCCTCAAGGGGGATGTTGTACCAAAAACTTGTTTGAGGTGTTGTATGATGTCTGTCCAAAAGGGGTGGAGTTTAGGACAGGTCCAAAAAATATGGACTTGCGTAGCCATGGCCTCTCCGCATTGTCTCCAACAACTGTGGGGGGAGGGTCAAATTTAGACACTGTGGTAGGAACACAAAAGCATCTAACTCATAGCTTTCATAAAAATTCTCTCCACACTGGGGTGATCTGGTCTCTTGGTCCAATCACTGCATGGTGGAGTTCTTCTTTGGGGCCCCCCCCATTAGTCCCACTCATCGAAATGGTCCACTGCTGCCCACTGAGGGGGCTGTCCCAAGAGCGACTGATGGTGGCAGTAGACTTGTCTCGTGTGAGTGCTGCATGTGAGGCACGTGTGGGCGAGGTGGTGGCAGCCTATAAAAGTGCTGTCTCCAAGGCACTCAATGCCATCGCACCAATCTGTATATGACCCAGGTTTCTCACTAGAGACCCTCGTAGTTTGATGGGGTTCTCAACGAGATGAAGACCAGGGCTCAGAAGTTGGATTGTTGCTGGAGGTAGACCCGGTCTGTGGAGGACAAACTGGCTTTGAGAATTCATTATAGTGAATATCAAAGGGCAATCAACCATATGAAGGCGGAGTTCCTGACCAGGAAGATTGCTGCAGGGAAGAACAGACCAACTCTGCTGTTTCGGACTGTGGACAGACTATGTTACCCGGCCTGTCTGCAGCGGAAAGGAGCAATTTCAGTTGAGCAGTACAAGGAGTTCGCTCAGTTCTTCTCTGACAGGGTGTCCTCCATTAGGACTGGGATCTCCCCAGTGGGGCATGATCAGCTCTGCAGCGGTGGGCCTGGTGCAGTGAGAGGCACTCCTATTGTCTGGGGTGAGTTTAGGCTAGTGGAGGTGGCAGAGTTTTTTGAGGTAATCTCAAAGCTACGGCCCACTGTTTGTGAAATGGACCTGGGCCCGACTCATCTCTTACTGGAATGTGTTGAGTCCTTTGGTTCAGTGTCTGCCAAGACCATCTGGTGTTCGCTCTCAGAGGTTTTTTTTCCTGACACCCTGAAAGAGGCCTGAAGTCCCTCCTAAGAAAACTATCACTCGACCCTGACGTCTTGGCAAATTATTGACCAATCTCCACACTCCCATTTCTGGGGAATGTAGTTGAGAAAGTTGTGGCTTTGCAGCTCGAGGCACACCTTGCAGCCTATGATATCTATGAGCCATTCCAGTCTGGATTTTGGTCAAGGCATAGCCCTCAGGCGAGAGATAGAGGAGACTGGTCAATTCTCATCCTCCTTGATCTTTCCTCAGCATTTGACTCTGTGGACCACATAGTGCTACTGAGTCACTTCAGGGAGCTCTGTGGACTCACCAGTACTGTCATCCTTTGGTGTGAGTCCTTTCTCACAGGCATGATGCGATGGGTAGTGATGGGGACTTTCTCCTCTTGCCCGAAGCTGCTGCCATGTGGAGTTCACCAGGGTTCAATCCTCTTGCCTATGTTGTTTGCAGCGTACATGCTTCCCCTGGGTGAGATTATTAGATGCTACAGTCTGGGTTTTCACTACTATGCAGATGATACCCAGCTGTGTATGTCCTTTGCCCCCAGGACGAATGATGCTGTGGAAGTGCTAAACAAATGTCTGGCCAAGATTCAACAGTGGATGTCCTCTAACTGGCTGAGACTCAACCCCGACAAGACAGAGGTACTAGTGATTAAGCCTGGTCACTGGCGCAACAAAGCTGCAGCTGGCTTGGGTACAGGCCTGTTTTTGAGCCATACACAGTTGGTAGCTTCCACTAAGGTGAAATATCTGGACATCATCCTAGAAGACAGTTTGACACTTGAGGCACAGGTGTCATCTATTGTCCAGAGTTGTTTTTACCACTTAAGAAATGTCGCCCAGATCAGAGCCTTAATTCCGCCTGGTGACCTGCCCTCACTGGTACATGCCTTTGTTATGTCAAGGCTAGACTACTGCAATGCTCTATACTTCAGGATCAGTGGCGGGATTCTCCATCACCTGCAGTTGGTGCAGAACGCAGCAACCAGGTTGCTGGCAGGCCTTCAGAGGTCCTGCCATGTGACCCCGATCCTGCATGATCTGAACTGGCTGCCAGTGAGGTGGAGAACTGCCTTCAAGGTGAGCCTGCTTACCTATAAGGCCCTATATGGTTCGGGCCCAGGTTACCTGAGTGACTTCCTGGTCACTGTCCAACCTGTGCGCCCACTCCGCTCCTCCACTGGGGGCCTCATGTGCAGTTCCCAGGGCCCCGCTGAAAACCTCGGGAGACCGTGCATTTGAGGTGGCTGGCCTGGCAATATGGAATTCGCTCCCAAGATCCTTGAGGTAGGCTCTATCAGTGAAGGCTTTTAAGTGGGGTCTGAAGGCCTGTTTATTTAGAGAAGCTTTTGGAAGCCAGCTATAGGTTTGTTTTTTTTTTCTTGACATTGTTATTTTATTGATGACTATTTATTGAATTTACTGACTGTTGTGACCTGTCTACTGCTATTGTTGATATTTTATATGTTTTTATATCCCTTTTCTGTAAAGCGCCCAGAGATTCCAGGATTGGGCACTAAATAAATAAACAGTTACTTACTTACTGCTCCTTACTGCTTTGCCTGCCTCCCTCTGTTTTCCCTGATACACTTTCTTATTCTCCTCTCTGTGGGACTCCTCATAACTTCTGAATGCTACTCTTTTAGCCTTCACCTTTTCTGCCACTTCTTTTGACAACCATAGTGCCTCCTCTTTCTTTTACTTTTGCTTAGTTGCTTGACACAGAGGTTTGTTGCCTTCACTATGCCCTCTTATAGTTTGACTTTCTTGTCCTCCACCCTCCCCAGGTCATCTACCCCTGCTAGGTCATTCCTAAGGCATTCTCCCAGTTAGTAAAATCAGCCCTTCTGAAGTCCAGGACCCCTGCCACTGTGTGGTTGGATTCCACAGCTGTTCTTATGTTGAACCACACTGTACTATGGTCACTGGTCCCCAGATGGCTTCCCGACTTGACATCTGCAACACTGCCCCTGTTAGTGAGCACCAGGTCCAGTATTGCCACATCATGTCCCTGCACCTAGCTGAAGCTTCAGCAGGGAGGCTCCAATCTACATCCAGCAGACTGAAGTTCCCCACCAGCAACACCTCCCCCTTTTCTGCCATTTTGCCAGTTGCTGCTATCACTACCTTATCGAAGACTATCTCCTGTGCCAGAGGCCTGAAAATCACACCTGTCCGAACAGTGGCTCCATTTCCCAGCTCAAGAGTGACCCACAGTATGTCTGCACCCCCTCCAAAATTCCCTGTATTTCTGTTGCTGTTCTGTTTTACTTCACATAAAGCACCACTCCACCTCCTTTCCTTCCTATCCTGTCCCGTCTGAACATCATGTAGCCTGGTATCACTGTGTCCCAGTCATGGTTGTCAGTGCACCAAGACTTGGTAATGACCACAGTATCCAGGTTGGCTTCTGACATGATGGCCTCAAGGTACGGGATCTTATTTCCCAGACTTACAGCATTAGTACACATGGGCTTTCAGATTTTGTTAGCTCTTTGCTTGTCGCTTGACCCCTGTCTGCACACTCCTTATGAACTACTGTGTTGACTCCTGAACAATGTAATTGTTTTAATTTGTATTGAAATAAGGTCTTATGTACATATAATGTGTGTTATTTATTGTGCACTTATACTATTGACTATGGTTGCTTATGAAAACAGACCGGATGGCACCAGACACTGTTAGTTTTCGACTACTGGATCCTATCACCTACAAACTAATAGGATACCAACTATAGTACAGTCTTTTTTTTTTCTTTTTGATGCATCTATTTATCGTGGGAGTCTGGGCTATCCTTCGGCTCCCTTGCCCCACTCCTGCCAGCATGGCCAGGCCACCACTATGGGACACCTCTTTTCAGCAGTCAGTGCCCCCAGGGCTCTGCCCCCCCCCCACAGTGACACAGCCATACCGCCATACTCAGGATCCAACTATGCGGCTGGACGAGGGCCCATCGTGACTGGATGCGCATGGTGGAGGAGCTAGCAGCATTCAGCTGGCCCTCCCAGATTTTCCCCCAAATCCACCACAAAGGCCACAGACATACAGTGACATCAACACAGTGTGTCTGTGCACCCACATGCACGATGCAGACGTCTGCTGATGGCCTAATCACTCTCTATGCAGTCCTGGCCTGGTGCACACTCTTCCTCCACTGGGTGGTACTCAAACACTGGACTACATTGGATCCCCCACTTCCTGGAGGTGGAGAACGGCCCATCAGATGCTCTGCCAACCTCCCCCCGGCCAACCCTCAGACTCCCAGGCTCGCTCCCAAATTCGGATCATCCGCATTGCAAGCGGTAGTGCTACCACTGTGCCGGCAGGCCAGCCAAACTATAGAACAGTTACGTAAGAACTTACCATAACAGTAGATCTTCGAGAGGATCTCTTGCAGCAGGCCATCACTGGCAGGACCGTAGCTACCAGGCACTAGGACCACACGGAACCTTTCTAGCTAGCAGTCTACCAGAGGGGGCTGCCCACCTCTGACAATTTTCTTATAGCAGACATCACTGATGGACTGGAAGGGAAGGTGTGTCTGTTCACAGATGCAACAAGATATGTAACAAGGTGGACACCTCAGAAGGAGTGAGCAAGATGGCAGCTGAGCTCAAGAAACTAGAAGAATGGTCTGGAGTGTGGCAGCTGAGATTTAACACCAAAACGTGCAAGGTCATGCATGTAGTAAAGAAAAATCCAAGACAGGAGTATTTCCTAGGAGGCAAAAGACTGGTGGCCTTTAACCAGGAAAAAGATCTTGGAATCATAATCTCAGATGACTTGAAGGTTAGTAAGCAGTGTGAGAAGGCCAACAAAATGCTGGGCTGCACTGGGAGGGGAATCACGAGCAGGAGAGAGGTGGTACTACCGCTGTATAGATCGTTGGTCAGGCCTCACCTGGAATACGGAGTCCAATTCTGGAGGCCTCACAACAGGAAGAACATTGACCGGGTGGAAACAGTACAGAGAAAGGCGACAAAAATGATTCAGAGTCTGCATTACATGTCCGCTGAGGATTGACTTAGGGAACTGAATATGTACTCCCTAGAGCAGAGAAAAGAGAGAGGGTACATGATTGAAACATTCAAGTACATAAAAGGCATTAACAAGGTACAAACACAGGAACTTTTTCACTTCAAGAAGGGCTCCAGGACCAGGGCACATGACCTCAGGCTGCAAGGATGGAGGTTCTCTACCAACATCAGGAAGTTTTTCTTCACAGAAAGAGTGGTGGACACCTGGAACAGCCTACCCCAAGAGGTTGTGGGGATCAACACTGTGGGGGGATTCAATAATGCATAGGATAGACACAAGGGAGCCCCGACTACAATGGGCAACTAGAGTGTTAAAATTGGTCTAAAACAAACGAGCAGACTAGATGGATCTAGTGGTCTCCTTCTGCCATCAACTGCTATGTTTCTTTGTCAGCGGCTGATGTCAGCCTATCCTATATAAGGTGGGCGGCTCCCATGCCCTTCTCAGTTCTCCTGCTGGAGACCAGAAGCAGGATATTGGAAGGTGGGAACCTAGGGGGATGCCGAGGTATCCCTGTAGCGGAGACAAAGGCTGAATAAAAGCAGAAGGCTTACCCTACTGGAAAGGGAGAGACAGACACCGGAAGAGCAATGGGGGAAGGAGGAAGGAAAAGCAGGGCCTGCTGTAAGAGATCCTCTCGAAGACCTACTGTTACAGTAAGTTCCTACATAACTGTACTATCTTACTTTGAGGGTATCTCTTGCAGCAGGCCATCACCAGTAGGACTGAATCCCGCATTCTGGTACTACCGACAGCCAGACCGGGTGGCTGGTGAAAATGAATAACAGCCTAAAAAAGGAGGCATTGGAGGACAGCTAGACCGAAGCTGGCCCAAAGCCTAAAAACAATGTCCAGACTGTAATGCTTGGTATAGGTGTTGCTAGTACTCCAGATGGCAGCAGCGCAGATGTCAGCAGCTGACACATTACAAAAGCAAGCCACTGAGGTGGCCATACCTCTCATGGAATGGCCTTTGCTCCTCTAAGCAGATCCTTGCTGTACTTCTGATAACAATACAATTTGCTAACCACTTAGACAAACATTGTTTGGACACTAGGACACCCTCTTTCCCAGGGGCGAACAAAACAAACAGCTAATGGGACTTCTGAGAGTCCTTTTTCTGGTGTGTATAGTACCTCAGGATTCTATGCACATCCAAGGTATGGAGCAATGCCTCCCCTTGATTGGAATGCTCCACAAAATAAACATGCAGGTGGATGGATTGATTTAAAGTAAACTCTGACACCACCTTAGGAAAAAACTTCAGGGTTTATACTCAATAACACCCTGTCTTTGTGAAAAACTAAATAAGGCTCTGTGAGAGGGTGGAATAGGACCCTGTCCCAGTTGTTACTGTTTAAAATGCAAGGATCTATTCTTTTATTTCCTGTCTCTTCTCTGTCTGGTTGGGGAACCAAATTTTCCTGTGAGACCTCAGACTTCATTACCCCGACAATCTCGCAATTCTTTGCCTCTCACTGTCTCTCAGGTCTCTCTTGCTGTCGGTCTTTTCCTCCCTTGCATATATGCTAATATAAAAGTATGTGCAAATCACTGTATGAAAATGTAACTGATAATGGGGTCCCTTTTGTTTAGAAAATATATAGTGTTGCTGTTGAAATATATACAATTATATTTTGAGATGATTGCAGAAAGCTATTGTAAACTCTAGAGGTTACTTCAGTGCAAATCTTCCAGCCTTTTGCATAAGCTGCAAAAGAGGGCCTCAACTCAAGAAGCACACTGTATTCTAGCAGCTGCTGCCTGATATTTACAAAAACAGGATGCTTGCTAAGGATGGAGGTTGAAAGGACTTATAAGACCTAAGCTGCAACTGCAAGAAAGATTAGGAGAAAAAGGGACACAGAGACTAAAAGAAAAAAACTATTTAATTTCTCCTCTGTACATTTTATTTATTTATTTATTTATTAAATTTTGGTGACCGGATAGGCCCACTGAGCCCCGAAGGTCCCTTTTTCGGGGCGACCCGGGATAACAATGCAAGTTATAAGAATGAACAAGGACATAAGGAACATTTGAGGCATTGTGAGTTACATCATGAGGTGGTTACAGTAAAGAAAAATAGTGGATACAGGCATGGTAAAAGAAAAGCAGTGGATACAGGCATGGCTTACAGGCACGGTAAAAGAAAAGCAGTGGATGCAGGCATGGGTACAGGCATGGTTATCATCATGACATGTAAGCAACTGGTTACATAGTTATTATGAACACGTTTATTTATTTCATGATACTGCTAGTGTAAATAAATACGTTTTGGTGAATTCTACAACTGCTCCTGTTTTTTCCTATGCTTCCTGACCTGTGCCTGGATGACAGGCTCCTTGCATACAAGGGCCTGAAGCTCTGAAATCCTTCAAGCAGAAGTGGAAGGTCATGTGCACAAATGCCTGCAGTCTGGGAAACAAAATCCCAGGCCTAACAGCACTGATGGCAGACTCAGACCTGGACATTGTGGCTATTACGGAAACATAGTACACAAGGAACCATGACTGGGATGCAGCCATACCAGGGTATACACTTTTTAGAAAGGATAGGGAGGGTAAGAGGGGAGGAGGAGTTGCTATGTATGTGAAGGAAGGGATTAAAGCAACAGAGGCTCTGGGATCCAGGGAAGAAGCAGAGGCACTGTGGGTCACTCTGCAGTCGGGGAATAAAACAGCCATCCATGCTGGAGTAGTTTACTGGCCTCCCATGCAAGGGGAGGATACAGATCTAATATTAGTGGAGGCCATCCATAAAATGACAGCCAAAGGGGAAGTACTACTAATGGGTGACTTCAACATGCCAGATGTGAATTGGAACACCCAGACTGCAAGTACATCAGGGAGCAGGGACTTCATGGCTGTCAAGAATGGGGCAAATCTAAGGCAGCTTTTGGATGAGCCCATCGGTGAGGGGGTCATACTGGACTTGGTGCAAACAAACAGGGACAGAATCATGGATGTTGAGGATAGCCGTCCCCTTGGAACCAGTGACCACAGAACTGTGTGGTTTAGAGTCAACACGCTGGTGGAAGAAAGCCATACAAAGATAAAGGTCCTAGATTTCTGGAAGGCCAACTTCCTGGAGAAGGCGAACAGCTTAAAATTGCCCTGGCTGCAGAAGGTATGGAGGGAAGGGTAGAAGAACAGTAGGATAGGCTCAAGAGATCCACAGCAGGAGTGACAAGTCAATGTGTCTGACTGCTTAGCAAAAGCAAAAGAAAGCAGCCACTGTGGTTCTCTAAGTCAGTAGTCAAGAAAGTGAGAGAGAAAAGTAAGGCATTCGGGAAACACAAAGAGACACAGAAAGAAGAAGACAGAGAGAGCTGGAAAAGCCATCAGACAGGCTACGGCAAAAACAGAGGAAGAAATAGCACAGGCTAGACCTTCTTCCAATATATCAGTGAGAGGAAGAAGACCAGAAATGATATTGTTCGGCTAAAGAAGGGAAAGGGTGGGTGGGTGAGGATGACCTTGAAAAGGCTGAGATATTGAACAAGTATTTTTGCTCAGTATCTACCAAGGAAGAGGCAGGGGAGGGGCCAAGACTCAAGAGGAAAGGTTTACAGGGGGGACAGGTGGACACCAGCCCATTTATGGTGGACAGAGTCTTGGAGGAACTAGGGAAAGTAAAGACAGACAAGGCACTGGGGCCAGACGGGATTCACCCTAGAATTTTGAAAGAACTCAGGGAAGTCCTAGCAGGACCACTGATGACCCTTTTCAACCAATCACTGGAGACAGGGGAGGTACCTGGGGACTGGAGGAGGGCAGAGGTGGTCCCCCTACACAAGACTGGAAGTAGGGAGGAGGCATGCAATTACAGACCTGTAAGCCTGACATGAGTGGTGGGGAAGCTGATGGAGTCTCTGCTTAAGGACAGCGTAGTTCCTGGAGTCAAGCGGTGCAAAAGACCCAAGGCAGCATGGATTCACTGAGGGAAGGTCCTATCAGACTAATCTTATCAATTTCTTTGACTGGGTGACCAGGGTGGTGGATCAGGGAGGGGCGGTGGATGTGGCCTACATGGATTTCAGCAAGGTTTTCAACATCATTCCACATAGAAGGTTGCTGAACAAACTGGAGAATCTGGGTGTGGACTCTAAGGTGATACAATGGGTTGGGAATTGGCTAAAAGGCAGGACCCAGAGGGTGGTAGTATATAGCATCAAATCTGACGAGGGGGAGGTGACCAACAGGGTGCCACAGGGGGTCAGTGCTGGGCGCAGTCGTATTCAATGTCTTCATCAGCAACATTGCAGAAGGACTGTAAGGGAAAGTATGCCTGTTCATAGATGACACCAAGATCTGCAACAGAGTCAACACAGGAGGGGCTAGAAAACATGAGAAACGATCTACGACTACTTGAGATATGGTCAAGGGTATGGCAGTTGGGTTTCAACACTAAGAAGTGCAAGATAATGAACCTGGGACACAGAAATCTAAGAGAGGAATGCAGGATGGGGGGCAGGTTCTAGTCACCACAAGTCAGGAAAGAGAAATACAGGTTACTCACCTGTAACAGGAGTTCTAGGAGTGGTATATGTTGTTCATCCACACTGTCTGGCAGGTTCCTTGCCGTTTTAAGATGGGCCGGAAAGTCTTCAAACTGGCTCCTCCCACCCTACCTGGTGGTAAAACCCTCAGATCCACCCATGACACCAGATCTAGCCCACTGGAACCCAGGTTGCGTGTCGAAGCCGGGGAGGTCAGGTGGGTCGTGTGGATGAACAACATATACCACTCATAGAACTCCTGTTACAGGTGAGTAACCTGTATTTCTATGGACGTGCATATGTTGTTCAATCCACACTGTCTGGCAGACTCCTAGCAGTTCTCCGGGAGAAGGGAGGCAAGGTGCGCACCCCTTACTTAGGAAATAAGGACTGGAGAACTGAGGTCCCAAAACCAGCATCCCAGTGTGACTCTTGGTCAATGTGGTAATGGGAAATAAAGGTGTGTGCTGACTTCCAGGTAGCAGCCCTGCAGATTTCCTGGATAGGGACGTCCCTAGAAGCAGCCACCGAAGCAGCGGCATGGCGGGTAGAATGAGCTCTTATCCCTCTGGGTGGCTCCATGACTGACAACCTATAGCAGAGATCTATGCAGGAGGTGACTCATCTGCTTATCATCCACTTGGCTGCAGGTCTGCCAGGTGCGGCTTCAGCGTAGGTGACAAACGCTGGCGAACCTCTCCCCGAACTTCAGCCGTCCGCTCCTTATAATAAGTGAGCGCTCTTCTAGGGTTCAGAGTATGAAGCCTATATTCAGCCTCCAAGGTGTGATTGGGGTAGAACACCGGCAGAGTCAACACCTGATTCAGGTGAAACTCCGACACCACCTTCGGAAGGAATTTCAGGTGGGGACGAAGGACAACCTTGTCCCTGTGGAAAAACCAGATAAGAAGACTCAATGGAAAGCGCCTGAAGCTTGCCCATCCTTCTGGCTGACGTAATAGCCACCAAGAAGGCGGTCTTCCACGACAGGTGGGAGATATCGCCATGTGCATCGGTTCGAATGGCTTGCGCATGAGCTTAGCCAATACCAGCAGTAGATCCCATGGAGGTGAAGGTTCTCGCACCGGAGGGGCTATGTGATCAAGGCCTTTGAAAAAGTGCCTGACCACCTTCTCCTGCGCTACTGACTGCTTGCCGGCCCATGCCCGGTAAGCAGAGATGGCTGCCAGGTGCACCTTGAGGGTCGTCAACCGAAGCCCTAGCTGAGACAAGGACCACATGTAGTCCAAAATGCTAGCCAATGGACAGGCAGAGGGGGTCCAACCCCTTGTCCTGATACCAAATGGAGAATCTCTTCCATTTAAAGGCATAGCACTTTATGGTCGACTCCTTAAGGGACGCCTCAACAACGTTGAAGACCTCGTCGGAAAGACCCAAGGCCTGGAACTCTAGGCGCTCAGGAACTAGGCCGTCAGGTGCAGGGATTGAAGGTCTGGATGGAGCACCTTCCCCTTGTTGACTGAGATCAGGTCTGGGCGGGCTGGAAGCCGCCTCGAGAGCCTGGAGCTGAGGCTGAGGAGATCTGGGTGCCAGAACTGGCGAGGCCAGTCTGGGGCTACCAGAATCGCCTGTGCCTTGTCCTCTTCACCTTGAGAAGCACCTTGTGGATCAAGGGAAATGGAGGGAAGGCACAGAAGAGGTCCGGGGTGCACAGCCTCGAGAAGGCATCCCCCTGCAGCGAGCCCTGCTGAGGGGGGTGGGCATGAAAAAGCCTCAGCTTTGCATTCTCCCTGGAGGCAAACGGGTCCACCTGAGGGGTGGCCCAATGGGAGAACAGGTCTTGGACTACTTCCGGCAGGAGAGACCACTCATGAGATGCAGCGCCTATCTGGCTGAAGGCATCGGCCAGACTGTTCGAGGCTCCTGCTACATGGATGGCTAGGAGATCCACCTCCAAGCTGATCATGAGAGATCAAATGCGGAGAGCTTCCTTGCACAAAGGCAAGGAGTGTGTCCCGCCCTGCCGGTTGAGATAGTACATGGTCGTGGTGTTGTCCGTCTGGACCTGAACCACCTAACCCTGTACAAATGGAGTGAAGGCGGTGAGGGCTAGTCGAACCGCTCGAAGCTCCAGCAGGTTGATGTGGCATCGAGACTCCTGAGGGGACCAGAGGCAGTGGGCCCGGAGCTCCCCCAGATGGGCACCCCAACCCATCAAAGAGGAGTTGGTCGTAAGAATGACCATCGGCTTGGGGCGGAAAAATGGGATACCCTCCTGCAGATGAGCTGGGACGAGCCACCACTGCAGGCCGTCACCACATCTTCTGGGTCATGGTTACTGGCTGGTCCAAAGGATCGGAACGCTGTGACCACTGGCAGGCCAGCCCCCATTGTAGGGGACGCATGTGCCAGCAGGCCCAACGGACCACACTGGTGCAAGCCGCCAAGAGACCCAGAAGGCACAGGGAGTCCCGGGCAGGGCGCAATTGCCTAACCAGAAATGATTGGGCAAAGGAGGAAAGGACCTCGGCCCTGTCGGGAGCTGGGCTCTGGCTCAAAGAGAGTCGAGCTCTGCCCCAATGAACTGAATCACCTGCGATGGCACAAGTTCTGATTTGGCTTCGTTGATCAGGAGGCCAATTTGAGAGCAGACCTGGAGGGCCAGATCTCTGGACCGCTCCACTTCCAACCTGGAGGGGGCTGCTATCAGTCAGTCATCCAGGTAACGGTATATCCGGACCCCTCAGCACCGCAGGAATGCTGTCACCAATGCCATGCATTTGGTGAAGACCCTGGGAACTAGAGAAAGGCTGAAGGGCATGGCCCGGAACTCGCAAAGTGATCCCTCTGTTCTGAAGTGGAGGAATCGCTGATGAGACAGACAGATTGGGACATGAAAGAACGTGTCCTGGAGATCCAGAGAGCAAAACCACATGCCTAGTTCCAAGGATGGTATGATCTGAGCCAGAGTGACCATCCTGAAGGTGCGCGGCCTTAGGAACTTGTTCAGGTCGTGCAGATCAAGAATGGGGCGCCAGCCCCCCCGTCCGCTTTGGGACCAGGAAGTACCTGGACACAAACCCTGGGTTTGGAGGGGGATCTGCCACCTTTCTGATTACCTCCTTTTGGAGGAGCAGAGCTATGTTGGCTCGATGAGCCAACAGAGAGGCTGCGGAACTGGTAGCCCCACCCCCAAGGTGCGATGGCTCGATAGGGAGGGGTCTGCTCGAATTCCAGAGGCAGACCCCTGCGACCACTTCCAGCACCCAACGGTCCATGCTGATAGCGGATCAGGCAGAAAGGAAGTGGTGGAGCCATCCCCCCATGGGGGGACACAGGGAGGAGTGACAAGGTTGGGGGCGACACCCCTCAACCCGTCACTGGGTAGGCTTGGAGGAAGGGCCGGCCGAGGGGCCACCTGGACCCTTCCCTCCAGGCTTCCTGCTGGAGGAAGTGTCAGACTTGGCCTTGGGGCACCAAGCGTGAGCCTGTTGGCCCTGTTGCTGGTGCAGCTGGGCCAGACGTGACACAAGGGGCGGAAGGGCAAAAGGGCTTAGGCTGCTGCTGGCGGCCTTTGTCCTTCTGAGCAGACATGACTGAGTCCAAGGTGGCATTGGACTTCTCGATCCTCTGGAGATGGCCCTTCACCCCCGGCCTGAACTTGGTGCCCAGGAAGGGAACGTCTGCCAGCCTGTGCTGGGTATCCATCGTGAAGGTGGAGATCCACAGCCAAGCTCTGCAGCGCATGGCTACTGTGGCCGCTACTAACTGGGCACAAGTCTCCAATGTCCAAGGCAGTTTGGAGCTGTTTGGCCACTGCCCTTCCCTGATCCTGCACCTGCTTGACCGTCGTTTGAAGGTCAGCCGGGAGATGAGGAAGCACCTCATCCAGGGAACCCATAAGGGGCGTGTGAAAAATGTGCCATCGGCAAGGCTGAGCTGGCCTGTCGAAGACCTAGGGAGGAGGCAGCATAAACTTTGAGCCCCGAGTAGTCCAGCTTTTTGGACTCCTTGTCAGGGGGCTTTTCAATGTCCCTAGCATTGCCAGAGCGCAGGAAGACGCTATCAGTTACCAGTCCATCAGCTGATGGGTGCTCCAAAAAACCAGAGAAGGAACCAGTGGGGACTGCGTACTTGCGAGCCATCCTGGCCGATAGTGCAGGACAGGAGGCAGGCCGCTGCCACAACTCCAGGTCCAGGCCAACAATGGTCTCGGCCACAGGGAAGGCCTCCGTGGGGGAATCCCCTCGGTCCAGAATCTCTGTGAGGGGATATCTGGCCCATTTTTGTACGGGTTTGAGCTGCATCCCAGTGGACTCCGAGATGAGCCAAAGAATTCCCAGGAACGAGGATGGGCTCTTGTCCACAGACAGACCCCCGAAAGATTCCAGATTGAGGGGCCTGGAATAGAAGGAGAAGTCGTCGGACTCCGAGGAGTCCAAGAACAGCTGCCGAGTGCCTGAGCCACCCTCCGCTTGCCAAGGTCGATCGGGGGTGAGGGTGACCGACAACCTGTGTGGCAAACCCTGACCTGACCGAGAATCCTTGGTTGGGGCTCCAGTCTTTGGTTGCGGGGGTTCCACCACAATGGGTGGAGCAGCCAGTTTCGGCTGAGCAATTGGTGCCGGAGTCGGCTCCGCGACTAAGGAGCCGATGGCGAGAAGTTGCTTCGGTCGTTCAGGCGACAGCCACTTAAAGGCCGGTGAAGGCGACGGAGTCGGCTTGTTGCCAGCTATTAAGAGCTGCTGCCACATCAGATCCTCATAGCGCTGACGCAACTTGCG
This sequence comes from Neoceratodus forsteri, assembly GCA_016271365.2. Taxonomy (NCBI): domain Eukaryota; kingdom Metazoa; phylum Chordata; order Ceratodontiformes; family Ceratodontidae; genus Neoceratodus; species Neoceratodus forsteri. The sequence continues at coordinate 482,425,493 of CM028131.1, forward strand.
CTGCAGCCTATCCTCCAAAGAGGATGATGAGGACGAGCGGCGATGCCACTTTCCATGATGCCGACCGCCGATGTCAGTGGGACCTACCCGACACGGAGGAGGACCAGACCGGCTGGGTCGCCAATGGGTCGGCGGGTCAGGGAAACCCGCCATCCTCGGTTCAGGGTCCTGACTGGGGCTCGCACAGGAGGCACGGCAAGTCCTCAGTAACCACTGGGGTACCGGTGAAGAAGGGTTGTCGGCTTCTCCAGTCAATAACCGTCCAACGAGTTGAGAAATCTCGACCACATCGATGGGTGTCTTGGCGGCTGACCTGTGAGGAGACACCATGAAGCCAGCGGCCTTAGCTGCAACCTCACGCAGTTAGCTAGCGCTCAGGGACGAGTTCTATCCCGCTCCCACGAATGTCTATGGTGGGACTTACCTTTTGGTTCCTTTTCCTTCAACCTACTCATGTGAGTCCCTGAGGGCCCTTCTCCCTTGGTGGAGAGGGACTGACAAAGCTCCTTAAAAGAAGCAGTGTAGGAGGAGCCCAAGGAGAGCGGGATAAACGCCGATGCCGAGGAAGAAGAAGACGCTGCCTGGGCTGCCTCCTTCTCGAGGGTGATTAACTGCTCTAGCTGCTCCGTGGAGCCCGCAGCCACGGACACCGCCCAATGGGCCTCCTTCGACTTCACCAGCGGAAACTGTTTCTCGGAGCACCCCAGTTGAATTTGGGCAGCGCGATCTTCTAGAACCGAAGGTACAAAAGACTTGCAGAGATCACAGACCTGCGGATCATGGGCAAGCCTCAGGCAGTAAATGCACGTGGCGTGCGGGTCGAGACATCTTCTGTCTGCAAGGACACCAACAGAAGCTGGGAGTAGATTTTGAATCCATCACAGCCGTGAGGGAAGTAGAAGACTTAAGTCTAGTAAACTTTAAAATAATTTTTGGAAAAACGAAGGATTAGGATCGAGGCCTACAAACGCAGAGCACTAAGGAGGGAACCTCAGCTTCCAAGCGGTAAGGAAGATCTGGCATCATGGGGTGGAGCCGAGGGTTTTACCACCCACGTAGGTGGGAGGAGCCAGCTTGAAGACTTTCCGGCCCATCTTAAAGTGGCAAGGAACCTGCCAGACAGTGTGGATTGAACAACATATCCATGTCCCTAGAACTGTGGGTTATCTTACCCGATGACCTGAAGTCATCCAGACAATGTGAAAAAGCATTGGGGAAGGCAAACAGAATGCTGGGGTGCATAGGAAGGGGCATAACCAATAGGAGAAGTGAAGTAGTGATGCCACTGTATAGATCACTGGTGAGGCCTCATCTGGAATACTGTGTCCAATTCTGGAGACGGCACCTCAGGAAGGACATAGACAGAATGGAAGCAGTCCAGAGAAGGGCAACAAAAATGATACACGTGCTGCATCACAAGCCTTATGAGGAAAGACTCAGGGAACTTAACATCTATTCACTGAAAGAGAGAAGGGAGAGAGGGGATACGATAGAGACTTTCAAATATCTTAGAGGAATAAACAGGGTACAGGAGGGAAGCATATTTCAGAGAAGAAAGTGCAGAAGGACAAGGGGACATAACATGAGGCTGGAGGGAGGCTTAGGGGGAATGCTAGGAAGTATTTTTTTACAGACAGGGTGGTGGATCTGTGGAACAGCCTTCCGGCGGAGGTTGTGGGGGTGAAAACAGTACAGGGATTCAAACATGCATGGGACAAGCATAAGGGCAATGCTGTGCAGCAGAGCGGGAGAATGGCAGTCCAGATAAGGATAGGGACTGCCAAACCGGGTAGGGATATGGGCAGACTAGGTGGATTGGTTGGTCCTTATCTGCCGTCATATTCTATGTTTCTAAGTGATGGCAACAATGCAGGTGGTTTAAAGGGAGGAAACGTAAACTTTTCCAACACAAAATTAAGGTCCCAAGGCAGGACAGGGTCCCATATTGGGGGCTGCAAGTGCAGGATGCCCCGCAAGAATGTGCAGGACACATCGACATAGGCCACTGTGCCCCCATTCACAGGTACATGATGTGCAGAGATGGCAGAGAGATAAACCTTAGGAGAGGAGTACCTTAAACACGAGTCCGAAAGGGACAGAAGATATTCTAAAACCTAAACCACTGGACAGGCGAAGGGATCCAGCTGGTGCGAGGCAGCCCAAAGAGCACAGCGCTTTCATTTAATGGAGTAGGTGGCTGTGGTGGAGAGCTTCCTGGTTACTACCAAAACATCAGCTACTCTGGGGGAGACCCTAAATCTGGCTATGGCTAGGTCCTTAAGAGCCATGCATGCAGATGGAGTGACTTGCGATCCAGATGGACCAGGGTGCCCTGTTCCTGGGACAGCAAGCCTGTGCACGGGGGGGGGGCAGCGGAGGTTCCATCGCCAGTTGTTGCAACAAGGGGAACAAGATTTGATGGGGCCAGAAGTGGGCGATGAGGATCATTGTAGCCCTGTCCATCTAGAGTCTGATCAGAACTCACTGTCAGAGCGGGAAGGGAGGGAAGGCATACTGAAACCTCCCTGTCCAGAAGAGGGACAATGCATCTTGCCAGAAAACTCCAGGCCCTGGAACTAGTGAGTAGAAAAGCAGCAGTTTTGGGGGGATGCAAAGGTCCAGCTCAGGCTGACCCCATCTGTTGAAGAGATCTTCTACCACTGAGGTCAGAAGTTCCCACTCGTGAGCCCTTAATCATGAGTGACTTAGGCTGTCCACCAGGATGTTTGATTACCAGAAACATGGATGGCCATGAGTTCCAGATCATGTTCAATGGCCCAATAGCAGACCCTCTTCGTTTCCCTGTAAAGGTGATAGGAATGAGTCCCCCCTGCTTGTTTATGTAATAAACCACACACACGTTGTCCACCTGAACCAAGAGCGGACCCAGGGAGAGCAGAGTCTGGAAGGCCTGAACGGCATACAATACTGCCTACATTTTCAGGACACTGATATGGAGATCCCTCTCGATCTCTGACCAAGTCCCTTGAGTTTGATAGGGCCCAATATGGGCTCCCCAGCCGATGCCAGACATCCATCGTAAGAATCTGCTGAGGGGGAGGTACTGAAAAGGGCACTCACCAAAACAGGTTGCTGGGTTCCAACCATCACAGCAGCAGCACCTTATTGACTGGACCCAACACCAGCACAGGGTGATCCAGGGCATCCAAGCGCTGGTCCCATTGGATTCGCAGTGTCCACTGAGGGATTCTCATGTGCAGCCTGGCCAAGAGAACCACTGCAGTGGCTGTGGCCATTGGGCCCAGAAGCTGCAAGAACTCCCTTGCCTGAACATGGCAGCTGGAGAAGAGAAGGCAGGCCTGAGCCATCAGGAGTTGCGCTCTGTTGGAGGTTAAGAAGGCTTTGCCTTGAGCCATGCCCAGGACTGCCCCATGTAAAGGAGGTGTTGTCAGGGTGTAAGGAAGGACTTGGGTAGATTGATGGTGATGCCCAAGGACTGAAACAGGCTGAAGGTACTCACCAGAGTTTGCAGCAGATGGTCACAGGATGGAACTGCCAACAGCCAGTCATCCAGGTAGGGAAAGATGTAAAATCCTTGCCTCCTCAAAGTGGCAGCCACCACTACCAGGCGCTTGGTTAAAACCCTGGGGGCTGAGGACAGGCCAAAGGGCAGAGCACGAAACTGGTAGTGCTCCCCCATGAACTGAAAGTGAAGAAAGTGCCTGTGGGATGCAAAAACTTTGATGTGCAGGTAAGCATCCTGCATATCCAAAGAGCACAGCCAGTCCCACTGGTGAAGCAGGGGCAATAGCACCTGAATGGTTACCATCCGGAAACGTTTGTACTCTATGTACAAGTTGAGGCTGCTCAGGTCCAGGATGGGACGGAGGTCCTCTGTCTTCTTGGGGACTAGGAAGAAATGGAAATTATGTACCTACCGTAATTCTTGATCTTCTTGAACAGAGTCTTCACCACTCATTCACAGCAATGGGACTATGCCGGAGGTGCTAAGACCCAGCGGGAGCCAAAAATCTTCAGGAGAGATGGCGCCGAGGTAGGACCACGCATGTGTGGTGCCACAAGAATGGCTCACGTCATATAGGCGTTGACTCTCCAACCACCTCAGTTCCTTTTCAACCGAGGAGATGCAGCGTAAACTAACCTAGGAAATCCCTACCCTAATTCAGGAGTAACATGGCCCTAATGACCCATATAAGAAGGGTCAACTCAACAATGTCTTCCCAGTTCAACCAACAAGGGAGTGAAGACCAGAAACAGAATGAGTGAGCTCGGGGGATGGTGGGTGGGTGTGTGAATGAATGGTGAAGACTCCATCCAAGAAGATCAGGAATTATGGTAGGTATGTAATTTCCATGTCTTCCTAGACTAGGACTCTTCACCATTCATTCTCACTAATGGGAGAGAACTGAGCTGAAAACCAATGCCCCAAGCAGGGTGGTAGGATACAGAGCTTGCTTAGGACAGAAGTCCATTAAGGATTGTCCTGCCAAAGGAAGTATGCTGTCTGGCATGGAAATCCAGAGCATAGTGTTTCACAAAGCTATGCACGGAGCTCCAAGTAGCCACCTTGCAAGTATCTGCAATGAGTACTTTTCGAATCTCTGCCAGGGATGCCGCCACCACTCTAGTAGAGTAGGTGCAAACCTGGCCTTCCAATTTGATCCGCGCCATCGAGTAGCAGTGGTGAGGGCATGCCACCAACCACGCCGAGATGCATCTAATGGCAACAGGCTGACCCAGTCGGGCCATGCTGAAAGATACAAACAGTTGCTTGGAGTTGCGAGTCTCCTTCGTTCCATCGATGTAGAAATGCAAAGCCCTCTTGACATCCAGGGAGTGAAGGGTGTGCTCCCCTTCATTCTGGAAGTTAGCAAAGTAAGTAGGAAGAACCAAGGGATGGCTAAGGTGAAAATCCGAAACTACCTCTGCTAAGAATTTAGGGTGAGTGTGAAGCACCACCTTGTCCTTGTGAAATACAGTGTATGGAGTCTGTGACTAAGGCATGTGTTTCAGAGACCCTGCGAGTGGAAGTAATGGCTACTAAGAAGGTAGTCTTCCAGGTCAGAAATTTCAAGTCACAGGTAACTAGAGGCTCAAAGGGTTTATGTGTGAGCATGTCTAGCCTGTGGTTAATATCCCACGTGGCCACTGATTTTCTGATTGGTGGCCTAGCATGTAGGACACCTTTGAGGAATCTCTTGACTACCAGTAACTGAGCCAGCATCATGTTCTGTACTGGCTCATGGTAGGCGGAAATAGCACAGAGGTGTACCTTCACTGTCAAGAACTGCAGTCCTGCATTTGACAGGTCTAAGAGGTACTCCAATACCTTACAACAAAATGGGTCCAGGAGGGATTTTGCACACCAGACAGAAAAACGTTTCCATTTATTTATTTGTATTTAGTTTTTGTTTACCGGGTGGGTGCACTAGCCATAGGCATGACTATTTTCAGGCACAACCCGGGAGGTTACAAGAGAAGACATGACAGGTGTAGCAGAAAGCAAAATGACATCAGGATACATAATCAGGGTAATTATACATAGAATGTGCAGCAGTAAAACATAACATTTCAGGTCAAGGCATAAACAACATACAATCAAAAGCAAGACAAAGTAGCAGAGAACATCAGACTACAAAACGAGGCAAAATTGTGCATTGGATGTGTAGCATTTACTACATACAAATTCAGGTCAAAGCAGTTACAACAATTAAATGTAAGTAAGAGCATACAGTGCAACATCAGTACAGTCAAAAGGACGAAGCAAAGCAGTCCTGACCGACAGACACGAATAGAAGCAATTCAATAAAAAAAAGAGTGAGCAGAGGGAGGATAAGGTAAGATAAGGTAGAACCACAGCAGGTGTAAGTATGAGAGATACACCACCGATAGATCAAGTGAAAGAGAACAGATAACTGATAAGTGCAGGAGGGAGAAGGAGCAAGGGTGTAGGAGCTGCTACCAGCCTAGGTGAAAGAGAATCAGGTTAAGCTATAGGGTTAAGATGCAGCAAAGGAGGGAGGGAGTAAGAATAGGAGCAGGGTGAGGGGTAGATGCTAGGGGGCAAGGCGGGTGAGTGGTGACACAAAGAAGGGTTATAAGGGGGGATGTGATAGGACACCTAATGAGTAGGAGGGGTCAGTGGGGCTGCTGTTAGGTGGGGGAAAGGGGTAATTGGGTAAGGTAAGGAGAGATGTACAAGAGGGATTGTAGGGTGTGGGGGGGATGATGGCTAATGGAGATGGTGGTAGGAAACATCAAACAAGTTATCAGGGTTCTCGGGGTAGTGAGTCTAAGGTGAGTCTAAGATGATTTGAAACAAGTGCAGGCAATAAGGCCAGTGAGTAGGGTACGATGTCTCGTTAGGAAAATGTGATGACTGGACGCCTCACGGATCACAAGCGGTAGAGAGTACCAGTATTTACGAGCAGCATGGGAAAAGGCACTGGAGCCTTTGGGGGATTTGCTTCTAGGGACATGTAGCAGGGATAGATTTGAGGAGCGCAGGCCATAAGGAGAGGACTGGGGGGGTGAGCCAGGAGGCAAGTGACAGAGGAGTATTAGATCTTATGATACCATCCATCAAGGATCCTAGGGCCATAAGCCGAGAGGAGAAGGGGGAGAGACCCAATGGACAGTGATGTTTAAGTCGGGGAGACACAGAGGTGTAGCAACATATGTTATTCTAGGTAACATCCCATTTACGGAGAGTGGTATTACAAGCGTTCACTTAGATGATGGATCTGTAGGACAGTGATGGAAGAAGAATGCCATGGGCAATTGTGAGTCTGGCAGAGGGTGTGAGAGCATAACAGATTTTGTTGGCTACTCCCAGTTTACTATTTACCGACTTACAAATGATCTGAATATGCAGGTCAAAGCTGAGTGTAGCGTCGAGAAGAACACCAAGATATTTGAAATTGGTGAGAACAGTAAGGGAAGCGCCACTGGCACAAGTTACAGTAAAAAGATTGCCTCAGTATTTCAGTTTGGCAGTGGAACCAAATAGCATTGCCTGAGTCTTGGCCACATTTAGCACTAACTTATTTCTGGTTAGCCAGGAATGGTTTCCTAAAAGGCAATGGAGAGGTTGCCATTAATATCAGTCACACTGCTGGCACTATTGTATAGGACTAGATCATCCACGTAGAGGATAGAGGATAGAGTTGCAGGGGATAGTGCTGAGGGATATGTGATTAACAAAGATAGTAAAGAGGAGAGGGCCCAAAATGGAGCCCTGGGGTACTACAGTATCAATATGGGACTGTTCTGATAGCGCATTATTGAATTTGACCATTTGTATTCTATTGGATAGGTAGTTTTGGAACCATGCCATAGATTGTACTGAGAAACCAAGGGATAAGAGATTTTCCAAGAGGAGGGGTGATCAACAAGATCGAAATCTTTGGTCAAATCAATAAAGACGGCACCCATAAGTTGGCCGTCATCCATGGCGCATAGTATATCGTTCGTAAGTTGAACAAGGGCAGTGGTGGTGCTATGGCAATTCCAAAAATCATGCTCACTAGGCGATAGTAGAGTATATTTGGTGAGGAAGTCAGTCACTTGCAAGGAAGCCAATTTCTCGAGTATGTTACTCAGGACAGAAAGTATTGCAATGGGCCAATAGTTAGCAACATCTTTTTTGTCCCCTTTCTTAAAGACAGGTGTAACCCTAGCAATCTTCCATAGGTCAGGTACGTGGCCTTGGCATGGTGACAGTGTAAATATACTGGCCAGTTGGGAAGCAATGATGGGAGCGGCCAATTTGAAGAGCCTAGGTTCTAGTCCATCAGAGCCTACTCTGGTACACTCTGAAATATTCCCTAGTAACTTAAGGACTTCCGATTGAGTGACAGCCTTAAAGTAAAAGAGGGGATGACTAGACCGAGAGCAAGGTGGTTTCGGGAGAGGCTGGCAGACCAGAAAGGATGCGGTATATCTAGAGAGGTCAGAGAAGTGTCTGTTAAAGGAGTTGCCAATAGTTTTTGGGTCATTGCAGTGGGTACCGTCAACTACCATGTCGTTCATGGTGTGGGACTGTGTAGTACCCAGGAAAGTTTTTATATGGGACTGTGACAGGGTGGAACAAAGGACCCTGTCCCAGTTGTTTTGGAGAAAGTGTTCAAATGCAAGGATCTTTCCTTTCCTCTCTATTCTCTGTCTGGTTACGCAACCAAACTTTCCTGTGAGACTTTGGATTTGATCATCCCGAACAATCTCGCAATTCTTTGCCGCTCACTGTCTCTCAGTTTTGTCTTGCTGTCTGTTTTTCTCCCTTGCATATCTAGATCTGCTAATATAAAAATATATAAAAATAATTTTATGGAAATAACTGATATTGGGATCCTATTGTTTAGAACATATATAGTGTAACTGTTGAAATGTATATATCTATATTTTGAGATGACTGCATAAAACTGTTGTAAACTCTAGAGGTTACTTCAGTGCAAATCTTTGAGCCTTTTTTGAAAGCTGCAAAAAGGACCCCTCAGCTAAAGCACACTGTGTTCTAGCAGCCCTGCCTGATATGTACAAGGACAGGATATTTGCTAAGAATGGGGGATGAAAAGACTTATAAAAGAGCTAAGCTTGAACTGCAAAAGAGATTAGCAGAACAAGGGACACAGAGACTGAAAGAAAACTTTATTTTATTTTACCTCTGTACATAGTTATTATGAACAAGTTTATTTTTTTTTTATGTTACTCCTACTGTAAATGAATATTTTTGGTGCATTCTACAACTGTTCCTGTTGTTTCCTATGCTTCCTGACCTGTGCCACGAAGACTGATGGTGTCAGGTGGGATTTACGCCGTGCATACCCTAAGACAGGAGTTTTGTACGTGGGTACTGGACCTAGTACCAGAGAAGCACAGAGAAAGGTATGGATTCTGCAGCAGCAAGTCCAGGAGTAGTTACCAGGAGAATGGCAGCCAAACTAGCAGAGACAGAACTCCAGTCTGAGATTTTACAGCCAGTACAAGTTATGGAAAAAGAATAGGCAGTGACAGAACCTGAAAGCCTGATGGACTTTTTCAAATGGTGGGCTATACAGCAAAAAGAGACTGAAAAGCAGAGAGAAAAAGAGATGCAGCGACAGGAGCAGCGATGGCTGGATGCCTTGCAAGCTATCAAAGGCAGAGGATCCGGCAGAGACCCAGATGAGCAACAAAATGCAAGCAACTTAAAAGCCATTAAATTTACAATGTCGTGTCCCTCAGATGATATTGAGGCATACCTGACAACTTTTGAAAGAGTTACCACAGCCTGCCAATGATCAAAGCAGCAATGGACAATCAGACTGGTACCCTATCTGACAGGGAAAGCCCAACTTGCCTACAGCAACATGGACACTGCACAGTCAGAAAACTATGACTTGGTGAAAAGCAAAATCCTGAAAAGGTATGAAATCTCCAGAGACCTACAGGCAGAGGTACAACTCAGTCGACAATCCTTGAGAAGCCTTCACCCGACTCAGAGAACTCCTGAAAAAATGGATCCAACCAGAGAGCAAAACAGTCCCACAGATCATCGCTACATTTGTTATGGAGCAATTCATCAACATCTTGCCTACAGATGTGCAGCTGTGGGTAAAGGAACACCAACCAGAGAGTGGGGGAAAGGCTGTTTCTTTGGCCGAGGACTACCGAATGGCCAGAAAGACGCCACAGCAGTGAGGTAACAGCCAAGCACCGGTAAGAGACTCTTTTTCCCATTTAAACTCTAAGCCTGATAAGAACTCTGGTGGGGGTAACAAATCTGGGCCAAAAGACGTTATCTGCTATAACCATAATGAGCCAGGCCATTTTGCAAGAAACTGTTGTAGTAAGGAGAGTGGCACTGGAGCAGATTTGTCCTTAGCAAGTTGGGGCAAGTACTTAACAGATGTGAAGGTGGGGGACAAGACTGTGAAGGGGCTCATTGATTCAGGAAGCAGACAGACCCTAGTGCATGTTAAAGTGCTGGGAAAACACTGTGCAAAGGGACCAGGTACTGGTGTCATCTGCATCCATGGGGACACTCAATACTATCCCACCACCCAAGTGACTCTGACCATTAAGGGTGTGTCGCACCAGATGAAAGTGGGGGTAGTACCTAAGTTACCTGTACTTGTGATTATTGGAAGTGACTTTCCAGGATTTGCCGAGTTAATCAAAGAGGGAGTAAATCCTGATGTTTCAGCAGCAGTGGTGACAAGAGCTCAGGCAAAGACAACTTCAGATGGTGGGGACACTTTTCCTTTCAAAGATTTTGATTCGGACTTGTTTGAGCACAGCTCCAAGATCCAGAATCTAAGAAAGCAAGACGAAGCCTGAAGAAACTATGGCAACAAATAACTGATGGACATAAAGGGTTAAAATGTGAAAATGCTGAAACTAAATTGATAACTGATTGTGATTTTCTTTCAGAACAAGCTAACAATGAGCTAACAATGTTTCTCTCCAGGGTTATTTTAAGCAGCTGGGGTGAAACCAAAACAGGGTGGACCAATGTTTAAAAAATGTAATGGGTTACTGTACAGAGTTTGGGTTAAACCTCAGACACAGGAACAGACAGAACAATTGGTCACACCACACAAGTATAGAACAGAGTTGTTACAGATAGCACATGATAATCCTATGGCTGGTCACTCAGGGAGGGATCGTACCCATGCCAGATTGCTGTGTAGATTTTACTGGCCTGGAATTTATGAAGATGTTGCTACCTATTGTAATTCCTTTGCCGTGTGTCAGAAAGTAGCCCCGGTCACTATAAAAGTCAAGGTGCCCCTACCTTTGATAGATGTGCCTTTTGAGAGAATTGCAATGGATGTGGTTGGTCCTTTAGACAAAGGTAAAAAGTGCAATAGATCTATCCTGGTAGTGTGCAACTATGCTACTCAATACCCAGAAGCAGTTCCAATGCTTACTGTTACAGCCCCAAAAATTGCAGCATAGCTTGCCAAAATTTTTAGCACAGTCGGCATACCTAAAGAAATTATTACTGATCAGGGTAGCCATTTTGGTGCTGCATTACTTAAGGGGCTGTACAGACTACTAGGTATCACTGCCGTAAGAACCTCCCCCTATCACCCTCAGACAGACAGACTTGTTGAGTGTTTTAACCAAACCCTAAAACGCATGTTAAAAAGGTTTGTGGAAGGGAAAGACTGGGACCAATACTTGCCTTACCTACTTTTTCCCTACAGAGAAGTGACACAGGCATCAACAGGGTTTTCACCATTTGAAATGCTGTATGGTAGGCAGCCAAGAGGGCCATTGGATGTGATAAAAGAAACGTGGTAAGATAAACCCACTCAGAAACAATCTATAACATCTTATATGTGTGCATTAAGAAAGAAGCTGGCAAAATATGTTGAAATTGGCCATAGTAATCAGGAAGAGGCCCCAAATCAGCAGAAGGCATATTATGACCATGGGGTAAAAGAAAAAGTTTTCAAGCCAAGTGAAAAGGTTTTGCTACTGTTACCCACAACAGAAAACAAACCATTAATGAAGTGGCAAGGGCATTATAAGGTTCTTAGACATACTGGCATTCTTAACTAAGAGACTGAGACCCCTGATAGGAAAAATCCTACTAAGATATACCATGCTAACCTCCACAAGAAATGAGTTGAAAAAATGCCAAAAGCTGCTTTGCTAGTTTTATCAGAAACTGATAAGAAGATATTGATGTAGCTTATGATACACTGGAACAAACTGTAAATGCTGATGCTGTAAAGGTGAATGTTTCCTTAACCTCAGAACAAACTGCAGACATTCGAAATGTGCTAAAGACATTTAACAGTACTTCTACCGTGGTACCAGGCCGAGCAAAGGGGTTCAGCATGTAATAATTTTGGGAGGCAGTATAGTGCAGTGGTTTAAGGCTCTGAGCTGCAAACCTGGTGACATCCAGCAAACCAGACCTGGGTTTGAATCCCACAGCTTCCACTTGCATACTGGGTGACCCTGAGCAAGTCACTTAACTTCCCTGTGCTCCCAGGTCGCACCTGTAAAAAGCTTTCAGCTTAGTGTGCTACTCCTGGTTAAGCAACTAAATAAATAAATAAATAAATAATGACAAAGAATGCTCGTCCTATTAGGCAAAAGACATACAGGTTGCCAGAGCGGTTAAGAGCTAATGTAGTTAAGGAAACAGAAAAAATGAAAGAACTGGTTATTATAGAGGAATCGAGGAGTGCTTGGTCATCTCTCATGGTAACTGTAAACAAAAAAGAAGGGGGTGTTAGACTCTACCTTGATTTCAGGAAACTTAAGTGCCAGAATTTGACAGTTATCCTATACCCAGAATAGATGATTTGGTGGACAGACTGGGGAGTGCAAAGTATATCAGTACTCTCAATCTCACCAAGGGTTACTGGCAAATACCTTTATCTAAAGAGTCCAGAGACAAAACTGCATTTGCCACCCCTATATGATTTTATCAGTTCACCACCATGCCCTTTGGTTTACATGGTGCGCCAGCTACATTCCAACGGTACACAGATTTCATTTTACCCCCTCACACTGGTTACTGTGCTGCGTACCTGGATGATGTCATGGTGTACAGTCCAGACTGAAAAAGCTACCTGGAACACCTACGAGCAGTTATCCAAGCTATCACAAATGCGGGTCTGATTATTAATCCTACCAAACGTGCATTGGGCATGCAGGAAACCAGATATTTGGGCTATGTGTTGGGAAATGGAGAAGTTAAGCCAGAGATTTCTAAAATAGAAGCTGTAGCTAACAGCCCTGTACCTAAAACAAAGAAACATGTCAGGTCAATTTTAGGGCTGGCTGATTATTATCGGAGATTTACACAGAAACATAGAAACATAGACTTTGACGGCAGATACGGACCACTTGGCCCACCCAGTATGCCCATTTCCCTACCTACTGGATAAGCTGCAGATTTTAGTTAACCAACAGCCTACTTCCTGGCACCCGTTGTTCCCAACTTTGCTTAGTTAGCTACTCCCCTCATTGAACTCATGAAAAAACCGTACCCAAATAATGTGAAATGGACCTCAGAGTGTGATGAAGCTTTTCAAGCCATAAAGGCTGCATTATGTTCGGCCCCTGTTTTAAGACACCCCGATTTTGAGAAACCATTTCTGCTACAAACAGATGCATCTGAGGCAGGCCTAGGTGCTGTCTTAAGTCAAAATGTAGATGGGAAACAGCATCCTATTCTGTACACAATTAGGAAATTGCATGACAGAGAGAAAAGGTACTCTACTATCGAAAAGGAGTGTTCAGCAGCGAAGTGGGCCATGGAGTCCCTTAAGTTTTATTTGCTAGGAACTGATTTTGTTCTTGCAACTGATCACAATCCTCTCTGTTGGCTTAACCAGATGAAAGATAAAAATTCCAGAATCACAAGGTGGTACCTGACACTACAGCCATTTAAATTCACGGTGATTCACAAATCTGGTAAAGAGAATAGCAATGCTGATTTTCTGTCAAGACATGGATCAGGAATTGAGGGTTCTGAAGGTTGAAAAAAAAAAATATATGAGTTTGAACTGTACTGTCTGCAGTACTGTTGTAAAAAAAAAAAGAAATGAATGATGTGCATGTGCTTAATACCTGAAAGCAGAAATGCTGGTAGAGAATTAATAAAAGTTTAGGAAACCTGTTTAATAAAACATCTTCCCTCTTAAGGAGGGGGGTGTATGTGACAGGGTGGAATAGGACCCCATCCCAGTTGTTTTGGAGAAAGTGTTCAAATGCAAAGATCTTTCCTTTCCTGTCTCTTCTCTTCTCTGGTTGCACAACCAAATTTTCCTGAGACTTTGGATTTGATCACCCTGAACAATCTCGCAATTCTTTGCCACTCACTGTCTCTCAGTTTTCTCTTGCTGTCTGTTTTTCTCCCTTGCATATCTAGATCTGCTAATATAAAAATATATGCAAAAAATTATATGGAAATAACTGATATTGTGATCCTATTGTTCAGAAAATATATAGCGTTACTGTTGAAATGTATATATCTATGTTTTGAGATGACTGCATAAAACTGTTGTAAACTCTAGAGGTTACTTCAGTGCAAATCTTTGAGTCTTTTTCAAAAGCTGCAAAAAGGGCCCCTCAGCTAAAGCACACTGTGTTCTAGCAGCCCTGCCTGATATGTACAAGGACAGGATGTTTGCTAAGAATGGGGGCTGAAAAGACTTATAAAAGAGCTAAGCTTGAATTGCAAAAGAGATTAGGAGAACAAGGGACACAGACTGAAAGAAAACTTTATTTTATTTTGCCTCTGTACATAGTTATTATGAACACGTTTATTTTTTTTATGTTACTGCTACTATAAATAAATATTTTTGGTGCATTCTACAACTGTTCCTGGTGTTTCTTATGCTTCCTGACCTGCACCTCAACGACAGGGACCAAACTTTTTAGAGTCACTGGCTGCATCCAGGAGTAGACCTTTACAAAATACAGGTTACTCACCTGTAACAGGAGTTCTAGGAGTGCTATATGTTGTTTATCCACACTGTCTGGCTGGTACCTTGCCACTTTAAGATGGGCCAGAAAGTCTTCAAGATGGCTCCTTCCACCCACACGGGTGATGAAACTCTCAGATCCGCCCATGACGCCAGATCTAGCCCGCTGGAAGCCAGGTTGTGCACCGAAGCCAGGGAGGTTAGGTGGGTCCGTGTGGATGAACAACATATACCACTCCTAGAACTCCTGTTACAGGTGAGTAACCTGTATTTCTAGGAGTGTGGCTATGTTGTTCTATCCACACTGTCTAGCAGACTCCTAGCAGTTCTTCAGGAGGAGGTAGGCAAGGCGCACACCCCCTACTTGGGGAACAGGGACTGGAGAACTAAAGTTTCAAAACCAGCATCCCGGCGTGACTCAAGGTTGATGCGGTAATGGGAAATGAAGGGTTGTGCTGACTTCCAGGTAGCAGTCCTGCAGATTTCCTGGATACGGATGTCCCTAGTGGAATAAGCCCTAAGCTCTAAGGGAGGCTCCCTACCCACCAACCTATAGCAGAAATCAATGCAGGAAGTGATCCACCTGCCAGTCGTCCACTTTGCTGCAGGTCTGCCAGGTGCGGCTTCAGCACAGGTGACAAACAGCTGACGAATCTCTCCCCGAACGTCCGCCGTACACACTTTGTAGTTAGTGAGCGCACTTCTCAGGCCCAAAGTATGGAGCTTGTATTCAGCCTCCGAGGTGTGACTGGGGTAGAACACTGGCAGAGTCAACACCTGGTTCAGGTGAAACTCTGACACCACCTTCTGGAGAAATTTCGGGTGGGGGTGCAGGTGCCTTGTCCATGTGTAAGATCAGGTAGGGAGCTTCGATGGAAAGCGCCTGGAGCTCCCCAATCCTTCTGGCTAACATGACAGCCACCAAGAAGGCGGTCTTCCATGACAGGTGAGAGATGTCACATCTGCGCATCAGTTCGACTGGCTTGCCCATGAACTTGGCCAATACCAGCAGTAAATCCCACAGAGGTGGTGGTTCACGCAACGGAGGGGATATGTAATCTAGGCCCTTGAAAAAGCACCAGACCACCTTCTCCTGTGCCAATGACTGCTTGCTGGACCGTGCCCGTTAAGCAGAGATGGCTGCCAGGTTCATCTTGAGGGTCATCGACCGAAGCCCCTGCTGGGAAAGGGAACACCGGTAGTCCACAATGCTAGCCAGCGGACAGGATGAGGAGTCCAACCACTTGCCCTGACACCAAATGGAGAATCTCTTCCATTTGAAGGCATAGCATTTTCTGGTCGACTCCTTGTGGGATGCCTCAACGATGTTGAGGACCTCGTCGGAAAGACCCAAGGCCTGGAACTCTAGCCGCTCAGGAACCAGGTCATCAGGTGCAGGGATTGAAGGTCCAGATGGAGTACCTTCCCCTCGCTGATGGAGAGCAGGTCCAGGAGGGTTGGAAGCCGCCTCGGAGATCTGGATACCAGAACTGGTGAGGCCAGTCCGGGGCTATCAGGATCACCTGCACCTTTTCCCTCCTGATCTTGAGGAGCACCTTGTGGATCAAGGACAGAGGAGGGAAGGTGTAGAAGAGGCCCAGGGTCCACAGCCTGGAGAAGGTATCCCTCCCTGCAGCAAGCTCTTCTGAGGGGGGTGGGCATGGTACAGCCTCAGCTTGGTGTTCTCCCTGGAGGCGAACAGGTCCACCTGAGGTGTGCCCTAGTGGGAGAATAGGTCTTGTATGATCTCTGGCAGGAGAGACCACTCATAAGATGCATCACCTATCCGGCTGAGGGCATTGGCCAGACTGTTCGAGGCTCCTGCCACATGAATGGCTAGGAGATCCACCTCCAGGCTGCGCAAGAGAGATAAAATACAAAGAGCTTTCTTGCACAGAGGCAAGAAGTGTGTCCCGCCCTGTCTGTTGAGATAGTACATGGTCGTGGTGTTGTCCATCTAGACCTGGACCACTTGATCCCGAACAAACGGAGCGAAGGCGGTCAAGGCTAGCCGGACCACACGGAGCTCCAGCAGGTTGATGTGGCATCGGGACTCCTGAGGGGACCAGAGTCCATGGGCTCTGTGCTCCCTCAGATGGGCACCCCAACCCATCAGAGAGGCGTCAGGATGACCGTCGGCTTGGGGCAGACGAACGGGATTCCCTCCCGCAGATGAGCTTGGACGAGCCACCACTGCTGGCCGGCCCACATCTCCTAGGTCACAGAAACTGGCTGGTCTAGATCACCTGAGCGGTGAGACCACTGGTGGGCCAGCCCCCATTACAGGGGATGCATGTGCCAGCGGGCCCAATGGACCACGCTGGTGCAAGCCGCCATGAGACCCAGAAAGCGCAGGAAGTCCTAGGCAGGGCACAGTTACCCAACCAGAAATGATTGGGTAAAGGAGGAAAGGACCTCGGCCCTGTCTGCCAGGACCCGGGCTCTGGCTCGGAGAGAGTCGCGCTCTGCCCCGATGAACTGAATCACCTGTGAGGGCATGAGTTCCGACTTGGCCTCGTTGATGATGAGGCCGAGCTGAGATCAAGCCTGGAGGGCCAGATCTCTGAACCACTCCATCTCCAACCTGGAGGGACCTGCTATCAGCCAGTCATCCAGGTAAGGGTAGACCCAGACCCCTCGGAGTCGCAGGAATGCTTCCACCACTGTGATGCATTTGGTGAAGACTCTGGGAGCTGATGAGAGGCCGAAGGGCATGGCCCAGAACAAGCAGAAAGTTCCCTCTGCCTGAAAGCCGAAGAACCGCTGATGAGACGGACGGATTGGGAAGTGAAAAAACACGTCCTGGAGGTCCAGGGAGCATAACCACATGCCCTGCTCCAGGGATGGTATTATCTGAGCCAGGGTTACCATCCGAAAGGGGTGTGGCCTTAGGAACTTGTTCAGGTTGTGCAGAGCGAGAATGGGGCACCAGCCCCCCATCTGTTTTGGAACCAGGAAGTACCTGGAAACAAACCCTGGGCACGGAGGAGTATCCACAACCTTGCTGACTACCCCCTTGTGGAGCAGCTGGTCGATGACATCTTGGAGAGCCAACTGGGAAGCTGAGGACTCGGTAGCCCCCTGTGGGGGGCAGGCTTGAAAGGGAGGGACTGCTCGAACTCCAGAGGCAGGCTCCTCCCGACCACTTCCAGCACCCAGCGGTCCATGGTGATAGCGGACCAGGCAGAAAGGAAGTGGCTGAGTCAGTCCCCCATGGGGGGACCCAGGGGAGGTGAGACGAGGTTGAAGGCAGCACCCCGCAACCCGTTACTGGGCAGGCTTGGAGGAGGAGGGACCGGCTGAGGAGCCGCCTGGGCCCTTCCCCCCTGGCTTCCGGATCAAGGAAGCGATGGACTTGGCTCTAGGGTGCCAAGTTTGAGTCTGCTGGCCCTGCTGCTGGTGCTGCTGGGCAAGTCTTGCTGCAAGAGCGGAGGGACGAAAGAGCTTATGCTGCTGATGGCAGCCTTTGTCCTTCTGTGCAGATGTGACCGAATCTAGGGTGGCATTGGATTTTTCAATGTGCTGGAGATGGCCCTCCACACTGGGCCCGAACAGGTCAGTGCCCAGAAAGGGAATATCTGGGCAAAGCAATGGGGCCTGATGGAATTCACCCCAGAATTCTAAAAGAATTAAGGGGGGAACTAGTGAAACCACTGGCTACTCTTTTTAATAAATCATGGGAGGATGGTGTGGTACCCGAGGACTAGAGGAAGGTGGATGTGATTCCCCTTCACAAAAGTGGGACCAAGACAGAGGCAGGAAACTACAGACCTGTCAGTTTGACCTCTGTGGTAGGGAAAGTGATGGAGTCACTTCTGAAGGAAAGAATAGTTGAGTACCTAGAGGCCAGTGGGGCACAGGACCCAAGGCAGCATGGGTTCACAGCGGGAAGGTCATGTCAGACGAATCTAACTGATTTCTTTGACTGGGTGACCAAAGTAGTAGACCAGGGAGGGACTGTGAACATGGCCTACCTAGACTTTAGCAAGGCATTTGACACAGTCCAACACAAAAGATTAATAGTCAAATTAACCAGCTTGGGAGTGGGTCCCAGGGTGGTAGCCTGGGTAAAACATTGGCTGGACAACAGGACACAGAAGGTAATTGTAAATGGAGTCCACTCTGAAGAAAGAGGGGTTACTAGTGGGTACCACAGGGTTCAGTATTGGGTCCAGTCCTTTTTAATGTCTTCATAAGTGATATTGCAGAGGGACTGGAAGGAACGTATGCCTCTTGCAGATGACACAAAGATCTGCAACAGGGTTGATACACAGGAGGCGTGGAAAGGATGAGAAGGGACTTGGCAAGGTTGGAGGAATGGTCAGAAGTATGGTAGCTAGGATTCAATGCAAAGAGTGCAAAATAATGCACCTGGGGAAACAAGACCCCAGGGAAGAATACACAATGGGGAGTAGTAACAACAACAAAAAGGAAAGGGACCTCGGGTAATCATGATCAGATGACCTTAAGGTTAGCAAGCAATGTAAGAAAGCAGTAGGGAGGGCTGGGGGTATACTGGGATGCCTAGGGAGAGGCATCAGCAGCAGAAAACAGGAAGTTGTTATCCCTCTGTGCAGACAGTTGGTGAGACCCCATCTGGAGTACTGCGTCCAGTTCTGGAGACCACATCTCCGCAAGGACATAGACAGGATAGAGGCAGTCCAGAGGAGGCATAAAATGGTGCAGGGTCTGCAAGAAAAGCCAAATGAGGAGAGACTAAAGGAGCTTAATATGTATACCCTCGAGGAAAGAAGGGAGAGGGGACATGATAGAAACTTTAAGTACCTCAGTGGAATCAACAAAGTCCAAGAGGGTAGCATCTTTCAGAAAAGAGAGTGCAAGAACAAGGGACACAATTTAAAGATGGGGTGGGGGGTGGTTCAGGGCAATGTGAGGAAGTATTATTTCACAGAGAGGGTAGTAGATGCATGGAGTAGCCTTCCTGAGGAGGGTTTGTGGGGTCTAAAACTGTGGGAGAATTCAAGAATGCATGGGACAGACATAAGGCAATTCTTGTGGGGGGTAGGAAGAAATAGGCTGTTGGTTAACTAGGATCTACGGCCTATCCTGTAGGTAGGGAAATGGGCAGACTAGATGGGCCAAGCGGTCCTTATCTGACGTCAAAGTCTATGTTTCTATGTTTATCTGCGAGCTTGTGTTGGGTGTCTGCTGTGAAAGTCGAGATCCGCAACCAAGCCCGGTGGCGCACGGCCACTGCGGCTGCTACCGAACGGGCACGAGAGTCTCCAATGTCCAGAGCCATCTGGAGCTGCTGCTCTGCCACTACCCTTCCCTGATCCTGGACCTGCTTGACCGTGGTCTGGAGGTCATCCTGGAGATGAGGGAGCACCTCATCCAGGGGGCCCAACAGGGTTTGAGAGAAGTGTGCCATCATAAGAGGTGGCAGCGTACACTTTTCTCCCTGAGTAGTCCAATTTCTTGGACTCCTTATCTGGGGGCTTGACCACGTCCCTCATGTTGCCGGAGAATGAGTTCTCTTCCGCTCCCTCATGTTGCCGGAGAATGAGTTCTCTCCCGCTCCCAAGAGCGTCGACAGAGGGTCTTACCTTTTTTCGGATCCTTCTTCTGGACTGAGGGGTGTGAGACCCAGAAGGACCCTCCTCTTTAGTCGAGAGGGACTGGCACAGCTCCTGAAAGGAAGCCGTGTAAGAAGAGCCCAGTTGGAGCGGAATAAAGGCTGAAGCCAAAGAGGAGCTCACTACAACCTGGGCTGCCTCCTCCTCCTCGAGGGCCATAAGCTGTTCAAGTTGTTCTGCAGAGCCTGCCGCTGCAGATACCACCCAAAGGGCCTCCTTCGATTTGACTGGCAAGTACTGTTTTTCTGGTCACCCAAGCTGGAGTTGGGCAGTGCGGTCTTTGAGCATCAATGGAGAAAAGGACAGACACATCTCGCAAGCCTGCTGATCGTGGTCATGCCCGAGGCAATAGATGCACGAGGCGTGGGGGTCAGTGCGCGACATCTTCTGCCTGAAGGGACACCGGGGGAACACAGAGATGGTCTTGTCCTCCATCGTAGCCATGAGGGAAGATGGTGAAGACTGAACTCGAACAAGTTTCAAAGTAAGTTTAGGAAAAAAATACAAAGTTTTTATAGCCAGGGCCTGCAAAACGCGAGAGCACTAAGGAGGGAACCTGATGCTTCCAAGCAGTAAGGAAGATCTGGCGTCATGGGGCAGAGCCAAGAGTTTCATCACCCAGGTGGGTGGGAGGAGCCAGCTTGAAGACTTTCTGGCCAACCTTAAAGCGGCAAGGTACCTGCCAGACAGTGTGGATAGAACAACACATCCACGCCCCTAAAAATGAGCTTTTTGCTAGCCTAATTTGACGTTTACATAGATTTCTCAGGGCTCTGTAATTTTCATAATCAGATGTGAGGCCTGACTTTTTGTATTTACTCCAGCACTTGTCCCAATGGCGTTTGCTGTTTGAAGGGGTCATCCGGCATCGCTATAACCGCCTCTCTAGCCTGGTCCCACAGCAAGTTTTGGTATTGCATGTGGGCCAATTAGTTAAGAGCCCAGATAGCAAGGGTGGCCAAGGCCAAGGCAAAGGCATGCTTGCCCACCTGGCACAGCTGCCTCGACTCTCTATCAAGAGGGGGGCACTGAGGTGCTTTGGTTGCTTGGTGCAGTTGTGGGCTGCATTAATGACTAGAGTTGGCTTTGGGGTGCTCACCAAAAAAAGGACCTACTAGCTGGAGCATGGTAAAACCTGTGGGCCTTCTTAGAGACCACAGGGACAGTAAGGGGATTGAGCCACGTGGTCTTGGCAACATCCTCAAGTGATTCAATAAATGGGGGACTACCAAAGGAGAAGCATTGAGCTGACGAGGGTAGACCTCCAGGCAGTGATGTTCCAGTTCCTTCTCCTCAGTCTCCCACCACATCGTTGCTTGGATATGCCTCAAGATATCCATGAAGGTGGGGTCATCAGGAGGCAATCTGGGGACATTAGAAGGCATCCCTTCATCTCCCGAGGAGATCTCCTCAAAGGAGGAAGACTCCGAACTGATTCCATTGTAAGTGGCAGAATTCTTGTCCCTACTATCAGCGGGCTGGCAGTCAACTGGGCAAATGGGGGTACCCGCATCACTATGGCTCCTAGGGGTAAAAGGAGCACTCAGTCCTGGGAGGGGCAGTGCCCAGAGAAGGCCCTGAAGGGTGCAGATGAGGCGGCGCACCGGGGTTTGGGGCCTGTGACTGCATGAAGGCCCACAGTGCACAGATCAGGCTGTGGTAATCCACAGGTGCCAGTGCTGGACCTCCAGGCATAGGATAGTTGTAGAAAGGCTCGGGTCTGACAGGCGCAGGATAAGGGTAAGCCAGCGTCGGCCCCCCTGGCATCAGGAACAGATAGACCGGCATCGGGAGCCCTAATGTCGGGGTAGGATACCCTGGCTGTGATCCTACTGGGCAGGATGTGGCACAGACTGTGGTCCTGGCAGTGGCAGGCCAGGTGTAGACCTTACAGGCTTAGGGAGGGAAAGGGCTGGCCAAGGCCCAGCCAGCACCAGGGGCAGGACTGGTGAAGAGCCTGCAGGCTGTGGGCAAACAGGTGCCAGCCCAGCAGCATTAGTCTAGGCAACACCGGGGTGGGATCCACAGACGCCGGGTTAGGAGAGGCCGGCACCAGGGAGGAGGGTCTCACCAGCGAAGGCTGGGGGGGGGGGAAACCAGTGTCTGAGGATCGCCAGTCCTTGTTGCATCTGCCCCTGTGAAGGAGGGGCAGAACTGATGGAGGTCCCAGAGCTAGAGATCAGTGTCGGGACGCAGATGATGGGGTGGCAGATCGAGAACTGTCACCAGCAACACTCATACTGGCTGGAGTAGCTCCAGCCAAGCCACCTGCTGAAGAGCCCATACAACGCATGGGCTGAAAAAGCAGGGGCTGTGGGCCAGGATAAGAGACCCTACACCGAAAGTCTGCCGCCGGTCACAGAGATCTTGGTGGGCGTCGGAGCCACCAGGAGCCCTGAAGGGGTAAGGGCATGTGGGGCCAAGGAGGTCGGCCTGGCCCCCCCCCCGAGGGAGGAAGACCCTGATGTGGTTGTTTTAGGCACCTTATGCAGAGACTGCAAATGGGAGGAAGACTGGAGTCAGTCCCAGTCCTTGTCCCGGTGTTTGTGCTTCCCTGATGATTTTTCCTTGGACTTGGACAAAGAAGAGCCCGGGGACTGGGCCAGGGAAGTGGAAGAGCTCCAGGCCTGCAGCTACCATTCCATCTGGGATCCTTCTGCTGGAGGAGATGGCTTTCAAGAGTCCTCTGGCGGCATCTCCTGGTGACCGGGTTAAACTTCTGGCAGACCTCACAGACCTGAACGTCTTGGTCTGGGACTAGGCAGAAGAGGCAAGCAGAGCAGCTGTCCTTGTCCAGGATCTGTTTGCCACAGGCACACTTAGTGGAGCGGTTGGAAGAAGAGGAAGGTTCTGAAGACATAAACGTGATAAAGAAACACCAAAATATTTCGATGTTTAACTAAAAAAATGAGAAAATAAGAAAGCGTGGGAAATGCAAGAAAATGGCAGCCGACTGTAGCTGTGGCGGAGTCCATGGTCCGACATGTGCTGGTCGACAGTGGGAAAGAACTGAGATAGGCATGGGGACCACCCGCCTTATATGGAATAGGCTGACGTCAGCTGCTGATGCCGGAGGTGGGTGGCCCCCTCTGGTACACTGCTAGCTAGACAGGCTTCCGTGTGGTCTTTGTGGCTGACAGCTAAGTCCTACTGGTGATGGTCTGCTGCAAGAGATACCCTCAAACTAAGATCTGATGTGACTATCCAGGATCCAAGGGATCTGAGGCAGACATCCAACCACGGACCTCACTATCTGACACTGGATTCCATATTCGACCTTGGGTTCTCAATCCAGATAGGGTCAGATAGGATCTCAGATCCAGAGTTGGATACCTGGACTATTTGTTGGATCCCATTAGGACTGTCAAAAATTCCTATATGAGAATCACTATTTCTTCTGCTTTCTTCATAGAGGACATTTCTTTAAAAGCACTGGCACCAAACTGGTCTCCAGATTAAAGGCCCTCCAGACCAATTCATAGACTTAAAGGGGAAGGGAAGCCCTGGAGCCTTCCCAGTTCATTTTTTACTTACTCAAGCTTGTACTTTTCTGCACAGTTCTCTTTCAGTTTTCTGTCACACTGGTACTCAAAACTTGTATGTAACCCCCGTCCCAACACACACAGACACACACATAGTGCCATTACAGGTGTACTAACCAGTGATGACATTTACTGCAATCAGTCAGGAGCTTGTTATGCTGAAACCACAATTTGCAAGGGACTTTTTATTTATTATTTATTTTGTTTAACCAAGAGGTAGCCCGTGCAAAACGTTTTTGTTTTCAGCTATGCCTGGGCTATCAACTAAGACTAACGAGCAAAATTTACTCTTACTCCCATCTGAGAAAGCGATGGCTCCCTCAGTTTGAACAAATGTGATACGGCAGTTTTGGAGAACAATTGGAGAAGGAAAGTACAGCGATAACAGGGTACGATATTTGGTCCTCCCTATGTTTAGTCCCCACTATAACATTTAGCAATCTTCTAATATTATCTTAGATGTGAAGGCCTCGGATAAATCATGTTTTGCCAGAGTACACTAAATTTGGCATCTCTCTTCTGAGTCTATTTGAGAGAATTTTTGCAAAAATGTTTGCATCTTGGTTCAGTAATGATACTGGGTGGTATGCTTCACAAGCTGTGGTGTCCTTCCCTGGTTTCAGGACAACAGTGATAACTGCTTCTTGCCAGGAGTCAAGGATTTCCCCAGCTTCCCATATACTGTTAAATATTTTGCTTATGGGGTTGGGGGGAGATTAGATCTCAGCTAAATTTCTTTAAAAAAAATTCAGCAGTGAACTAGTATGAGCTTGGAGATGTATTATTATTGATTTTTTTATCACTTCCTCTATCTCCACTGATATTAATAGCCCTTCCACCATGTCTTTTTGTTCTTGAGTCAACAGTGGCAATCATAATTCCCTAGAAAAGCCTCTATTGCCCTATTGATGCCAGTGCTGTCCTCTCTACTATACATGTTTTGTTAGAATTATTAAAATTCTTGCACTATCTCTTATGGTTTCGTTGCTAGTTGGCTCCCATCCAAACCTTTTTAATGGTTCATATGTTCCCATCCTCTACCTGTTTCCACAAGAGGCATGCAAGAAGCCTCCAGGCTTTATTTCCATGTTCATAGTATTTTTGGTTGATAAACCTAAATTGAGGTTACACCTTTCTGGTCTGTAAATCATTCAACTCGTCTAACCTCTTTAAGTTGATGTAGGGCCTGTGCATTCCTACTGGTTTTATTTTCTAGCTCCACTTCACTGAGTTTTTATCTGGCTGGTCCTATACAGTGGTAGCTTGTTCTGTTTTTTTGTTTCAGATCAGGACACCCTCAAGGCTATCCTAAACATATTTTAATTTCTAGTTTAGTTCTTTCTTAATACACAAACAAAGCAAAAGGACTAGCGCACACCCTCCCCCCCCCACATAGCATAACATTAAACTTTCAAATGCCAAAATTGGCTATATTTACTTTCAAGCTCCATGTGAGGAGAGGGTCCTCTTAGTTTCAGATTGGAATTCCAATTTGAGTAAGCTAAATCACCAAACGTCAAGGTGGGACCCTTCGATTTAGTCCCTAACTTTACAATGCCTCAATGGCTACTAGCTAACTGCTTTTATACTGTGCTCCCAACAGGGATTTTACACAGGTGATTTAACTTTCAAATGCCTAAATGGCTACTGTGCTCCCAGAAGGGATATAACACAGACATTTTAAAGGGAGCATGCTATAGAGGAGCACCATAAACTCCCCAAATTCAAGTAAAACCATAAAAACAAAAAATAGCTGCTCAAACCTTTAAATTACTACACACTGGAATTCACATTTCTCATAAGGGGTGCTGCTAGATGGTAACAAATAACAAACAAAGCAAAAGGACTAACGCACACCCCCAATAGCATAACATTAAACTTTCAAATGCCAAAATTGGCTATATTTACTTTCAAGCTCCATGTGAGGAGAGGTCCTCTTAGTTTCAGATTGGAATTCCAATTTGAGTAAGCTAAATCACCAAGCGTCAAGGTGGGACCCTTGATTTAGTCCTAACTACAATGCCTCAATGGCTACTAGCTAACTGCTTTTATACTGTGCTCCAACAGGGATTTTACACAGGTGATTTAACTTTCAAATGCCTAAATGGCTACTGTGCTCCCAGAAGGATACAACACAGACATTTTAAAGGGAGCATGCTATGAGGAGCACCATAAACTCCCAAATTCAAGTAAAACCATAAAAACAAAAATTGCTGCTCAAACCTTTAAATTACTACACACTGGAATTCACATTTCTCATAAGGGGTGCTGCTAGATGGTAACAAATAACAAACAAAGCAAAAGGACTAGCGCACACCCCTCCCATAGCATAACATTAAACTTTCAAATGCCAAAATTGGCATTATTTACTAAGCTCCATGTGAGAGAGGCTCCTCTTAGTTTCAGATTGGAATTCCAATTTGAGTAAGCTAAATCACCAACGTCAAGGTGGGACCTTCGATTTAGTCCCTAACCTTACAATGCCCCAATGGCTACTAACTAACTGCTTTTATACTGTGCTCCCAACAGGGATTTTACACAGGTGATTTAACTTTCAAATGCCTAAATGGCTACTGTGCTCCCAGAAGGGATATAACACAGACATTTTAAAGGGAGCATGCTATGAGGAGCACCATAAACTCCCCCCAAATTCAAGTAAAACCATAAAAACAAAAATAGCTGCTCAAACCTTTAAATTACTACACACTGGAATTCACATTTCTCATAAGGGGTGCTGCTAGATGGTAACAAATAACAAACAAAGCAAAGGACTACGCACCCCTAATAGCATAACATTAAACTTTCAAATGCAAAATTGGCTATATTTACTTTCAAGCTCCATGTGAGAGAGGTCCTCTTAGTTTCAGATTGGAATTCCAATTTGAGTAAGCTAAATCACCAAGCGTCAAGGTGGGACCCTTGATTTAGTCCTAACTTTACAATGCCTCAATGGCTACTAGCTAACTGCTTTTATACTGCTCCCAACAGGATTTTACACAGGTGATTTAACTTTCAAATGCCTAAATGGCTACTGTGCTCCCAGAAGGGATACAACACAGACATTTTAAAGGGAGCATGCTATAGAGGAGCACCATAAACTCCCCAAATTCAAGTAAAACCATAAAAACAAAAAATAGCTGCTCAAACCTTTAAATTACTACACACTGGAATTCACATTTCTCATAAGGGGTGCTGCTAGATGGTAACAAATAACAAACAAAGCAAAAGGACTAGCACACCCCCATAGCATAACATTAAACTTTCAAATGCCAAAATTGGCATTATTTACTTTCAAGCTCCATGTGAGGAGAGGTCCTCTTAGTTTCAGATTGGAATTCCAATTTGAGTAAGCTAAATCACAAGCGTCAAGGTGGGACCCTTGATTTAGTCCCTAACTTTACAATGCCTCAATGGCTACTACTAACTGCTTTATACTGTGCTCCCAACAGGGATTTTACACAGGTGATTTAACTTTCAAATGCCTAAATGGCTACTGTGCTCCCAGAAGGGATATAACACAGACATTTTAAAGGGAGCATGCTATAGAGGAGCACCATAAACTCCCCAAATTCAAGTAAAACCATAAAAACAAAAAATAGCTGCTCAAACCTTTAAATTACTACACACTTTTGGCATTTGAAAGTTTAATGTTATGCTATAGAAGTGCGCTAGTCTTTTACTTTGTTTGTTATTTGTTACCATCTAGCAGCACCCTTATGAGAAATGTGAATTCCAGTGTGTAGTAATTTAAAGGTTTGAGCAGCTATTTTTTGTTTTTATGGTTTTACTTGAATTTGGGAGTTTATGGTGCTCTCTATAGCATGTCCTTTAAAATGTCTGTGTTGTATCCCTTCTGGGACACAGTAGCCATTTAGGCATTTGAAAGTTAAATCACCTGTGTAAAATCCTGTTGGGAGCACAGTATAAAAGCAGTTAGCTAGTAACCATTGAGGCATTGTAAAGTTAGGGACTAAATCGAAGGGTCCCACCTTGACGTTTGGTGATTTAGCTTACTCAAATTGGAATTCCAATCTGAAACTAAGAGGACCCTTATTTTTTGTTTTTATGGTTCTTTCTTAATACACGCAGAACTCTTTAATCCATACACTTTCGTTTCCCTAAAAAGTGTACGTTTTTAGAGGGCAACACAGTAACCAGACACTGGCAAATCGCCTTTATTACTAACAAAAAAGTTTTTAAAAAATGTTGTTAGAAAAACAAGCAAAGTGTACACATCATGCATTGTACTGTGAATAATACATATTACCAGGGCACTTAACAAATGGTTGAAGGTTACAGTGCATGAAGGAGGGCTTCGGCTACATCAGGAACTGGCGGCCAGCCTGGGAGAATATTTATTTATTTCATTTTTGTTTACCGGGTAAGTGCACTAGCCAACATAATGACAATTTTCAGGCACGACCCGGGAGAGTACAACATAATGAACAAGTATAAGAACATTTCAACAGGGAGAGACGCAAACTAATACATTATTCAAGGAAAGTAGCAAATGCACAAAAATGCAAGAACCATAAGGGACAAATTCAACATAACAGAGGTAGTGGGCAGCATTACAGGTTCTCATAGTAGTGAAAGCATTTTTACATGGTTCAAATAGAGGGAAACTGAAAACAGAACAGTAAACAATGGTAAACAAGATGCAAAACAAGTAGCAATTGTTGAAGGGATAAACACAGGATAATACAGGCAAAATACAGTTAATAGTAGAAAACTGGATATCAGATCTAATTCTAAAAAATAAAATCTATAGGATAAAGAAGAGGAGGAGGAGCAGGGCAGAAGGAGACAGTAAGGTAGCATAGTGAGAAGTAGGTGAGGAAAGGAAGGTAGAGTAGCAGGAGTAAGGGAGGACATGTACAGGAGGAAGTTGAAAGAGTGGAGGACCAGGCAAGACAGAGACAAGACAGAGGGGACAAGACAGAGGGATCATGGCAGGAAGGAGTTAGAGCAGAGATACAGGAGGGGGGAATAGGGTATTGAGAGACACAAAAAACTTGCCGGGCAGGCAAGCCTACAGGACTTAGGGAACGAGCTCAGGACTCATACAGAGAGGAATAGGAAAGGATAAGAGAGCATTAGGGCATACGGTTTAACCGAAACTATCAGGTGGGATCAAAACAAGTGCAGAGGCCAGTACGCGACAGATAACGACAAAGCTCCTTCTTAAAGCACTGATAGGACCCAGACAATTTGAGTTCAGGGGGAAGAGTATTCCAGAACTAGTGAGCCACACACTTGAATGCCCCAGTGCCTTTAGTGGTTGAGCATCTTGGAACATGGAATAGAGATTTGTCAGCAGACCTCAGTCCGTGAGAGACTGAATGAGGAATTAGAAGCTCTGCCAGAGATTTTGGGGTTTTGAGCCTTACAATAGAGTTAGTAGGGGAACCCAGATAATATTGCTTTGTTGCCAAGGGGGAGAGCCATCCTAGGTCACCACAAAGCTGACAGCGGTGCTTTAGTCTTGAGGAAGAGGATGCATATTGACATACGAGGCTCTATGAGGGAGAAGGCCTGCATCCTTCCAGGAAGGGAACCTCAGTCCTTGTGGGGAGGTTTAAATCTTACCTGGATGAGCATTTCAACTAGCCAGAAGGGAGGCAGCAAAACCAAGGGAGGCAACAACTGCCCTCACCGGATGATGGAGCATCAGGGAGGGAGGGAGGACCTGAGGGGAGTAAACTCTCCTAGAACAGAGGTGCAAGAAGGAAGGGGTGGGGACAAGACAAAAGGGTATAAATCAGTTAAGTGAGTGTAAAGGATTGAAGTATACAAGGGATGGTGTAGGTAAAAAGGTGGGTCAGGAGGAGCTTCAGGGAACAACAAAGAATAGGAGAAGCAGGCAAGGGGGGGGGAGTAGGCTGTGGATATACTTCAGGGTCATGGGAGGGACCCCTCGCAGACTGGAGATGGTGCAGAATGCGGTGGCCCGGTTGCTGATGGGCCTGGCTAGATCCAGTCATGTAACCCTGATCCTGCATGCTCTACACTGGCTGCCTGTCAGGTGGAGGGTCCTTTTTCAAGGTGGGCTTGCTCACCTAGAGGCCCTGTATAGACTGGGTCCTGGCTACCTGTTGGAGCTCCTGACACCTGCAACCTCTGCATGCTCCTCTTTGAGAGGCCTTCTGGACGTTCCCAGGGTTCTCTCCCTCTTCATGTCTGAACTCAAGCACTACCTAACTTCCTGCAATACGTGCACCTGTTCGCTGAACACCTGATACACCACCCACTGGTAGCCTGTAAGCCTGACTCATCGAGCTTCTCACTCGAGCAAGGCATAGCGTCACTCCTTAGTTTCAACCCCATCCCTGACTCTCCTCCTTTGTAATCTTACCTCCCCACCCGTGCTCTGCCCCCACCACCACACCTGTCTCTCTTCTACTTCTCTCCTCTCCCTGCAGCCCAACTGTTCCTCTCATCCTGCCCTCCTTGCCTTACCTCCCTCACTCTGTGTGCTATCGACAAAGCCTGCTTGAAGGCTGCTCTCTACCATCCTTCACTTCTTACCCCTCACCCCGTTGTGGGTTTCTCTCCCAATTTCACTGCTCTCGGGATTGGGACACACCGGGGAGGGTCTCTCTCTGCACCTCATATAAACACTAGACAACCACATTTCTACTGTTGTACCAATGTTTGGTCAATGATAAAGTTGTGTCCCCTAATTTAATTAGTATTTTGTATACTGCTCTGTCTTAGTTGTTTATTCACCATGAACTGTATTGTTTTTGTGTTTGTCACTGTTATATGACGTGGAACCTTTGTAAAGAGCTTCGGCTCAAGGTTTTTTTCAAAATACCTGAATAAATGAATAAAAAACAAGACATTGGGCGACTGTGCTTTTAGTGTCACTGGGCCGAACCTGTGGAACTCACTTCCATCTGCAGCCTGGGAGGCCCCCTCGATCGGGGTTTTGAAGCTGAGGCTGAAGGCCCGCCTCTTTAGCTTGGCTTTAACAGACTAGATATTCCAGCCCAACTTTTTGGAGTATCAGAAATTTATTTTAAAGCTGTAATTCTGAACTTTATTTATTCTGGAATTTTAGTGTGTTTTATTTATTGTTTTATCTTTTGATATGTATTGTTACGTGCCCAGAGCCTCAGGGAATGGGTGCCCCATAAATAACATTTGTCTTGTCTTGCCACATGAACCAATGCAAGGAGTCTTGGAAACAAAATTCTAGACCAGGAAACCAGCATGATGGAGCCTAACCTAGATTTAGTGGCCATAACGGAGTCATGGTGCACTGAGCACCATGACTGGGATATAGCCATATCAGCTACTCTCTGTTCAGAAGAGACAGGGAGGGGAGGAGGGGTGGTATTATATGTAAGGGTGAGAATGAAGGCCACAGATGTACTGGGGCACCCAGAGGAAAAGAAGGGTCTGGAGGTGCTGTGGGTTATCCTTGAATTTGGAAACACATGTTGGTGCCACTATCTGTACTAGGGCAGTGTAAAGACCTTCAGTACAGGGAGAGGAGTTTAGTAAGGCACTTGGGAAAGCCATAATCAGGATGGCAAGTAAGAGGGAGATGGTGCTAGTTGGTGACTTCAATCTACCAGACATGGAGTGGAGCCTTCCAACTGCATCTTCATCAAGGATCAAGGCCATTCTTGATGCCTTTCAATAGGCTTTTCTCAGGCAGCTAGTCAAGGAATCCACTAGGGATGGGGCAATGTTGGACCAGGTGCTTACAAACAGGGACAGCACTGCAGACGTCACAGTGGGCAGCCCCCTGGGTAGCAGTAATCACTGTACGGTGTGGTTTAACAGAAAGACTGGAACAATGGCAAACCATGTGAGGAAAAGGGTCCAGGACTTTAGGAGGGCAGATTTTACAGGGATCACTGTCAAAATCGCACATGCAATATCGCATGTGTTATTACAGCGTGTACATTTTAGTGCTACAGCATAATAGCTAATGGAAATTATAGCATGTTATTTAATAGTGCATTAATGAAATTTCAGCTTACTGAATGATGCTCGTTGCTCATGCTATAGCTTTCCTCTTTTCTTCTCAATCTGTGTTACTGTTAATTCCGGTAATGTTTGCTAGGACCCTAGTTTGCAGTGCACCACAATGTGTCACCCCTTTTCCCCTCCCGAACTTCCTGTTCCTATCTGGATAATCAGCAAGCACGGACTCTGCAAGTCTTTCTAGGTACAGTCAATAGAATTCATCTTTATTTCAACATCAAAAAAAAAGCAAAAGAAAAAGTATTTAAAACTGTAGAGCTGCCACATGTCTAGTGCTTGATGCTTTACTGAGTGTGAGCAATGCTTTACAGAGTACTTATGTACTGTATACGCGTGCATTTATGCCTGTAGCTGAAAGGTATAGGCTATCCCTCCTCTGGCAAGAGGCCTGCCTAACCATGTATCCTCGAAATAGTCAATAAGACAGGTTAGGGACTCAGCATTGCTTTGATAGAACTCTGTCTGCATTAGCTCTTCAAAAGTGGTTAGAAGATCTGGCACTGGAACATAGGCGAGTGAAGGCAATAAACGAATATGCATGGCATAGTTAGGGTCTGAGGTATATTGTGCACACACCTCCTGAATTTCTTGTACTTTGCGCCGAACTGCTTGGCATACATGGATAAAACAACCTCTTAATGTAGCAGTGGGGTATGCTTACTTGAAAGCTTTAAGTGCTGCAGATTCAAAATCAATGAGAATAGATTCTGGTTGAAGGTCACCACATAATGTTTTCAAGGCAACAAAAACTTTTGTGTATGTAGCAGCTGTACAATTTGCCATCAAGATATATACCAGAGGGACCACTGTTTTGTACTTCACAACATGTATAGTGTACAGCTGATGAAAAATGGTTGGGCAGCATTTAAAGGTTCCGTCTGCGAACCAATGGGCACTTGCCTTCAATATTTCGATGTCCTGATTAGTGGTGAATATCAGAATTCTATCACTGCTGGGACCAGAGTCACATAATAAAATTTCTCATTATTGGATCATCTTAATTCAAATGCTGTACTGTGTGTGGGGGTTCTGTCCACTACTGACACACAAACCATTCACTATATTTTTATTTTGAACTGCATGCCATCAGAGTACTTATTTCATTTTACTCAAGTGGTCAGTGATGGAAAATTATCCTCCCACCCCACAAAAAAGTGCATTGTCATTCTTACATCTAGTGTCATTTGTACCACAGAAACACAGAACAGATATAGCAGCCAAAAATGAAGCATGCAAAGTCTCGTTATACTAGACAGTACCACAGAACAGATATAGCAGCCTAAAATGAAGCATGCAAAGTCTCGTTCTACTGGACAGCTTCAAATTTTACAAAGCAAGATTTATTTCTTCATTCAGACACTGATGACCAGGAAAGGCATTATAGGCCTAGGCATGTTTCCAGGTATAGTGAATTCACGCTATTTCATTCGAGCTATATTGCAAACGCGCTATAGTGTTGCAGCGCTATTATGTATGCGCTGTTATTGCTTACACTATTTCGGCCACGCTATTATGACTGGATCCCATTTTACAGAAACGGGAGCCTGTCTCAGTAACTGCCTCGAAGTTGGGGGAGTGGGGATTGGGAGAGGTAGCGGCACAGTGGGGGAAAAGAAGGCACCCAATCTCAGCATGAAGGAAGTGAGTAAAAGTAGAAGGAAAGAGAGACAGTTACGATTCTGTAAAGAAAGTGACAAAAATGGTGAAGGAAAAAGGGTGGCATTCAGAACGTATCAGGAAACGCAGAGGGAGAAAGACAGGGAGGTATAATAAGTGAAAGAGAGGGAAGCAAGAAAGGTGGTGAGGGGAGCAAAGGCACAGACTGAGGAAAGTACAGCTAAAGGGGATAAGGTACTTCTTCAGATACATAAGGGAGAAGAGGAAAGCAAGTGGAGGGATAGTGAGGATTAGAAGTGGGGAAGGTGGTGACTACACAGAAGGGGACCAAGAAAAAAGCTGACATCCTGAACAGGTACTTCTGTTCAATCTTTACAGTGAGGGGAAGATGGAACCACCAGTGAGTAGCAGGAAAAGATGGGGGGTGGACAAAAATTCATTTCCAGTGGAATGAGTCTGGAAGGGACTTGCAACTCAGCAGGGTGACAAGACTATGTGACTGCATGGGATATACCCAAGGGTATTAAAAGAGCTTAAGGAAGTGCTAGCTGCCCTACTGACAGCCTTGTTCAACAGTTCACTGGAAACAGGCATGGTTCAGGAGGACTCGAGAAGAGCTGCCATGGTCACTCTGTTTAAGAGCAGCAGCAGGGAGGAGGCTAGCAAATATAGGCTGGTCAGTCTTACTTCAGTGGTGCAGAAATGAATACAAACCCTGCTAAAGGAAAGACTAGGCGTGTATCTTGAATTCAGTGAACTGTTAAAATCACAGGTAGCATGGATTCATGGTGTTTGCAAGGGATAGACTGCTCCTGAGCAGGGAGGGGAAGGAGGTATTGAAGCAAAGACTGGGGAGGTGTATTGTGACAAGGGTGGATTTAAACTAGTTGAGGGAGGCAAGTGGACAGCAGGTAGGCAGGGATCCGATAGAGCAGAGTCACAGCCTACCCCCCCCCAGGCTAGCAGGGAAGGATTCGGGGTGTCCAAAAAGGGAGGGAGTAGAAGGGAGGAGATGGAGGGCGATGAAGGAAAGAGGGCAGGATGGAGGGTGGTCTCGCTGAACACGAGAAGCTTAGGCAACAAATCAGCTGAGCTACAGGCACTCTTGGCAGTGTGGAGGGTGGATATTGCGGCTGACATGGAAATGTGGGCAACCGAGCACTGTGACTGGGATCTGGCAATCCCAGGGTACATATTATACAGGAAGGACCATGGGGGGGGGGCAGGCAGTCTATGTGAAAGACGGGATCAAATGCACAAGGGACGAGGGGTAGAAAGGAGAACAGAGGTAATCTGGCTGCAGCTCCAGAGAACTGAGGTTTGGGGTGGTATACAGGCCATCATCCCAGTGTGAGGAGCTTGACAGAGAATTAGTGGGACAAATCAGAAAGGTATACAGAAAAGGGAAGGTTGTCATCGTGGGGGATTTCAACTTTCCGGGGGTTGACTGGAGCATTCCGGTCACTTCCAGTGCTAGGGAGCAAATGCTCCTGGATGCGATCCAGGAGGGTCCCCTGACGCAGTTGGTCAGTGGACCTACTAGGCTAAAGAACACTTTAGATCTGGTATTTTTGAATGGGGAGGCAGTAAGGGAAGTAAGGGCGGAGGACCCACTAGCCGATAGCGATCACAAAATGGTGTGGTTTAATATCACGATGTGCAGGGAGTCAGAGAACTCAGTAAATCAGGTGGTAAACTTCAGTGGGGGTGGACTTTGGGAGGATGTGGGAAGCACTGAAAGGGAAACTGGAGTGCATAAGGCAGGAGATGGACATGGAGCAGAAATGGGATATTACTAAACAGGGGATTACAGAGGCAACGGAAGCCTGCACCAAGACACAGAGTAAGAGGAGCAAAGCATGGAAACCAAGCTGGTTGAAAAGTAAGGTAATGGAGGTGCTGAGAACAAAACGAGAGGCGCACCAGAGGTATAGGAGGACAGGAAAAGAAGGAAGGGGACAGAGAGGAGTATGCAAAATGGTCCAGGGAGGTGACCAGAAAAGTGAGAGAAGCCAAGGTCCGACGGAGCGGAGATTAGCGCAGGGAATTGGGGAGAAAGACTTTTTCAGATACATCAGAGAGAAAAGGAAGTGCAAGGAGACAATAGTGAGGATAACAAAGGGTGGGAGTGGATGGAAAAGGGTGAGGAACAGGCAGAAGTACTGAATTAATACTTTTGCTCAGTGTTCATGGAAGAAAAGGTGGGACTGCTACAACCATGGGCTGGGAGGGTGGGGATGGGGGAAAGAAGGCGACAAATGGAAGGATTGAGGGAGGTAGAATCCTAGAAGGACTGAGGGCACTGAGGGTAGACAAGGCACCAGGGCCAGATGGTATCCACCCCAAGGTGCTGAGTGACATTGCGGAGGTGTTGGCGGAGCCACTGGCAGATCTGTACAGCACCTCACTGGAGTCGGGATGTGTGCCACTGGATTGGAGGATGGCACATGTAGTGCCATTACACAAGAGTGGACCAAGGGATGAACCGGGTAATTATCATCAGGTAAGTCTCACCTCCATAGTGTGCAAACACATGGAAACATTACTAAAGAAAAGGCTGGTGTCGTACCTGGAGGACAACGTTTCGGAGAAGTCCTGTCAAACCAACCTGATACAATATTATGACTGGGTGACAGGTGAGCCGGATAATGGTCATGTGGTGGATGTTCTTTACTTGGACTTTCAACAAGGCCTTCAATTCAGTGCCTCATGGGTGGCTTGGGGGGAAGCTAACTATTGTAGGGGTAGGGGAAAAAATGATGAACTGGATTACCAGCTAGCTGAGTGGGAGGCTGCAACGGGTGGTGGTGGAAGGGGAACATGAGAAAATTGCCAGCAGAAGGAGACCTCTCTCTCAGTCTATCAGGTCTGCTGGAAATAATACGGATTGTTTCTGGGATTCAGCTTACATCTGTGACCCTATTCCCCACCCCCCAAATTTTCCGGTCTTTCCCCTTACAAGGCCTCCTGACATTCCTTTATGCCAGTCCCAAGCTCTCTTGAATGCTCCCACTGATTCTGACTCCATTCCATGCCATCACCGCTCTTTCTGTGAAAAAGTGCTTCCTTACTTCCCTCTTGAATCCCCCCCCCCCCAGTTTTAGACTGTGCCCTCTGGTGGTGGCCCTTTTATTGAATAGGCTCCCACAGTCCACTCTGTTAATTCTCCTCAAGTATTTGAATGTCTCAATCATGTCCTCCCTCTGCCTCCTTTCTTCTAGAGTGTACATCCCCAGGTCCTCAAACCTCTCTGCATATGATCTATCCTGATCTCCCTCTATCATTTTGGTCGCTCTCCTCTGGACCGTTTCCATCATGTTTATGTCTTTCTTCAGGTGTGGGTGCCAATGTCTTACTCCGTATTCCAAGTGAGGTCTAACCAATGTCCTGTAAAGCAACAGAATAACCTCACTCCTCCTACTGCTAAATCCCCTTGCAATACACCTTAATATCCTATTAGCCTCTGCTACAGCATTTTTGCATTGAGTCGGGTGCTTTAGGTCACTAGAAATTATCATCCCCAGATCTTTTTCTTCTTCTGATGACGTAACCTGAACTTTTCCAATGTAGTACTCTGTTTTCGGGTTCTTCATCCCTATGTGCATCACCTTGCACTTTTTGGTGTTGAACCCTAGCTGCCATATCTCTGCCCATCTCGCTAGTTTGGCTAGGTCCTCTCTCATCTCCTTTACTCCCTCTTGAGTGTTCACCCTCCAGCAGAGCTTGGTGTCATCCATGAACATGCACATTTTCCCCTGTATGCCATCCCCTATGTCGCTGATAAAGACATTAAACAACACTGCTCCCAACACTGACCCCCTGTGGAACCCCACTGGTGATCTCCCTTGTATTGGAGAACTCCCCTAATACTACTACTACTCTCTGCTTCCTGCCACTCAGCCAGTTTTCAAACCATCTTAACCAACCTTTCTCCCGCCCTCAAGTCCCTCAGCTTTGTAATCAGCCTTTTGTGTGGCACAGAGTCAGTTTAATGAGTTATCTGCAACTGCATGCTTGACAGCAATGTCTTCTGAAACATTCCCCACCGTAACGACTGGCTTAAACGCAGTTGTACTTTAAATGCCCTAATACAAAAGTACTGGAGTAATAAGCAAAATACACTAAATTACTGACTTACTTATTAAGTTAATAATAAAATACCCTAAAGGTAAGCTAAAATACACTAGATAACTGTTTGATTGCTAGGTAAATACCAAGCCGAACTATACTAAATTACTAGGTTAATATACAGTTACGGTGTAACTGGCAGTGTATTTCAATTAAAATATCATCCGATAAGCAGACAATGCAACTCTTAGCAGAAATAGATAAATTGACTGTACAACTCTAGAGTTGCCCAGATGACCCTCAATGTCACTATGCCCCTGGTTATGTTGCAGTGTCTCAAAAGTCAGTTTCAGTGCCTGTGGTTAAGATGCAGCAGTTTATCCCTAGTTTAAACTTAAGGGTGCATTTACAGTACTTTATGATTTTAAGTCTCTCCAGCAGCAGTCCTGCCTCAATGTATGCCCCGAGACCCTCCCTCTTCACTGTACTCCTCCTCCTGCCAGTTCCTGATCAGTACCTTATTGCATCCAATCGGTCAGTTGGGGAGGAGGCCTGAAAGAGTATAAACCTAGAGGGGATGGATGCGCAGGAGAAAAATATGAGCTTCTGTGCAAATGGAGTGTCTGTGCTCCGGTCGATTCACCAGCTCTGTAGTACGGGGGAAGAGGGGTCCCAGCATGGACACCACCAACCTCTGTCCCCATCACAGAAACAACAATTTGGCATCGCTGAAGCTGAGAGGCAGCTTCACTTCTTATAAGTTTGGTGCCTCCTCCTTGGTCTGGCCTGAAGCTCTCCTCCGTGCCCACAGTTTGTTGCAGGCTTTTTTTTCCAGAAAAATATGAGCCTCTGAGCAAATGGAGCTTCTGTGGTCCAGTTGATTTGCTGGCTCTGTAGTGTGGGGAAAGAGGGGTCCAGCATGGACACCATCAACCTCTGTCCCCCGTTGCAGCAACAACAATTCGGCACCGCACCGGGAGCTCTCAACTCCGAAGCTGATGATGAGCGGGGTGCAACAGGGCTCTGTGCTGGGACCAGTATTATTTGGGCTCTTCATATCAGACATTGCACACGGGGTGGTGAACAAGGTAAGTCTGTTCGCAGATGACACCAAAATGGGAGTAGCGGTGGATGTAGAGAAGGGATGGAAGCAGCTGAAGGGGGACCTAAGCAAGCTACAGGAGTGGTAAGAGAGGTGGCAGCTGGGGTTCAATGCAAAGAAGTGTAAGGTTATGCACTTCGAGGCGAAGAACCCAAGGAAAGAATACTGGCTGGGGGGAGTTAAACTGGGGATCACTGAGGAGGAGAAGGACCTAGGGGTAATGGTAACAGGGACCATGAACAATACTGCCCAGTGCAGAAGAGCAGCTGCAAAAGTCAACAAATGCTGGGGTGCACAGTGACAGGGGTTTCGTCCAGGTGAAGAAAGGTGACCTTGCCCCTCCACGGGTCACTGGTAAGGCCACACTTGGAGTATTGTGTACAGTTTTGGAGGCCATACCTGAAGCGTGATATCAGGCTACTAGAGAGGGTGCAGAGGAGGGCAATGAAGATGATATGTGGAATGGAGGGGAGAGAATATGAGAGCAGGCTGGGAGACCTCAATATGTACACCCTGGAGGATAGAAGAGACGGGGGGACATGACAGAGACATTCAAGTATCTCTACGGAATCAGTAAGGATGGGGCAGATGGGGTCTTTAAGCTAAGGAGGGGGAGGGACACCGGGGGGGGGATGGGCTAATAATAGAGGGGAGAAGATTTAGGAGGGAAATGAGGAGACATTATTTCATGTAGAGGGTGGTAGCAAAATGGAACGCACTATCAGAATGGGTGATATCATGTAAATCTGTGAACAGCTTTAAAAGAGCATGGGATAGGGAGCACAGGAGAGTTAGGGTGGGGGAGGTGGGGGCAGCAGTGGGATGACAAAGGGGACAGGGGGTGGGGCAGCTGCAAACTAGGGGTGCTAGCTGCATACTCAAACAGATGTAGATAGACCAGGTGGTCTGTTTCTGCTGGCACATTCATATGTTCGTATGTTCATATGGCGGGGAGTTCATGCCAAGCAAATCTGATAAATGTCTTTGATTTGGTGATCAGGAAAATAAATCAGGAAGAGCAGCAGATGTGGCCTATCTGGACATCAGCAAGACCTACAACACTGTGCTGCACAGGAGGCTGATAAAGAAACTGAGCAGCATAAATGTGGAATCCAAAGTGGTGAATTGGGTTAGAAACTGATAAATGGATAGGCGACAGAGGGTGTTGGTTAATGGCACTCATTCTAATGACAGGCGAGGGATCGGTCCTTTTCAATGTCTTCATAAGAGACACTGCAGAAGAACTGGAAGGGAAGGTATGCCTTTTTGCATATGAGACCAACATTTACAATAAGGTGGACACTCAGGAGGGGCGGATAGAATGTGCAGGGATCAAGGGAAACTCATGGAGTGGTCAAGAGAATGGCAGCTAGAGTTCAGTACCAAAAAGTGCACAATCATGCACATAGAAACATAGAAACAGAATCTGATAGCAGATAAGGCCCACCCAGTCTACCCATTTCCCTACCTAATGGATAAGCTGCAGATCCTAGTTAAACAACAGCCTACTTCTTCCTACCACCACCTCCTAGAATTGCCTTATGACTGTCCCATGCATTCTTGAATTCCATCACTGTTTCTGACTCCACAACCTCCTCCGGAAGGCTGTTCCATGCATCCACAACCCTCTCTGTGAAACAATATTTCCTTACATTACCTCTGAGCCGCCCTCCACCTCTATCTTCAAATTGTGCCCCCTTGTTCTTGCACACCTCTTTTTCTGAAAGATGCTACCCTCTTGGACTTTGTTAATTCCCTTGAGGTACTTGAAAGTTTCTATCATGTCCCCCCCCCCCTTTTCTTCGAGGCTATACATATTAAGCTCCTTAAGTCCCTCTTCATATGTCTTCTGGTGCAGACCCTGCACCATTTTAGTTGCCTTCCTCTGGACTGCCTCCATCCTGTTTATGTCTTTGTGGAAATTGGGTCTCCAGAACTGCACACAGTACTCCAGATGGGGTCTCACCAGATATCTGTACAGAGGGATAACAACTTCCTGTTTTCTACTGGTGATGCCTCTCCCTATGCATCCCAGTATCCCCCCAGCCCTCCTTACTGCCCTCTCACATTGCTTGCCCACCTTTAGGTCATCTGATATGACTACCCACAGGTCCTTTTCCATTTTTGTTGTTGTTAGTATCTCACCCCCATTGTGTACTCTTCCCCTGCACCTATGACACAGGAACCCAAGAGCTGAGTACAAGCTGGGGGGAGATACTGATAGTCACTAAACAGGAAAGGGACCTTAGGGTGACCATATCTGACAATCTAAACGTGGCAGGGCATTGTGACAAAACAGTGGGTGGGGGGGGGATAGTGGGATGCAGGGTTGCATAGGGAGAGGTATCTCCACAGAAGGAGGAAGGAGGCAGTGTTGCTTCTTTGTGTTCTGTTTGGGAGGCTACACCTTGTTTGTGTATTTGCTTTACAGGTAAGCACACTCTAAACAAGTCCCCTTTTCAAGTGCGACCCACAAATTCATACAATACATAACAGTACAATACAATAAAACTATTCATAATAATACATACAATATAGGAATACAAAATTCCACGTCTCATAAGGGACACACACAGGTTAGATGCAGTCCAGAGAAGGGCAACTAAAAAGATGCAGGGGTTGCACAAGGAACCCTAATAGAAGAGACAGGAGTCTCAACATGTACACCTAGGAGGAGAAGAGAGCCAGAGGTGACATGAAAGAGACCTACAAGTACCTCAGAGGGCTGAACAGGGTGCAGGAGGGGAGTCTCTTTCAAATGAGAAGGAGTTCCCAGGCTGGGGGTATACGATGACTCTGGGGGGGGGTTGTTTAAGAGGGATGTGAGGAAATATTTTTTCACTGAAAGGGTGGTAAATGCCTGAAAAAGACTGCCAGTAGAAAAAGTGAACATGAAAACAGTGGTGGTGGGAGGCTTCAAGCATGCATTGGATAGACACAGAGGTATTTGAGAAAATAGGCAGGGAGGAGGGAGAGTGGCCAGAAACCATTTAGGGTCTATGGAAACAGATTAGGCTGAGAAAATTTGGGCAGACTGGGTGGGCCAAGTGGTCCTTTACTGTCGACAAATTCTATGTTACTGTGTTGGGGGGCAAACTCTTTGACCAAAAACGCACTAAGCTAGAGCTTGTTTCCAGATTTGACCTGGAAGCACAAGGAGGTTGTGAGTTGCTCATGGTCACACAGTATGCAAGTGTGTGGGGGGGGCTAATGAGATTCAAGCCCAGGTCTCCAGGCTTGCAACTCAGTGCCCTTAACCACTACGCTATACTGCCTCCTCTATTTATACTGTAGTGCAGCAGTCTTGTTACACATTGTTCAAAAGTAGGAACCCTTGATTTGTTACTTTATTAAAAAACATGTGGCTGTTATAGTACCAGATAGGAGTTTAATTTTGGACACCTTCAGCCCTCCCCCCTTCCCTCAAACCTGAAAATGTTTACAACACAATAAGGATTTGCATTTGAAGTATCTTACTTAAGATGTCAAATTATGTTTAATTAAATAATAAGAGCCTTGAACTTATGTTTAATATTAATACTTGTGTCGAATATAAACAAAGATGAATAACAGAATGATTTAAATTCATTTTACATTCTGTATTTTTTTCACTTAGGTGTTTTTTAAAGTTGAC
Organism: Neoceratodus forsteri; assembly: GCA_016271365.2. NCBI lineage: Eukaryota > Metazoa > Chordata > Ceratodontiformes > Ceratodontidae > Neoceratodus > Neoceratodus forsteri. Next base: position 482,467,465 of record CM028131.1, read on the forward strand.
ACTAATATATATGTGTGTGTATACCACTTTAAAGGATTAATTAAAACAATGGTGATGTCAGTCACTCCTTAGATCTGCCCCCTGAGGAAGGCCATGTGTGGGGGTGAAGCACTGGGGTAGTATGATGTGTCTGTAGGCCACAATAAATTGGATTTTCTGCAACTTTGCATTGATGTTTTGTGTTGTTCCTGAGTGCTGAGTATGCAAGTGGGGGTTTATGAGATTCAAACCCAGGTCTCCAGACTTGCAGCTCAGACCCCTTAACCACTACACTATATTGCCTCCTGTATATACTATAGTGCAATAATATAATATCAGATGTATGATGAATTACTAAATAAGATTTTATTAGATCTATATTTAACAGATATATATTTGTTTTATTATTTGGGCTTCTTTCTAGCTTACTTAGAGGTTGACTTGACCTTTGGCATCTCTATTTGACTTCCCATATCAATGCTGTGCTAAAGAATATTATACAATGGCAAGAAAAAATCCTGGACTCTGATTGGTCAGTCTTGGGCTGGACCCGTGATGTTAATCAGTACAACATCACGGGTCTAGTCTCAGCCTCAGTGTGAACCTGCAGATGAGCATTTTATGATTGATTGTTTTATGATTGATTGATTGTTTCATCTTCTCTTAAAAAATAAAAATATTTTTCCACACAAAAACATCTTTAAAATTTTTTTTTTTATTCTGTATAACAACAAGCCATTGTATAATAGCAATAATGCCCTCCAGGGTGTGTGTCGTTTGGGATAACATCACGCCTCAGTCGTTGGACACACTCGGCCTGCGGCCTCATGCCCAACCTTCTGAGGCGTTATGTTATCCCAGCACGACACACGCCCTGTCGGGGATTATTGCTTAATTAATTGGAATTTTTTAAGTTTATTTTATTAGATGTGATTTAATGTTACAATTCACAATATGGTGTTTGGTATACAGGGTCACTGTTGTTGCTCAATATAATATGGATATATAAGAAAAAATTACTCACCTTAGTAATGTTGTTTCTTCTAATGGAGTCTTGCTGTATTCTGACATATGCAGTTAGGTCCTGCCTTTCAACTGCCCCGGAGAACAAAGACTTAAACTTTCCATGGCCAGCATGGAATGTTCACCACGAGCTCGGCTGAAGCCCCTGTCTGCTGTTGTTTAAACTGCAACCGTCAGATCTTTACAAGCAAAGACTCACTAGATGTTGTAAACTGTAAAATTCTTAGTAGCCAACTGGCAAATATATCTATATAACAAGTTTTTTGGTTTCAAAAGGAAGACTCGAGTCAGGAAACCCAAAAACAAAACATATCCAAAAGACAACCTGTCACCCAAACCAAAAGAGGGTGAAAAAAAAAAAAGGACACGCCTAGGGTGCCAACACTGCTCCTGCCCACCCACATCCCAAAATCTAGGTTCTGAGAGGGGAGGCAGGGGGGGAGGTCAGAATATAGCAAGACTCCATTAGAAGAAACAACATTACTAAGGTAAGTAATTTTTTCTTCAAACAACATGAAGTCTTGCTGTATTCTGACATATGCTGACTACCAAGCAGTACCTCCATGGAGGAGGGACAGAACCTACTTTGGAAACAGGCTCTAAAGTACTGCTGTGCCAAACTGAGCATCATTCCTAGCCTGGATATCCAGAGAGTAATGCTTGGTGAAAGTATGGACCGTTTTCCAGGTGGCTGCTTGTCAAATTTCTAAGAGAGGAATATCCAAGTAGCTGTACCTCTAGTAGAATAAGCCCTCAGGCCTGAGGGTGGAGTTCTACCCAGCTTTTCATAGCAGAATTGTATACAAGAAACAATCCACCTGGCAATAGATCTCTTAGTGGCAGGTTTGCCCTTACCAACTTCTCCATACGTAAGGAACAACTGGAGGGATTCAAACCTGTGACCCTTGGTACACTCTATGTAGTAGCTAAGGGCTCTTTTGACGTCCAGGCTGTGCAGCCTCTCTCTGAGGAGGAATGGTCAGTGAATAAAACAGGGAGAGATATAGACTGGTTGAGGTGGAAATCTGAGACCACTTTAGGTAAGAATTTTCTGTTAGTTCTAAGGACCACTTTGTCTCTATGGAAAGAGATGAAATCAGATTCCACTGACAGGGCTTGCAATTCATTGATCGCCTGGCAGAAGTAATGGCTACCAAAAACACAGTTTTCCAAGTCAAGTACTTAAGCTCTGCTGAGGACAAAGGTTCAAAGGAGGTTGCATAAGATGAGCAATGCAAACATTAAGGTCCCAAGCAGAAACAGGATGATACCTAAAAAGAGTTGGTGTAAACAATCCATGAAAAACTTACAAAATACAGGATGGGATGATAGAGAGGAAGGCTTGCCTACTGACAAGAAAGCAGAAACAGCTGCCAAGTGTACTTTAAGGGTAGCTGGTCTGAGGCCCAGGCCATTAAGATGGACCATATAGTCCAGAACCGTAGGCAATTCAGCAGAGTCTCGAGAAATATTCTTCTTAGAACACCAAATGCTGAATCTTTTTCCATTTGGAGTTGTAAGTCTTCCGAGAAGCCTTAAGGATATCCAGAACCCCTTGGGAGAGATGGAGATCTGCAAACTCTAACTCTTCAAAAGCCAAGCCTTGAGATTGAGAGACTGAAGATTCGGGTACCAAATCCTCCCGAGAGAATGTCAACAGGTTGCAATTCCTGGGAAGAGACAGGGGAAGGCGGACTGCTAGGGACAGCAACAGGGGGTACCAGGGTTGTCTGGCCCAGTCTGGAGCAATCAGAATCACTTTGCATGGTTGTGACCTTATCTTGACTAACACTTTGAACAGGAGAGGGAAGGGGGGAAAGCATACAGAAATTTCCCTTCCCAGTTCAGAATCAGAGCATCCAGGTGGACTGAGCCCAAGACTGGGGGTCTGCAATAAAAGAGAGGAAGTTGGTGATTGTCTGGGGCTGCAAAAAGATCTATCTCTGGTGTGCCCCATCTGGAGAAAATCACTTTCAAAACTAGAGGATCTAGGGCCCATTTGTGATGGCCCTGGGGTATTCTGCTCAGTGCATCTGCTAGGACATTGTCCTTCCCTGGGAGGTGAACTGCTATCAGAGAGGTTTGCAGGGAATAGGCCAGGGACCACAACTTCATTGCTTCTGTGCACAAGGCCGTAGACCAAGTGCCTCCTTGCTTGCTGATGTGCCACATGGTGGTGGTGTTGTCTGTCCTGACCTGAACCACCTTGTTCTGTACAGATTTGCAGAAAACAGCAGAAAACAGAAAGTTTCCCTCTGTACAGACAGTTGGTGAGACCCCATCTGGAGTACTGTGTCCAGTTCTGGAGACTCCATCTCCGCAAGGACATAGACAGGATAGAGGCAGTCCAGAGGAGGGCAACTAAAATGGTGCAGGGTCTGCAAGAGAAGCCATATGAGGAGAGACTAAAGGAGCTTAATATGTATACCCTTGAGGAAAGAAGGGAGAGGGGGGACATGATAGAAACTTTTAAGTACCTCAGTGGAATCAACAAAGTCAGGAGGGTAGCATCTTTCAGAAAAAGAGGCGTGCAAGAACAAGGGACACAATTTAAAGATGGGGGGTTTGGGGCAATGTGAGGAAGTATTATTTCACAGAGAGGTAGTGGATGCATAGAACAGCCTTCCTGAGGAGGTTGTGGGGTCTAAAACTGGGAGAATTCAAGAATGCATGGGACAGACATAAGGCAATTCTTGTGGGGGTAGGAAGAAATAGGCTGTTGGTTAACTAGGATCTGCGGCCTATCCTGTAGGTAGGGAAATGGGCAGACTAGATGGGCCAAGCGGTCCTTATCTGCGTCAAAGTCTATGTTTCTATGATTTGGAAAAAGCTTGCAGTGCCAGAAACACTGCTCTGAGTTCCAAGAGATTGATGTGAAGCAGAGATTCCTGAGATGACCACAGCCCTTAGGTGGTAAGATCCCCCAAATGGTCTCCCCAGCCCAGCAGGGAAGCATCTGTGGTGAGTATCACTGAATAAGACTGAGTGACAAATGGAACCCCCTTTTCTCAAATTGTCCTGATCCTGCCACCATTGCAAGGCTTGGATCAGGGTTCGAGTCACTGGGATTAGTTTGGTAAGGGAATCCTTTCTTTGGGGCCAGAAGGCTCTTAAGTGGAACTGAATGTCCCTCCTCTGGAATCTTGCCCCTTGGACCACTGCTGTGGAAGCTGCCATGTGGCACAGAAGCTGAAGGAAATGCCTTGTTGGTTGAGACACCTGAAGGGTGAATGAAGAGGCCAGTTCCATAAGGGTCCTTGCCCTTTCCAGGGGAAGGAAGGCTCTTGCCTTTACTGTATCCAGTTCTGCACCTATGAAGGTGAGGAGCTGTATTGGTTTGAGAACTGACTTTGGAAGGTTGATAAGGAATCCTAAGGAAGTGAGCACTTGCTGGGTCACTTGCAGATGTGACTCGACTTGGTCTGGAGACTGACCTACTGTGAGCCAGTCATCCAAGTCCGGGAAGATGGAGATATTTTTTCTTCTTAGGAAAGCAACAACTACTGCCAGGCACTTTGTGAAAACCCTTGGGGCTGATGTTAGGCCAAAGGGCACTGCCCTGAACTGATAGTGGCCTGAGGGCAACTCGAACCTGAGGTACTTTCTGTGGGAGCACCTGATGGGAATGTGAAAGTAGGCATCTTTGAGGCCCAGGGATGCTAGCCAGTCCCCTGGCCTTAGAGAGGGAAGGATAATTCCCAGAGTTACCATTTTGAACTCTGGCTTCAAAAGGTGTTTGTTCAGATATCTTAGGTCCAGGATGGGCCACCATTCTCCTGTCTTTTTGGGGGTTAGGAAGTACCTGGAGTACAATCCTTTGCCCTTGTGTAGGGTGGGAACCCTCTCTATAGCTCTGAGAGCTAGGAGAGAAGAAACCTCTGCCTCTAGGACAAGGGTCTCTGAAAGATTTGCAGGTGGAAAGGATCTGGTTCTCATCTTGGGAAATTTTTTGAAGCTGAGAACCAGTCCCTGGCTTACTACTTCCAGGACCCACTTGTCTGATGTAACAGACTTCCAGTCCTGGACAAAGTAAGCCAGCCTGCCCCATACTGGTATGGGAGAAGTGGTCCGGGCAGACCCATCAGGGTGTCTGCTTGGCAGGGGCTTTAAGTTGAGGGGTGGATGCAGGCCTACTCATCCCCCTTCTGCCTCTCCCTCTAAAGAACCCCCTCTGTGAAAAGGAAGAAGAGGAGGCCTGAGCTTTGTAAAAAGGCCTTTGGAAAGGCCTGCCCCTGCCCCTGGACTGCTGCCTTTGAGGAGTTGCTTGCCTTTCTTTGGCCTGAGCACTCCTGTAAGTGGTCCTGTACTCATCCATCTTTTTCATGTAGTTCTCTGTCTGCTCCCAAACAGAGAATTACCAATTACAAGAAAATCCATGGCCTTAGCCTGGGTATCCTGTGAGAGGCTAGTACATATGAGCCAAGCCATCCTCCGAAGAGCCACAGATATAGCCATGACTCTTGATGAAACATCATTGGAGTCCACAGCAGCATGAAACTGTACTTTCGATGCCTCTATCCCATCTGCAGCCACCTGCTCCAGCTCCTTGGCAAGCTGGTCGGGGGCCTGTTTAGCCAAAGCCAGCACAGTGTCCCACCTGGACTTCTGGTACCTGGCTGTATAGGCCATACAGTTAGCCTGCCTGAGTCCCAAAGATGCTGCCATGTATTGTTTCTTTGCCATGGCATCAATCTTCCTGGAGTCCTTGTCTGGGGGGTGTGATGCCAAGGGAATATTTACCTTATCACAAGCAGCAGCCTGCACAACCCCAACATGGCTGCATTGCTGAAAAAGGAACTACGTGTCTGAGGTATAGAATTAGGAGACTTAAGAATTTTATGTGTCTGTTTCCCAAAGGATTTGTGGAGGGGAACAGACAGTCTCCTGGACTCTGGGATATCCATCATCTCAACATTATCAGGCTCCTCCTGATCCTCTACTGCTTCCTCCACAGGAAGCTGGAGGGTATCAGCCACTTTTTTGTAAAACATATAGTGTGACGGGGACTCAGAAAGCCCAGGAGGAGAAACACCTGAAGGTCTGTCTGGGGAGATGTCCGGGTCAATAGGCACATCCAGACTCTCATAATCACCATAATCATCCTCATACTCTCCCTCCTCCTCCTCCGGTTCATAAAATTCTTCCAAAGTATAATCCGGAACCGGGGGAACCAACCGAACCGAGCCCCTGCCAGATGGTGCCGGTTCGGCCGGAACCGAACTAAGCGACTGCACAATCCTTATCGCCTTGGCTATCTCATCGGCGGTCGGAGTATGAATTTCTGGTCCGAACTGAACGATTTATCTTTTCTCTTTCTTTTAACGGAACCGACTCCTCAGAATCAGCTCTCCTTTTGCCCAAAGAAGTATCGCCCTGGTCAGAGGGCACTCCTTTTGGTTCGGTCGGAACCGAACCGGGCTGGCCATCCGGGCCAGCGGACTTCTCGGCCTCCCTTTCCCTCAGTCTACCTAATCTCTTTTCCAGGGTAGATTTGGGAAAATTCTTACAAATTTGGCAGTCTGAATCGAGGTGGTCAAACCCCAGACAATAAACACAGATGGTGTGGGGATCAGCCTTGGCAAAGACTTCCCCACACACACTGCAGTGTTGAAACCCAGTGGGCCCGTTTTTTTTCTTGGGTTTCTCAGACATGGCCAATCCTAACCAAAAACGTACCCTTTTTTTGGCAATCCACCAGGCAAGACTCCCCTATCGTTTCCTGACCGTGTCACGGGTCTTGGAAAAAACGTAAATAAATCCGTTTTTTTTTTTAGAACCGATACGGACCGGTTACCACACTCTAAAGTAAGCACAAGCTTTTTTAACTCAAACTGATCGGTTCAGCCGAACCGATCCACAATTTACAAGTTCCACACAGAAACAAAACAAAAAACCTATCTGGTACTCACAGTACCACAGACAGAGACTTGAACCGACTAAGCGGTAACAGCAATTTTGTAGAAACCGACCGAAAACCGACTTTTTGAACCGAGCAGAAGGAGAAATCTCGAGCGACTGTTCAGTGAGGCGGAGTAAAGAATCTGACGGTTCAGTTTAAACAACAGCAGACAGGGGCTTCAACCGAGCTTGTGGTGAACATTCCATGCTGGCCATGGAAAGTTTAACTCTTTGTTCTCCGGGGCAGTTGAAAAGCAGGACCTAACTGCATATGTCAGAATACAGCAAGACTTCATGTTGTTTGAAATATATTTCTATTTTGTGTACTACCACTATTTTATTTATTTTTTAAATAAAAAGAAGACCTTGAGCACCAGTTCCCCGCCTCCTGAAGAAGTGTCCCGGAGTGGACACGAAGCGCTGGGGTAGTGTGCTGCAGGTTTTCATTGCTCCATTGCCCTGAGTTTTGCATGTTTTATTTTGGCTTTCTGAGTGCTTTTCAATTTGTGTTATTGATTAATTGTTGGGGAAGAGGATGCTGGCAACTGGGAGGGGGAGCCCCCAAAGACCCCTGCTCTCTGCTAGCTGCCTACTGCTCCATGAGGAACTTCTGCAGAGCTTTCTTGCCTTGTTACCGGGTGGTGAGTTTGAACTTCAGGCAGAGCTCACAAGTGAAAGCGTTGTGACTAGGCCCAAGACAGCAGACACAGAGTTCGTGTCCGTCGGTTGAAGAAACCTTTTTTCCGCAGTGAAGGAAAAAAGCCAATGAAGGACTAGTTCTTGACATACAAAGTCAAAAGGAATCCCTTTAAAATAAAGCAATTTAAAGGCTGAAACCAAGGAAAAAGGTAAGTAAGCTTGGTGGTCCAACTGAATGACGAAGCTTCCACAGAGTCCATGTGCGAATGGTTGACAGTGGAAAAGAGCTGAGGAGGAGGTAGGGCTACTCGCACGTATTTAGGGCTGTGATGTCGAAGCATGACATTGGAATGGGTGTCCCTTAATAGACTGCTGCAGAAAAGCTTCCAAGGGATCCTAGTGCCTGATGGCTAAGGTCCATAGGTGTGACCTGATCATAGAGATATCCCCGGAGAAGCTAGTACAGTTACGTAAGAACTTACCATAACAGTAGATCTTCAGGAGGAGCTCTTGCAGCAGGCAACACCAGTAGGACTTAAGCCACCAGGTGCCAGGACCACATGGAAAATTTCTAGCCAGCATTCTATCAAGGGGACCTCCCCCGCTGACGTCTGCCTATTCTATAATGGGTGTGGTCTCCCAGACCTACCTCAGTTCTCCTGATGGAGGCCCTGGCGCAAAAGGTAAAAATGGAGAACCAAGGCAGTTCCTCAGAGCTGAGGAAAAGCATAGAAAATGTGAAGGAGAAGCAGCTATCAGGGGGAAGGAGGGCGGGAAAGCAGCACCAACTGCAAGAGCTCCTCTCCAAGATCTACTGTTACGGTAAGTTCTTACGTAACTGTACTATCTTTCTTCGAAGAGTCTCTTGCAGCAAGCAACACCGGTATAACTCAGTCCCAAGTAGTACCAGAACTGACCATAAGTCAGCTGGGAGGAGGCAGAAGCAAAGAGAAAGTGCTAATGAAAGAAGGCCCTGAAGGGCAGCTAGCAGGTAGATTTATTTCATTTATTCATTTATTAGAACATCAGTTTAACAACCTTTGAGCCAGAGGCTCATTTACAAAGGTACCTCGTCACAGAGAGGACAAAACAGTGCAAGCAACAAACATCAGGGCAGACAAAAAATCAGAGTACATTTAGGAATCAGGCAAAAATACAGGCATATGTCAAACACAGTATACAACAGGCTTACATGTGAGCTTTACAGAGTAGACAATATACAGTAGTTACATGGAGATTGATTCAGTGGGCAGATAAAGGTAAGGCTGGGTGGAAGACATCAGAAGAGGAGTGCGGGGAAGATAGTATCAAGTAAAGGTAGAGCTGGACAGAAGGTCAGAGAGCGGCTCAGCGAGCTTTGTCTGGAAGGATAGGAGGAGGCTTAGAGGCAGGTACAGCTGCGTGTTGAGAGCAGGTGATTTCTAAGGCTAGTTTTAAAATAAGATAACTAGGCGGCATCAGTGATTCCAGCGGGGAAGGCGTTATACCAACAGGGGGCTCTGTAGGGGTAAGCCCTTTGACCTTGGGAGGTTCTCGCCCTCGGTATAACCAGTGCAGTTTTGTGGGATATACGGGTATGCACTGTAGGGTTTGCTCGGTGGATAGTGGTTGACAGACCCGGTGGGGATAGCCCAAGGAGTGATTTTTTTGTTAGGAGGCAGGTTTGGTATTTGAGGCGCTCATCTAGGTTGAGTAGATTAGCCATAGTGTAAAGAAGGCAAGTGTGGGTTAGACTAGGAGCCCCAGTTATGAGCCTGTAGGCCTTGTTTAAGGTGAGGCGGATCTTGTGAAGGGCAGTCTGGTCTGCTGCACCATACACAGGTAAGCCATAGTCTACCAGAGATAGAACAGAGGATGTGACTGCAAGTCGGAGGGCATCCGTGGGGAGGCAGTTTTTATGACGATAGAGGATACCCAGCCGAGTGTTAGAGGCTGAGGCAAGGGTAGAGATGTGGGCATGAAAAGAGAGGGCAGGGTCAAAGGTTATACCTAGGCATTTATAAGAGTGAACTAGCTCAATAGGGAGTTTAGAGGTGGAGTGGACTGCGAGAGGATAGTTACTGGATTTATTTTGGGGGTGGGCAAAGAGCATGGTTTTGGTTTTCTTTAGATTAATTACGAGTCTGTGCTCAGTAAACCAGGCTTCTGCGTCGTTGTAGGATTCCTGCAGAGAATTCTGAAGTGAGATGGGATTACGGTCGGAGGCAAAGAGTACAGCATCATCTGCGTAAAGAAGGATTTTACCAGTACATTCACTGGGCAGGGAGTTGAGAAAAAGGGAAAAGAGCAAGGGCCCAAGAATGGAGCCCTGAGGGACTCCGGAGCGGATAGGGCAGGTGCTGGAAAGTTTCCCGTTGATTTTTACACATTGTGAGCGGGCCGACAAGTAGCTGGAGCACCAGGAAACAGGCCCAGTGGCAAAGCCTAAGTGTCTAAGGGTAACTAGCAGGAGGGGGTGGGAGACAGTATCGAAGGCTTTTGATAAGTCAATGAATACTGCACCTGCTGGGGAGCCAGAGTCCAGTGAGGTGTGAAGAAAGTTAGAGAACTCCAGGAGGGCAGTATTGGTGCTGTGGCCTGCTCTGAAACCATGTTGTTCTTGGCAGAGGATGCTATATTTATCGAGGTATTCAGAGATTTGGGTGGCCACAATTTTTTCTAAGGCCTTAGAGAGAGGAGAGAGGATTGAGATAGGTTGATAATTGCTAGGGAGGGTCCTATCACCACCCTTGTGTATTGGGGTGACAGTAGCTATCTTCCAGGCAGAGGGGAATTGCCCTAGGCAGAGAGATTTGTTAAAGAGCTGGTGATTGGTGAGATAACCAGATCCAGAACCTGGCGGAAGACTGGGATCAAGGGAGTCATTGCCAATTGTGTTGCTCTTTAAGGCCTTGAGTAGGTAAGGTCTGACTTCCTGGGCAGTGACTCGGTGCAGGTAGAACAAGGGGCGTGGGAGAATAGGGATAGACCTGGAGGGAGGGGGACCGAAGAAATTATCTGGGAGCTCCGGGCTAAGGTCTGTGAAAGATTTGTTGAGGTGGTTGGCAATAAGGACAGGGTCTGAGGAGACCGAACCATTAATGTTGATAAGCGAAGGTGGGGGGGGGGACGCGTGCCATCATTCAGCTGCTTAATGTTGTCCCAGAAGGTTCTATCGTTCCCCCATGAGGAAGTGAGGGAGGCTTGATAGTGCTCAGCCTTCGCTTTGCGGATGGCCCATGTACATTTGTTCCGGGCAGCAACATAGGCCAGCCTGTCACCTGGGCGGCCTGTTTCCATGGCAATGTGCCATAGATAGTCCCTGTGTTTAAGAAGTTGGCGCAGGGTGGGGGTAACCCAAGGGGCATGCCTTACTTTGGACCGGCGTGCAGTTATGGGTGCAAAAATGTCGCAAGCAGAGTTGAAGGTGTGGATAAAGAAGGTAAGGGCCGTGTCAATATCCGGGGAGTTTAGTATAGGGGACCAGTCTATGAGGCCTAGGAGTTGCTTAAGGCCTTTCAGCCCACCAGGTCTAAGACATCGCTGAAGGGTAGTTTGTGCTGTGGGTTTGGGCAAGGAGGTTGACCAATAGAAGAGAACAGGGGAGTGGTCGCTAAGACAGCCCGGGAGGATTTGGATATTGCGGATGCGGTTAAGGCGGCTTGTGAGGACCACATCCAGGAGTGTGCTAGAGCCCATTCTAGGATTCACTCTAGTGGGTTGGGAGACTAGTTGGGTTAGGTCGATGGCTGCAAAGGCGTCACGGGAGGAAGTGGATGAAGGGCTAAGCCAATTGATGTTCAAGTCCCCCACAAGGATTTGGTTGGAGGAGTGGGGTAGGGAGGTAATATAATCAATTAGTGGGCCTAGTGCTTGTGCTTGATTTTTTGGAGGTATGTACGCTGTAGTCAGGTAGATGGGACCCCTAGAGGGATCAGGAGATAGTTTTAGGGTTAGGGCCTGAGCCCTGAAGTCAAGGACAGGGGCTGGGAGGGCTAGTCCAACGAGAGGGTCTTTGACATAAATGGCACAGCCCCCACCTTGCCTACCAACACGGTCCTCCCGATAGAGGGAGTAGCCAGGGAGTGAGACCAGGGAGTCAGGGATAGAGTCTGATAGCCAAGTTTCAACTACTGAGATAACGTCAGGTTTATGAACCGCAACCCAGCAATTGAGAGAGTCAAATTTTTTAAGGAGGCTACATATATTCATGGAAGCAATATGAAGTCCAATGGATTCCTTTGAGGAGCCTTTGCAAGCTGGACCGGGATTGGGATGTATGTTACCAGTCAGGAGCAGAAGGAGGAGAGCCGCTCTGGACAGAGGGTGGCAGAAGGAGAGTTTACGCTGGGAGCGATAGGAAGAGAAGGTTTCATAGCACGGGGGTGGGTAGGGCAGCACAGGCTGGAAGGCTTAAGTGATAAGATGCCCGAGGGAACAAAGGGGGGAGGAAAGGTAGTGTCTAGATGGGGGGTGAGGTGGAGAGGACCATATGGGGTGAGTGGAGGAGGAGGGATGGGGAGGGGCAGTGGCATAGAAGGAGGGGAAGGCAGGAGGGCAGGTAGGAGCACTAGAGTAGTGAGGCTGAGCGTTAACAGAGACATTAGAGTTAGCGGAAGGCAATAGGAGGAGGAGGAGGAGAGAGAGGCAGGTAGGCAGGAGGTATGCATGCATGATTGGTAAGGGTGTGAGAGCTGAAGTGAAGAAAAATGTGGGAACTTAGATGATAGAGGGGAAGATGGTAGGGGCTGGATTTGGATGGGAGAGGTGAGAAGAGGGGTATGGGGGGGACAACAGGATGGGTTTGCAGATAGCCGTAATGAGATGGGTAGAAGAGGGTGAAAGGTCTACCCATAAGTGTAGTCGCCACCTTGGTACAGTGGTAGAGCCCCTGCCTCAAGTGCACAGGGCACCAGGTTCAAGGCTTGCTTAGGGTGACAGAAAAGGTCCCAGGAAGCAGGAAGTTGGCCCTGCGGCTAGAAGCAATATCCAGACTGTAATGACGGACAAAGTTGTGAACCGAACTCCAGGTGGCGGCTGCACAGATGTCCACACCAGACACATTCCTGAGATAGGCAGTAGAGGCAGCTATACCCCTGGTGGAGTGACTCCTGACTGCTCCAGGTAAAGGGCTTGTTGTACCTGTGGTAACAGTACACAATGCAATTTGCCAAGCATTTAGACAAATACTGTTTCAAACAGGTGCCCCTTCTTTTTTGGGAGGCAAACGAAACACAACCGATTAGTCTTTCAAACCGGTTGGGTGCGATTTGCAGAATAATGGAGCACCTGATGAACATCCAAGGTATGCAATAAAGCCTCCCCCTGATTAAAATATTCAGGGAAATAGACAGGCAGGTGGATGGATTGATTTAGCATGAACTCACACACCACCTTAGGCAGAAACTTAGGATTAGTACGCAAAGAGATCCTGTCTTTGTGAAAAACTAAGTAAGGTTCTTTACACATCAGAGCTTGAAACTCGAAAATCCTTCAAGCGGAAGTAACAACAACTACAAATGACGCTTTCCATGACAAAAAGTGCAGCTCGCAACTCGCAGCCAGCTCAAAGGGAGCCAGAGTGAGCTTTTCCAACATAAAAAGAAGGTCCCATGGAGGGATGGGTTCTTGAATGGGAGGTTTCAAGTGTAGGATACCCCGCAAGAATGTGCAGGATACCTCCAGCTGGGCAACAGTTTTGTCCTCAACAGGTGCATGGTACATAGAGATGGTGGAAAGGTGCACTTTAAGAGAAGAGTACCCCAGACCAGAGTCCGAAAGTGAGAGGAGGCACTCCAGAATCAGATTCACCAGGCAGGTGAAGAGATCCAGGTGGCGAGCGGAGGTCCATATGGAGAAGTGCTTCCACTTCATGGCACAGGTGGCCCTCATGGAGGGTTTCCTGGCAGCCACCACAACATCAGCAATCGTGGAAGAAACTCCAAAGCGGGCAATAGCTAAGTCTGCAGGAGCCACACATGGAGATGCAGAAACCTGAGGTCTGGATGGACCAGGGTGCCCTGATCCTGGAAGAGCAAGCCGGTGCACAGGGGCAAAGGTACTGGAGGTTTCACTGCCAGTTGCTGTAGCAGGGGGAACCAAACCTGATGCAGTCAGTAGGGAACCCCCTCTGACTGAAGCTTGAGGAGAACCCACTGCAGGAGCAGGAAAGGAGGGAAGGCATACAAAACCCTCCCTTTCCATGAGGGACAATGTGTCGTGCCAGAAAAATCAGGCTCTGGATCAAGTAAGCAGAAAAGCGGCAGTTTGCTTTGAGTGGGGACACAAAAAGGTCCAACTCTGGACAGCCCCACCTGTCAAAGAGATCTTCGTCCACCAAGGGCAGGCGTCCCACTCATGCATCCTCGAGCTGGACTGGCTGAGATGGTTAGCCAAGGTGTTTTGGACTCCTGGAACATGGACGGCTGAGAGCTCCAGGCCGTGCTCGATGGCCCAATACCAGATTCTCAGGACTTCCCAACAAAGGGGGTAGGAGTGAGGTGGTATACTATGGACATGTTGTCTATCTGTACCAGTAGCGGGCTGGGAAAAATGTGGGTCTGGAAGGCCTGCAGAGCATACAGAACTGCCTTCATCTCCAGCACATTGATGTGGAGATGCTGCTCCAAGTCGGACCAAGTCCCTTGGGTCTGACAGTCAGCTAAGTGAGCACCACAGCTGAGGCCTGAGGCTTCTGTGGTCAGGATCTGTTGTGGGGAAATAGCACGGAGTTGGACCCCTCTCCGGAGATTGGTGGGGTTCTGCCACCACTCCAAGGTCCTCCTCAATGAGTCAGAAACCATCACTGGCTGATCCAGGTCGCCGGTGCGTTGTTCCCATTGGGCCCAAAGAGTCCATTGGGGAACCGTCATATGCAGGCAGGCAGGCTAGGGGAACCATGGCTATAGCTGCCACCATGTGCCCCAAACAAATGAAGGAATGCTCTGGCTGGTACTTGATGACTGAAAGATACCAACCGGGCCTGAGCTATCAGGCGCTCTGCTCTGTTCACTGGGAGGAAGGCTCTGCCCTGGGACAAGTCTGGGACAGCTTCTATATACTGGAGGCATTGGCTCAGAGATAAACAAGACCTTGGAAGGTTGATAGTGCTCTCTAGTGCTCTCTAGGGCCTGTAAGAGCTGAAAGGTGCCTTCCAGGGTACGCAACAGGAGATCCCTGGAGGGGCCTGTCAGCAGCCAATCATCCAGGTAAGGGAACGCATAAAAGTCCTGTCTCGGCAGAGACACAACTACCATTGATAGACACTTGGTAAAAAACAGAGGTGCCGAGGAAAGGCCAAAAGAGAGGGCCCAGAACTGAAACTGGTCCCTCTGGAAGCAGAGGAAGTGGCAGTGGGCCAGGTAAATCTAGATATGGAGATAGGCATCCTGCATATCCAGGGAGCAAAGCCAGTCCCCCAGTGAAGGAGTGGCAACAGCCAGGATCGGCCTCAGGTCCCCTCTTTTCTTGGGGACTAGGAAGAAATGGGAGTAGAATCCCTTTCCTCTTTGAGCCGAGGGGATGGGGTCTATGGCCTGTTCGCACAGGAGGGCCTAAATCTCTTCCTTGATGAGGGAGATGTGGGCCTGAGGGTAGTGGAAGAGCAAGGGAAGGCTTTCTGGAGGGAGGTCCAGAAATTCAGGGGGGTGTGACCCCATTCAGAAATCTGCAGCACCCACTGATCTGTTAAGTTACTGTGCACCACCCGTCTAGGTATAGGGAGAAGTGACCCCCAACCGCCTCCCCTAAGGCTTCTGCTGGGGGGGGGGCAAGGAGTCAGACAACAGTGCTGGGGGTTCGCAGAGCACTGTGGGCACTCTGGGAGCCCAAGGGGCAGATCCCTCAGCTGGCGAGGTGTTAGCTTTGTGCTTGAAGGTCCCTTTCAACTGCTGGCCCTTGGGGGCTGTTGAGAAGACCGGCGAAAGGACTGACTTTGGGAAGACCATGGTTGGGACCGATACATGGAATGTACCTACCTCAGGGCCTTGCCCGATTCCTGAAGGCGGAAGATGATATCCTGGTCATCTCCCCCTTAACAAAACAGAACCCCGGAAAGGGGCATCCATGATTTTGGCCTGAACATCAGGTTCCAAACCAGACGTCCTGAGCTAGAAATGGCAGTGAAAGCAGATCCCTGCTGCTGCCCCACGCCCGGAAGCATCAACGGTGTTGTATGCTGCCCTCAGCACATAGTTGCCCAAATCCAATCCTGATTTTAAAAGTTGGGCAAGCTGTGTGTTAGTGGGATCTTCAGAGAGGGATTGAACCAAATCCCGTGCCTTATCACAGAGGGCATTATGGTACCAGACCATATGGGCCAAATAGTTAAGGGATGAATGGCCAATGTGGCAGAGGAATACACTTGTTTACCCAATTGGTCCAGTTGATGAGATTCTTTGACTGGAGGGTGGGTGTTAAGGTGTTTGGGCTTCTTAGTACAGTCATGGGCCACATTCAAGACCACCGAGACCGCAGTCAGGTGTTCACCCAAGAAGGGTTTAACCTCGATGCATGGTAGAGGCAATCAGCCTTTTTGAATAAAGCTGGGGTGGATCTATGCCACCTTAGAAACATAGAAACATAGATTTTGACGGTAGATAAGGACCGCTTGGCCCACCTAGTCTGCCCATTTCCCTACCTAATGGATAAGCTGCAGATCCTAGTTAACCAGCAGCCTACTTCTTCCTAGTCCCACCCTAGAACTGCCTTATGACTGTCCCATGCATGCTTGAATTCCACCACTGTTTTTGACTCCACAACCTCCTCCTCCGGAAGGCCGTTCCATGCATCCACAACCCTCTCTGTGAAAAAATACTTCCTTAAATTACCTCTGAGCCGCCCGCCTTCTATCTTCAAATTGTGCCCCTTGTTCTTGCACACCTCTTTTTTTGAAAGATGCTGCCCTCTTGGACTTTGTTGATTCCCTTGAGGTGACAGCATCATCATAAGAATCGATTAGAGGAGGCACCACCAAAGGGAGGGTCTCCCTCTTCCGGAGGTAACTACCCAGATGATGGTACTCCGAGTCAAGTTCCTCTGCTTCCCATCCCATAAGGGATTGGATATGGTGAATCATGTCAAGGAAGGAGGGATCATAAAGGGGAGACTAGGTGGTCTCCTTAGGAGGCTCCTGACCATCAGAGGAGCCCCACGGATCCTCCAACGACTCAGTTGGCAGTCATCCATATGCCGATCAGAGATCCCCTTTTGACCCCCACAAGACCCTGTGGGGTGGGGCTTAATAGGTCCCGCCCAGTGCGGGTCCTCCCGGGGGTGGGGTATGAGGAGGGGAAGGCTGCCTGGGGGCCTCCTTGTTCTGCATGAAGGTCCACCAGGCCATAAATAAGGCCATACAATCCACCAGTGGGGGAGGATTATAGGGTGGATAAGGATACTAAGGAAGAGGATACGGGTACATCAGTGGCAGAGCCAGGGTAGTGTATCCTGGCGCTGGTCCAACAGGCACCGTCTGGGGATCCCTGGAATGGCCAGCAGGTGTCAGTTGTGGCGCAGGCTGGGGCTGAGGTGACGATGGTTGAGGAATCATCCGTGGAGGCATTGGCATAGCTGGCACTGGCCTGACAGTCGAAGGTTGGTGTCAATCTGGTAAAGTAGCCAGCGTGGGCCCCAGAGGCAAGGCTGGTGTCTGTGGGAGGGAATTCTCCCGAAGCATGGGCAGAGGCGTCGCCTCTGTGGAGGACGAGGTGAGTACTTGCTCCAGGCAAAGGTCTAGCGCTGGCCCTGGAGTCAAGGACTGACAAAGACAATGCCTGGACCAGGGGTGGGGGGGGGTGACAGGCAGAGATCCGCCACCGGAGGTTCCATCCCCGGTCGAGCCACCTGGCTGAGGACCCGTGTGAACTAATGGCCTGAGCGTCAGGAGCTGAGAGGTAGGGGATGATGTCCACTACCCCGAGGAGCCACCACCCGTAATGGAAATGAGGCCGGAAGGCTGTACCACCAACAGCCCAGAGGAGGTGAGGGCTGCTGGGGAAGGAGGGACCAACCTCCCGTGGGAGGAAGATCCAGAGGAAGAAGCCAGTTTGTGCGGTGACAGCGAGCGGGAAGCTGACCGAGGAGAGTCCCCGTACTTGTCCTGATGTTTATGCTTCCTGCTAGATGACTTCTTCTGGGAAGAAGAAGATGCCCTGGAAGACTGAACCGGTTAGGTGGAAGAGCTTTTTGCCTGAAGCTCCTTCTCCACTGCAACTCGTTTTTGCTGAAGCAGGCACCCTTGAAGGGTCTTCACGTGGCATCTCCGTGTGGCCTGGTTGAAGTCCTGGCAGTGCTGTCAGGCCTTGGTGCCATGGTCGGGGCCTAAGCAGAGCAGGCAGGAAGAGTGACCATCATTGGTGGGTATCTGTTTGCCGTAGGCACACTTCAAAGGATGGTCAGAAGATGAGGCTGGAAAAGAAGACATAAATGAAATGGAGAAAACATCGAAAATTGATGTTAATGCTAAAAGAGAAAAAGAAAATACATTTATTTATTTATTGAATTTTGTTGAGCCGGTAAGCCCACTGGGCCTAGAAGTCCCTTTTCAGGTGCAACCGGGGGGAAGGGGATACAGATGGTAAGCAACTGAAATTGAACCTGATTAAGCTGTTGGTGGTATTTTTTTAATGAATGGGAGAAATCTGGCCAGGACACCGGGGAAATTCCCATACTCTTTTTCGATAAGTGCCATGAGATCTTTAGCATCCACCTGAACTACCATCAATCCAGGCAGATGGGACCTCGGTTTAACGTTTCATCCGAAAGATGGCATCTTAGAAGTGCAGCACCCCCCTCACGCTGCGCTACAGTGTCAGTACTGGGATATTAACCCAAGTGCCAGATATGAGTACTGATTCCACAGCCCTCTGATCTCCCAGCCTCAGAGGTGAGTGTGCTACCTACTGAGCCACTGACACTGACTAAACAAATTGCAGGTAAACGCAAAGAAAATGGTGGTCGACTGAAGCAGGCATCCGTGGAGGTCCGACATGCGCAGGTCAACAGTGAGAAAAGAAAGTACAGTTACGTAAGAACTTACCGTAACAGTAGATCTTCGAGAACAGCTCTTGCAGCAGGTTACACCATTAGGACTGAAGCCGGCAGGCGTCAGGACCCCACGGAAAAATTCTAGCTAGCTATCTTCAGCGGGGACCACCCCCAACATCGGTCCCGCCTCCGATGTCAGGCGTAGTACATAAGGGGCAGTCCGCCAGATTCCCTAGTTCTCCCGCGGAGACTTCCGACGCAGGCTGACATCGAAATGGGAGACCAGGATCCACTGTCAGAAGACAAACGGGAGAAAATTCCAATAAAGGGTTTGGGCCATGCCTCCTCCAAGGGGGGAAGGTGGGCGGAGTACTGTTGCAAAGAGCTGTTCTGAAGATCTACTGTTACGGTAAGTTCTTACGTAACTGTACTATCTTACTTGAGACACAGCTCTTGCAACAAACCCTCCATTAGGACTGATTCCCAAGCAATAGTGCTTGCAAACACTCTGGGAGGAGGAAATAAGAAAGAACGTTCCAGGTCCTGAATCTAGGACAGGAGACCCTGTAGCACTGCCAGGCCGAAACCTGCTCTTCGCCGTGAAGCGATGTCCAGGCTATCATGCCTGATAAAGGTATGAACAGAGCTCCAAGTGGCTGCAGCACAAATGGCAGAAGTGGAGACGTTTCAAAGTGCTGCAAAAGATGTGGCCACGCCCCTAATGGAATGGCCCCGGACTGCTCCTGGGAGGGGCTTTCGTTTGATATCATAACAGTAAGAGATGCACTGGACAAGCCAGCGAGACGGGGACTGTTTGGATACTGGTTGGCCCTTCATCCTTTCGGTAAAGGGCAACTGCTCCAGTCTGGCTGCTGGTTCTGCTCAGGTAGTACCTCAAGCTGTGGTGAACATCCAGGGTGTGAAGCAGCACCTCTCCTCTGTTAGAGTAATTAGGAAAATAGACCAGCAGGTCAATATCCTGGTTGAGAGTGAGTGTGGAAACCACCTTAGGCAAGAATTTAGGATTCGTCCTCAGGGATACTCTGTCCCGGTGGAAAATTAAATAGGGTTCTTTGCACATGAGAGCCTGAAGCTCAAACTCTTCTCGCTGATGTAACAGCAACCAAAAATAATGTTTCCCACGACAGAAAACGCAGCTCGCAATCCGCGGCAGGTTCAAAGGGGGGGGAGCGTGAGTTGCTCCAGGACAAAGAGCAAGTCCCAAGGAGGCACTGGGTCCTTAATGGGCGGCCTAAGGTGTAACACCCCTCTTAAGAATTCTTGACAGGCATCTAATTGTGCCACTGTGCGCTGTCCCATCGGGGGGTGATAAGCTGAAATGGCACAGAGGTGCACTTTAATCGAGGAGTAGGCGAGACCCGAACGGAAAAGGGAGAGCAGGTACTCTAACACCGCTTTCACCGGACAACCTAAAGGGGAAAGGCCGCGTGCTTGCGACCATAGACAAAAACGGCGCCATTTCATGGCATATGTCGCATGTGTTGCCGGCTTTCTGGTTGCAGAAAGGACTTCCGCAACCTCTTGCGAGACCCCGTGACACAAGATGGCTATGTCTCTAGGAGCCATGCGTGCAGGTTTAGTGAGCGTAAGTCCAGATGGACCAGTGAACCCTTCTCCTGAGACAAGAGGTGGGAGCTGAATGGCAACGGGAGCGGAGGTTCCCGGGACAGCTGAATTAGCAAAGGGAACCAGATCTGCCTGGGCCAGAATGGGGCCACCAAGATCATTGTTGCATGTTCCCTGCGCAGTTTGAGAAGAACTCTCTGGATCAACAGGAAGGGAGGGAAAGCATAGAGGAATCTGTCCGCCCAGGAGAGGGACAACGCGTCTCGCCAGAAAACACCAGGCCCTGGATCTAGCGAGCAAAAATTGGGCAGTTTTGCATTGGATGGGGAGGCGAACAATTCCAATTCTGGAGTTCCCCATCGAAGAAACAGATCCTCTGCTACCTCCTGGAGAAGTTCCCACTGTGGACTCTGGCCTGGGAGCGACTCAGGCCGTCTGCAAGTGTGTTGTCCACCCGGGAACATGTACTGTGATCAGGTTACGCACATGTCGGATTACCCAATCCCACACCCTCATGGCCTCCCTGCAAAGGGGGTAAGAGTGTGCGCCTCCTTGTTTGTTGAGGTAATACATCACCGCCGTGTTGTCTGTCTGAAGCAGAAGAGTACTCGGCGGGATCTCTGACTGAAATGCCTGCAGGGCATAAAGGACCGCCCTCATCTCTAGGACGTTGATATGGAGGTGGGCCTCCAGAGGGGTCCACGTTCCCTGGGACTTCACCCCGTCCAGGTGTGCTCCCCACCCTAGACCTGAGGCGTCTGTGGTGAGGATTACCTCCGGGGATGGCGCTATAAATGGGACGCCCATAGAGAGTGTCCCTGGGTCTAGCCACCACTGCCAGTCTCGAATCGCGGTGTTCGTGATTCTGACCGGATGCTGCATGTGGTCTTGCCTTTGGTCCCATTGCACCTTGAGCATCCACTGAGTTACCGCATGTGGAGCCTTGCGAAGGACAGTAGGAATGGCCACAGCCATGTGTCCGAGCAAGTGAAGGACCGACCTGGCTGGGGCGGTCTTGTTCGACGAAAGCTTCCTGATGAGGGATCTGATGCGCTCCGCTCTGTCGTCTGGAAGAAATGCTCTTCCCTGAACGGTGTCCAGTACTGTGCCTATGAACTGCAGTTTCTGCGATGGTACCAGGAGAGACTTCTCGTGGTTGATTAGGATACCCAGAGATCGAAACAGGACCTGGGTGCTCTGGATCGCCTGTAACAACGCCTCTCTGGAGGCGGCCATGAGAAGCCAATCATCCAGGTACGGGAACACATAATGGCCCTGTCTCCTTGAGACGCTGCCACGACTGCCATGCATTTGGTAAAGACCCTGGGTGCTGATGACAGCCCAAATGGAAGGGCTCGGAACTGAAGATGATGGCCGAGAAACTCGAAGCGCAGGAACCTCTTGTGCGCTTGAGCTATAGGGATGTGCAGGTAAGTGTCCTGCATATCTAGAGACGCTAAAAATGCGTCCTGCTTCAGCATGGGAATAAGACCCGGAAGAGTTACCATGTGGAATCTTTTGTAGGCGACCGACAAATTGAGGTTGCTGAGGTCCAGAATCGGACGGAGGTCCCCTGTCTTCTTTGGAACCAGGAAGAAGTGGGAATAGTATCCGTGTCCTCTCTGGTTCTCTGGGACGTACTCTATCGCTCCCTTTTGCAGGAACACGAGTACTTCTTGTCTGATCAATGACTTGTGCTGACCCGGGTACCGGGAGAGCAAAGGAGGCCTCGAGGGTGGCTTTTCCGTGAATTCTATAAAGTGGCCTCTTCCGACCAACTGTAGAACCCACCTGTCGGTGGTTATAGTCTGCCATCCTGGCAGGAAATTCACAATGCGACCCCCGACCATGACGTCCCGTTGATCCTGAGGGGCGGGGGCTGGGAAGGAGTCAGGCTGTGGCGGCTGAGGGTCCCGCTGGCTGGACCGGCTTAGGAGTGCGCTGGCTTCGACCTGCAGGTTGTTTTCCTGGGCTCTGCGAAAACCGGAGCCCCTCTGTTGTGGAACAGGGCGGGACTGTTGTCTCTGCATCCATCCACGAAATCGGCTTTGGTTCCTCTGAAGGAACTAAGCTTGGGTCGGTACATGGACTGAACCGACCTCACCGCCTTCCCGGCCTCTTGGAGTTTGGTAATTATCTTCTCTGAGGGTTTACCAAACAAAACTTCTCCCTCGAATGGGGCGTCCATGATGTTTTTCTGGACGTCCGGGGTAAAACCGGAGACATGGAGCCAAGAGTGCCTCTGGAGGCATACGCCTGAAGCTGCTGCTCGGGCCGAGGAGTCCACGGAGTCATACGCGGCTCATAGCACTTGGGTTCCCACGTCCGAACCCGTACGGAGGAGCTGCAACATCTTCTCCTTCTGCTCACCTTCCAGCAATTTCTCAGCCGTATCCAGACCCTGCTCCCACAGGGCATTTTGGAACTGCACCATGTGGGTCAAATAATTCAGGGATCTGTTGGCGCAGGTAGCGGAAGCATATGTGCACCTACCCATGGCGTCCAGCTGCTTGGACTCTGGGTCCGGTGGCAGAGTGCTAGAAACTGAACTGAAGGGTCGAGACATGCAAGTCGATGGTGGGAAAGAACTGGGGAATCTGGTGGGACCGCCCCCTTATGTACTACGCCTGACGTCGGAGGCGGGACCGTCATCGGGGGTCCCATGAGTAGCTAGCTAGAATTTTCCGTGGGGTCTTGGCGCCTGCCCGGCTTCAGTCTAATGGTGTAACCTGCACTTAAGAGCTGTGTGTCTGAAGTAAGATCTGAGGTAGGTCAAGGGGACCACCCCCTTTATAGGATAGGTGGATGTCAGCGTGCTTATGTCAGTGGGGGCAGTCCCCCGTGATAGACTGCTAGCTAGAAGTTTCCTGTGTGGTCCTGGCACCTGGCGACTTCAGTCCTACTGGTGTTGCCTGCTGCTAGAGACCCCTCGAAGCAGGATCTTGTAATACACACCTACCTATTATTTTATTTTTTATGATTATAGTTTTCTTTAAAAAAAAAAATGCAATTTCCTCCTGTTTTGACAATAAGGTTGCCCAGCTGACCTTCTGCAAGAGACACTTTTCTTAAACGAAAGTAGCCTCCAAGGCAGACCTGCCTTCAATGCAGAACTCTACTGTTGCACTTATTCTTTCTCATATCTAAGTCCCTTCTCCTATATATTTACTATTCTAACAACACACCACCATGGATGACCACTCAAGTGAAATTCTGAAAAAAGGAAACTGAGGTGATCTTGTCTGGAGTCAAACCCACAGTCTCTTCTTTATCAGGCTGTAGACCTTCCCACTAAATCACAAAGCTGGCACAGTAGTGCAGCTTAGGTATTTAGCTGTAGAGATGAAAGCCCTGCCTACGAGCCAGTCCCATGATGACAAATGTTTGTTTTCATACCCACACGAGATATTGAACCCCCCCCCCACCAAACAGACACATACAGATCACAAAACCAACAATTTGTTAAGCAAATGATGTATTTGTTTGATCCAGCCATGTTTAGTTTGTTTACGATGGTGAACACAGCAGAAGAGTCATATTGGGCTACTGTTCTGGTTTCACTGGAAGGATGGGAGAGCAACATGTGTGACTGAACTTCTGAGATGAGCTTCATAAAACAAACAAAACATGGCAGGATCAACCTGATACGTCATCTAATTAAACAACTGCCGGGTTTGTGGCAGTGAATAGCAGGGAGGTTGGATATTTGGTTAGGATACAAAACAAGCATTTGCCAATGCCAAATGTTTGCTTGGTGGTATTAGCATTGGAAATGTAGGAGTTAGAGAGATGCAGAATAGGAATGGCAGTGAAGTACTGAACTTCATGCTAACCCCACCTCCACCCTGCAGAGATGGACAGGCATTGGGGTATGTGTTTGGGTCATCGCCCATAACGTTCATGCCATTTCACTTCACCCTATCCTGCAGACACCAACACATGTTGAGATGCGCCTTGGGGTGTCCGGCTGTACAGTCACCCCATTCCATAAGGACATATGCTGAAATGGGTGCAGTATAGAAGAACGGGGTGAACTGTGGGGCCGAAGAGTTCAAGGCACACCTCGATGCCTGTCACTGGCTGCAGGGTGGTGGGGTGGAATGGCATGAGCATTACAGTCGGCAATCCAAAGGCATACCCCTGATGTCTGTCAGTCTGTACAAGGTGGGACGTTATGGTTAGACACCCTAATGCCCCAGGCGTTTGTTGGCATGTACACTACAAATTTTCAACATGGCCTTTTTGCGACCCCCACCTCATGAAAGCATTTGGGACCGCTTCTCATGAACAATGGCACTGTGATTTTTTAACGTGTCCCGAACTTTGAGTTCCCACAGTGACCGTGCCATTCTGCGCCAGATGTATGAAAACACAGATCAGGCAGGATGTGAAGAATGACAGCTGTACCATTCATAGGGAGCTGTGAAGAGACAGCAGTGTTGAAAATATTAAAAATACTTGAACTTCCGGTCTTATGTGGAAACTGCGCAATGCATGTGCGTAACACAGTCATTTAGTGGAATTTTTTAATCAAGTTTTCAACATAGGTATTTTGTGACCTCTGCTCATGAACAGTGTCACTAAGATTTTCCTAATCTATCCCGGACATTGATTTCCCACAGCTACCGCACCATTCTGTGCCAGATGTGTAAATGCATATTTTGGGCAGGATATGAAAAATGACAGCTGGACTGTTCATAAGGAGGTGTGAAAAAATGCCAATGTTGAAAATCTGGAGTGAAAATATTACAAATGCGCGTAATTACGAGGGTGCATGGAAACTGCTCAACGTACACTCGAAACACAGTCATTTCATGGACTTTTATCACTAAATTTTGAACACAGGCATTTTAGCACCTCTGCTCATGAACAGTGTCACTGTGATTTGTTTTTAATCTGTCCCGAACACTGACTTCCGACAGCGACCACGCTATTCTGCGCCGGAAGCGCAAAAACACATTTTGGCCAGGATGTGAAAAATGACAGCTGTACTGTTCATAAGGAGGTGTGGAAAAATGCCAATGTTGAAAATCTGTAGTGAAAATATTACAAATTCGCAAGTTACGAGCATGCATGGAAACTGTGCAATGCATGCTCGTAACAGTCAATTTATGGACTTTCCTCACCAAATTTTCAATATAGGCATTTTAGGACCTCTGCTCATGAACAATGTCACTGTGGTTTTCTTAATGTTTCCCGAACACTGATTTCCCACAGTGAACGCACTATTCTGCACCAGTGGTGCAAAACCACATTTCGGTCAGGATGTAAAAAATGACAGCTGTACTGTTCATAAGGAGGTGTGGAAAATGCCAATGTTGAAAATCTGGAGTGAAAATATTACAAATTCGTGAAGTTACGAGTGTGCGTGGAAACTGCACAACGTACGCTCTTAAAACAGTAATATTTTGGATTTTTTTCACCAAATTTGCAACATAGGGTTTTTGAGAGCCTACCTCATGAACACTGGCACTGTCGTTCGTTAATCGGTCCCAGAAGGTGATTCCACACAGTGACCACGAAATCACCTTTTGGGACCAAATAACGCCATGACAGTGGCTGAATTCATGAGGAGGGGTCCCAATAACCCCATGTTGGTAATTTGGTGCCAGAATTCCCCAATATGCCTGAAATATGCACCAAAGTTGAAAAAACCCTATCTATGCCATTATACAACTTACTGGCATCTCTTCAGTTCGTGGTCGGCTTTGAAGAGTGCAAATGTGTTCCCGGTCCACGAGATCATCGTGCCAGGGTCCGGAGGTAAGTATGGGGGGGTGTGGGGAGGTCGGTGCGAGTGGTGGGAGAGGAAGGCGACCGCATGGGACTATTTCCTTTGTTTCAGGGAGATAAAAAGAAAAAAAAAAGACGTATGGAAGTTTTTTTTTTTTCCAGGCTTGTTTCCAGCACACTGGGTGGGCTCCCAGTGTGCCACCTGCCTTTTGGGGTGGGGTACTGAAGCCGATGGGATTGGGCCCCTGTCAGCAAAGAACGACTGTTTGGGGGAATGATGCAGAGGGTTGGGCACCCCTCAGCACACAACAAATGGGGAGGTTACATCATGCCGATGGGGTAGGCTCCCCATCAGCAAATTAACTGGTTAGGGGGCTGCGATGGGGGATTGGCCTCCCCATTCGGCTTTCATGGGGCCGAAAGGCGGCAGCAATCTGCCGCCATGTTTATTTAATTGTTAGATTTGGGAAGGTACCACCCTGCAATGACGGGTCGCTCCCTCATTGCAGCGGAATGACTGATGCTGTAATGACGAGGCGGCCTCTCATTGCAGCAGTAAAAACGTTTCTACTTGGTGGCACTTTTGGAGACCAATGTCATTGGCACACTGTGCCTCCTCCATTGGTCCACCAGTGCCAAGCCCCCAAATGCAGTGCCTCCGTTGATTGCCAGTGTCAAGACTCCACAACCCACTTCTCCTAAACTGCCGCATAATGTTTCCTGTGCATGCCGCAAGCAAACATAAAATGAACATTTTGTCAAAACTGGGGGGGGGGGGTACAACAGCAGAGTTGATATTTTATTTAAATGTGAACATTTAAAAAAATCCCTTGATACAAGGTTGTAACATCACAAGCATTATGGAATTTGCTGACTGCTGGTTTTAGTTTGATATCACACGCAGCCAATAATTATGTTATAATAATTTACTGCTAAATACTGACTTTTTATTACCAGGGATATTACCAAATCATAACTGTACTTTTTTTCTCACAATCTGTTCATCCTCCATTCTGCTTGGCTTGCACCGATATGACCAGCACCCAACCCCAAGTCCCATCACCCACTTTCCCCAGGTACAGCCTCAGTCCCAGTGGTGGAGATGCCTCATCTGTAATACAAGGCCTGCAAGGGAGTGCCAGTCACCTTTCACAGTCGGAATTTTTTCCCCAGGTGACACACAAGTGCGTGCATGTGGGGATGTCATGCCACAGCTATGTGCGCCTGCTGTGAGAGCAAGCTCCCCAGTCCACCTAGAGGTGCCACTGCAGTACCAGAGCACACCACCTCCCTCCCCCTGGCTGGGACACAGTGCCACTGACAGCACTGATCCCAGCCTGGACACCCAAGTTCCAGCTTCAGCATTCACTCCCGAACCCAGGTTGCTGGCATGGAAGGGCGACGTGGTTTCGATGGACCATCAGGTAGCCCCTAATTACTGCACTTTTAAACAGAATCCAAGCAGGAATTACTCCCAAGTGCTTTTATTCATTGTAATAATTTGAAATCTGAGTGTAACTCTTGAAAATGTAATATTTGAGGTAAATACCTGTCTACTCCAGATGCTATACTGTATTTCAGTGCCACTGAAGAAGCAGAAGAATTCCCAGGTAATAATGCAAATCCATTCCTTACCTAGAACATTGCAAAAAAAAGTTACAAAAGATACAAATGCACACAGAATTCTAAACTTTATATATTATGTAAAACTAACATAAACCTGCCTTTATCAATAGATTGACTTTTTGACTTCAGCAAGGCGTTTGACTCTGTTCCTCACAGGGGCCTGTTGGATAAGCTGGTAGAAATGGGGGTGGGGAACCAGATGATCAGATGGATAGGAAATTGGCTCCAGGACCAGACCCAGAGGGTCGTGGTTGGCAGGACAGTCTCATCCCCAAGCAGGGTCATTAGTGGGGTCCCTCAAGGATCGGTCATTGGGCCCCTAGTGTTCAACGCCTATGTCTCTGACATAAGGAAGGGTGTCAGGAGTGAGATGAGTCTCTTTGCAAATGACTCAAAACTGGAGGCGGTGGTGGATGAGGAGAGGGGAGTGTGGCCCTACATGGGGACCTGAAGGCACTGGAAAGGTGGTCTAGAAAGTGGAAGCTGAGGTTCAATGCAGGGAAATGCAAGGTACTGCACCTGGGAGCCAGAAACCCTGGCCAAGTGTACACCCTTTGGGATGCTACAAGTCTCAATGGCTGAGAGGGACCTGGGGGTGGTGGTGGATGTCAAGATGAACAACTCTGAGACTTGTAGAAGGGCAGTGGCCAAGGCCAACAGGATGCTGGGATGCATCACTAGGGGGATCACCTCCAGAAGGAGGGAAGTGATAATCTCTCTGTATAACTGCTTGGTGAGGCTGCACCTCGAATATTGCATGCAGTTTTGGAGGCCACACTTAAATAGGGACTTCGAACTCCTGGAGAGGGTCCAGAGGAGGGCAACCAAAATGATCTGGGGCTTGGGGGACAGGACTTATGGGGAGAGGCTCAAAGAGCTAAATATGTACACACTGGAAGAGAGAAGGGACTGGAGGGACATGATAGAGGTCTTCAGGTACATGAAGGGAGTAAATAGGGGAGGAGCAGTCAGGGTGCTCCTAAGGAAGGAGGAGGGGACAACTAGAGGGCATGGGTGGAAGCTGGAGGGAGGAAATTCAGGGGAGAAAGAAGGAGGGGCTACTTCACTGAGAGGGTGGTGGAGCCATGGAATGCGCTGCCCAGGAGGCTGGTGGAGGCAGAGATGGTGGAGGGGTTCAAGAGGGGGTGGGACAGGTACAGGGGAAGGATTCTGGAAGCAAAGTCCTGTGCAGCGAGAATATCCGGGACTGAGAAGGGAGAAACCAGAGAGGGCGAGAGGGGCAGCAAGGTCAGCTCCCAGGGCGGGGGCTGACCAAACATGCAGACACGAAAGACTGTTAGGCCTATTCAGCTGACATTTTAGTATGTTAGATATGTTGTAAGGCTTGAGCCACCTCTCCTATGAAGAAAAGTTGAGGGATCTGGACATGTACTCCCTGGAACAGAGGAGGGAGAGGGGGGACATGATCGAAACCTTCAAGTACCTTAAGGGTATGAACAGAGGATGAGGGGGCATGGCCTGCAGGTGGAGGGGGGTGTAGTTCAGGGGTAACATTAGGAAGTACTATTTCACAGAGAGGGTGGTGGATAAATGGAAGAGACTCCCGGAGGCGGTTGTTGGACAAGAAACAGTGGAGGGATTCAAAAGGGTATGGGACAAACACAGGGGGTGTTGAGGGTGGGGGGCGCAGGTCCAGGCAGATAGCTGGACAAATGGGCAGACTCAGTGGGCCTTGTCAGTCCTTTTCTGCTGTCACACATCTATGACTCTATGAATACAGCTGTTGCCATATATAGTACCAATTAGCCAATAATAAAAAATGATAAGCTCTCATGGATGATTTGCCTGACTGAACTTTCAAGGAAGCAAGACTTAATCTTGAGTTGCAAGGACTTTCCTTAGAATTATCACCAAAATTTACCTGCTTTCTAACTATTTTGTATATTAATCCACACATCTTTCCAAGAGAAAGCAGAACATTTTTGTCTTCTAGGCATTTATGATCTGAAGCACTGCAAAATAATGGGAAAAAAAAGCATTCTGAAATAAAGTATCTGAGCTCTCTTGTTTTCACAGCCCACCATACTGTTTTGCTCCTTCTTTTACTACAAATCCCAGAATCCCCTGCAGCCACCATCTGAGCAGTAGGCTAGGCGGCAGTGGAAGAGTCAATAGCCTGCAGTGCTTGTTAGAGTTTTTATAATCTCTGATCAGATGCCTTCAGGGTTTGCTTTTCTCCAGGGGCTACGTTGAGTCCTCTGTAACTGTGCATAGCCCAGGGAGGACAGCAGGACCAACAAACAAAACATCATCGCTTATATAAACTATTAACATGCAATGCATCCTACTGAATGCAAGGGAGGCTGCATATCAATTATTTTTAAAATATGAACAGCATGGTAGCAGTCCCAACTTATTTTTTTTTTTTTGCAGTTAATCTGGTTTTAGCCCCAGCACAGCCAAACCCTCCACTGACCCCCAGCCCTGTCACATGAAGTGAGTACATAATTGAACAGAGGGACAAAAGTTGCAAATATTTGAATAAACTTTCTTCAGTGTCCCATATTAATGCTTTATCATTCCTGATTTATGTGCTAAAAGGACACAATTATTTTCACACTAAGATTACTTAAAATTACACAGAGTGGCTCTGTAGGCAGCACATCAGCCTCTGGGACAGTGGGTTCTAATCGCACACAGGATTTGGGCTCTTACAGTAAAAGCTGGCACCTAAGTGCAGTACACTGAGGGGATGCTGTACTGTTGGGGTGTGCCATCCTTTGGATGAGATGTTATACTGAGGTCCTGCCTGCCTTTTACTATGGATGTTCAGGTAGACATTAAAGATCCCAAGGCACTTCTTGAAAACAGTAGGGGAATATGCATTGTAAAACAGAAATCAGTATAGTAAACAACTCAAAGAACAATTCATACAAAAATCAGAGAAGAAAATAAAGACAACAAAATCTTTACCAGAAAATAAAATATTAAAACCCCTAATTTCCTATGTAAGATTCCAACTGCCATAGTTTGAAAAAAGAAAAAAAAGCGCAGTACAAAATAGAACACAGAGAGCAATGCCATTAGGACAGGATGATAAACACCACCACCAAGGTATCACCCTGCATAACCAGATTTGTTCCTCATTCTAATGAAGTCAGTTAATATGCCTCCATCAAAAAATGAATCTGCAGCGAACGGGTTCGAGAATGGCTCGGCTGCCGGAGGGCTGCCGCGGGAGGCAAGCTTGAGTGTCTCATGACAGCTCGCTGCCTCCAGGGAGGGAAGGGGCTCCGCCCCGGTGTTGAAGTGACCACTGGTGGAGGCCAGGGTAGAGCAACACATCAGGGTTATTTGGGGTGGTGCGTGATAGATGTCGGCTCTTGCCTTGACATCCGGACATCATGCACCTTAAGAAAGCCAGGAAAATCACTCGCTGGCCGCCAGATGATGGCTCTCTGTTCCCTGAGGGTCTCCAGCACCTTCCCAGGGCCTCCTGTTCCTCTGCAGCATCCCTGGTGCCCTACAGAGTATGTGCTGGGGTCATGCCTCTCCCCCTGGTGCCTTCCCCCTCGGAGAAGGGGGACCCGCCCGGCGAAGGGATACGCCGGGATATCCCGTGGGTCGGCTGCAACACGAGGATCAGAGGAGGGCTGGGAGGTAACTTGGTAGAGCCTGAAGGAGTGGTGGAGCAGTGAGCATGGGGGCAGAAAAATAGATTACACACAAAAAAAAAAAATGAATCTGTGACCTGTGCAACATTCTTTTTCCCATATCAATGTTACTTTTCTTTCAACCATCTTAAAAAGACTAGGAGAATTTCCCCAGTGTCCAGGCTAGGTTTTTCCACTCACAAAAACAGCACAAACAGCTTAATCTGGCTCAATTTAAATTGGTTTGAGCAGTATCCCTCCCACCCCCATGAGACTAAAAATAGGCAGTATTGTCAAGTCCTCCTTTCCCAGTCAACAAAAGCTAAGTCAATAAATAACTATATGAACAGCATTTAGCTAAATATGAATACTGTAACCTACATTCTGCTCATATTCAAACTTACGTGATTCGAGCTGCACCTGAAGCTGAATCCTGGGGCTCGATTTTCAAAGGCTGACACAGGACTTGCATCAAGCCCCTGCATCAGAGCCATTTTTGGGTGCAGCTGCGCCAAACTCCTCTAACACAACTGTGCCCAATTTTTGTATATAAGGTGCAGTTGCAACAGTTTCCTCAATTTATGGCAGCTTGCACCAAAGATTTGGCACAAGCCCCATAAAAAGGGTCTCCCAAATGGTGCAAGTTAGACCCGGAAAAGCTGGTCTAACTTGCGACACCTATATCACTAGGATTGAAAAATCCTGCTCACCAGGTGGGGAGAATGTCAAGAAGCTCTGTCCGCAAATGATCAGCGTACCAGGTGCTTGTGGTATTCTCAGGGTTCTGAAATGTAGCCCTGGTCTACATCCCCATGCTCCAAACATTAAACTACACTCCTTTTGATCCTTGGCTTACTATATAACAGATGTATATATATATATATATATATATATATATATATATATATATATATATTATATATATATAAATGTTTAACTTATAGTCAATGTAAAATTACATTACCATTTGACTTCAAAAGTTACAAACTATTTTTCCAAATATTATACAGTTGTTGGTTAAGCTAAGTAGCTTATAAGCAAACTAAATAAACCTGACAAACGCTGCCATCTCTTCCTTTGTAAGACTCTTCTCTTCCACTTGTATGGATTTATCCAGTATGATGTTGTGATCACTAGAGACAGCTGCTCCTGTCCTAACAGGAGGTATTGGTGGCAGAATACTTGTCATGTATGAATCGCTGAAAGTTTCACAGTTGTTGGCGGCATCACCAGTAGTGCTGTTATTTTCATTCCCGACACTGGAAACCGTGCCATCGCTGTTAGAATCCTCCCCTGCTGCCTTTTGTTTTTTGGTACTGGGCTCCTGTATAGGGGTTAGCTCTGAAAAAGAAACAACATTCTCACCATCAGATATGAATATGAAAAAAACAGTCGGTGAGGAGCCCAAAGTCATGCACAGCTGTCAGTTCCTATTTAGCTTTTTTCTATTCCAGTTAGTTTTTGTGCTGTTTTATTAGCTTACTACATTACCGGTAGGCAGTAAGGTCTTTTGGTTGGAAAGCTGAACCATAAAACAGAAGGTCACAGGTCTGAATATTACCGGAGCCACTGGCTCACAGAACTTAAGCAAGAGGTGAGGGATAACAGTAAGTCCTTCTTTAGGATTACCAAGGAAAAGAAAATAAAGAAATGATACTTACTGCAACTCCAGATTGTCAAAAATATCTTTTCCATAAAGCACCACACTTTGGTCTTAGTGTCAGAGGCAAAAGGGCCCCATGGGGATCAGAATTTAGGGAGCCGGTTGCTTTGGTGCCCAGCACTGATGCACAGCAATGTCTGAGCCCACTAGTAGTGGCCCCAGCCCCAACTGCTTGAGTACCTTATATTTTTGTTTTGTTTCAAGTAGGAAGAGACAGGCTACACAAAAACTAGTAATGAGAAACACTAGAGCACAAGATAGCCTGTGAGCTGGGGAATTGGAAGGCTCAGTGGACTGGTAGCAGGTTAAAGGGCCTTTCACTTCTAGGTCCCTGGTTCAAATCCAGCACAAGTCAGTAGTGGCCAAAAACCAATATTACCTGAGAGTTGTTCAGTGGCCTATGTAAAATGAGTTGTGGTGGTCTCAGTCTAGTTCCCAGTGGGCAGTTGTCCACAAAACCACCAACACAACTGGTACTAACTAGCAAACTTGCTGGCAGCCTCACATGGGAGGCAAAGGACTGAATGGGCATGGAGTCTGAGCTACCCTCTCACCTACATGGTGGTCCCTCCATGGTAGGGTTGAGGCACATTGGCAGGGCACTGTGGGGAAGCTTGCACTGTGATCATCCGTGCTGTATCTCTCATGTGGATAAGCAGAGGACCTCAGACCTCAGTGCTGTTAATCCAGCACCCTTCACGAGCACTAACTTCACACACAGAAAAAAAAAAAAAAATAGTCTGTGAGCCCTTATAAGAAGGAAAAACTATAACAGTAACAAGTCTCTTCACAGCCCTTAACCATCAGAGGAGGGGTGGAAGACAGCATATATGGAACTGAAGTGAGTCCAGGGGAGGAAGGGCCAGTAAGTAATACTCTTTGAAGAAGATATTCTTGAAGATCTGGAGTTATAATAAATAACTTTTCTCTATCTTCCAAGAATCAGCCTTCTCCATAAAAACCTGCTCTTTGGTCTCGACTAGAAGCTGTTAACAAAATTCTCTAGACTAGGAAGGCTGGAAAACTAGGACTCACAAGGACTGTAGGCCTTGTGGGGGAAAAAAAAAACAGTCTTAAACCTGCATGCTCCCTGGAGAGAAAGTCCAAAGTATAGTGTTTAGTGATGGTGTGAACACTATTCCAGGTAGCAGATCTACATAGCTTTGAAACGGGGACCGAACAGAACTAAACCACTGAGATAGCCACTGAATGGGCAGAATGAGTTCTGACAGAGCCTTCCAATTGTTGCCCCACGAGCATGCAACAGTGGCCAGTGCAATGACACAATTAAGAGGCTAGCCATCAGTCATTAGTTCTACTGAAGTAAAACGGAACAGTTACGTAAGAACTTACTGCAACAGTAGATCTTTGAAGGGATCTCAGTCATCAGGTTACACCGTAGCAACCTTCGCCGTTGGTGAAGGGGAATCTACACGGAAGATTTTCAGCAGTACAACTGGGGCTGCCATGCCATCAATGTTGGCCAATGTTAGCAACCCTATATAGGCGTAGGCAGCCCCACTCCCTCCTCAGTTCTTTCCCTCAGGAGACGAAGGAAGCTTATGGCTTGGGAAATCAAAGAGAGACCGAAGGACCTGGTGCTAGACAAAAGTGATGGAACACAGCAGATAGCCAGGTACTGGACAGGAACCCCAAGAAGGGGGATTGTGAGAGGAAAA
The DNA here is from genome assembly GCA_016271365.2 of Neoceratodus forsteri. Classification (NCBI taxonomy): domain Eukaryota; kingdom Metazoa; phylum Chordata; order Ceratodontiformes; family Ceratodontidae; genus Neoceratodus; species Neoceratodus forsteri. Next base: position 482,501,868 of record CM028131.1, read on the forward strand.
TCATACCTGATGATTGAGACCCCCTCGAAGATCTACTGTTACAGTAAGTTCTTACATAACTGTTTTATCTTCGGGGGTATCTCAGTCATCAGATTACACTGTAGGAATGAGTATCAAGCAGTGACAGAAGTAAACAGACAGTCTGGGCAGCTGGATCTCCATAAACATAAGACAGGAGTCCTTGTAGCACAGCCCTGCCAAATCCTGCAGGGGCTCTTGAAGCAATGTCCAGACTATAATGCTTGGTGAAAGTGTGGACTGTATTCCAGATGTCAGCAGCTGAGACCCCTTTGAAACAAGTCACTGAGGTAGCTATGCCTCTGGTGGAATGAGCTTTGACAGCACCAGGCAACTCTTTGCCGTACTTGTTGTAGCAGAACACAGTGTAATTTGCCAACCATTTAGATAAACATTGCTTAGAAACTGAAGTGCCCTCTCTACCTGGAGCAAAAGAAACAAAACAACTGCTTAGACTTTCTGGACTCCTTAGTCCGGAGCAGATAATACTTCAAAGTTCTGTGCACATCTAGCATATGGAGCAGTGCTTGTCTTAGATTGGTACGCTCAGGAAAATAAACAGGAAGGTGGATAGACTGATTAAATGTGAACTCAAAAGACCACCTTGGGTAAAAACTAAGGATTTGTGCGCAAAGATACCGCGTCTTTGTGAAAAATCAAGTAAGGTGAAGAGCGCGTTCCAAAGAGAAAGTTAAATCGCAAGTTGCGATTCACTCAAAAGCAGACAAGGTCAACTTTTCCAAAATAAAATTTAAGTCCCAAGCCAGGACCAGGGAACGGATTGGGGGTTTCAAATGTAGGATGCCCCTAAGGAAGGTACAGGAAACATCCAGCTGAGCAATATTGTGGTTGCCCATTGGCTCATGAAAGGCAGAAATAATTGAAAGGTGGACCTTGAGGGAGGAATACTGGAGGTCTGGTTCAGACAAAGAAATCAGGTAGTCCAGGACATGATTCACAGGACAAGTGAAAGGGTCTAGGGAATGTTTGTCAGCCCAGATGGCAAACTGCTTACACTTCATGGCATAAGTGGCACGGGTGGAAGGCCTTCTGCAAGAGGCCACCAGGACATTCACCACCCTGTTAGAGACCCCAAACCTGGTGATGGCTATGTCCTCAGGAGCCACGCATGCAGATAGAGGGACCTGAGGTTGGGATGGACCAGGGTCCCCCAATCCTGGGTCAGCAGATTCCTGCAAAGAGGCAGAGGGACCAGAGGTTCCTCCGCCAGCTGCTGAAGCAGAGGGAACCATATTTGGTGAGGCCAGAATGGAGCCACTAGAATCATGCTGGCCTCTTTCATCTGTAGCTTGATTGGCACCCTCTATATTAGTGGAAATGGAAAGAATGCATACAGAAATCTTGCACTCCAAGAAAGGGACAATGCATCTCACCAGAAACTCCAGGCCCTGGATCTAGTGAGCACAAATTGGGCAGTTTTGTGATGAGCGGGGATGCAAAAAAGTCCAACTCTGGACGACCCCACCTGTCAAATAGATCTTCTGCTATGGATGAGAGAAGCTCCCATTCGTGCATGCTGGACCGAGTCCTGCTAAGTCTGTCCGCCAGGGTGTTTGGGGCACCTGGCACGTGGACCGCAGAGAGTGTCAGACTGTGTTCCAGTGCCCAATACCACACTCACATGGCCTCCATGCAAAGGGGGTACGAATGAGTCCCACGCTGCTTGTTGATGTAGTGGACTACACGCAGATTGTCCGACTGCACCAGTAATTGGCTTGGAGCAAGGTGCTTCTTAAAAGCCTGCATGGCATAGAGCATCACTCTCATCTCCAGGACACTGATATGCAGGGCGGCGTACACTGGGACCAGGAGCCCTGGGTTTGAAAGGGACCCAGGTGTGCTCCCTAGCCTAGACCTGAAGCATCTGTGGTTAGGATCTGATGCGGGAAAGAAATCTGGAAAGGAACCCACTGAAGAAGATTCGAAGGGTTCATCCACCACTGCAGTACCTTGTGAACTGGGGAGGAGACCAGGACTAGTTGGTCCAACTCATCCGTGCACTGGTCCCACTGCACTCTGAGGGTCCACTGAAGGGTGCGTATGTGAAGTCTGGCCTGTGGGGCAGTGGGAATGGCCACTGCCGTTAGGCCCAATAGCCTTAGGTACAGCCTGGCAGAGAAGAACCAACTCTGAGTGACTTCCTGAGCCTGAGCTATAAGGCCTGCCTTGTTTTGTGGTAAGAAGGCCTTTCCCTGCTCATAGTCCAGAACCACCCCAATGTATTACAATCCCTGGGATGGTACCAGAACAGACTTGGGTAGGTTAACTGTTATGCCCAGGGACTGTAATAGCTGGAGAATACGGCCCAGAGTCAGCAACAGCTGTTTCCTGGATGGGGCCTTGAGAAGTCAATCGCTCAAATAAGGGAAGACATACAGTCCCTCTCTTCTGAGAGCTGCTGTGACCGCTGCCAAGCACTTGGTAATGACAAGCAGTGCAGAGGATAAGCCAAAGGGCAAAACTTTGACCTGGTAGTGTTCTTCCTGAAAAGCAAAGCGAAGAAACCTCCTGTGAGGAGGAAAGACTGAAATATGCAGGTAGGCATCCTGCCTGTCCAGTGAGCAAAGCCAGTCCCCTGTCTTTAGGAAGGGCAAGAGGCCTGGTAAAGTTACCATCCAAAACTTTCTGTACTGGACAACGAGATTGAGGTCCTTGAGGTCTAAGATGGGCCTTAGATCTCCGGTCTTCTTGGAGACCAGAAAGAACCTGAAATAAAACCCTTGGTTTCTCTCGCTTTATCACTGGCTCGATTGTCTGCTTCCGCAGGAGTGACTGCATCTCCTCATGGAGAACAGATAGGTGGGCCGGGGTGGGGATAGGTTGAGGGTGGGGAAGGGGTATCTGGAGGCTGCTGAATGAGCACCAAGGTGTGAATGCACTCTATGATTTGCAAGATTCAAGCATCTGAAGTGATGGTTCTCCACTGATTCAGATGGCGTGAGAACCGGCCTCCGACCACCACCTCCTGGGTCTGGATCAGGGGAAGGTGGTCTGGCAAGCAGTGAAGCGAAAGCAGGGCCAGCTGTGGAGGCTGGACCATTAGTTCTGGGATGCTTGGCCGCCGCTCCAGCATTAGAGGGGACGGACAAGGAAGACTGGGCTCTGTGCTTACCCTGGGTGTGAGGGCCCGAGCCTGGTCTACTGGCCTGTCTACAAAAAGTAGAGCGCCCTCTACCATGGGGTTGAGTGTGGTAGAGAGAGTGGATCAACTTAAGGGCTGTGCCAGAGGCTTGTAGGTCATTGATGAGGTCCTGGACATCAGGGCTGAAGAGCTTGATGCTACTGAATAGGGCGTTGAGAACCTTGTTTTGCACATCAGCTGCAAAGCCAGAGACCCACAGCCATGAATGCCTACAAAGGCAAATGCCCGTAGCACCCACTCTGGCCACCATGCCAGTCAAATCATAGAGAGCCCGAAGGAGATGTTTGCTGACATCCTCTGCAGTTTGCAGACACTGAAGTAGTTCCTGCCTCTGGGTGCCATCAGGGACAGCTTGGGCAGCTGCTTTACCCTTCCTCCAGTTGCCATTCTGGAACTTGACCATATGTGACAGATACTAGTCTACAATCCTCCAGCCTAAGGTAGAGGAGGCCTAAATCCTCTTACCCCAGAGGTCAATCCTACGGGACTCCTTGTCTGGGGGAAGGGAGCTAAGGTGCTTAGGTGTATTAGACCTGTCATGGACTGCCTTGATGACAACCGAGTCAGTTTCAGCCTAGGCTGCAAAATTAGGAAGGCTCTGGGGAGCATTATACAGCATGTCTGCCCTCTGAGACATAACTGGCACCATGTCTGGCCTGTGCCAGGCTGCCGTAGTGGCATTTTTCAGGGCTGGCAGCATAGGAGGGATAATTTTAGGTGGAGAATCGGGGCTCTCCAAGTAGTCAGCCAGGTCTTTCCTAGTGACATCCTCCTCCTCCTCAGTCTGGAAGTCCATAATGGCAGACAGCTGTTTCAAGACATTATAGAAGGTAGTATCCTCCTGAGGAGACCTGGGAGTATGCTTAACTGAGTCCTCACTGACTGAAGAGGCAGTGGACTTGTCAGAAAGGAGGATTTCCTCTTTATCCTCTATGTCATCAGGGAGGATGAGGTCAGGATGGTACTCCTCCTCGATGTCAACCTCCTCATCTGGGTCTGGCATTGGCACAGTCATCAGTGGCCCTCAGGGAGGTTCCCTTGGACAATGAATAGGTGTAAACGATGAACCTGTTGTTGATGGTACCAGCAGAGATGGCCTATTAAAGGCACTGAGCCAGTACACTGGTGAACTTAACCAGTACCTCATTCAGGTTTAAGGTCATCATTGATGGAGGGGGGTTTGATGGCGCAGACACTGGTGGCCCGCCGACCTGAGAGCCCGATGAGCCTGTAGCCCTCAGAGCAGAAGGGGCAGGCATCGACGGAGTAGCCGTCAATAATGGAGGGGTCATCCACCAAGAGGTCAACGGCAGGGCACCCTGAGAGTCAGGCACAGAAGCTGTCAGTGTGGGTCTGGTAGAAATAGAGACCTGGACAGCTGGTCACTTCGTTGAGGTGGTCGCCGCTGACGTAGAACCCACAAAGAAGGAGAAGCAGATGGGGAATGGGATGGCCGCTGGAGGGGGAAGCGGTCACAATCCAGGTCTTTTTTATGACTCTCCCCCAAGGGCTTGTCTCAGGCCTTGGAGGCCTGGAAGCTTGTGGCCCTGGTGGGCAACGAAATGGCCAGGGCCCCGGAGGACCACTGTCAGGAGTTGGCTCCCTGCTGCTCCATCACAGATTTTTTGAGGGCTTTCTTGAGTTGCTTGAGTGTAGTTTGGTTAAATTTCTGGCAGAGCTCGCAGTCGGAGACTTTGTGGTCTGACCCAAGACAACACACACAAATGGAGTGTTTGTCTGTAGAGGTGATCTTCTTTCCACAACAGCAGTGCCAGAAAAGAGAAGAAAAAGGAGGATTAACTCTCGACATAAACAAAAAAGGAGAAGAAGCAGTCGTCAAGTCCATGTCAGGGCAGACGGGGCCTACCCCAAATGCTCTGCAGTCCACACAAGCCATCCAGACTATCGTGGACAAAGTAGGCCGCATGGCCTCTGGTGATAATCTTAGTTGCCATTTGGAAAAGGTGCGAAATGCTCTGCCTCCAAGATGAATCCAGGTTTTGAAACAAACCGTGGAACCCACGCTCTGGGCCAAGTTACCGGAAGCAGTACATAATGACATCAGGGACTCATTAAACGTAGTAGCAGCCAGCCTCCTGGCAGCCCACAGTCCCAATATGGTCAGTGTGATGCTAGCCCATCCAGTGAAGCAATATGCCAAAGAGACCCTGGCACAGTACGACAGCCGCTTGAGACTTGCATACTCAACAGACAAAGAGCTGTCCAATGAGGCTGCAGACCAGGACTCGACTGAGTGCAAAAGTCTGTTTCTGAAAAATATGCAGCAAGCCCTTCGCGAGAAGGTTGAAACAGTGGTATTCCAGAGACAGGACTGCTTCTGTGAAATCATGGAGAAAGTGGAGCACGCGTACCAGATCTACGCACGAGACCTGGGCTCAGGTTCCAAGGCCAACGCGACCATGATGCAGAATGGCACCGAGTCATCTACCCAGTATGTGGTGGAAGAGAAAACAAAGGATTCCTAACAGGACAAGCCCTCCTACCAGATTCGAGAAGGGTTGAACAAAAACAAACAGCGGTATTGGCAGAAGCTGAACCAGCAGAATGCAGAAAGGAATAACGGACAAAAACAGTGATCTGGCCCTTTGTACCGTGATTTGGCCAAGGAAAACAACTGGCTTTGGGAGTCATGTCCAGTCGCTCACAGCAGCCAGCACCGTGGCTGCCATCCCCTCTGCCCCTCCATTGGAGGAAGCTGATGAAGGCGGGTGAGCTAACTCTCTGTACTCTGAAGTGGTACAAATGCTTTGAAAGATAGAGCCCTCATCAGACGGTGCTAGCCAGAAGCACTGTGAACTGGGCTGACGGTGTCGGGCCCCAGTTCACATCATTACCATCTTGGCAACCAATGATTCTGGACATCGATGTGTAGAAGCGCTGGTTGGGGGCTGCCGAAAAGCTACTTCTAGACACAGGTGTCACCGGGCATGGGTTTAGCATAACACAATTTCAGGCAGACCACAAATCAGGTGCATAACAAAATGCATGGTTGCGTTTATCGTTTTATTTTTATCAAGTAAAATACACAGAAAGCAAAATAATACGTCAGAAAACTGCTTAGCTTCAACAGTTTCCAAGGCTTTTTTTTCAGCCTAACAGTGTGAAAGCACACACTACCAGGAGATCTTTCACCTTCCTCAGTCAGTATACAACTGACCTCCCTATCTAGCCTGTCTCAGCACTGAGATAGGGCTTTTTATAAGCTCACTAGAAGTTGAAGAAATTTCCCACTGCCCTTCTGATTAACAGCAGACATAACATAAAACTGGCCACTAGGGACCACTGTTGCTCCATAGAGAACAGTTATTTGGCACCTGGAACACATTACATAACTTGTTCACAACACTGTTAAAGGTCAGACCTGAGGTCAGAACATTCTGTGCTCTCAAACTCTCTTGCAGGGTCATATTACATCATGCTGTCTGCTGCAAAATACATCTTAGAAGAGGGCTGCTAACATCTAGAAAAAACAGATAAAAACTTTTATTATTCTTATATTAAAACTGCCCTCTCATTTTGTACCTGTACTCTTAGTTTTGTTTGTAGGTTAATATGTACAGAAAGCTATATAAGTACCTCAGCACTTAGTTCACAACCAGCCAACCAGCATGTTAGACATTATACAAAACATACAAACTGCTTGGGGAAGGGGTTTCAATTTATCCCAGGGGTGTCCACTACAACAGGGGTCACCCTGTCACACATCCCCCCACATAAGACGGCAACCATCCTACAGTTGTCCAAATCTCAACTAACATCTTAAAAGGGTGTGGTGCTTCGGCCCACTCTCACCGGAAGCTCCATCTCAGGGTCCCTTTTAAAAAAAAAAAATTGTAAAGTATCCTATTCATAACAATACAAATACCCTGTGACATCTTAAATTACTGTATTCTGAAAATTAGTCTCTCCATTAGTAAACTACAATATCATCACATATTTTAGGAGAAAGAACCACTAATGGCACTTTTAAGTCATCTACTGACTTTCCCCTAACCAGATACACTAAAACATTTGAATGGCTGGACCATCCAGCACCCAGTAGAACTTGCTTCGGGGGAGAACTACCTTGCTCTGTCCCCACTTAGACATTTAAAGGTAGGCTAGTAACATGCCACGCTGTATGCCTAACAGCCTGTCCCTTACCTCTGGGTTTACGTATCAGATCTTATACACTACTAGTGGTGCTGGCCACCACCTTGCTCATCCTGTTCTATATGGGTGTCTCCCCCCCCTCCTCCAAGGGTGCCATCTGTTCCCCTTCATCCTTTGGGTTACTCCTCCCACATCATTATTAGTGATTGCTAGCTCTCTGCCTTTACAACAGGTCTTACAGTATACTGCTACCTGCCTACACATGCCAGGCCAATAGAAATACAGGGTGAGTCTAGTCAATACCTTCCTATGCCTCAGATGTCAGATGCCCCAAGTGACTGGAGTGCGCATCCTCCATCACCTTTTTCCTATATGCCATGGGCACCACTACCTAAGCATTCACTTGTTTCATCTGGGGGTTGGGCCTCATATGATATAGAACTTCCTTCCTAAGTTCATACCACCATAACCTGTCCCCCACGCCACCATTAACCTATCTCCCATCCTTGATTTTTACATACTCCCTTAACTGGGTTACTTCAGGATCCCCCACCTGCAACATTCCCCAGTCAACATCAGGAGAACAATCATTTTTCATAGGAGAAGGTTTAAAACATGTGAAAGTACCTTCAGACAAAATGGCTTCTTCCATGTTGTTTGAAGTCTTCTGCCCTGGTAATACCTTGTCAGTTAAAGTCTTACCTGCAGTCTTGTTCACCATCCTCCACCAAATAGCAGCCAGACAAATGGGCAACAATGGGATCTCCACAAATGGTCGAAAATGCTCCATCAGAGGGTCCTCCTCCAGAGCCCATGGATCCTGCTCCACCAATTCTTCCTCGACATTCTCCAAGTGGGACCTCTTGAGTAGCTCCTGTCATCTGCGTTCTGCCTCTCTTCGGCATTGATCAGCCTCTAGTCATCTACCACTTATCTAGGGAAGAAGCTATATCAGGGTCTCCATTTGGCCATCAGGTCCATCTCATCCCATCCATGATGCCTCGCCCAGGTCACCATCTCCATCAGGTGCTGTTCTCCTCATCTCACCTGGCGCCATGCACCTCTGCCATGTATCCCCGGTACCAGGTCTGGCACCAACTGACTGGACTCTCCCTGTTTCCTTGGACATCCAGACAGATCCTACTTCAAAAACCATATGTCACTGGGCATGGGTTTAACATAACACAATTTCAGGCAGACCACAAATTAGGTGCATAAAAAAACACATGGTTGCGTTTATCATTTTATTTTTATCAAGTAAAATATACAGAAAGCAAAATAAGTCAGACAACTGCTTAGCTTCAACAATTTCCAAGGCTTTTTCTACAGCCTAACAGTGTAAAGGCACACACTACCAGGAGGTCTTTCACCTTCCTTAGTTAGTATACAACTGACCTCCATATCTATTCTCTCTCAGCACTGAGATAGGGCTTTTTATAAGCTCACTAGAAGTTGGAGAAATGTTCCACTGCCCTTCTGATTAACAGCAGACATAACATAAAACTAGCCACTAGGAGCCACTGTTGCTCCATAGAGAACAGTTATTTGGCACCTGGAGCACGTTACATAACTTGTTTACAACATTGTTAAAGGTCAGACCCCGGCTCAGAACATTCTGTGCGCTCTCAAACTCTCTTGCAGGGTCATATTACCTCATGATGTCTGCTGCAAAATACATCTTAGAAGACGGCTGGTAACATCTAGAAAAAATACACAAACTTTTATTCTTATATTAAAACTGCCCTCTCACTTTGTACCTGCTCTCTTTGTTTTGTTTTTAGGTTAATATGCACAGAAAGCTACATAAGTACCTCAGCACCTAATTCACAACCAGCATGTTGGACATTTGTAAACATATAAACTGCTTGGGGAAGGGGTTTCAATTTATCCCAGGGGTGTCCACTACGACAGGGGTTACCCTGTCACAACAGGCTCTACAGTTTCAGTGCTGCACCAAGATAACCCGCAGCTATCTTGTTGGTTGACAGGGAAGGCCATGTCCACCCAGACCTTCGAGGGGACTGTGAACACAACGTACTGATCCAAACTAATACCAGTCATCATTGGTGCTTTGGAGGTGAAACACCGTTTTGACTTCATGACATTACGTCATCACCAGAGCATCTTGGGAATAGATTTTTTTCAAGCTATGGCTGCGTGGTAGAGTTAGCCAACAGACTGTTGCTTCAGATACCTGGTGAGAACCATATGCCTCTCATCTCTGACTCGCATGAGGCAGCAGCAGTAAAGGCCAATGACGCAGAGTATGACATCATCCTCATGCTTCTGCAGCAGGAGCTATTCCTTCAACTGAGACCAATTTTGGAAAGGCATCAAGAGGCCTTTGCCAAACACAAACATGACTGTAGGAGAATGGACACTTTCATACAAATCACTGGTGATGAACCCCCACATCAGAGACAATATCCTTTTCCATCAAAGGCAATACCTCCTTTCAGGGCAACCACTGGCTCCCTTCTAAAACAAGGGGTCATTAGGTCCTGTGTGTTCACAGTCAACTCCCTCATCTGGCCAGTGAAGAAGTCCAACAACAGCTGGAGGCTCACCATTGACTACAGAGACTTAACCAAGTCATGCGCAGTTGTGCACCCACAGTGGCATCTGCCTCAGGCATGCCAAAACTCCTGAAACCTAAACACAAATTGTTCGGTACAGTAGACATCTCCAATGGCTTCTAGTCCCTCCCATTGGCCCCTGAGGGCCAATACAAGTCTACCTTCACTTTTGATGGATGTCAGTATATGTGGAACTGCCTCCCACAGGGATTCTGCAACAGCCCCTCCCTCTTCCACATCCACATGAAGGATGCCATATGTGGCTTCTCCACCCCAGAATGCCTCCTGCAATATGTGAATGACCTCCTCTTGGTCACAAATGATCTGGAGAAACACCTGGAGCTCCTTGATGAGCTCCTGACACTCTTACAGAGGGCAGGCCTCAAGTGCAACCCTGCAAAGGTACAACTGGGCCTTCCTAAAGTCTCCTTTCTGGGCCTGTGCATCACTGCCAAAGGCAGGAGCCCCGGCCTGGACAAGGTCCAAGGCATTCAGAACTTGCCACTTCCTACCAGTGTGCCTACTCTGAGACATGTCCTGGGTATCGGCAACTACTCCAGGGACTTCATTTGCAACGTTTCACAGAAGGATGCACCCCTGTGTGAATTACTGAAGAAAGATGTCCCCTGGCAGTGGGGACCAGAACACACAGCTGATGTCACTTCTTTGAAGAATGCTTTGGTCAGTCCTAACCCAGAAATCCCATTCCATCTGGAAACTGCCACCTCTAAGGTAGGCATGTCAGCAGTCGTTGCACAAAAGGCAAATAGCACCATGAGGCCTATTGCCTATGCATCACAGATGCTCTCCCCCATGAAGCAGAAGTACTCTCTGTGTGAGAGGAATCCCTTGGTGACCTTCTGGGCTGTCAAACACTTCACCTGCATCATAGGGTTTTCCCCTATTGTGTTGCACACCAACCACACCCCCACCAACTTCCTACTGAAAGACAGAATCAAAGATGGAAATGTGTCCAACACCAGATTCACCCATTGGTTTTTCCTTCTACAGGATCACAACATTTATTTATTTATTTAGATTTTGGTAACTGAGTAAGCCCACTGAGACCAGAGATCCCTTTTTCAGGGGCGACCCGGAGTTGGTTACAGTAAATACATACATAGGTATCAAGATACAGTAATTTCAGCTGATACATATTGTGGAGTAGGTATCAAACGTTTAGCACAGAGACAGCAGGTGTCACAAGGCTCACAAGTATTAAGACAGGTGCACAGTACATTTAACAATTTTTTCATAAGAGATTCACGGGGTACTTCCCGCCAACATGCCCTCCATTTTGGCACACGGGCTCCTATATCACGGAGATCCACACAAGTGTGGCCTAGAGCCACTCACCCTACCAGGACCAGGCCCATTCCTGCCCGCCACTGAGCGCACTCTAAAAGACCCTGCACTCTGCCACATCTTTACAGGTGGATCTTCCTCCTACCATGAAGGAGAACAAACTGCAGGCTTTGGGGGTCCTGGTCTTGTATCCAGCAGGTGACATCTTTGAGGTGTCCAGGAAGTGTACCACAAGATCTTCACAGTATGCAGAACTTGCTGTGGTGACCTATGCACTGGAACTCATCCATGGTCAAGGCAAAGAGGACACCATCATCTTCTCCAATTCTTCCTGGGTGTGCAATTCTTTCACTGAATTTCTTCCTTTCTGGAAGACCATGAATTTGCCTCTTCAGAAGGCACCCCTGTGAAATACAGGGCTCTGTACATACATATTGTCAGCCTTGCTGAAAACTTTGTTTTTAGGCTGTACATACACAAGGTTACATAGAAACATAGAATTTGATGGCAGATAAGGACCGCTTGGCCCACCCAGTCTGTCCATTTCCCTACCTAATGGATAAGCTGAAGATCCTAGTTAACCAGCAGCCTACTTCTTTCTACCCCCACCCCCTAGAATTGCCTTATGACTGTCCCATATGTGCTTGAATTCCACCACTGTTTTTGACTCCACAACCTCCTCTGGAGGGCCATTCCATGCATCCACAACCCTCTCTGTGAAAAAATACTTCCTTAAATTACCTCTGAGCCGTCCTCCCTCTATCTTCAAATTGTGCCCCCTTGTTCTTGCACACCTCTTTTTTCGAAAGATGCTACCCTCTTGGGCTTTGTTGATTCCCTTGAGGTACTTGAAAGTTTCTATCAGGTCCCCCCCTCCTTTCCTCGAGGCTATACATATTAAGCTCCTTAAGTCTCTCTTCATCGTCTTCCGGTGCAGATCCTGCACCATTTGTAGTTCCCTCCTGACAGCCCATCCTGTCTATGTCTTTGTGGAGATTGGGTCTCCAGAACTGCACGCAGTACTCCAGATGGGGTCTCACCAGCTGTCTGTACAGAGGAATAATAACTTCCTGTTTTCTACTGGTGATGCCTCTCCCTATGCATCCCAGTATCCCCCCAGCCCTCCTTGCTGCCCTCTCACATTGCTTGCCCACCTTTAGGTCATCTGATACGACTTCCCCCAAGGTCCACTCCAAGGCTGAGCCTTTCCATGAGTACAACAATCGAGCAGACACCTTAGCCAAAGATGGTGCTGGGGGGGGAGGTATGGACCATGCAACCCCCTAATGGGCCACACACAGCGGCCACCCACAAGAGGACCAAAGTGGTCCATCTAGATCTCACCGCAGTGCAGATGGCAGATCCAGAGATAAAAGAGGTATATGAATACCTCTCAAAGGAAACAGAGAAAGAAATGTCTCTGAATGACCCATTCAAAAGACATTCTGACAACCTTCACCTCTCTGCAGACCAGAAGTTGGTCTTGTACCACTCTGGTGATCAAAAACTTTGGGTGGTTCCTAAATCACTAAGACCACAATTCATCCATTAGGTCCATGACACCCGTACAGGTGGACACCAAGGCTTAGACAAGACCATGCAGAGACTGAAAACCATAGGCTGGTGGCCGGGTATCACAACAGATGTCATTATGTGACAATTGTGTTACATGTTGTGACAGGGCTGAATAAGACTCTGTCCCAGTTGTTACGGAGTGTCTGAATGCAAGGATCTGTTCTGTTCTTTCCTTTCCTGTCTCTTGTCTGTCTGGTTGCACAACCAGATTTTCTCATGAGACCTAGGACTTGATCAATCTGACAGTCTCGCAGTTCTCTGCCTCTCACTGTCTCTCAGTCTTCCCTTGCTGTTTCTGTCTTTTACTCCCTTGCATATCTGCAGGTATAAAAATATATGCAAATCATTATGTGGAAATGTAACCAATACTGGGATCCCTTTGTTTAGAAATTATATAGTGTTTCTGTTGAAATGTATATAATTATAGTTTGAGATGATTGCAAAAAGCTATTTGGAACTCAAGGGGTTAACCTGAGAGCAGTTTTTAAGCCCTTTTTCAGAAGCTGTGGAGAAGGGGCCTCAGTTCTGGGACATTGTGTTCTTGCTGCACCTGCCTGAAACTTATAAGAACATATTAGAAAAAAACAGGATACTTGTTAAGGAAGGGGTTGCAATGTTTTGGGAGATACACAGAGACTGGAGGAAAACTCAGATGAATCATCTCTGTTTATTCTGCCTTTGTAAATAGTTATTCTGAACAGTTTTAATTTTTTTTTTATGTTATTGCTAGTACTAATAAACACTTTTTGCGAATTCTACAACTGCTTCTGGTTTCTCCTATGCTTCCTGACCTGTGCCTCGATGACAGATGGGGTCAAAAGTGAGATTTATGCTGTGCATACTCTAAGCCAGGAGTTTTATGCATGGCTACTGGATCTAGTACCAGGGAAGCATAGAGAAAGGTATGGATTCTGCAGCAGCAAGTCCAGGAGTGGTTACCAGGAGAATGGCAGTCAAACTAGCAGAGACAGAAGTCCAAACTGCGACTGTACAGCCAGCACAAGTTATGGAAAAAGAACAGGCAGTGACAGAACCTGAAAGTCTGATACACTTTTTCAAATGGTGAGTTATACAACAAAAAGAGACAGAGACACAGAGAAGAGAAGAGATGCAGCGACAGGAGCAGTGCTGGCTGGATGCCTTGCAAGCTATCAGAGCATAAGGATCTGGCACTGGTCCAGCACAGCAACAAAGTACAAGCAACTTAAAAGACATTAAACTTACAAAGTTGTGTCCATCGGATGATATTGAGGCATACCTGACAACTTTTGAGAGTTGCCACAGCCTGCCAATGGCCAAAGCAGCAATGAACAATCAGACTGGTACCCTACCCGACAGGTAAAGCCCAACTTGCCTACAGCAGTATGGACACTGACAGTCAGAAAACTATGACCTTGTGAAAAAGGAAATCCTGAAAAGATACAACATCTCAGGAGAGACCTACAGGCAAAGATTCTGGTCCCTGAAGTACAACGCATTCGACAATCCTCGAGAAGCCTTCACTGGACTCATAGAGCTCCTTATTAAATGACTCCAACCAGAGGGCACAACAGTCCCACAGATCATCGATACATTTACACAGGAGCAATTCATCAACATCCTGCCTACAGATATGCAGCTTTGGGTGAAAGAACATTGACAAGAAAGTGGGGAAAAGGCTGTTTCTTTGGCCGAGGACTACCAAATGGCCAGACAGACACTGCATCAGCAAGGTAACAGCCAAGCACCAGTAAGACCCTCTTTTTCCCATTTAAATTTAAAGTCTGATAAGAACTCTGGTTGGGGTAACAAATCTGCCCCCCAAAACTTTATTTGTTATAACTGTAACAAGCCAGGCCATATTGCAAGAAACTGCCACATTAAGGAGAGTGGCACTGGAGCAGATTTGTCCTTAGCAAACTGGGGCAAGTACTTAACAGATGTGAAGGTGGGGGATAAGACTGTAAAGAGACTCATTTATTAGGGAAGCAGACAGACCCTAGTGCATGCTGAAGTGCTGGGAAACACTGTGCAAAAGAATCAGGTACTGGTGTCATCTGCATCCATGGGGACACTCGATACTGTCCCACCACCCAAGTGACCCTGACCATTAAGGATGCGTTGCACCAAATGAAAGTTACCTGTACCTGTGATTATTGGAAAGGACTGTCCAGGATTTACTGAGTTAATCTCAGAGGAGCTGAACCCTGCAGTTTCAGCAGCAGTGGTAACAAGAGGTTAGGCAAAGAAAATCTCAAATGGTGGGGACACTTTTCCTTTCAGTGACTTTGATTCGGGCATGTTTGAGAACAGCTCCAAGATTCACAAGTCCAGGAAAGAAAGAAGACGTCTGAAACAACAGTGGCAACAAAAGACTGATGGACATAAAGGGTTAAAACATGAAAATGCTAAAGCTAAACTGATAACTGATTATGATTTTGTTTCAGAGCAAGCTAACAATGTTTCTCTCCAGGGTTATTTTAAGCAGCTGGGGTGAAACCAAAACAGGGTAAATCAATGTTTAAAAAATGTAATGGGTTACTGTACAGAGTCTGGGTTAAGGCTCAGACACAAGAGCAGACAGAACAATTGGTTATACCACAGAAGTATAGGGCAGAGTTGTTACAGATGGCACATGATAGTCCTATGGCTGGTCACTCAGGGAGGGATTGCACCCTTGCCAGATTGCTGTATATATTTTACTAGCCTGGAATTCATGAAGATGTTGCTACCTATTGTAATTCCTGTGCTGAGCATCAGAAAGTAGCCCCAGTCACTAGAAAAGACAAGAGGCCTCTGGTGCCCCTACCCTCAATAGATGTGCCTTTTGAGAGAATTGCAATGGATATGGTTGGTCCTTTAGGCAAAAGTAAAAAGGGTCATAGATTTATACTGGTAGTATGTGACTATGCTACTTGACACCAGAAGCAGTTCCAGTGCATACTGTCACAGCTTCAAAAGTGGCAGCAGAGCTTGCAAACATTTTCAGCAGAGGGGCCATACCTAAAGAAATTATTACTGATCAAGGTAGTAATTTTAGTGCTGCATTACTTAAGGAGCTGTACAGAATACTAGACAGATGGTCTTGTTGAGTGTTCTAACCTAACCCTAAAACACATGTTAAAAAGTTTCTAAAAGGGGAAGGGAAAGACTGGGACCAATACTCGCCTTACCTACTTTTTGCTTATAGAGAAGTGCCACGGGCATCAACAAGGTTTTTACAGTTTGAAATGCTGTATGGTAGGCAGCCAAGAGGGGCACTGGATGTGATAAAAGAAACATGGGAAGATAACCCCACTCAGAAACAATCTGTAACGTCTTATATGTGTGCCCTAAGAAAGAAGCTGGTAAAATATGTTGAAATTGCCCATAGTAATCAGGAAGAGGCCCAAAACCAACAGAAGGTATAGTATGACCATTGGGTAAAAGAAAAAGTTTCTGAGCCAGGTGAAAAGGTTTTGCTACTGTTACCCACAACAGAAAATAAACTGTTGATGAAGTGGCAAAGGCCTTACAGAGTGCATAGACATACTGGCACCGTTAAGTACAAGACTAAGACTCCTGAAAGGAAAAATCCTACTAAGATATACCATGCTACCCTCCTCAAGAAATGGGTTGAAAAAACATCAAAAGCTGTTACACTGATTTTACCAGAAATTGATAAAGAAGATACTGATGTAGCTTGGAACAAGCTGTAACTGCTGATGCCGTAAAGGTGAATGTTTCTTTAACCTCAGAACAAACTGCAGAAATCCATGATGTGCTCAAGATATTTAACAGTACTTTTACCACAGTACCAGGCTGAGCAAAAGGGGTAGAGCACATAATAGTGACAAGGAATGCTCGCCCTATTAGGCAAAAGACATACAGGTTACCAGAGAGGTTAAGCGCTGACGTGGTTAAAGAAATACAAAAAAATGAAAGAATTGGGTATCATAGAAGAGTCGAGGAATGCTTGGTCATCTCCAGTGGTAACTGTAAACAAAAAAGAAGGGGGTGTGAGAATCTGCCTTGATTTTAGGAAACTTAATCAAGTGTCAGAATTTGACAGTTACCCTATGCCCCGAATAGATGATTTGGTGGACAAACTGGGGAGTGCAAACTATATCAGTACCCTCGATCTTACCAAGGGTTACTGGCAAATCCCTTAGCTAAAGAGTCCAGAGGCAAAACTGCATTTACCACTCCTATAGGATTCTACCAGTTCACTGGTAGAACGGTCAATCTGAGGACCAAGATGGCTGCATGCTATGCTGTTGGGGAGAAAAAGCAGGAGCAGGAGCAGGAGCAGAGAGAAGCCTTATTTTTTTTAAATACAGGCATGCCATCGTTGCCTCGAGTTTTTAAACTCACTGCTCTTTCCAGTCCATTTTGTTAGCCCTTGGCCCCCAATATCTGTCGTCTCTGTGTTTTGTTTCTTCTGCAGTTTTTCTGAGCGGAGTCCTGAGTGGTGGAGGAGCTGCCAGAAACTGAAAGGAAGACAAGCCACCCTGTGGAGGGTTGAGAGACGGAAAGATTTTTTGTTACTGTATTCAATCAAAAGTTTGAGTTCTGGATAAATGAGTGTGCTGGGCAAATATGTTGGTGGACTGCCTGTGGCCATATTTGGAAGTGATTTCTGACCTTCTATTATGGATTTTTAGATGTGAAGGTAGAGTTGACAGTTCCAACTTCTCCACTATATTTGTTGGACTTTTTTGGTGTCATAACATCTCAAAGGAAAACTTTGTGCTAAAATTTGCCTGCTACTTATTATTGTGGAAAGAAGTTGCATACTTCTCTTTTCGGTACAGTAACATCTTCCTGCAGTTTTATCCACTGCTGATCTCAAATATTGGAATTTAAGAACTTAAGAACCTAAGAAGCGATATAAGGTGGAAGAATGTTGAGACCTTTCTGAGAACTAAAGAGAATTAACTGAGAACCTAAGAGTCCTAAGGTCACCTAAAGATACTGAGGCTGCAGAGGCTATTAAAGCTACCAAGGCCTCTAAGGCCAAGTTTGCTCTGGGGCTAATGATTTTTATGCCTACAGTTTATGCTTATGGTTTATTGTCCCTAGAATTGTCTAGGATTTTTTGCTAGTTACTGTTGAAATCTTGATTCTCAATGACTTTAAGAACTTTTATTTGTTCAATTAAATGTATACCAGGAGTGGGAAAATGCCTACCTCAAAAGGGGAAAAAATGGGAGTGTGTGTGTGATAAGTCTCTCCTCATAATCACTTCCACTCCTTCTGAGACAAGGAGAGATGACAGACACTTTCTATATGCAGAAGCATTAAAACTTCAGCCACAGAGTTCTGTTAAAGAAAAGAAAGAAATAATAGAAAGATCTAGTAAGAATACTACAGAAGTGCTAATTACTCCTAATAGAAAAGAGAAGGTGGAGAAGGACTCTAGTATAAATTCTCAGGGAGTAGTTCTAAGAAAGAATATAAAGAGAAGGAAGAAAATAGGGCTGAAAAAGGAGCCTAGAGCACGAAGCTATAAAGTACAGAAAATTACAGAGAGTGGGCTGGCAGTATAGCCTAGAGGTTAGAGGAATGAGGTGTGAACAAGCTTGGTACATCCAGCAGACCAGACCTGAGTTTGATTCTCACAACCTCCACTTGCATACTGTGCAACTCTGAGCAAGCCACTTAACCGCGCAGTGCTCCCAGGTCGCCCCTAAAAACAGGCATTTGTGCCTAGTGGGCCTTACCCAGTTACCAAAGACTAAAATAAAAAATAAATAAATAAAATGTTTCGACTGACCAACAAAATATCAAAAGACTGGCAGATGGAGAATGTCAGATGACTCCTATACTGAAAGAAAGATCAGTGGTTAACTTACCTAGTTTGACCCACTCCCCTTTAAGTAACCAACATGGAGTTGTACAGCCCCTTGGAAATTTCCTCATGTCTCTCTGATTTACTAGATCAAGAATTGCCCCCAAATGGATGTTAATGCTTCTATTCTGGCTTACTCTTCTAGCATAGTTTTCCCCAGATTAGATAAAGAAGTAGAAAACATTGTATTGGATGATGATTATTTGGCTCAATGTCCAGATACACTGTCAACATACACAATCAAGGCCCTTGCACACCCAATAATGCCAAATGTTCTATTAAAGGCTTTTAAAGAATTGAGATCTAGCATGGAGGGATTTATTACCTCTGTGTATACTAAGATACATAATCTTGATAGTAAAATTGAGATTCACATGCAACAAATGAAAACTGAAAAACCTTACTTTTCAACACTATGTATTCCGGAAATTACTACAAAAGACCTAAAGAAAGGAAAGGGTAAGAGGCTTAAAAGGAAAAAGTAAGAAAAATGATACCCATGGATACTTAGTATCAGTAAATTTGTAAACTAAAGTGATAAATACCCCTGTTGCAAATAAGATGCTGTAAGGGATTCCAGAGATACCCAACAAAGATGAGACCCTGGTAAAGAATCAGGAATTGTATGAAAAAAAAAACAGATAGAAAAAGGTAGAACAAAGGAGTATATACTACAGATGGAGATGAAGGTTGAAATACATGAGAAAAAAGATAGGGCAAGGGCAGGAGAATAAGAATTGGACATTGACAGAAGAAGAAGTTTGCTTAAGGATAGATAGAATTAAAAAAAAAATTATGAAACAGTAGATGCACTTAAAGAAACCATGGAATACTTACTAAGTGCAGAATTGGGCATCCCTCAGGCCAGAGGTAAGATCATCTTGACCTGTAGGGATTACTTTAGTGAATCAAAATCAGTATATATCCTCCTCCTCCCTGATATGAATTTAGCTAAGAATGCTTGGTTTAAACAATCCAGGTTAAACCAGCTAGGATTAGGACTATGGACTCCGATAACCTGGAAAACAATTTGACTTGCAGCCACCACACGATAAGGCCCAAAGTCCTTTTATTGATCAGGACACCTTTATAAACAAACCAGTATCCCTTAAATGGGAATTTAATTCTCCTGCTGTTATTGAGAAAATTGAGAACCCTTGTATCCTTTCATTATTTGGAATTGATAAGTTGCCAGGAGAGACTGAGGTTATACTCTTGTATTAATTATTTGATTGCCTCTAAATTGAAACTGGATGTAGAAAAAAAAAACACATACATCAAGCATGCTGCGAGAGTAGTACAGGACAAACAAGGAACACAAAGTGACCTGCACTGTGAAAGTTCTGTTGTCTACTCCTTGATTCTAAATAATAGGGATGGTTCTGATTGTGAAGGTTTATTCATAGTTGATATGAATGACCTCTCAGTGGGGAAACTGTACAACTTTGAAATAAATCAATGACAAGAGGGAAAATAATCTTTCTTGGGAAACAGGAAGTAGCTCAGAAGATTTTAATACTAATGTATGGAATTGTAATTTTGTATCCTAGAATGTGGCAGGGCTTTCTGGTATAATGACAGATCAGGAATGCTGTTCTTTTATAAAATCACATATAATAATTTTTTTTCAAGAGACCTTATCAATGGAAGATATAAATCTCAATGGTTATCAGACTACCACAAACCCAGCTAAAAAGGTGAAAAAGTTGGGTAGACCAATTGGAGGATTGGCAATTTTTATTAAAATTGGCCCTACACTTGAAATTATTGAAATTTATAAAAATACTCCAAATTACATTATCTTAATAATATCCTGGGATCAATTGTTTTTTATTCTTGTTAATGTTTACTTTCCACAAAAAAACTCCCTAAATAGTACTAATAGTAGTTGGGATTTTTAAGTGCGGATATTAATTTTGCATTTACAAAATATCTGCAAGGTATTTTTGTGATAACAGGAGATTTTAATTCTCGCATTGCTAAATATGTTAATTTTAGCATATTAGAGACTCGGTTATGTCTTAAGGATTGTAATTATAGAGAGAGTAAAGATAAAGGGACAAATGAACAAGGGAAAGATCTGGAAGAGCTTATTGAGGAAAATGCTCTTCTAATATTAAATGGTAGACTTGAGGGTGATGAAGTGGGGAAACTACTTTCTTTTCTTCAAATGGGCAACGCACTATTGATTACATTATTATTAACCCGGAAAACAATGAGATGTTTAAATTTCTTAAAATTCAAATGAGAACAGAAAGTGAACATGCCCCCTTATTGCCACAGATTACTACAATTCTAGGCGAAAAGTTGGAATTCGTCTCAAAATTCAAATATCTGGAAGTATGGTTGGACCATAGGCTTTCATTTACAGAACACATCGAAGAACTACTCAAAAAACTACGACAGAGACTTGGCCTTTTCTTCAAGATAGCCCACTTCTTAACTAGAGATGCTAAACTGCAGCTGGTCCAAGCAACCTTTCTCTCATTGATAGACTATCCTGTATAGTCAATGCCCTACCTCCTACATACCTCACTAAACTTAACATGCTCTATCATAGAGCTTTGAGGTTTATCACAGGTCTTCCCTACTCTATGCATCACTGCTCCTTATATGAAGCAGTGGGGTGGACTTCTCTACACTACAGGCATGATAGAAATGCAGCCTTATGGACCCTTAGAGCTATCTCTGAAAAAACTTCCCCAATATATTACAGACTGTCTTCCTCTAAACTTAATAGGCAAATATGCCCTGAGAAGTTGCACATCCATCTTACTGAAGGTACCCAAAGTTAATTCTTGCTTTGGCCGGGCTGCTATAAGCTTTGTACTGCCCTCCCTGTGGAACAAACTGGAAAAAACACTAAAATTAAAGACATACGTCAGCATCTCTACCTTCAAGTATTTATACTCCCATCTCAGAAACGAACAGTGCAATTGTTTTCATGTTCAATCTGTTCCACATCTGTTGCCACTATTTCTCTTTCTGGTACTGGCTCACATTGAGCTTTCTCTTCCCCAGCCCCCCCCCCACAGGGTGGATTTACCATCATTACCTGGTCAAACATCATCAGTCCCCCCTCCCCAGCTCCCCTGTGAGCCTCTGCCAGTTCCTCTCTATCATATCCCTATTTATAGTAGTTACCCTCCTCACCTCAAAGTCCTTCGGTTACACATTATACTTCCCTCCTGGTACCCCCATCTTCCATTAGCTGGCTGTTCTTGTCATGTCCTCCTCATGGCTGGATTTATTATTGCCCCTGGCAAGTGGACTTATTGGTATTGTTGTACCGTGCATATGGACTGTATGACACTGTATTTATGTATTTAATACTGCTAATGGTGTGTTTGAATTTTTTTTTGTAATTGGATTCTCCTGTTATGGTTCCTTGCTCCTTTTTTTTTTCTTCTTTTTTTCCTTGCTATTAGAACCTCTTAGTATTAATTTAAGCCAATGTGTGTGTGTGTGTATATATATATATATATATATATATATATATATGTATATATATTTAATAATAATATGTATGTTGCCTTATTGTACCCTGACCTTGTTCTAACCAGGTCCATCTTGTAAAAGAGCTCCGCTCAATGATGTTCACCTGGATAAGTAAAGATTTTGATTGACTGACTGATTGATATATTAAGACATCTAGAAAAAATGAAACTATTCGGGATGTACATACTCCCTTAGCACAACTCAGTTTAATGGGAAAACAATAATTAAAATACAGTCATATCAGAGGTGGGCAGTAAGAGATATGCTAGGGAACTGTAATGATTTTCTATTTTTTCAAGAGGATTCCTCTTTGGCTAATGTTCAAACTTTTGATTCAATTTTAGGACAATTACTGTAAATCAACTGGTAAGGAGTTTAATTTACACCACTAATATTAATAATTTAACCCCAAAAGTGAAGACTTGGTTTGACCATGAATGTAAGAAAGAAAAGGGGAAACTTAGGAAGTTAAGTGGATTAAAAAATATCCCACAAAGTAAAATCATAACATATTAAATACAGCTAGAAAACAATATAACAAATTTCTCCAAATTGAAAGACAGGATTTCTTACATAAAAATTGGGATCTGATGTATAATTCCATTATGGAGAAAGACTCAAGGCTTTTTGGAATATGGTGGCATCGGGAACACACCAATTTCAACCTTCCTTGGCAGTATACATCCCAAAAGAAGAATGGGTGAAGCGTTTTAAGAAATTTATTTTTAAGATTCCAGTCCTAACATTAGAAGGTGATGAAACAAAAGATCTTGTAAGGTTATTGGAGACTCCTATTGTCTTTTCAACAGAAGAAGTGGAATTGGTCATATTTTCATTAAAAAGTAGTAAAGCCCCTGGTCCTGATCTTATTCCCCCAGAAGTTTATAAAGAATATAGAGATTTTTGGGTTCCAACTTTAACTTACTTTTTTAATTTATGTTCATCCCAAAATTACATTCCAGTATCATGGAAAAATAATATAATTGTCCCTATTCATAAAAAAAGGGTCAGTTTATCTACCTACTAATTTTCAACCTATTAGCCTTCTGGATATAAGTTCAAAAATCTTTTCTAGATTATTAAACAGGTTAACTAGATGGTAGGATACTACCGATCAAATTTCTATGTTTCAAGCAGGTTTTAGGGAAGGGTTTTCTGCAATAGATAATATCTTCTGCCTGAATCACGTTACTGAAAAATATGTTCATTTAAGAAAGTCAAAATTATTTGCATTATTTATTGATTTCTCATCAGCTTTTGACTCTATCAATAGACAAGTATTATGGGATTTACTTTGGGCAAAAGGGATAGATTCTTCATTAATTAAATTAATAAAATTTTTGTATTCAGATTCCTCTACAGCAATAAGATTTGATAACAAAGGTTCATTGATGCAGTTTTTCATACAAACAGAGGGGTAAAACAAGGATGCTTATTAGCACCAGCACTGTTTAATCTTTATATTAATACTTTACATGAATTCCTAGAAAGTGACATATTAGATTCACTTAAAATGGATAAATTACTGGTGCATTCATTAGCATATGCAGATGATCTGGTAATCGACTCTTTAACCAAAGTTGGAATACAGAAAAAAATTATTTATTTCAGAAATGTAACTCTCTTGTGTTAAAAGTAAATATTAATAAAAGTAAAATTGTAAATTTTGGAAATAATCTCAAAAATTTCAACAAACTTAAATTTACAACAGGGCAGGAAAAGATTGAGGTTATAAATGAGTATTGTTACCTGGGAGTGAAATTTGTTTCTTCAACATCTTGGTTAAACCACATTAAAGAACAGATAATAAAAGCCAAATGTATAGTGTATATTACTGCCCCAGCACTGAAGGCAGTGGAAGCTAAAATTCATCCTTTGCTATTATACGGAGCAGAAGTTTGGGGACATGTGAAAGCTGAAGATTTAGAAAAACCCTTGCTACATTTTTATAAAATTCTTCTTAAAGTTCCCCTCACAACTTGGGAAGGTTTCCAATTGGATGTCTTAGGGAACTAACCCATATTTCATATTGGTTGAAAATAATAAATAATAAAAATATTATTCCAAAGAAATGCCTCTTAGAAAAGATCAAATGACATGAGGAGGGGCTTTCCTCATTATGGTTCAATGTACTGAAAAATAGTTTAGAAAAAATTAAAATGCTTCACCTCTGGAATGATTACAAAAAAGAACATTTAGATTTCTGTTCATTACAGAAAAATAATAAAAACAAACTGATTCAATTAGGGAATAAGTGGGATATGAAAACTATTAAAGGACAAAAATGTGCTCACTGGTTTAAAAAATAATAAAACTGATCATTCATTAGAGAACTATTTGAACCTTCCTTTGAACCCATAAAGTACAGTTACGTAGGAACTTACCGTAACAGTAGATCTTTGAGAGAGGTTCCTTCAGTAGGTCATCACATATAGGACTGGTGCCACCTGGCCTCGGGCCGCACAGCAGACTTTTCTAGCAATACCTGACGGGGGACTGCCCACCCGGTGTCACGTGACAGACGTCAGCATGACTGTATATAGTTGGCAGTACCCACGCCCGCCCTCCAGTTCTCCCGCCAGAGCCAGGAAGAAGCCATACAGCAGGAGCGAACAGGAATTGGAGTTCCTATAAAACATGAATGAGGGGAAGGAGGGAGGGAAAAATATGATCTACTGAAGGAACCTCTCTCGAAGATCTACTGTTACGGTAAGTTCCTACGTAACTGTACTATCTTACTTCGAGAGTGTTCCTTCAGTAGGTCATCACATATAGGACAGAGTCCCAAGCAGTCCCTCCAGAAAGAGACTGAAAGAAACTAGGGGAGGTGGAAACTAGCTCCAGCAGAACAACTGAAGTCCAGCATGGACCCAGACTAGGACAAAAGGCCTTGCAGGACGGCTAATCCAAAGCCAGCCCTCTGCCTAGAAGCAATGTCCAGACTGTAATGTTTGGTAAAGGTGTGAACAAAACTCCAAGTAGCGGCGGCACAAATGTCTGCTGCAGAAACGTTCTGAAGGAAGGCTGCTAAGGCAGCCATGCCCCTAGTAGAAACCTCTTATGGAACCTGGAAGAGGTTTGTCATACTTTTGGTAACAGTACCGAATACAGTTTCTTAACCATTTGGAAAGGCCCTGCTTAGAAACCGGTTTATCCCTAGACCTAGGGGCAAAGGAGATGAATAGCTGATCACAAGAGTGGAGCTCTTTAGTCTGGTGAGTATAGCACCGGAGGATCCGATGGACATCTGTTGTGTGAAGAAGTGCCTCACCCTTGTTGGAAGGGGACAGGTAGTAAACCGGAAGCTCTACTGATTGATTCAGTGTGGATTCCGACACCACCTTGGGTAGGAACCTCGGATGCGTCCGAAGGACCGAATGGTCCCTATGGAAAATCAAGTAGGACTCCCTGCATACTAGAGCATGAAGCTCCAAAATCCTTCGGGCTGAGGTGATAGCCACCAGAAAAAACGCCTTCCAGGAAAGGAAGTGCAAATCAAAGCTCATAGCCGGTTCAAAAGGAGGGAGGGTGATCTTTTCCAGGACAAAGTTCAAGTCCCAAGGTGGAGTTGGGCTGTGGATGGGGGGTTTCAGATGAAGGATGCCTTACAGAAAGGTCTTTGAGACCTCCAACTGAGCCACACGTTTACCATCCACTAGCTCGTGGTACGTGGAAATGGCCGAGATATGGACCTTCAATGAAGAATAGAATAGACCAGAGTCTGATAAAAAAAGGAGGTATTCCAGGACTTTGGGGGCTGAGCAGGAGAAAAGGTCCCAACCCTGAGCAGACACACAGATCAAAAAAACGCTTCCACTTCATAGCATAAGTGGAATGGGTGGAGGGTTTCCTGGCCTCGATGAGGACCTGAGCCACTCTAGAGGAGACCCCAAAGCGAGAAACTGCTATGTCTGGAGGAGCCACGCATGAAGGTGCAGGGTCCTGAGCCCCGCATGAACCAGCCTGCCCTGATCCTGGGTCAGGAGGTCGTGGGTCAGTGGAAGTGGAACCAGTAGTTTCCTGGAAAGCTGCTGTAACAGCGGGAACCAAATTGGTCTCAGCCAGAGCAGAGCAATGAGGATCATTTTTGCTCCTTCAGCCTGAAGTTTGAGAAGAACTCTCTGTAGAATTGGAAACAGAGGGAAAGCATACAAGAATCTCCCTGTCCAGGATAGAGACAACACGTCGTTCCAAAAAACATGTGGCTCTGAAATCAGCGATCAAAACTTGGTAAGTTTTGCATTGGATTGGGAGGCGAAGAGGTCTATTTCCAGATGCTCCCAATTTCGGAAGATAGAGTCTGCCACTTCCTGATGTAATTCCCATTCGTGGGCGAGGGTTCGAGTTCTGCTGAGACTGTCTGCCAGAACAATTAGAACACCTGGAACGTGCACTGCCACTAGCACCAGAAAGTTCTGGACTGCCCAGTTCCACACCCGAGTCACTTCCCTGCAAAGGGGGTACGAACGGGTCCCTCCTTGTTTGTTGATGTACCAAACTACTGACGTTGTCCATTTGGATTAGCAGAGTTCCCTTGGTTAGCAGGGTCTGAAACGCCTGGAGGGCATAAAGGACCACTCTGAGCTCCAGAACACTGATGTGGAGAGAAGCCTCCAGGCCTGTCCCAAGGCATTGGGCTCGATGCTCCCCCAGATGGGTCCCCCACCCCATGTTAGAGGCATCCGTCGTGAGGGTAGCTGCCGGTGCAGGGTTTCGGAGCGGAAGTCCCAGGGAAAGATTGTGGGGATTCATCCACAACTGTAAATTCCTTTGAACTGCTGAAGAGACCAAGACCGGATGGTCCAGGTCGTCTAGCAGCTGATCCCACTGCACCCTTAATGACCACTGCGTGATTCGCATGTGCAGCCTTGCTAGGGGAATGGTCATGATGGAAGCTGCCATCAGCCCTAAAAGTCAAAGGACCTCCCAGGCCGGAATGGTCCTGAGAGAGGCTACTTTTCGAGCCTGACTGATTAGGTTCTCCACCCTGTCTAGAGGAAGGAAGGCTCTGCACTGGACTGTAACCGGAACTACCCCAATAAACTGCAGTCTCTGGGACGGCACTAGAGATGACTTGGGGACATTGACCATTATCCCCAGTTGAATGAAAAGGTCCAGTGTGAAAGTCAGAGATTCCAATAACAAATCCCTGGATGGAGTTGAGATCAGCCAGTCATCCAGGTAAGGGAAAACTGCAATACCCCTGCAGCATAGAAACACCGCCACCATCGCCAGGCACTTGGTAAAAAACCCGAGGTGCTGAACACAGACCAAAAAGGAGTGCATGGAACTGGAAATGCTCCCCTTGGAAACAGAAATGCAGGAAACGGCGGTGGCTGGAGAAGATAGGGATGTGCAAGTAGGCATTCTGCATATCCAGGGTGCAGAGCCAATGATTCTCCAACAGAAGAGGAAGTAGACTCTGGAGCGTCAGCATGTGGAACTTCTTGTACTCTACATACTGACTGAGTTGATTCAAATCGAGAATGGGTCTGAAGTACCCAGTCTTTTTTGGAACCAGGAAAAAATGGGAGTAAAACCCTTTTCCCCTTTGCCCTAAGGGGACTGGCTTGATCACTTCTTTGAGCAAGAACGAACTGACCTCCTCGCGGATGAGGAGGGCCTGGTCCCAGGAGTAAGAGGATCTCTACGGAGGAGTATCCGGAGGGATTTCCAGAAGCTCGATGGTGTGTCCTACGGACACAAGTTGCAGGACCCAATCATCTGAAAGTGATCGTCCTCCACTCCTGCGCCTGGCAGGCAAACCTTCCCCCCACCTGCTTACCGTCATGAGACTAAGGGTGCAGTGGGGCTGGAGAGTCAAGAAGTGGTGGGACGCTCAGGAGGAGGTCCCCTCGAACGTCGCTGATTCTTGGGAGTGGGGGGGTAACAGTACCTGTGGCCTTACGCTTAGCTTGGCATCTCTGCTGAGCATTCTTCCACTGCCTTCTGGTCCTTTTCTGAAAGGGTTGCTGATGCTGTTGAGTGCACGATCGGTACACGGACCTAACGAATTTAAGGGCCACGCCCTTGTCCTGTAAATCCGTTATAATGTTCTTGGTATCTCCTCCAAAAAGGACTGAGCCCCCGAAGGGGGCATCTTGAATCGCCGACTGGACTTCATTGGCGAGTCCAGAGAGACAAAGCCAGGAGTGCCATCGAAGTGCAATGGCAGTTGCTGAGGTACGGGCCACTGAATAGACAGAGTCGTAGGTGGCTCGAAGAGTGTGCCTACAAGAGATCTTGGAGCGGCAGAGATCCTTAACAAGTTCCTCCTTAGGGAGTGAGGGGTCCATGGACTGGACCCTCACCTCCAACTTGGCCACAGTCCATTTCTGGTGAGATACCATATGGGCCACGTAGCTAAGGGAGTGAAGAGCGCACGTGGCTGAGTAAACCTTCTTCCCGAACTGGTCCACCAGCCTTGACTCTTTGTCCGGAGGTGTTGTGCTCATGTGCTTGGGAGCTGTAGAGCGGTCATGAGCAGCTGAGATGACAGAGGCTGCCTTTAAACTAGGCACATCCTTAGGTATCCGGTACAGCCTATCCGCCCTCTTGGGGACAGCCGGGATCAAATGAGGCATCTGCCAGACGGTGGTGGTGAGGTCTTGATAAGGACCTATCCATGGGGGGACCGGAATGGATGGCAGAGACTCTAAATCAAGATGCTCCATGAGTCTATGCCGCATGGGATCCTGGTCCTCCGACTACCAGTCGAAATGGTCTCGCAAGGTCCTCAAGAGGTCTGAAAAGGAAGGATCCTCCAGAGGGGATTTAGGTGACGTCCTTCTCTTCATATCCTCAGGGTCCTCCGTGGGTTCCTCCTCCTCGGAGTCCTCCCTCCCGTCTGAACTGTTTTCCGCCTCCTCAACAGGGTGACGATGAAAATCCCGTAAGCTGACATCCTATTTAGTCTTCCCTGAGACGTGGACGGTGGAAATAGAACTGCTCGGGGAAGGAGATCTAGGAAGCTGTGGCTGCGCGAGTTTGGCTTCCAGATCCATGACTAGCTCTGACCTGGCCCCTTGCCACTAAGACTGAATTGCGGTCTTGAAATCCGAGACCACCGGAGGAGGGGGGTCGGCACCAGTTGAGACTGGGGGGAGGAGAAGGAGGGGCTACCCGAGGGGGATAATACCCCTAAAAACCCATATAAGGGGAATATGGGTTGTAACCATGGTGGAACTGCCCAAAAGGGCTCCAATCAGGAGTGGGACCCCACTGGTAAGGATCCCCAGGATGCCCAAAGGGGTAATGGGGGACACTTTGGGGCCTGGAATAGATTCCTGATGACAGATCAGGCGTCGGGTGAACCCACGTCGGACCCGCCGTACTGTAAATAGGAGGAGGGTCCGGCGTCGGGACAGCCCACGTCGAAGGAACCAACGTTGGTACCGGCGCAACCCGATCCAGCACTGGAAGAGGGTCATGCGTCGGAAGGGTTGGCGTTGGGACCAGACGAGGGAGCTCCAGCGTCAGGACCAGACAAGGGAGCTCCAGCGTCCGGGTCGGGTCCGGCATCGGGGTCAGAGGTAAAGGCCTGTCAGTCGGTCCCAGCAAAGGGACTGTCGTCAGGAGCACCGGTGTTGGAGGAGGCACCGGTGTCCCACTGGAAGGTGGAGGGGCCTCCACAGAAAGGCTGCGGAGGAGCCTCCAGGTCTGGGGCCCCCGCAGGTGAATGCAGTGAAGTACCCCCCTAAATCGAGAGGCTTGATGGGGTCTCCGAGGCTGTCGCCGGACACATCTGAGGAAGACTGTGAGGACGCGGGCGCAGTAGCAGGAGGGAGAGGGACTTTCTGCCTCTGGTCCCGCCGGATGTCGGGTGGGTTGCCATTAGGCCCCGACGGAGGAACCAGGCCTGTGCAGTCGTCGGAGACGGCCATCTTAGCAGGTAAGATTGGGCGGTCAGGGGAGGAGCCCTTGGCCGACTTTTCGACCAAGGCTGGGTGACTGCCCCCAGCCAGGGGAGTCGACTTAGCGGCCACCATGCGGTCTCCAGAGGAGCCGAGGGCCAACTCACTGGTAGGAGCGGAGCGGTCGCCAGAGGAGCCAACGGACAACTTAGCTGCTGGAGTTTTGTCCGACTTACCGTCTGTCTTTGGCAGTAATGGGGCCTTGCTTGTGGATGGCCTAGAGTCGCCCGTGGAGTGAGCCCGCTCCCTAGTCTTCTCTTTATGCTTTTTTGAAGGGGAAGACTTTTCAGACGAATCCCTAAGGTGCTTCATCCTTTTCTCCAGGGAGGCCAGACACGATTTAAGAAGGTGGGCCTCCAATGCCTATTTCCTCCTCTTTTTAGTGGCCTGGTTAAAAGACTGGCAGTCAGGGCACGAGGAGATAGGATGGTTAGGGCCTAAGCAAAGAACGCACTTCTGATGACCGTCTTTGTGTGGGATCTGCATTCCACAAGAAGAGCACTTTGTTTTTGAAGAAGACATCAAAAAGGTTTTAAAATTAGAGAGAGCTGTGAGGGAAAAAAAACAACGCGAACGAACTTTCTCGACGATCGCTACTGGAAGTCTGCGATTCGACTGACACAAGGCAACAGCAGGAAAGAACTGGAAGGTGGGCGTGGGGACCGCCCACTATATGCAGTCGCGTTGACGTCTGTCACGGGACGCTGGGTGGGTGGTCCCCCATCGGGTATTGCTAGAAAAGTCTGCCATGTGGCCTGACGCCAGGTGGTGCCAGTCCTATATGTGATGACCTACTGAAGGAGCCCTCTCGAAGTAAGATCAAAGGAAATCAATCACATGGGCCAGGTTTGAAATTATCAACTCAAGGGACACTTATTTTAATAGTATAAAGAATAATATAAATAGAGTAAGATCTAGAGAAATTCCTTGCCCTTACAATAAAGGATTTATGGAAACTTTAGACCATATAATACTGTTCTGCCCATTAGATAACAAAGCTAGGGATCAGTTTCTATGAAACTACTTGGAAGTACATGCAAGTACAAATTATGATGTGGTTTTTATATTAATGCACCCTCAAGCTTTAGAAGATGCAGATCGAATCTCTATATTCTTGGCATTAGTAGTTAAAGCTAAGAAAAAAGAGATTTAGGACCCTGAAAAATAGAGGTTTAAGTCCCATATATCTCCTTTGTACTAAGCAAATCTTGACTATAAAGTAATATGTCTCTGATTTTGGTAGCATTGTATTTACAAAAAAGTGCTGTTTTAGTATATATGATTGTATTCATGTGAAATGTATGTAATTGATGTTTTTATTGAAATAATCCTGACAATTGTCCCATCATGATTGATCAATAAACTGAAACTGAAAAGTACAGTTATGTAAGAACTTACCGTAACAGTAGATCTTTGAGAACAGCTCTTGCAGCAGGTTACGCCATTTGGACTGAAGACGGCAGGCGTCAGGACCCCAAGGAAAATTTCTAGCTAGCTATCTTCAGCGGGGACCCCCCAACGTCAGTCCCGCCTCCGACGTCAGACGTAGTACATAAGGGGGCGGTCCCGCCCGATTCCCCAGTTCTCCCGCCGGAGACTTCCGGCCGCAGGCTGACATCGAAATGGGAGACCGAGGATCCACCGTCAGAAGTCAAAGGAAACAAATCCTGAAAGTAAAGGCGAAAGCCATGCTTCCTCCAAGGGGGAAGGTGGGCGGGAAGGTACCTGCTGCAAGAGCTGTTCTCGAAGATCTACTGTTACGGTAAGTTCTTACGTAACTGTACTATCTTACTTCGAGACACAGCTCTTGCAGCAGGTTACACCATTAGGACTGATTTCCAAGCAGTAACGCTGCCAAAAATTCCGGGAGGAGGAAAATAGGAAAAACATTCCAGGTCCTGAATCTAGGATAGGAGACCCTGTAGCACCGCCAGGCCGAAACCGGCTCTTCGCCGAGAGGCGATGTCCAGGCTATAATGCCTGATAAATGTATGCACAGAGCTCCAAGTGGCTGCAGCACATATGGCAGAAGTGGAGACGTTCCAGAGCGCTGCAAAGGAGGTGGCCACGCCCCTAGTGGAATAGCCCTGGACTGAACCCGGGAGGGGCTTCTGTTTGAGCTCATAACAGAATGAAATACACTGGACAAACCAGCGAGACAGGGACTGTTTGGATACAGGTTGGCCCATCATTCTCTCAGAAAAGGAAACGAAAAGTTGCTCAGAACTACGAAAAGGTTTAGTTCTGTTGAGGTAATACCTCAGTGCCGTGTGAACATCCAGGGTGTGAAGCAGAGCCTCTCCTCTATTCGAGTAGTTCGGGAAGTAGACCGGCAGGTCAATGTCCTGATTTAGAGTGAGTGAAGAAACCACCTTAGGCAAAAATTTAGGATTCGTCCTCAGGGATACTCTGTCCCGGTGGAAAACTAAATAAGGCTCTTTGCACATGAGAGCGTGAAGCTCAGAAATTCTTCTCGCTGAAGTAACAGCAACCAAAAATAACGTTTTCCACGACAGAAAACGTAGCTCGCAATCCGCGGCAGGTTCGAAGGGGGGAGCGTGAGTTGTTCCAGGACAAAGAGCAAATCCCATGGAGGCACTGGGTCCTTAATGGGTGGCCTAAGGTGTAACACCCCTCTCAAAATTCCGAGAGGCGTCTAATTGTGCCACTGTACGATGTCCCACCGGAAGGTGGTAGGCAGAGATGGCACAAAGGTGCACCTTGATAGAGGAGTAGGCTAGACCCGAACGAAAGAGGGAGAGCAGGTAGTCCAACACCACTCCCACCGGCAACCTAAGGGGAATAGTCGCGTGCTGACCATAAACAAAAACGCGCCCATCTATGGCTGTGACGTGCGATGCGCTGTCGGCTTTCTGGCTGCAGAAAGAACTTCCGCAACCTCTTGTGAGACCCCGTGACACAAGATGGCTATGTCTCTAGGAGCCATGCATGCAGGTTCAATGAGCGTAAGTCCGGGTGGACCAGTGAACCTTCCTCCTGAGACAAGAGATGGGAGCTGAACGGCAACGGGAGCGGAGGTTCCTGGGACAGCTGAATTAGCAAGGGGAACCAGATCTGTCTGGGCCAGAAAGGGGCCACCAGGATCATTGTTGCATGCTCCCTGCGCAGTTTGAGAAGAACTCTCTGGATCAACGGGAAAGGAGGGAAAGCGTAGAGGAATCTGTCCGCCCAGGAGAGGGACAACGCTGGCTCGCCAGAAAACACCAGGGCCTCTGATCTAGCGGCAAAAATTGGGCAGTTTTATGCTGGATGGGGATGCTAACAAGTCCAACTCTGAGTTCCTCATCGAAGAAACAGATCCTCTGCTACCTCTTGAAGAAGTTCCCACTGTGGACTCTGACCTGGGAGCGACTCAGGCCGTCTGCAATCGCATGTTGTCCACCCCGGGAACATGTACAGTGATCAGATTCGCGCCGTGTCGGATTACCCAATCCCACACCCTCATGGCCTCCCTGCATAGGGGGTTAGAGTGTGTGCCTCCTTGTTTGTTGAGGTAATACATCACCGCCGTGTTGTCTGTCTGAAGCAGGAGGGTACTCGGCGGGATTTCTGACTGAAAGGCCTGCAGGGCATAAAGGACCGCCTCATCTCTAGAACATTGATATGGAGATGAGCTCCAGAGGGGTCCACGCATCTGGGACTTCACCCGTCCCAGGTGTGCCTCTCACCCTAGACCTGAGGCATCTGTGGTGAGGATTACCTCCAGGGACGGCGCTACAAACGGGACGCCTATGGAGAGCGCACCCCGGGTCTAGCCACCACTGCCAGTCTCGAATCACGGTGTTCGTGATTCTGACCGGATGCTGCATGTGGCTTGCCTTGATCCCATTGCACCTTGAGTATCCACTGAGTTACCCGCATGTGAGCCTTGCGAAAGAGCGGTGGGAATAGCGCAGCCATGTGTCCGAGCAAGTGAAGGACCGACCTGGCCGGGACGGTCTTGTTCGATGATAGCTCCCTGATGAGGGATCTGATGCGCTCCGCTCTGTCGTCTGGAAGAAAAGCTTTTCCCTGAACGGTGTCCAGTACT
Organism: Neoceratodus forsteri; assembly: GCA_016271365.2. Taxonomy (NCBI): domain Eukaryota; kingdom Metazoa; phylum Chordata; order Ceratodontiformes; family Ceratodontidae; genus Neoceratodus; species Neoceratodus forsteri. The sequence continues at coordinate 482,535,889 of CM028131.1, forward strand.
GAGCCTATAAATTGCAGCTTCTGCGATGGTACCAGGAGAGACTTCTCGTGGTTGATTAAGATGCCCAGAGATCGGAACAGGACCTGGGTGCTCTGTATCGCACGAAACAATGCCTCTCTGGAGGCGGCCATGAGAAGCCAATTGTCCAGGTACGGGAACACATAATGGCCCTGTCTCCTTAGAGACACTGCCACGACTGCCATGCACTTGGTAAAGACCCTGGGTGCGGATGACAGTCCGAATGGAAGGCTTGGAATTGAAGGTGGTGGTCGAGAACCAAGCCAGGAACCTCTTGTTGCGCCTGAGCTATAGGGATATGCAGGTATGCGCCCTGCATGTCTAGAGACGCTTAAGAAGGCATCTTGTTTCAGCATGGAATAAGACTCTGAAGAGTCACCATGCGAATCTTTGCAGACCGACACGTTGAGGTCGCTTGAGGTCCAAAATCGACAGAGGTCCCTGTTTCTTTGGAACCAGGAAGAAGTGGAATAATATCCTTGTCCTTCTGGTTCTCCGGGACGTACTTATTGCTCCCTTTGCAAGAGCAGTGAGTACTTGCCATATCAGAGATTTGTGCTGACCGGATATCGGAGAGCAAAGGAGGCCTCGGGGTGGCATTTCTTGAATTCTATATAGTGGCCTCTTCCGATCAACTGAAGAACCCACCTGTCGGTGGTTATAGCCTGCCATCCCGGCAGGTATCACAATGCACTTCACCATGATTTCCGTTGATCCTGAGGGCGGGGCCGGAAAGGAGTCAGCTGTGGCGGCTGAGGGCCCGCGCTGGCTGGGCCGCCAGAGTACGCTGGCTTCGCCCTGGCTGTTTCCTGGGCTCTATGAAACCGGAACCCTCTGTTGTGGAGTGTAACGACTGCTGCCTCTGCATCCGGCTTCACGACTGCTGGTTCCGCGAAGGAATTCAGCCTGGTCGGTACATGGCCTGAACCGACCTCACCGCCTTGCCGCCTCTTGAAGTCTAGGTAATAATCTTCTGAAGGTTTACCAAACAAGACTTCTCTCAAATGGAGCGCCCATGATATTCTTCTGACGTCCGGGTAAAGCCGAGACGCCACCAAGAGTGCCTCCGGAGGCATACGCCAGGCTGCTGCTCGGCCAAGGAGTCCGCTGGAGTCGTGACGCTGCTCGTAGCACGGGTTCCCACGTCTCAACTCAGTACTGAGGAGCTGGAAGCATCTCCTCCTTCTGCCCACCTTCCGGCAGTTTTTCAGCCGCTTAGACCCTGTTCCCACAAGGCATTTTGGAACTGAACCATGTGGGTTAAATAATTCAAGGATCTGATGGCGCAGGTGAAGGAAGCGCATACGGCGCTTACCCATAGCGCCTCAACTGCTTGGACTCTGGGTCCGGTGGCAGGATGCTCAGATGCTGCGGTCTCTGGGACCGGTCATGTGAGGCTGTGATGACCAGACAGTCGGCCTGAGGCTGCTGAGTCAAGTACTGGTCTTCTCTAGGAGCCTTGTACACGCGATCAGCTTTCTTCGGCATCGCCGGGAGCGAATGTGGACGCTTCCACGCTGCCTTGGCGACGTCCACGAAAGTGTCAACCAAGGGTGGCACCACCACAGGCTTGGGGTCCTTCTGCTGAAGATATTTGGCAAGGCGTATCCTTTCGGGGTCTAGTTTTCCACATCCCATCCCATGTTCTCTTGATATGCCTCATAATATCCGAGAACGAAGGGTCATCCGAGGAGACTTCGCATCTCACGTGGGTCTGGAGAAGGGATGGAGAGGGAGATGGGGATCTGGATGTTGAGAACTCTGATCCGTGGCCTCCGCCAAAGACGATCGCTGGTGTCTCCTGGGTCTCTTGGGGCTGGGTGACCTAGAAGAGGATTTAGAGGAGGTCTCGCTTTGATCTCCCTGGGAGGGTTCCGTGTCTCCGGGAGGAGGTAAACGCCTGCCGACCCCGGCGGCGAGGGGGCAGGAACCGGGGTGTAGGAGGAAGAGGAGGAGGAGGTCCCACCAGTAAGTGAAGAGGTCCTTCACATCCGCTAAAGAAAGGCCCGACGATGGTCCGGGCGCCGGTGGATGGTCGTCGGGTCCCGGCGTCAGCTCCACAGGGGGCTCGGGTATCGGCGAGGGTTCCCTGGGCGTCTCGACAAGACCGGGGTCGCCCGTCTGGTCCTCGGGCTGCGTCGATTCTTCCTCAGTTAAGGTCTCCTGTCCAACGTCGGTCGGAGGCGTCAGGGCTCTCTTCTCAGGAGGAGCGGGCGCCGGTCCCCCTACCGGCGTCTGCTGAGGTGTTGGCTTGGCCGGCGACGGTCGTCTGGCTGACGCGCTCCAGGGATGTATGGCGGAGGACAAGCGGACGCACCGGGGCCGGATCCTGAGGTCTCTTCCAAAGTAAGGCTCCAACGTCTTGCGGGGAGGCAAGGAAGCTGACCTGACATCGGGTTCCGAAGGGCGGGAACCCGACTTATGATGGTGATGGCGATCCAAAGACTTCACCAAGGCCCTAAAGGATGAAGACGAGGACGGCCTGGTGGACTTGGCCTGAGAAGAGGACTTCCTGACCGCAGCCGGGGGAGGCTGAGAGCTGGCCCTGGAGGGGGAGCGGTCGGACCTGGAACCGGAGCTGCGAGAGTCCGAAGCCCTGGAGGGGGACCTGGAAGGGGCCTTCTCCCTTCGTTTCTCAGCGTGCTTGTGGGACTTTTTAGTGGATTCCCCCTTGGAAGACATGGTCTTTAGCTTTTCTTCCAGTAAGAAAGCCTGTAGGGCCTTCTGACGTTGGATCCGGGTTCTACTGTTAAACCCCTGGCAGAAGGAGCAGGCCGGGTATCGTGGTCTGGGCCTAGGTGCAGGACTGCAGGCCATGTGGGGTCCTTGAGAGGATCTGCTTCCGCAAGCACACTTGGAAGAGTGACCGGAGGTCGAGAGGACATCAGCGAAAACTTGCTTGTAGAAACCAATTTTCCCGTAGGAAAGAACTTAACCACGCGTCGCTAGAGCTGAACCGAGAAGGTCGAGACATACAAGTCGACAGCGGGGAAAGAACTGGGCAATCAGTGGGACCGCCCCATTATATATCGTCTGGCGTCGGAGGCGGGACCGGCGTCGAGGGGCGATCCCGCTGAAGATAGCTAGCTAGAAATTTTCCGTGGGGTCCTGCCGCCTGCCGGCTTCAGTCCAAATGGTGTAACCTGCTGCAAGAGCTGTGTCTCGAAGTAAGATCTATCAGTTCACCACCATGCCATTTGGTTTACATGGCGCACCAGCTACATTCCAGCGGTACATGGATGTAATTTTATCCCCTCACACTGGTTATTGTGCTGCATACCTGGATGATGATGTGGTGTACAGTCCAGACTGGAAAAGCCAACTGAAACACCTACAAGCAGTTATCTAAGATATCAAAAATGCAGGTTAGACTATTAATCCTACCAAATGTGCATTGGGCATGCAGGAAGACAGATATTTGGGCTATGTGTTGGGAAATGGAGACGTTAAGCCAGAAATTTCTAAAATATAAGCTGTAGCTAACAGCCATGTCCCTAAAACAAAGAAACATGTCAGGTCATTTTTAGGGCTGGCCGGTTATTAATGGAGTTTGCTCCCAGCTTTACTGAGTTAGCTACTCCCCCCACTGAACTCACGAAAAAACGGTACCTGGATAATGTGAAATGGACCCCAGTGTGTGATGAAGCTTTTCAAGCCATTAAGACTGCATTGTGTTCAGCCCCTGTTTTAAGAAGCTCAGATTCTGAGAAACTATTTTTATTACAAACAGATGCATCAGAGGTAGGCCTAGGTGCAGTACTGCGTTAAAATATAGATGGGATGGAACATCCTATTCTGTACATAAGTAGGAAGTTGCATGACAAAGAGAAAAGGTGCTCCACTATTGAAAAGGAATGTTTAGCAGCAAAGTGGGCCACGGGGTCCCTTAAGTGTTATTTACTAGGAACTGACTTTGTACGTATAACAGATCACAATCCTCTCTGTTGGCTTAACCAAATGAAAGATAAAACTTCCAGAATCACAAGGTGGTATCTGGCACTACAGCCATTTAAATTCAAGGTGATACACAAATCTGGTAAAGAGAACAGCAATGCTGATTTTCTGTCAAAATATGGAAGAGGAATTGAGGATTCTGAAGGTTGAAAAACAAATGTGTGAATTTAAGCTTTACTGTTTGCTGTACTGTTATATAAAATAGGATAATGCACATGTGCTTAATTTCTGAAAGTTAGAAGCTAATGTTAGTAGAGAAGTAATAGAAAGTTTTGGAAACCTGTTTGATAAAAACAGGTTCACTATTAAGGAGGGGGTTATATGTGACAGGGTTGAATAGGACCCTGTCTCAGTTGTTATGGAGAGTTTGGATGCAGGGATCTGTTCTGTTCTTTCCTTTCCTGTCTCTTGTCTGTCTGGTTGCGCAACCAGATTTTCTTGTGAGACCTAGGACTTGATCACCCCGACAGTCTCGCAATTCTCTGCCTCTCACTGTCTCTCAGTCTTCCCTTGCTGTTTCTGTCTTGTACTCCCTTGCATATCTGCAAGAATAAAAATATATGCAAATCATTATGTGGAAATGTAACTGATATTGGGATCCCTTTGTTTAGAAATTATATGGTGTTACTGTTGAAATGTATATAATTATAGTTTGAGATGATTGCAAAAAGCTATTGGGAACTCAAAGGGTTAACTTGAGAGCAGTTTTTAAGCCCTTTTTCTGAAGCTGTGGAGAAGGAGCCTCAGTTCTGGGACATTGTGTTCTTGCTGCACTTGCCTGAAACTTACAAGAACATATTAGAAAAAAAATAGGATGCCGGCCCGCTGGTGCAGCGGTGAGATTTCCGCTTGTGACGCCGGCGACCCAGGTTCGGGAACAGATCCGGGTCGTCGGAGGGCCGGCCGGAGGGGAGTAGGATCGAGCGTCCGCTGGGAAGCTCTCCTTCTCCGGGTGGGTGTGGGTAGCATTCTGCACGCTAGGGACTTGGCGGAGGCCGGAGTTCCCATGCAGCCGACGCTGACAACCCATTGAGGCGGGCGGATGGTGACATCATGGCATGACCCCGCCTCCCAGAAAAAAAAAAAAGCGGAAAATGGAGGAGCTGCCTGCCGCCCAGCGGATGGCGCTTCGCGCGGCTTCAATGTGCTCCCAGGCCAAGCCCGACCTAATCCAGTGCCTGCGGCATATGCCGGGAAGTGCCGCAGGCCCCACCGTGGGGGGCAAGCCACAGGGTATCAAGGGCTGTGGCTGATTTGGGGTGCAGAAGCCGGCGGCCCGTGACCGGGCTGATAACTGGGCGGCAGGTAGCTCGGGGAGTAAAGAGCAAAATTAAAAAAAAAAAAAGGAAAAAACAGGATGCTTGTTAAGGAGGGGGTTTGCAAAGACTTATAAGAGAGAACTGCAGTGTTTTGGGAGACACACAGAGATTGAAAGAAACTCAGATGGATCTTCTCTATTTATTCTGCCTTTGTAAATAGTTATTCTGAACAATTTTATTTTCTTTTTATGTTACTGCTAGTACTAATAAACACTTTTTGTGAATTCTTCAACTGCTCCTGCTTTTTCCTGTGCTTTCTGACCTGTGCCTCAACAACACCTGTGCCCAGAATAACCCTATTCCTGGCAAAACAAATGCTAAACTCCTTCCACAGAAACAAGCAGGTCCCTGGAATGTAAATCAAATTGATTTTATCAGACCTTTGCCTAAGACTAGCCATCACAACAAGTATGCACTTATGATTACTGACCTTTTCTCGAAATGGGTAGAAGCCTTCCCATGTAGAGCGAACACAGCGAAAGCCACTGCCAAAATCCTGGTAGATCAAGTATTGACCAGGTGGGGTCTACCTCTCAAGGTAAACTCCGGCAAAGGGTCTAGCTTTACAGCAGAACTGATGCAGGAATGCCTGCAGTTATTGGGGGTAAGTCAAAAGTTTCACATTGCATACCATCCTCAGTCATCTGGACAAGTAGAGAGAGCTAACAGACAGATCAAACTAATGCTGTGTAAATCTGCAAATGAAAATGTTAAAGGTTGGGACACTTTGTTGTCCTTACTCCTAATGGCAATCAGAGCTACCCTGGCTACAACAACCCGGTTTACACCCTTCGAGGTGATGACCGGCATACAAATGAGACTACCTGAACATCTGTGGATTGATCTGAACGCCCCTACCGAAGATAGAGTGTCGCCAGACACTTATGTCATGCAACTGAAGGAAATCTGGTACAGACCTATCTCTTTGCTTTCAAGAATTTGGGCCAGGGCCAGCAGCAATCCAAAATGTAATTTGACAAGAATGTCAAAGAAGTTGATTGGCAAGTAGGAGACCAAGTAATCATACTGAAATTCTTCACACATGCCCACCCATTTGCAAACAAATGGGTGGGCCCCTATGACATCATCAACAAATTGAGCCCTGCTGTCTACCAAGTGCAGATGCCGGACCACAAGAAACCCCTTGACAAATGGTACCATGGTACCATACCAATCAAATGAAACTGTACAAAGGTGATTAGTGCTGTTTCCCCCAGCTGGGGAAGGGAAATCTGTAAGTTTACCTTTCTGTTTTTTTCCTTTTCAGAAATGATGATCCTCTTCATCTACTGTCTGCCATACATGCTGGCAAGTGTATCAGAATTCCACCAGTTGGATACTCAGGGAATTCTCCACATTCTTAACCCTTTGAATCCAGACTACTTTCCCTCCAAACCCTCAGTATCTTCCCCTAGAGGGGTAGCCATCAACCTCCCATCCTCAACTGTCACTAAAGGAAAATATGCCTATCTGAATGCCATGGTGGTATCTCCAGACTACTCCACTCTGCAGATAGAGTGGAAGACCGACAACCCTAATGGACAGCAGATTCCAGTAGCCCACCTTTCCAAGGGAACTCTTCAAGGCTGGCCCAACACTTGTATGTGCCCCAATAGAACTTTGTGCATACATCAAGTTCACCAGCAACATACAGTACAGGTCTCTACAACCTCACAGCAATGATGAATCCAGACTTTTGTTCCAGATTCCTTAACACCACCATGCACCAGTACTGTTCCAATCACTCCATTGCAACAGCTGCTCTTTTCCTTACCGTCATCCCTGCACCAAAGGACGATCCTTTGCTATGCCCAACCATGGTGCCAGGCCCACCCAGTGGTCTGGCCACTACTTCTGTTCCTGAGACTCTCATTAATAATGTTCAATGTATGCAAGTTCCTGTTGTTTTGAACCTCGCCCACTGGAACATGGCTGAGGCTGACCTCTGTTACTCAATAAATGCATCAAAATGTCACACTATGTTGTTACACTTAATGGCAGTATATCAAGCATGTGCACAACACCCTGTAGCTGGGCGCCACACTACGGAGCACCGAGGAGTGTTCCACCCACAATGTCCAAAGTGGAATGTGGGATTTGCTGATGTAACAGGTGCAACCGGCACTGTTACAGGTCTATTTAGCTCAGGAATGTCATCTGGAACAGAGTCAATCTGGCTGAAATTCAAAGTCAAACCAAAATTTTCAACAGTAATTAGGTCAGCATGTGATGCAGCCCATGCTATATGGTACTGATGGTATTTCCCAAGAGGAAAGATTCATGGTGTATAACATGGACGATATTGCACGTCTATTCAATGAGACATGAAACAAACTCAATGAATAGATCTTTCAAAACAATAAAGAAGCCTCAGAGCAACACATAGGAAGGTAAATCATTTGTTCAGTGTATGACATTTTGCTATGACCACCAGCAACAATCTCTTCTGAGATCTGGTATCATGGCAGATCCTGGATTTGATCCATAGCAGATGTATGGCAAAATGGTATTTCCCCTACTGCAGAACCCTGACATGCACTACCAGGTGCATGGACAGAATTGTGTCTTTTTCATAAGCCACAGCACACAGAACTTGGACTATGTAACACTACACCCCCAAACCTGGGACCCTGCTACTCTATGCATCAGTGTACTCTGTGGGACACCATGTATATTACCTTAACTCTGTCTCTCTCGCTCTTCAACAAGGATCGTTCAGTGTTCGACAAGCCGGCAAACGTCCTCTCCATGGGTCATCTAGAGGGCAGCATCTATCGAAAACGGATAGACTTGCCTCCTTTGCTGGCCTTTCATCCTTAATTGGACGCCTGAGTAGCCCCACAAACTGACTGTTATGCCAAACGGGGGTTACCGCTATTTGTGCAGATGTGATGTCTTTGATGCAACCATGCCTGTTTGTGGTTGCCTGTCGAACTCTATGGACTGGTCATATTATTTGTGCAGATGTGATGTCTATGATGTAACCACGCCTGTTTGTGATTACTCACCGAACTCTATGGACTGGTCATATATGTTTAATAACAACCTCTTTGCAAATGAAACTGTTAATGTCACATCTCCTTCTGACAAGCCAAATGTTACCTTCATCTCAAGAGAAGCTGTACGACGCCTCACCAGTCAGATGACAAATGCCTCCATCACCTGCCCTGTCCAGCTCACAAAGTGGCACCTTCCTCAAGTTTGAGTTACCTACAATTCTGATGGACAATTCTGTGTTGTGACCAACCCAGACTTTCTCTTATGGACCTCCGGTGTGTGGCGTCACCAAACCCAACTTCTGTTTTATACCTCAGCAGCTCACTGTCATTGACCACATGGTTATCACCCCTGTTCCCACCCCGGAACATGATTACATTGATAGTGCCCTGACTATCTGAATGCTACTGCACAGTGTCTGCCAGTTTTTAATGTGCGTATTGACTCTATCACCCTGAATCTTAGAGCCTTGTTAGATAAAAACAAGATACACACCTTATCCATATTAGTAACACTATCGCTAATGTAGGCTATTCTTTGAATGACTTACTTCATGATGGTGATTTAAGTACTGCATTGTCCAACACTTGGTTGGAATTTACTTTTAAAGGTTTTGTTGTTCTTCAGGTTTTCTTGATTGTTTTTCTGATTACCGTATGCTGGTTATGCCGCATGCTCAAACAACATCGAGCACAATTGAAATTTCTGTATGAAACCCATGCAGCAAGACTGCAACTAACCACACTTTCCCTAGTGGTGTTGCCTCTTTATTTACGTAACAAAGGGAGGAATATGTGGACTGCTATGATTCTATGTTACAGCATAAGGGATATTAGTACTAAGTCATGCTTGCTATGCTATACTATTTAGTATAGTTGTATTTGTGGTCTAAGCACACCATCTACAGTTATTAGCCATAATGCTATGATCATCATATTATATAAATCATTCTACTGTAACCCAAAAGTATTGATAGTCAGCATAATACTTATCACTGTCAACATGTAAAACTTAACGGCCTTGGGTGCGAGCTGCCACCGTACCCACCAACAGAAATGCTTTACTTAGCTTTTCTACTATGCAGATGAGCCCGCTACCAGGCAATGGACCTTCTTATCTCTGACTATAAGAGTTTGTGCAATTCTTTTTTTCACTGAGTTTTCCCTATGACGACACTGGGTGTTTGGAAATTCCAGACTCCCAGCTGTGGTAAGCTGTCCTTTTTTACATGTATACAAGGAATAAACCTTTATTCTGCAACGCCTGTTTCTATGTCATGTTTTGCCATCAGGTTTAGATCCTGCCCAAACCCAACAGTAATGAGAGTAGCCAATTTTAAAGTCTTCCCTAGAGCCAGGATTCCTGACAAACAGCTCTGTTTTGCACACAAATTCATTTTCTAGAATCTTTGCCAGGAGGGATTGATGTTAAAGATCTCTTTTTTTAACAAGCAACTGTTTTTATAAATCCTTCAAGAAAAGTGTGTGCAAATAAAAATTCAGCAACCTCTTTAGATATAGCATCTATTTTCTACAATTTCTGGGGGAACTGCCTGTGTTAAGGCAAGCCATTTCAAACTTTTTGCAGCCAGAAGTTTTAGCTCTTCACTTATAGGGCGAGATACCCTTCTAGAAGGGATCAGGCCCAGATTTTATATTAGAAATTTCACTTGTGGAGATGGCTACTTAAATATTTCACCTTCCACTGCTAACTGGTCACACACATTTTTGACAAACATATTGTAAGAAGAATAGTCTTCCATAGGATGAGAAGGACAGCCAGATTCTTCATTGCCTGTATTATATGGAATAATGCCATCATACTGTGTGTCTGCGATCAAATTCCTCTTCTTCCTCACCTTCTTCAGGTTAAGGGGCAGAAGTACAGAAGTGGTTTTGTCTGCCCAACTGAAGGACAAGCTTTTCCAACTGAAGCCTCCACAGTGGACTTACTATGTGGATCTTTTGCTGCTTCGCTCCCACTGCATGACTGACTGTTACTATGTACACTAATAAGTTTAGTCCCTGAATCTTTCACCGGTTACCCCTTCTTGTGTGATTTCTTATGCCAATCCTCTGCTAGTCCCTTGGTCTTAATCATACTACCACTGGTGAAGGTTTTGGCTGAATGCTGTGGAAAGATATTAACATTACTGGTTCCCCCCAAAGTAACTACATTTTTCTTTACTGGTGACCACTGCGTGGAAAAAGGTGCTGAAACTGACTGTCTTAGATTCTCTCTCAATGTCTGGATAAACTCTAAGACAGGATTCACAGTCCTGCATAAAATGCTCATCTCTCAAACTCTTAAAACAAACTGTGGTTGTTGGTTTTAGGGACCTTACCACCAAAGTCCACACACTTCTAAAATCCTGATAGGCCTGCATGTTTTTGGGCACCAGTGGCATACTGTAAGGTGTTACAGGTAAAATTAACTCTAAAAATAACCCTTTTTTATTTCCCTAAGTGCAGTTTAAACTCAAAAGTTGTCAAACAGCAATAAAGAAAACTACTGTTTCTGTTTTTAAAGGATTTTTCAATATAAGGGAGCTACTCACATTTCATTTCATTTTTTTTTATATTTGTAAGCAGGATGAGCAAAACTGCCCAATTTCACCAACGACAAGTTACAAGACATACTTAAGCATAACAAAATATAACACACATACAAACATTTAGGAATGATACAAAATACATAAAACAAACAAAATATAACCATCAAATATTTAACTTGAACATCTGCAGCCCATTTCTGTGTTATTCTACTCGTAAACTACCCCCTGGAGACAGGCAGCCTGATTCATTCACAGTGCCCTGATCATGCTGACATGCCCCTGCGCTCAAGCACGGAATGATGCCTTACCAGGGAGAGTGCAGGGGTGCCCCCCATTGAAATGAATGGGGCTCAATTTCTCTTCCATTTTTAAGCTCAAGAATGGCCAGGTAATGAAGGTCACCGCTCGACTAACAAGGCCCTTGTTAGTTGAGCAGTGACCTTCATTAATCTCTACCTGGCCATTCTTGAGCTTCAAATGGAAGAGAAATTGAGCCCTACTCATTCCAAAGGGGCGTGCCCCGTGCTCTCCCTGGTCAGATGTCATTACGTGCTTGAGTATGACCAGGGCACTGTGAGTGAATCGGGCTGCCCATCTCCAGGAGCAATTTACAAGAGGAATAACACAGAAATGGGCTGCAGATAATTCTTAAAACCTGGCTACAGTAACTATAGCCGAGGGCCGCTACCACACTATGTGAGTGGTAGCTGCTATCCGGTGAGTCAGAAAAAAAAATTACTTACCATAATAATCTTGTTTCTTCCAAGGGAAACTTACTGTATTCTGACTTCTGCAGTATGGTCTCACCATAAGACTGCCCCGGGAGCCGAAATGGTTACTAGAACCTATGCTAATCATGGAATGTTAGGCTCAAGCTCGGTTTTCAAACCACTGTCCCTGGTAAACATTCTACAACCATCAGATTCTTACGGAGCAGCATAACAACAAGCTATCTAAACTATACTAATAATTAAATAACCAATTAACAACACCCAACACCAAATAATCCCCTTTATTTATAAATGTGGGCAACACTAAGACTCACGTCACTAAGACCAATAAAGAAATACCCACAGGTTTCAAACAGCATAGACAGCTGTTTTGCAGTGCCCATAGGTCCCAGCAGGGAAGGAAGGGTGGGAGCTCAGAATACAGTAAGATTCCCTTGGAAGAAACAAGATTACTATGGTAAGTAATTTTTTTCCTCAAAGCCCAAGAAATCTTACTGTATTCTGATTTCTGCAGACTACCCAAGCAGTACCTTTGGAGGAGGGTAGAGAACCTATTTAGGAAACAGGCTCTACAGTACTGCTGTGCCAAACCTGGCATCACTTCTGGCCTGGGTATCCAGACTGTAGTGCTTGGTAAAAGATGTGAACTGTTTTCCAGGTAGCTGCTTTACAAATTTCCAACAAAGGGATATCTCTTGCAGCTGCTATTGAAGCAGCTGTACCCCTTGTAGAGTGGACCCTGAGGCCTACAGGGGGCTCTTTATCCACTTTGCTGTAGCAAAATTGGATACAGGCCACTATCCACCGTGCAGTGGTCCACTTTGAGGCAGAATTGCCCTTCCCCACTTCTCCACAGGTCAGGAAGAACTGGGTTCTATCCTGCCTGTGTCCCTTCATGTGATCCAAGTAGTAGCTTAAAGCTGTCTTGACATTGAGACTGAGCAATCTTCATTCCCCTGAAGTGAAATGATCAGTGAAGAAGACTGGTAAAGTTATGGACTGATTAAGGTGCAAGTCTGAGACCACCTTAGGAAGGAATTTCCTACTGGTCCTGAGGACCACCATGTCCCTGTGGCGTGCTATTTAGTCTGGCTCTGTGGACAAGGCTTGGAGCTCATTGATCCTCCTGGCTGAGGTGATGGCTACCAGAAACACTGTTTTCCATGTCACATACTTAAGCTCTGCTGAGGACATGGGTTCAAATAGTGGCTGCATTTGCTGGCCAATGCATATGTTAAGGTCCCATGCAGGAGTGGGTTTCTTATGAGAGGATGCAAGTGCAGTAGGCCCTTGAAAAACTTCCTGAATACCTGGTTGGCGGCCAGGGATGCCCCTTTTCAAGCAGAGAGGTATACAGAGACAGCTGCTAGGTGTACCTTAAGGGTGGAAGTCCGAAGACCGAGGGAATGCAAGTATGCCAGATAGTACAAGACTACTGATAAGCCAACCTGGCGATGGTCTATCTGTCTCTGTTGGCACCAAACAGAAAATCTCTTCCATTCAGAAGAGTACGGCTTCCTAGTGGAGGGTGTCCTGGATACCCTGTGGACCTCTAGCACCCCTTCCGAGAGGTGTAGGACAGCATATTCTAAGTCCTCAAGAGCCAAGCTCTGAGTCTGAGGGACTGTAGATTGGCGTACAGAACTGTGCCCTGGGAGGAGGTCAGTGGGTTGTGCTTCCTGGTTAGGGAGAGTGGTATGGAGATTGACAGGGTCAGTAGCAGTGAGTACCAAAGCTGCCTGGCCCAGTCTGGAGCAATGAAGATCATTGTTGCTGACTGAACCCTGAGCTTGTTCAATACTCTGCGTAGCAAAGAAAATGGTGGGAAGGCATACAGAAACTTCCCTGTCCAATCCAGCAGGAGTGCATCTAGAGGCACTGTGCCCAGTACAGAAGACCTGCAACAGAACAGTGGTAGCTGGTGATTGTCTGGGGCTGCAAAGAGGTCCAACTCTGGGGTGCCCCACCTTCTGAACACCACTTGCAAGATCTGCCTGTTCAGTGACCACTCGTGATGGTTCTGGTTGATCCTGCTTAGGGCATCTGCGAGGACGTTGTCCTTCCCTGGGAGGTGAACTGCTGACAGGGAGAGCCCTAGGGAGTAAGCCAGATTCCACACCTTCATGGCTTCTGTGCAGAGGGGAAAGGACTTTGTGCCCCCTTCCTTGTTGATGTAGCATATTGTGGTTGTATTGTCTGTCCTGACTTGAACCACTTTGCCCTACAGCATTGAAGTGAAGGACTGAATGCCCAGATAGACTGCTCTGAGTTCCAGTAGGTTTATGCGAAGTAGAGACTCCTGCTGAAGCCAGGTACCATGGGCAGTATGCTCCCCAGGTGGGAACCCCATCCTCGGAGGGAGGCATCTGCTGTCAAGACTGCTGCTGGTGACAGCTCGATGAAAGGTACTCCTTCTCTGAGGTTGTCCTTTTCCTGCCACCACTGTACAGCTTGAAGTAGGGTTCCTGTGACTGGTACTATCTTTGACAGGAAGTCTCTCCTTTGAGACCAGTGAGCCCTGAGATGGAACTGAATGTCTCTCATCTGGAATCTTGATCCTCATACTGTTGCTATTGATGCAGCCATGTGACCTAACAGCTGGAGAAAATGCCTTGCTGGTGTGGGGGTATGTAGCTGGAAAGAGCTTTCCAGCAGTACCAAACTGTCTACCCTTCCCTGAGGGAGGAAGACCCTTCCTCTGAGAGTATCCATTTCCACCCCTATAAACTCTAGGAGTTGAAATGGCATCAGCACTGACGTTTTCTGGTTTATCAGGAAGCCTAGCACACCCAGGGTATCCTGAGTGATGGTCAGTGCTTTTCTTACCTGCTGAGGGGACTGACCTACCACCAGCCAGTCGTCCAGGTATGGGAAGACTGTAACCCCTTGCCTCCTTAGGTGTGCCACCACCACTGCTGGCATTTGGTGAACACTCTTGGAGCAGATGTCAGGCCGGAAGGCATGTCCCTAAACTGGTAGTGCCCTGATGGCAATCTGAACCTGAGGTACTTTCTGTATGATTGCCTGATGGGGATTTGGAAGTAGGCATCTTTCAGGTCCAGAGATGCCAGCCAGTTTCCCTTCCTGAGTGTGGCGAGAATGGTAGCTAGAGTGACCATTCTGCACTCTGGCTTTGTCAAATGTTTAAATGTCTGAGATCCAGTATGGGTTGCCACTCCCGTTTTCTTTAGAGTGAGGAAGTACCTTGAGTAAAGACTCCTTCCTTGCTGGGATGAGGGGACTAGCTCTACTGCCTTTTCCAGCATCAATTTTGCTACTTCCTCTTCCAACAGAGTTGCCTCTGCTAGGCTGGCAGGTCTGAAAAGTCTTGCTCTCAGTTTGGGAAGAACTTTGAAACTGAGAGCAAGCCCCCGGGCCACTACCTCCAGGACCCACTTGTCTGTGATGATAGATTCCCAAGCCTAGAGATAGTGGGCCAGCCTGCCTCCTACTGGGAGTAGGATGGCGACCCTGGCAGACCTCTCAGGGGGTCTGCTTGGCCTGTGTACTTTGCTGAGAGCTGGGGCCAGCCCGGCTGCTGCCCCTTCTGTCTCTGCCTCTAAAGTACCCCCTCTGTGGCTGGTAGGCTGGTGCTGCCTGAGCCTGGAAGAAGGGCCTGCAGTTGGTTTTATCCTGTCCCCTTTTCCCTGGTACTTCTGTGGTGTTGCTGCCTTTTCTTTTACAGCAGCACTCTTATAGGCCTCTTTATACTCATCCATCTTCTTCATGTAAGCCTCTGTTTGCTCACCGAAAAGAGATGTAGGATCACAGGGGAAGTCCTGTGTCTTTGTCTGTGTGTCCTGTGACATATTAATAGCCCTTAGCCAGGCAAATCTCCTCAGAGACACTGAGGTCACCATTTGCCTGGCAGCAATGTCATTTGCATCCACTGCCATTCGAAACTGATATTTAGAGGCTTCTATGCCCCTTTTTGAAGCTTTGGACAAGTCTGAGGCCATGGGTCCAGGACAGGTTTTAGCTATTTCTAAAAGAGTGTTCCAGAGATTCTTCGAGAATCTGGATACATAAGCCATGTAGGTTGCTTGTCTGATAGCCAGAGAAGCACCCAGATAGGATTTATTGGCCATAGAATCCATTTTCCTGGAATCCTTTTCTGTTGGATGTGATGCCAGGGGAATGATGAAAAGCCATTGATCACATACGATCAGTGGCCACATGCATTGTATAGGGCCTACAGGCAGACTGGATGGGCCTACTGATCCTTATCTGCCGATAATTTCTATGTTTCCCCGATTTATCACATGCAGCAGCCTGCACCACCCCTTCATGGCTGGGATGCCCAAAAAGGAATTCTACTCCAGACTTTGCTACCCAGTACTTCCTATCCATCCTCTTGTCCACTGGAAGAATGGAAAATTTTGGAGGCCTGCCTCTTCAGGGACTTGTGGATGGGTAACAACAGTCTTTTTGTTGCTGGCACATCCATCATTTCCATGTAGTCTGGTTCCTCGTCCTCCTCTGTGGATTCTTGGGTGGAAAGGTCCAGAGTCTGTGCCACTTGCTTCATAAAAGCAAAGTGGGATGTAAAATCCTCAGCTCCCTTCTCAGAAGAGTCAGGACGGTGAGTATCAGGGGATACTTCTGGTTTAAGGGTTCCCCCATAATCTTCATACTCATCCTCATCCTCATCATCCTCATCAGCAAATCTCTCAAGTGAACTGGGAACCGAGGAGGAACCCAGGTCTAGAACCGAGGACTGTGAACCAGGCCACTAAACAGGAACCGCGGTACCGGTCTGCAGCGCCTAGAGAACGCTTATCGCGTTCGCTATAGCTTCTGTGGTTGGAACCAATGGAATCATTGGTTGCGGTTCCTTAACAGAGTGCTTTTCCTTTTTCTTCTGTTAGCAGAACCTACCGGTTCAGAGGCAGTGTCTTCGGTTCTCTTTTTATCCGAGGAACCTTCACCCTGGTCAGCAGGTTGTTCAGCCGGTTCCTTCAGTTTCTCCTTCTGAGAGGAGGATGTTTTGTCCACAGCCGGGTCAGTAGCCTTCTTGGACATTTTTTCCTTCAGTCGGTTCAAGCACCTATCAAGCATCGACTGAGGAAAATTCTTACAAATTTCACAATCTGCCTGAAGGTGGTCAAACTCCAGACAGACAACACAAACTAAGTGAGGATCAGCTTTTGCAAATGGTTCTCCACACTCTGTGCAATGCTGAAAACCCATTGGGCTGGTTCGTTTCTTGGGTGGTGACATAACCAGTAAAAACTTCTAGAAAGTGGGTTTCTGAAAGCTAGAAGCCCACTCAAATAAACAAGGGTCTCTTTTTTCCCTTTACAACGTGGTTGGTTTAGCAACCAATGAGAGAACCAAGAGTTACCATGGTTTCTATCAAAAATTGAATGACCAGCCCAAGTAAGGTTTAAATATAAAAATTCAACTTTTAAAGTGTAAATAAATGTTCGGTTTCCTCCCGGTTAAACAAACTGAGAAGAAACCAAAAAACTTACTGGAATAACACTAAATCTAGACTAATTCACCTGTAAACTCAAAGACAGTGCTTTAAAAACAAACAGAAATAACATTTTTCTTCAAAAAAATCGAGAAAATAAAATCTTCAAGAAAGATGGAGAGCTCTCTGACATGTCTGTATTAGGCAAGCGGAGTAAAGAATCTGACAGTTGTAGAATGTTTACCAGGGACAGTGGTTTGAAAACCGAGCTCGAGCCTAACATTCCATGATTAGCATAGGTTCTAGTAACCATTTCGGCTCCAGGACAGTCTTATGGTGAGATCATACTGCAGAAGTCAGAATACAGTATCGTTTCCTGGGGTTTGAATCACTTTAAACTAAAAAGAACAGTTATGCACTTACCATAACATTAGATCTTCGAGAGACTGTCTTTCATCAGGCCACACATTTGGAACTACAGTATACCTAGATCAGAGCTAGGACCACATGGAAACTTTTGCAAGCCTGGGATCACCCATGACTTCATGCACCAGAATCCACATAAACGTGGGTGACCCCATCTCTCCTCAGTTCCCCACCAGAGATTATGCTCGGAGGACCTCTCTGTGGGGAACCAGGAGATCATGCCAACACCTAGCATACTAGGCAACAATGGTAGCTAGAAAAGGCGACTATAAAAAGAAGCAATACAGGAAATCCACTGCCATACCCCTAATGGGAAGGGAGGGTGGGACGACATGGCTTGATGAGATACTCTCTCGAACAACTACTGTTATGGTAAGTACGTAACTATTCTATCTTCTTCGAGGATATCTCTTTCATCAGACTACACCTCTGGAATGAGCCCCAAGCAGTACCAAACACTGACAGTCTGGGCAGATGGTACACATGTTTGTAACCCCTGTGCCAGAATCGGGGGTTACTAATTAAGATGCCCAGTTGGCATTGCAGGAGATGCGTGCATGCATGCTGAGCACGGCTCAGGCATGCACGCATTCTTGTTTGAAGCACCGTTTGGCACAATTTGAGGGGAGAGAGAGAGAGAGAGAGATTCGAGGAGTCGGCGATGGTCGAGGAGGTATGGAGCGCCTGCTCGCAGACCCGCAAAGGGCAGCCCACAGTCGGGGCTAGAGAGGCCCGGAGTGGGGAGATTGCCCCTCAGTCCCAAATGGAGCAGAAGGAGCCCCACAACTATCGAGTAGAGAATACAGCAGCAGAAAGGGGCAGCAATCACTTAGAGGGTCAAAGAGAGCCTGCTATGCTCTTAAGTGTGTCTGAGAGAGTGGCTGCCATGGAGGGCCCCATTGAGACTGAGGTGGCAGTGATGTCTCCGGTGGGGTAGGTGAAGAGATACTCTTTGCTTAAAGAGTTCACTCAAGGTATAATGCTGCTGGGATTTTGGGACAGTTGTGTGGGAAGAGTTAGGCCCCTGCATTTGTAAGAACCCTGCCAGAGGATCTGCAGGTGGGTGGCCACTAGCGGAAAGGACTGGAAGTACCTGTAATTTGTAACATTGTACCCCTCCTTTGAAAGGAAAGCTGTGCCTGAGCAAAAGAAATTGTGCCTCTGCTCCCACAGGCAGGGTTCACCTCAGAAAAGTAGTTAAATGGACAGAGAAATGGTCCTGAAAGGAATTGGAGCCCATTTCGCTCAGAAGGGAGAAAGAAAATTGCTTAGGTCCCAGGTTCAATCCCTGAATCCCCCTAGTGTGTGCCATGGCTGAATGCCATAGAATGTGGAACTGTGCTAGAATTTAAATGAGAATCCTCACCAAATGTAGTGTTTACTACTTGAGCATTTGTGGGGAAGAAAATATATAATGCCTGTTGCATTTACATCTGTTTGGAACTGAATCATTTTAAAAGCTATGGGAACTGTGTAGTTTTACTGCTTGCCTAACAAACTGTTTTACAGTCAATCCTTGGAGCTTGTGACCACCCAAGGTTTTGGGAGGAGAGAATCAACAGCCAATCAGCACTTCAACGGAGATTGTACCGTCACCAAGAGGAACCCGAATCTGCATTTAAAAGGTACTGTGTTTTGTACCCCCCTCCTAATGTGCTTACAGTCGAGATGGTACCCCTCCCCTTTCCCAGAGACAGCTATACCATCAAAACCCCTAGACAGGGAGGGGAGTGGGGTATGTTCTGGAGTTTGATATCGGTGCCTGGACTGAAGCTGCTGCCTGTGCGAGTGAAGCCCCAAGTGTGCTCGAGCAGGAGTGAGTAGAAGTAAAATAACTGTTCTTCTAAATAAATTTAAAGTGCCATCTGTAAAGTTAAAGTGGGAGTGTGGGGTTACATGTTCATGACAGCAGACCCTGCAACACAGCCAGGCCAAATCTTGTTAGTCTGTGAGATACCATGTCCAGACTGTAATGTTTAGTGAATGTGTGGACAGTGCTCCATGTGGCAGCTGTACAAATCTCAGCAGCAGAAACACTTTGAAAACAAGCAATAGAAGTAGCCATGTCTCTTGTGAAATGACTACGGACCACTCCAGGAAAATCCTTACCACACTACCTTTAACAGAATGCAATACAATGTGCCAGCCATTTGGATAGGTACTGTTTAGACACAGGGGTACCCTCTTTCTCCAGGGGCAAACAAAACAAAAAAGCTGACAAAATGTTCTGCAGTCCTAGGTGCAGTTCACACAATATCTGAGAATTCTATGTTCAAGTGTATTGCAGAAAAACTCTGTTGAGCAAGCTCATTCACAAGGATGTCCTGGAGCATGTACACAGGCAAATACACAATACACATAATGAATAAACATAACAGCAAATAAAAGTGCAGTTTAGATCCATATGATACATAATACTCAATTAGGACATGACATGTAGGTATAAGATGTAAAAACCTGGGGGTGGGAAGCGTTGGAGGAGGAAAGTGTAGAGTCTACAGAAGAGAGAAGTTAAAAATAAGATGGAAGAGTTAAGAGATGAGGAAAAGGGGGGTATGAAGAGGGCTAGAGGGCTATGGTGAAGGAGAGAATGGGGAATAAATAAAGAGAAGAGAGATAAAGAGAAGGGGTCAACCAAGAGATAATAGGAAATTAGGGTAAGGGGGAAAAAGAAGAGGGTTAGAGAGAGTAGTGGGGGTGTAATAAAGGGGAAGAGAAGTAAGGTCAGGGAAATGTCATGAGGACAGATGCAGGGATCATTTTGGTTAGCCACCGTAGGCAAATTGAAGAAAAATGTAAGGTACGAAGGCTAGGAGGGTTCGATAGGGACTAGATCTGGTTCCAGTTAGTTGGGAGGGTGGGGTGGGGAATAATGGAGGGGATGGAGTTTAGGAACAGCTACAAGTTTCTTTTAATTTAGAAGCAGCTAACCTTTTGAAGAAGTTGACAGAGACAGTGCTGGTTAGTTTCAGTGAGGATTGAAGCTGATTCCAGATGGTTGGAAGGGCGGGCACTAAATATGGCACGTTTGCCAAAGGAGGTGCGAGTTCTAGGCATGTCGAGGAGGATAAATTCCGATTTTCTAAGTGAGTAAGCACTGCGGGAGATGCGGATGAGAGATGTTAGGTAGCTCTGGAGTTTGTTCAGGAGAAGCTTTAGGGTGCAGATACCTGCATGAAGCATGCGTCTAAAGGTAAGTGACATCCAGCCAACAGCTGCATACAGATCACAATGGTGGGTTCGATATGGGGAGTTTGTAATAAAGCTCAGAGCACGATGATAGAGGATGTCCAATATGTTTAGGTTAGTGATTGCAGAAGTGGTGTAGATTATGTCCCCATAGTCAAGAAGGGGGAGGAATGTGGCCTGGACAAGCCTGATCCTTGTCTCTAAAGGAAAGAGAGACCTGTTGCGGAAGAAGAAGCCTAGCCTGGCTTTTAATCTCCTGGAGAGGTCATCAAGGTGAACGTTAAAGGAGAGCTTGTTGTCTAACCAGATGCCAAGATATTTAAATTTGGAGATGACTTCCAATGGTTCACCTAAGGAGGTGACAATAACATTTTTGGGAAGGTCAAGGGGAACAGTAGAAGAGGTTTTAAGAGAGAAGATCATGGTCTTGGTTTTCTTAGCATTTAGAAGTTTGGCATTAATAAGATTGTATTCAAGCTGGGTAAAGTTGGCTTGGAGTACGTCCCTAACTTCGGACAATATAGAACCAGATGTGTATAAAACTGCATCATCTGCAAAGAAATGCAGATTTGACTTGGTTATATGTGAATCGAGATCGTTGATGTATAGGGAGAAAAGGATAGGACCTAAGATGAAGCCTTGTGGGACTCCCTCAAGAATTGGCAAGGAGCCAGAGAACAGGCCGCCGGCTTTGATTTTCTGAGTCCTTCCAGATAAGTAACTACTAAACCACTGGGTGGTGGATGGGGTGGCACCTATTTTGGTAAGGCTACTCACTATTAGATTGTGGTCTACGGTGTTGAATGCCTTACTAAGGTCCAAGAAGACTGCACCCGTGATCTTCTTAGAATCCATAGCGGAGACCCAGTCATTGGTAACTTTGGCCAACGCAGTGATGGTGCTATGATTAGGGTGAAAGCCAGATAGTGCTGGGTTTAAGAGTGAGTAGGTTTCAATGTGGTGTTTGAACTGAGTATAAATAAATTTTTCGAAGACTTTTGGGAGGAGAGGCAGTACATCCAAAAGTACAGAGTAATGCTCACCTTGGATTGGCATACTCCAAGTAGTGCCCCAGGAGGAGAATGGTTTGATTCAAAGTAAATTCAGACAGCACCTTTGGTAAGAACCTAGGATTCGTGCGTAAAGACACTCTGTCTTTATGGACAATCAAATAGAGAGGCTCACACATTAGAGTCTATAGCTCTGAAATCCTTTGAGCAGAAGTGATTGCAACTAAAAATAATGCTTTCCATGAAAAGGAAGCATAAACCACAGCTTGCAGCTGGCTAAAAAGGAGCCAAAGCAAGTTTCTTTTTTTTTTTTTAATTCTGTTTTTTCTGCCACCTGCCACCGAACCATCCACCCAGGTCACACACCCCTCCGTTTCCACTCCCACATTAGCCGCAACTCCCGGATACCACCTGGATTACCCCCCAGGGCAGGGTTGCAGCACCGCCCCAAGTGCCGCAGATAACGGGATAGGTCCGGGAGCCGGCCTGGGAGCTCATGAGGGGCAGGCATCATCCTGGCATCTGGCAGCTTGTTTTTTCCCCTGTAGGCGGGGCGGGAACGTGCAAGGACAACTAGCGTCTGTCCCGCCCCCGAGCTTGCTTGGTGTCGGTGCTTTGCGGGGCTACTCAGACTCTGCTGGGTGTCCCTACAGTGCCAAACCCTCCACCACCCTTCCCCTGACAAAGAAGAGCAATCGTGGGACACTCAATCCTTCTCCCCCTGGACAGCACTCCAATACTCAAAGTAAGCTTCTCTAAAATAAAATTCAAGTCCCAAACCAGAATGCATTTTTTATGGGAGATTTCATATATAATATATCTCTCAGAAAAGTATGGGGTACCTCTCACTGGGCAACCGTATGTCCATTCACAGGGGCATGAAAAGCTGAAATAGCAGCCAAATGCACCTTGAGTGAGGAATACTGAAGACTAGAGTCTGACGGGGAAAGCAAGTATTCCAGCACTGCACTGACCCGACAGGTATATGGATCCAACTGCTTGGAAGCGGCCCACAGTGCAAACTGCTTCTACTTCAAAGAATAGGTAGGCCTGGTGAAGGGTACTCTGGGAGGCACCAGAACATCAGCCACCTTGGGGGATACTCCAAATCATGCCATGACTATGTCTTTAGGAGCCAAACATGCAGATGTATGGACTTCAGGTCTGGATGAACCAGACACCCTTTGTCCTGTGATAACAGGCCCCTGCACAGTGGTAGAGGTACTGGGGGTTCCAGTGTCAACTTCTGTAGGGGTGGATACCATATCTGCTGATGCCATAGTGGAGCAATGAGGATGAGAGGCCCCTCCATCTTCAGTTTGAGTAGTGCCCTCTCTATTAGAAGAAAGGGAGGGAAGGCATACAGAAAGCTCCCTTTCCAAGAGAGGGACAACACATCTTGCCAGAAAACTCTAGGCCCTGGAGCGAGTGAGCAAAAATGTAGCAGTTTTGTATTGTGTTGGGATGCAAAACGGTCCAACTCTGGGTGACTCCACCTTGCGAAGAGGTTTTCCACAACTGCAGTCAGCAGTTCCCATTCGTGCACTCAGGACTGTGACCTGCTTAACTTGTCTGCTAAGACATTTTGGACACCTGGAAGATGCACGTCCGATAGTTCTAGGCTTTGTTCCAGAGTTCAATATTATACCCTCATTGTTCCCTGTATAGCGGATAGGAACGAGTTCCTCATTTGTAGATGAAATACGTCATCACATTGACGTTCATCTGTATTAACAGAGGACCTTGAGGCAGATGCTCCTGAAATGTCTGGAGACTGTATAAGACAGCTCTCATCTCCAGGACATTTATATGCAATCTTTTCTCCACCTGGGTCCAAGCACCTTGTGTCTGATGGGGTCTCCGGAGCACTCCCCACCTGAATCCTGAGGCATCCAAGGTGAGACTTGTGTTGGGCTTGGAATCAGGAATGGGACCCCTTTTAGTAAGTTGTTGCAGTCCATCAACCAAGTCAGCACTTTTCACTAGAGGGACATGACTACACCTGTTTGTCTAGGTCATTGTTCAGCTGGACCCACTGGACTCTTAAGGTCCACTGTGGGATCTGCATATGCAAGCGGGCCAGTGGCACAGCAACAATGGCTGTTACTATAAGTCCCAGAGGCAAAGCAAAATCCTGGCTGGGACACACTGATGGTGGTATATCATTTGTGCTTGAGCAGTGAGGCTTTCAGCCCTATCCAGAGGCAGAAACACACAGCCCTAAGCTGTGTCTAAGACTGCCCCTATGTACTGCAGTCTTTGACATGGGGTCAGTACTGACTTTGGCAGAGTGACTGTCACCCTTAGGTTGACCAATTTCCTGGTCTGAGTCAGGGTGTGCCTTAGCTACTCCCTGGAGTGGGCCTTTAAGAGTCACTCATCCAGGTAGGGGGAAACATACAGGCCTTCGCGGCAAAGGGTTGCTGCCACCACTGCCAATCATTTGGTAAAGACCTGTGGTGCAGAAGATAAGCCAAAGGGCAATACTCTGAACTGGTAATACTCCCATTCCAGCATGAATCTCAGATAATTTCTGTGATGTTTCCTGATTTTTATATGAAGGTAAGCATCCTTCGTATCTAGGGAGCATATCCACTCCCCCTGTTTGCAACAGGGGAATCAGAGTCTGCAGAGAAACGATATGAAACTTCTTGTACTCTGTGTAGAAGTTGAGGTCTCTCAGGTCTAGGACATGCCTCAGGTCCCCAGTCCACTTGGGGACTAGAAAATATCTGGAGTAGAGTCCTTTGTTCCTCTGCCTGTAAGAACAGGTTCTATGGCACGTTTGTGGAGTAAGGCCTGCACCTCTTTCCTCAATAGGGACATGAGTCCCAGGGGATAGGTTGAAACAGGTGGTGGATGATCTGGAGGGGTATCCTCCACTGTTTCAGATGAAGGGAGAGACGACCCCCCACCCCTGGGTGCAATGGTGGTTTGGGGGGGTGTATTGTTGTGAGTCAGGCTGAACTGATGGGGGAAACTCCACTGGCTCCACTGCCTGTTGGTGCTTTTGAATGGGCATGTAGAGGGGGAGGTGGACTGGCAAGGCTCCCACATCCTTACCTCTGCCTTGTGGTCTGTAGGCCTGTCTGCCACCTCTGGCAATGGGATGATGCAACTAATCCCTTCCCCTATCTCTGCCTTGTGTGGGGTACAGAGATTTCACTGATCTCGATGTTATCCTGGATGATTAAATGCCTCTTCAACATCATATCCAAACAGTTTGCTGCCTCTAAATGGGCTTTTGAAACAGCTTGCTGGCATCATTTGCAAAACCTGCTACTCTGAGCCAAGAATAGCAACTCAGGCAAATGCCCAATGACGCTGCCTTGGCAGGTGCATCTGAAACATCATAGGCTGAGTGGATAAAATTGTCACCCACTTCAGCCCCTGCAGTCAGGGTTTTAAATAACTAATTTCTGGCATTACCCAGCCTCAGGTAAGTCTGTGCTGCATCCTTGGCACTTCTCCACAGGTATTTAATCATGTGAACCTGGTAATCTGCAATACGCAGACCCAATAAGGCAAAGGCATAAGTGCGTTTTCCCATGACATCCAACCTTTTGGATTCCTTGCCTGAAGGGGAAGCAGCTCATGTGTTTATGTGTCCTGACTCTACTGTGGGTAGCCGCGATCACTACAGAATCAGTTTGTTTTTTAAATTAGTAGCTTTTGAGTTTTTTGTGCCCCAGTTTTCTCTCATCCCCATCTCCGCACGAACATGCGTGTGTGGAGGCACGCACACGTTGCACTTGAGACGCCCTTCCTTCATGTTGCTCCCTTCCACCTGTGCTGCCACCAGGTCTCTACCCGGCGGCAACGGAACGGGGGGGGGGGCAACAGCCTCCCTGGGAGAGGAGAGCTGCTGTGTGGTTGCTCAATCCAGCCACCCCCCGTGCCAGCTCCCTAGTGACCCGAGGTTGTTCCCAAACTCGGGTCGCCGGTGTGGCACAAGGTAAGGCGTCCAGCACCTCAACCCTTAGTGCCACCGGGCCGGCTCCACAGAATCAGTTTTTGGCTGATTTGCATACTAAGGCTTGTTAGATGGTACACAGTACATCTATCAGCCTTTCTAGGTATGGCTGGCATGTCATGTGGTCTATACCAGGTTGTATGTGTAGCATCCTCCAGAGCTGGGTATAATGGAGGAATGACAATGGATGGAGTTTCCGGGACATTCAAGAACATCAAGTTTTTCTTTGTAGCATTTTATTCCTCCAAAGTAAAATCCACAGCAGCCTGCATTTTCTGCATCATGGGTCAAAAAAGAAGGATTCCTCTGGGGTGCCCCGGAGTGTTCACCACAGAGTCCTCACTACAGAAAGATAAGGTGAAGCCGGTGCCAGGCAGATACTGTTTTTCAGCATATCCTTCCTCCTTCTCATAATCATCCTCCATTATGAGATCTAGATTATATTCAACCTCATCATCTCCCTGAATGACAGGAACAGAAGACAGTGCTGGTGACACAGGTGGCACTTGAGGAGGTCTCTTTTGCAGTGTGCTGGTCTGAAGCATTGTCAGGGACTGAGAAGTAGTAATTCCCGTCAACAGCAGAACAGGCTGCTCAGGTAAGCCTGGTAGTGCTGTATCATTTCTGAAAACAACACCAGCATTGCTTGTGCATAGGTAACACTTGTATTAGGAGTCCTGACTGTCAAAGTCAATGGCGGGTGAAGACCCAGTGATGATGACGACATACCATCCATCACAGACCCATCTGGTTGACAGTCGGGGGTGGGGGGCTGTTGTCACCGCCACTGAGGTGGATGATGGCAAGGTAGAAGGGTTACCTCTCGGCCGCAGCGGCAACCTGGATCTCATCGGGGTGGCATTTTCTTTGTCCCTATGCTTACATTTTTGGCTTTCTGAAGATGACTTTTCTTTTGATTTTGACAGCCGTGATTCAGTCGATGAGGCAGGTGACGCAGATTTTTTTCCTTCGTTTGCTTTTCCATTACTGCCAAGTTTTCTTCAGGAGGAACTTTTCCTGTGCTCCTTTCCAGTGCTGCCTGGTATCTGAAGCTCCTACAAATCTCACAAGTTTTAACATCGTGAGAGAGGCCTAAGCAGCAGACACACACCTCGTGTGTGTCATTCTTGTAAATCTTTTGTCCACATTCACAATACCGGAATACACTACAGTTACTTAAGAACTTACTGTAATAATAGATCTTTGAGAGGAGCTATTGCAGCAGACAATACCGGTAGGACTGAAGCCGTCTGGTGCCAGGACCACACAGAAAACTTCTAGCTACTGCAGCAGTCTACAGCAGGGGACTGCCCACCTATCCTATAAAAGGGGTGGTCCCTCAGACCTACCTCAGTTCTGCCACCAGAGATCCTGGCGCAGAAAGCAAAAATGGAGAACCGAGGTGGTTTCTCAAGGCCAAGGAAAAGCAGCGAAGCTGCAAAGGAGAAGAAGCACTCGGGGGAAGGAGGGAGGAGGGAGGGAAAGCAGTGCCTGCTGCAAGAGCTCCTCTCGAAGATCTACTGTTACATTAAGTTCTTATGTAACTGTACTATCATGCTCCGAGGGGGCTATTGCAGCAGGCAACACTGGTAGGACTGAGTTTCAAGCAGTACTGGAACTGACCTTTAGTCAGCTGGGAGGAGGCAAAAACAGACAGCAGAAGACCTTACATGAGAGAAGGCCCTGAAGGACAGCTAGTCCGAAACTGGCCCTGCGCCTGGAGGCAATGTCCAGACTGTAATACCAGATAAAGGTGTGAACTAAACTCCCAAGTGGCAGCTGCACAATGTCCACAGTGGATACATTTCTTAAGCAGGTGGTAGAGACAGTCATACCTGTATGCCTGCGGATGCCCTTAAACTAGCCATCTATAGCTCTGTCACCTCTATCATTGACTACGGCCTTGCCATCTATGGCTCTGCCTCAACAAGTGCCCTCCGCAGGATCTCAGTTTCTCTCAACAAAGCCTGTAGACTACTAACGGGTGCGGCCCGACAAACTCACACCTGTGACTTCTATGCACAGGCCAGCTGGCTACCCCTACTCAGCAGAATACAATACCAGACCTGCTTACTTACCAAAAAGATTCTCCTCGGTCTCATGCCATCTGATGTTAGCTCACTCCTTACTACCTACAGTGGCACTCAACAAACACGTGGTGCCCAATCTCTAACCTTTCAGGTTCCTAGATGTCGTACCTCCATGGGTCAGCGGTCCTTTATCTATAGAGCTGCTCAATGGTTCAATTCCCTCAATAAAGAAGCACTTTCCTCTACTACACTTGGACCCTTCAAAAGGAATCTCAAACTTTACCTCACCTCTGCCACTCAATGTGACTGCTTCTCTGAACAGAGATCTCTCTAAACACTTCCCAGCTCACTCATGTCTCACAGCCCGCCCTTTCCCAGTCTCATTCCCTCTGGCACCGGGCCTTCCTTGTGACTCCTTTCCTGCTTCGCATCTCCACTGGTACAAGACATTTTCCACCACCATCAGACAGTGGCCCATTAGCCTGCCAACTTCCTCTCCCGGTCGCAAGCCTGCAATACTAACTGCCTATGGTGCCCTCTATCTGTTATTGTTACCGCAGCCAGCTGCCTACCCAAGCTGCTCGTTATGTGAATATTATCTCAAAGTATGTTATAACTGAGTATCCTTATTTTTTCTTTTAGTTGTTTTGGTTGTGTATTGTACATTCTTTTACTACCTCTGTATGTATGTTGACCCTCATCCTTTGACGTGGAACCTTTGTAAGCGAGCAGTTTCTGCTCAAAGGTATTTGTAATCCGAGAATTTAATAAATAAATAAATAAAATACCTCTAGTAGAGTGGCCCTTAACTGCCCCAGGCAAGGGCTTGTCGGACTCACGGTAATAGTACACAATGCAATTTGACACATTTAGACAAACACTGTTTTGAAAGAGGTGCCCCTTACCTCTTAGGAGCAAACAAAACAAACCACTGTTCAATCTTACGAACATGCTGGGTGCGGTTAGTGTAAAAGCGTAGCACTCTGTGAACATCAAGGGTATGCAACAAGGCCTCTACCCGATTAGAATACTTAGGGAAATAAAGTGGAAGGTGGATGGACTGGTTTAACATAAACTCAGATACCACCTTAGGCAAGAACTTAGGGTTGTTATGCAAAGACACCCTGTCTCTGTGAAAAAACAAATAAGGCTCTTTACACATCAGAGTCTGAACCTTGGAAATCCTTCAAGCAGAAGTAACAGCAACTAAAAACAATGCTTTCCATGACAGAAAGCGTAGCTTGCAACATGCTGCCGGCTCAAAGGGAGACAGAGTAAGCTTTTCCAAAATGAAAAGAAGATCCCAAGGTGGGGACAGAGTCCCAAGTGGGAGGTTTAAAATAAAGAATGCCCCGCAAAAATGTGCGGGAGAGGTCCAACTGGGCAACAGCCTTGCTATCTATAGGTGCATGGTACGCAGAGATGGCAGAAGGATGCACCTTTAACAAAGAGTACCCCAGATCAGAGTCCTAAAGGGAGAGGAGGTACCCCAAAATCAGGTTCACCGAGCAGGTGAAGGGGTTCAAGTGGCAAGCTGTAGCCCAGAGGGAGAAGCACTTCCACTTCGTGGCGTAGGGAGCTCTTGTGGAAGGTTTCCTGGCAGTCACCAGGAAATCAGCAACCCTGGAAGAAACCCCAAGGTGGGTGATACCTAAGTCTGCAGGAACCACACATGCAGATGCAGAGACTTGAGGTCTGGATGGACCAGGATGCCCTGTTCCTGGGAGAGCAAGCCGGTGCACAGGGGCAAGGGAACTGGAGGTCCCACTGCCAGCTGGTGAAGTACAGGGAACCAAATCTGACGTGGCCAGTAGGGAACTATGAGAATCATCTCCACTCCCTCTTACTGAAGCTTGAGGAGAACCCTCTGCAGGAGCAGGAAGGGAGGGAGGGAAGGCATACAAGAACCACCCTTTCCAGGAAAAGAACAACACATCGTGCCAGAAAACTCCAGGCCCTAGATCGAGCGAGCAGAAAAGCGGCAGTTTTGCGTTGAGTGGGGATGCAAAAAGGTCCAACTCTGGACATCCCCACCTATCCAAGAGATCTTCGACCACCGGGGTCTGGAGTTCCCACTCATGTGCCCTCAACCTGGACCAGCTTAGATTGTCGGCCAGGGCATTTTGGATGCCTGGAACATGGACGGCGGAGAGTTCCAGGTCATGCTCGATGGTCCAGTACCAGACTCTCATGGTTTCCCAACAAAGTGGGTAAGAGTGAGTACCCCTCTGTTTGTTGATGTAAAAGACTCAGACATGTTGTCCATCTGCACCTGTAGTGTGCCTGGAAGAATGTGGGTCTGGAAGGCCTGCAGAACATAAAGAACTGTCCGCATCTCCAGCATGTTGATGTGGAGATGCTGTTCTGAAATGAAGCAAACTTCCTGGGTCTGGCAGCCTCCTAGGTGCGCTCCCCAGCCCAGCCCTGAAGCATCTATGGTTATAATCTGCTGAGGGGATACCGAGCAGAAAGGAATCCCTATCAGGAGGTTGGCGGAGTACTGTCACCACTCCCAAGGTCTGTCTCAATGGCTCGGAAACCAGCACTGGCTGTTCCAAATCAATCAATCAATCAATCAATCAAATCTTTATTCAGGCGAACATCATTGAGTAAGGCTCATTTACAAGATGGACTTGATAAGGTCAAGGTTCAATAGTTGATACACAACAGATACATCATACACTTTATAAGACAGTTCCATAATACAGAGGAAAATAACGTTTATAACACAATGATGTACAGTGAATTCACATGATAAAACTCGGTTACAGGAAAGTTAAGCTAAAATTTACAGTATATACAGTACATACATATCCTAATGGGGGCCATGGCAGACACACAACATAATGAATACTAGGATGGTGAAGGTAATATTGGGTGCCATAAGATGGGGGTGCCTGTCTGGAAGGAATATGCCATATATGGTTTGGAAGTGAGATTTGTGAGGTGACAATTCTAGCTCTAGCGGTAGCAACTGCATTTCTCTGTGAAGAAGACTGTACAATGCTGTTTAAAGGATGCAAATGGAATGATAATGGACAGTTTTAAGGATTTTGTAGGTGTTCCATGCTATAGCTAGAGAATAGCTGATTGCTGCCCTCCCTAGCCTGGTGTTGAATTTGGGCACTTTGAGCAGGATGATGTTGTTGCTTCTTAGGCATAGGAGCTAGGAATGGGCTGGGTGAAGCAGTCCAGGATATAGTTTGGAAGTTTTTTGATAAAAGCTCTGTAAATCCATAGTGCTACATTTCTGCTCCTTCTGATATGAAGGAAACCCATCCAACTGCATCATAAAGAGAGCAATGATGGGTATTATATGGCAGATCTGTAATGAACCTTATTGCTCTATGATATAAGGTATCCAACTTGTGAAGGTAGGAGATGGGGCAGTGACTATAAAGGAAGTCTGCATAGTCAACAACTGATAGAAAATGGCCTGGACTAACCTCATCTTTGAGTCTCTGTTAAAAGGGTTTTAATCTATAGAGAAGGCCAAGCTTTGTGCTAGAAGCTTTTTAACAGTTCTTCTAAATGATGAGTGAAGTCGAGTCTGCTGTCAATCCACACGCCTAGGTATTTGAAGTTTTCAACATACTCCAGATTTTCTCCAAGTATAGTGCATAGCTGGGGGAGAGTGATTGAAGAGGATGTGCTGGTGGAGTTTTGATTTGTGAACATCATTGCTTTACTTTTCTTTGCATTTAACAGAAGCTTTTTCTTGAGTTGCTGATGTTGTAACAAGGAGAATTCTGTTTGTAGGATTTCACGAGCAACTGTAGGCGAAGGGTTGCTGACATACAGCACAGTGTCATCAGCAAAGCGGTGTACTGAGGAATTGGTAAGGGTTGAATCAATGTTATTTATATAAATGGCAAAAAGGATAGGACCCAGAATAGAACCTTGGGGGACTCCTCTTGACAGTGGTTTTAATGGGGATAGGTCACCTTCAGCTTTTACCTGCTGTGACCTACCGGTGAGGTAGCATCTGAACCACTTAAGGGAGGGTGGATCTAGGCCAAAGAAGTGCAGGGATGAGAGTAGCAGCTCATAGTCCACAGTATCGAATGCTTTGCTCAGGTGCAGGAATACTGCACAGACATTATTCTATTTATCCAATTCGGTTTGCCAGTCATTTGTGACCTTGGCTAATGCAGTGATAGTGCTATGCTTGGCCCTGAATCCTGATTGAGCTGGATTTAAGAGGTTAGCATTGTCAAGATATTCCCTTAGCTGATACTCACTAATTTCTCCAGCATCTTGGATAGCACTGGTAGAATGGAAATGGGCCTGTAATTATTAAGATCCATAGGGTCCCCTGATTTTAGAAGGGGGACCACTTGGGCTGTCTTCCACAGTGTGGGAATAGAGCCAGAGTTTAGGGAAAGGTTAAAGAGGTGTGTTAGGGGGACTGCAAGTACATGGCACGCAATCTTTAGAAAGAAGGGGTCCAGAGAGTCTGCTCCTGCACTTTTTTTGGTATCCAGATGCCATAATAGATCCTCAACTTGTTTCAACAGTATAGGTTTGAAGCTAAAGGAAGAGTCAACTCTTTGATCACCAGTGTAGCGAGCCTAATTGTTCCCTCAGCAGGTTAGCTGAGAGGTGTCAAAGGCAAGGCCAGCCGTTGTGAAGTGGTTATTGAATCGTCCAGGATTTCCATTTTGCCAGTGATAGGGCCATAACTGTTGTGTAGTTGAGTTGGAAGGGGATTGTTAGCGTCCTGCCCCACCATACCCTTGATGGTGCCCCAAAACCTAGCAGGATTATGGTAGGAGGAGTCGAGCTCGGCCAGGTAGAAGGCAGCCTTTGCATCCCTAACTTTCTTGGTGCATCTATTCCTGGCTTTCCTAAAAATCATCCAATCATTTGCATTCTTAGTTTTTCTTGCCATTTTCCAGAGTTTGTCTCTCTCCAGCAGTGCAGCTTTGAGGTCAGCTGAAAACCAACGACAGGATTTGTTTTTTATTCGGATACTAGAGATTGGGGCATGGGTGTTGAGGGCATTTATTATAATGCTATTTAGCACCTGCTGAGCTTTTTCTACAGAATGTGCAAGATAAAACTCTTGCCAGTGTGGAGAGTAAGCTAGATCATGCAAATATCCTTTGATATTGATGTTTTTCTTGGATCTCCTTGTGAGGAATTTTGCAGGATTTGTTGTTATGCTGGTGGATCTTACCCCTGCGATGGGGCAGTGATCACTTATATCGCAGAGAAGCACTCCAGCGTGTGTGAATAGATGTGGTTTACTCACTAGCATGATATCAAGTAGTGTGCTGTTATTACTATTCCTTGCATTAATTCTAGTTGGTTCATTAATTAGCTGTGTGAACCCATATGTGTCACAGAATGGTATCAGAGGTGTAGCTGCCAGGGTGAGCCAGTTGAAATTCAGGTCACCTAGAATAATGACTTCTTCAGTGCTGGGCTTGACCAGGTTCTCCAGGTGGGATAAGAGCTTGTGTTCAGCAGAGGGGGGTCTGTAGCATCCAATTAGTTGAAAAGCTGCTGTATTGGGGAGAGAGACTTTTAGGGATAGGCATTCAAACTCCTTGGGCATAGATGTTGCAGCAATACAGGATACAGCTATACCAGATTTTGCATATATGGCTACTCCACCTCCCCTTGTTTGGCGATCAGCTCTGAATAGCTGATAGTTAGGTAGGTTAACATCCCTGTCTGCTGTGGTGGGTTTGAGCCATGTCTCAGATACCACGAGAAAGTCTGGCAAGGTATGGGCAACCCAGGCTTGAATCAATGTAAGTTTTTTCAACAGACTGCATACATTAATATGCAGGAAACTGAGGCCTTTAATTGAGGTTAGGTCTGATGGAGAGGTGATACATTCAGGAGGTCCAGGGTTGATTTCCACATTACCAATACAGAGCAATAGAAAGAGCAGGAGTTTCATGAGGGCTGCCAGTGATAGGGAGAGGGGGCTGTCTTTGGTCCTCCTTCTTTTATTCTGTTGCCACTCTTTTTTTGGGGTGCTCCCTGTGGGTTTAAGGAAATGTGTCGAGACACCAAGTAGCAGTTTGGCGCTTAGGCTTAGGGGGGATCTGTATAACCAGCAGTGGAGCCTTGATTGAAATACATGTGTGGTGGTATATGTCTCTTTATGGTGATTATACCCTGTAGTCGATGCAGCAATGGTAGAGCATATGTGAAGGGTTTGAGTGTCAGCCAAAGGGGATGGTTCAGAGAGACTGGGCGGATGGATCACCCTACTTTGTATGATAGGGAAATCTTCTTTGTGGAACCCTACGGCTGATAGTGAAAGGAGTATCAGAAGTAAACTCCCCATTCTGAAAGAGATATTGGTAGTTGGCTGTCGGGGAGTAGTGAAGTTGCTGGTTGGTTGGATCAGCAAGCCGGTGTGACTGTCTGTTGGTTTAGAAAATGCTGAGGGTGGGGAAGAGATTTGGGGAAGATGCCTATAAAGTAACACACGAGGGGAAGGGCGGGTGGGCAAAAATTTTGGCCTTTTCCGAGTGCTCCCTCGCTGTTCCTCCCGGCCTCATGTTCCCTGGTTCACAGGGCCACGACTGGCTGGCGGAGTGAAGCCCCGCGCCAGCTGGGTGCTGTGGGGTGGGAATTGCAGGCTGGAGAGAGACAGAGGAGGGTGCAGTAGTTAATAAAGGCAGAAACAAGCATTCCTGAGCGTCACTGACTAAATTTGCACAACAAAAGGACTGTGGGGAAGGGGGTGCTGTGGTGCCTCAGCGTCTGGCCCACTTTGCAAATGCAAAAAAGGAGCTGTAATTACAGTAAAGAGCAATAAAATGGCAATTTCCCCTTGCAATTGCAATAGTAGAAAACAGGACCTTTTAGGTAATTTACACAGTTTAAGGGAAGAAGAGTGGCACCTCAGCGTCTGGCTCACTGCTGCTAACAGGATCCAGAGATACAGCAGAGTTCAAACAAAAAACAACAGATTCCCTCTACAGATGCATCACAGATTGAAGACAGCTCTTTTTGGGATTTTGCAGTAGTACAGAGGAAAAAAAGAAAAGAAAATCAAGTCCCAGACAGATTTCGGCAAGGCAGGCTGAACCAGTGAAAGTCAATGGGGCAGGAGAGCCAATCGGCTGCTGTGCCTGGAGGAGCGCTCACTTACCGATTGGCTGCGCCTTTCCCCAGTGCTCCCTCGCTGTTCCTCCCGGCCTCGTGGTTCCCTGGTTCGGCTAGAGTGCCGCCGACCGCCCGCTGGCGGAGCGCAGCTCCGGCGCTCAGCTGGGTGCTGTGGGGTGGGAATTGCAGGCTGGAGAGAGAGACAGAGGAGGGTGCAGCAGTTACTAAAGGCAGAAACAAGCGTTCCTGAGCGTCACTGACTAAATCTGCACAACAAAAGGACTGTGGGGGGGGGTGCTGTGGCGCCTCAGCATCTGGCCCACTTTGCAAATACAAAAAAGGAGCTGTAATTACAGTAAAGAGCAATAACATGGCAGTTTCCCCTTGCAATTGCAATAGTAGAAAACAGCACCTTTTAGGTAATTTACACAGTTTAAGGGAAGGAGAGTGGCGCCTCAGCGTCTGGCCCACTGCTGCTAACAGGATCCAGAGATACAGCAGAGTTCAAACAAAAAAACAACAGATTCCCTCTACAGATGCATCACAGATTGAAGACAGCTCTTTTTGGGATTTTGCAGTAGTACAGAGGAAAAAAAGAAAAGAAAATCAAA
The DNA here is from genome assembly GCA_016271365.2 of Neoceratodus forsteri. Taxonomy (NCBI): domain Eukaryota; kingdom Metazoa; phylum Chordata; order Ceratodontiformes; family Ceratodontidae; genus Neoceratodus; species Neoceratodus forsteri. The sequence continues at coordinate 482,571,188 of CM028131.1, forward strand.
GTCCCAGACAGATTTCAGCAAGGCAGGCTGAATCAATGAAAGTCAATGGGGCAGGAGAGCCAATCGGCTGCCGTGCCTGGAGGAGCGCTCGCTTACCGATTGGCTGCACCTTTCCTGAGCGCTCCCTCACTGTTCCTCCTGGCCTCATGGTTCCCTGGTTCGGCTAGGGTGCCGTCGACTGCCCGCTGGCGGAGCGAAGCCCCGGCGCTCAGCTGGGTGCTGTGGGGTGGGAATTGCAGGCGATTGGCTGCGCCTTTCCCGAGTGCTCCCTCGCTGTTCCTCCTGGTCTCGTGGTTCCCTGGTTCGGCTAAGGTGCCGTCAACCGCCCACTGGCGGAGCGACGCCTGCACTCAGCTGGGTGCTGGGGTGGAATTGCAGGCGATTGGCTGCGCCTTTCCCGAGTGCTTCCTCGCTGTTCCTCCCGGCCTCGGTTACCTGGTTCTAAGATGCCGCCGATCGCTGGCGGAGCCAAGCCCCAGCCAGCTGGTGCTGGGGTGGAATTGCAGGCGATTGGCTGCGCTTTTCCCGAGTGCTCCTCGCTGTTCCTCCCAGCCTCATGGTTCCCTGGTTCGCTAAGGTGCCGCCGACGCCGCTGGCGGAGGCGAAGTCCGGCGCCAGCTGGGTGCTGTGGTGGAATTGCAGGCTTATTGGCTGCGCCTTTCCGAGTGCTCCTCGCTGTTCCTCCCGGCCTCGTGGTTCCCTGGTTCGCTAAGGTGCCGCCGACCGCCCGCTAGCGGAGCGAAGCCCCGGCGCTCAGCTGGGTGCTGTGGGGTTGGAATTGCAGGCGATTGGCTGCGCCTTTCCCGAGTGCTCCCTCGCTGTTCCTCCTGGCCTCGTGGTTCTCTGGTTCAGCTAGGGTGCCGCCGACCGCCCGCTGGCAGAGCAAAGCCCCGGCACTCAGCTGGGTGCTGTGGGGTGGGAATTGCAGGCGATTGGCTGCGCCTTTCCCGAGTGCTCCCTCGCTGTTCCTCCCAGCCTCGTGGTTCCCTGGTTCGGATAAGGTGCCGCCGACCGCCCGCTGGCGGAGCGAAGCCCCGGCGCTTAGATGGGTGCTGTGGGGTGGGAATTGCAGGCAATTGGCTGTGCCTTTCCCGAGTGCTCCCTCGCTGTTCCTCCCGGCCTCGTGGTTCCCTGGTTCTGCTAGGGTGCCGACGACCGCCCACTGGCGGAGCGAAGCCCCGGCACTCAGTTGGGTGCTGTGGGGTGGGAATTGCAGGCTGGGATCGTCAGTGCGTTGATCCCATTGAGCCCGAAGGGTCCACTGGGGAACTCTCATATGCATGCGGGCCAGGGGAACTGTGGTTATAGCCACTGCCATGTGCCCCAGTAGATGAAGAAATGCTTTGTCTGGAACCTGGCAACTGGAAGAGACCAGCCAGACCTGCGCTTTCAAACACTCTACCCTGTCCTCCGCCAGAAAAGCCTTACCCGGGATGAGTCCAAGACCGCTCCTATACACAGAAGGCTTTGGCTCAGGGAGAGACAAGACTTTGGCAGGTTGATGGTTATCCCCAAGAGCTGGAAGAGCCAAAAGGTGCCTCCCAGGGTCTGTAGCAAGTGATCCCTGGAGGGGGCTGTCAGCAGCCTATTGTCCAGGTAAAAAAACACATAAAATCCTTGTCTCTGCAGAGCCGCCGCCACCACTACTAGGCACTTGATAAGGACCCAGAGGTACCAAGGACAGGCCAAAAGGGAGGGCCTGAAACTGGAAATGGTTTCCCTGAAAGCAGAAACAAAGGAAGTGGAGGTGGTCTGGGAAAACCAGGATATGGAGATAGGCATCCTGCATATCCAGGGAACAGAGCTAGTCCTCCTGGTGAATGAGGAGCAAAAGTCCCTGGAGAGTCACCATCCTGAAGCACTTGTACTCTATGTAGAGATTAAGGTGGCTTTGATCCAGGATTGGTCGCAGGTCCCCTGCTTTATTGGGGACTTGAAAGAAGCGGGAGTAGAATCCTTTTCCCCTTTAACCGGGGGGGGGACGCGTTTTATGGACCACTTGTGCAGAAGCACCTGAATTTTGGGTTGGATGAGGGAGATGTGGCCTTGCAGGTAATGGGAGGGCAAGGGAGGGCTCTCTGGGGGGTCCAGAAACTCAAGGATGTGACCCCGCTCAATGATTTAAACACCCATTGATCTGAGGTTACAGTGCGTCACACGTCGAGGTATAGGGAGAACCGACCCCTGACTGCCTCCCCCAAGGCCTCTGCTGGAGGTGGGGGGTCAGACAGTGGAGCCGGGGGAAGGCAGAGTGGCTGAGGGTGCTCTGAGGGCCCATGGGGCAGTCGCTCCGGAAGGTGGGCTGGTCGCCTTGGTGTACCGACCTTAGGACCTTACCAGATTCCTGGAAGCAGGAGATGACGTCCTGGACCTCTCCCCCTGTCACAGAGTCACTCTGTGAAGTGTTATGTGCCCTAAAACTTCTTGTAATTGTCACTGCATTTAAAGCTTTCTGTGGTAGGAAAACCCCAATATGTAAAAACAATAACAGAAAACAGTGTTGGGATCTTGATTTAAATAGTGCAGTACAGCAAGCGGCAAAGCTTGGGGGGGGGGGGCTGAAGCTGTGGTGGGTTTCCCTATCTTCATTCCCTGCAGGTCGTTATAGGTTCCTTGCTGGCTGTCCTATGAAGCTGTGAGTGTGCGCACTGTCACACAGAAAAGGCGCTGTATAGTTCAGCCATTTGTGTGCTTTTAAATGTGCATTCATGAATGTGCTTTAAAACCATGCTTTGTCTCCAGATTTATTTCTTTATTTTAAAAGTCATGGTCCTGGTATTAGGAAGTGATAGTAAAGGAGTAGGAAACAGAAGATTAATCTAGCCACATAAAAAAAACTAGAAAGAAGCAACACTTTAATGTGGTTGCTCTATATCAGTTTCTCTATTTTTGCTGTGCCCTTGTGGTTTCATTTCCTTAAGTACACTGACTTGTTTGGGGTAATGGTTTTAGGCTTTGTGTAGCAGGCTGTAAAGCTGATTTTAAAAGGCAGATTATTTTGAACTACTTCCTGCTTGAAGTCCGTTAAAACATACAGTAGATTAAAACTGCTCGAGTAATAACAAAACACAGAGAGGCATGTTTGAAATTACCTGTTTTTGTGTTTAAGTAGGTTTGGAAAGTGCTGCTGCTTCATGTCTGCCCCAAGCCTCAGTGCTCTATAGTGCTGTCCGGCCATAACTTAACCCCTTATATACTGCTACAGTGATTGATGGGTGGTGCTTCAGGGGATGTTTAAAATAAACAATGTTTAAAAGCTGTTTAAAATAAATCTGTTAGACTGTATAGTTATTATTATGTATTAGATAATGAATACAGTGATCCTAGTAAGTTTAAAACAATTCTAAATGAATTTAATAAGTTAAATGTTAATGGGCGGAGTTAGCTCATCACATGATTGGTTTCTTCTGTATAAAAGGACTGTTCTTTGGGTTGTGAATTCAGATAGGTTTTGGGTCTGGAAGGAGACTCCAGGGAGCACTGCGAATTGCTCCAAGATCTTGGATTAAACTATCAGTAATCTTTGATTTCCACTGTCGTATCAGTTCGCTGTAACATATGTGTCCTGATTTGAGTTAACTTTTGAAGAAGAAAAATAAATTTGAAAACTTAAAGACTGTTCGTGTGTCGGACTACCAATATTGTCCACTTGTTCACCTGTGCCCTACCACACCCCCAAACAATATCCAGCCCCGTAAAAGGGTCACCCATGATCTTGGCCTGAACATACGGCGCAAACCCGGACACCATGTGCTAGGAATGACTGTGAATGCAGACTCCTGCCACTGCTCCACATTTGGCAGCATCAACAGTGCCGTATGCTGCTCTGAGTACAAGAGTGCCTACGTCAGACCCAGACTTAAAAAGCTGGGCCGACTGTGTTCTGGTGGAATCATAGTAAAGGGCTGCCACTAAATCCCTTGCCTGCTCTCAAATGGCATTCTGGTACTGCACCATATGGGCTTAATAGTTCTGGGCCCGAATGGCCAGTGTAACACACCCACTTGCTCAACTGATCTGGCTGGCGGGATGCCTTGTCTGGAGGATGGGTGCTTAAATGTTTGGGCTTCTTAGTATGGTCATGGGCAGCATTCATGACCACTGAATTGGCCGTGGACTTTTCACCATAGAAAAGCTTACCCACTGGCACATGGTAGAGGTGGTCTGCTTTCTTAGCCAAGGCTGGGATGGAAGAAGGATGATTCCACGTTGCCTTGGTAACATCATCATATGCCTCGATCAAAGGGGGGACCCACCAAAGGAAGGGTTTCGGTCTTGCACGTGTAAAGTGCCAGGCGATGGCATTCTGGGTCAAGTTCCTCAGTATCCCATCCCATGAGGGATTGGATATGGTGCATCACATCCATGAAGGAGGGATCTTCTGGGGGAGACTTGGGGGGCTCTTTAGCTTACCCCTGAGTATCAAAGGAGTGCCAAGAGCCATCCAATGACTCTGAGGAGGAGGAGGAATCATTTCCCGAAGAGACACTATCTGGGATTGGCGTCGGTGAGCGACGGTCCTCCGTACGTGGGAGGAAGGTGCCGGTATGACCCCCAGAAGTCCCTGTAGTACAGGAGTGGCTGGGTTGCACCTGGTCTGGGTCCCAAGAAGGGGGATCCCAGGAAGGTGGAAAGGGTGACCTCCTAGGTGTGTCCTTGTCCTTCATAAAGACCCACCAGGCTGTGAACAAGGCACTGTAATCCACCAGAGGAGGATGGTTATACAATGGATAATAATGATATTGAGGCGGAAGGTACTGGTACGTCAGTGGGGGAGGTGGCATAGGGTAACCTGGCATTGGTCCAGCAGGCATCGGCTGGGGTTCTCTAGGAGAGCCAGCAGACAACAGCTGAGGTGCAGACTGGGGCAGCGGTGACAACAGTTAAGGTACTGTTGGTGTCGGCATCAGTGCAGCAGATGTCTGCCAAGAAGGTGAAGGCTGGTGCCAGTCTGGAGAAGGAGCCAACATAAGCCCCAGATTACAGGCTGGTGCTTGTGAAGGGGAGCTCCTCTGAGACAGGTGCAGAGGCATCCCCTGTGTTAAAGAGGAGGCGAGTGCTTACTCTGGGCAATGCCTGGAAGGGCTGGCACCTGGCGAAGACCCACCGCCAGAGGAGCCAACCCATGGGGATTAAGGGCCTGAGTGTCAGGGGCTGGAAGACAGAGGAAGAAGTCCGCTGCCTGTGACAGAGATGAGGGTGGGTGGCAGGGCCACTGGCAACCCAGAGGGAATAAGGGCTGTCTGAGGCCAGAGGGGCCCACCTGACCCCAAAGCGGAAGCCGGTTTATGCAGCGACTGCGAGCGAGAAGCTGACTGATGATGGTCCCAGTGCTTGTGCTTCCTGCTAAACTTCTTCTCCTTCTGGGAAGAAAAAGATGAAGCCCCGGAGGCAGAAGAACTTTTATCCTGAAGCTCATTCTCCATTACGGCTAATTTCTGCTGCAGCAAGTGTCTCTGCAGTGTCTTCAAGCAGCTTCTCTGTGTGGCCTGGTTGAAGTCCTGGCAGTGCTTGCAGGCCTTGGTGTTGTGGTTGGGGCCTAAGCAGAGGAGGCAGGAAAAGTGGCCTTCCTTGGTAGGTATCTGCTTAACCAGGCACATTTTGTAGGCCGGTTGGAAGACGAAGCTGGAGCAGAAGACAAATAAAAAGGAGAAAAACACCAAAATTTGATGTTAAAGACACTGTAAAAGAAATAAATCGTGGGTAAGGCGTGAAGAAAATGGCAGCTGACTGAAGCAGGGGTCTGTGGAGGTCCAACGTGCACGGGTCGATGGTGGGAAAAGAACTGGGGTATGCCTGGGGGCCCCCCCTTTTATAGGATAGGAGGACGTCAGCATGCTGACGTTGTTGAGGGTGGTCCCCCACTGTAGACTGCTAGCTAGACGTTTTCCATGTAGTCCTGGCGCCTGATGGCTACAGTCCTACCAGTATTGCCTGCTGCAAGAACCCCCTTGAAGCAAGGTCTTTCATGGTTCTGTGCCAAAAATCGCTTAATTAGTGATTGTTTAAAGATTGGAAAATAATAAATGATGGTTAGCAGTCGACATTTCCATGGCAGGTCCGACGAGTATGATCAACGGTGGGAAAAGAACTGAGAAGAGATCGGGCCGCCCACATTTATGTAGACACTGGCACATGACATCTTTGTGGGCAGCTCCTGGCTTGCAAAACTTTCCATGTCGTCCCAGCACTGACGTGGGTATAGTTCCAAAGGTGTGGCCTCGTGAAAGAGATATCCTCGAAGAAGATCTGAAAAATTCAAAGAAAAAATTATCACGATTGGTTCTCAGGTACAAAAAATAAACAAATAAACAAGTGTAGCCCGGAACCAATCACTACCTGAATCGGAACAAAGAATGAGCACAAATGGATTGACAAACTGTTTTACTCACAAAACCAAGCATTTACAGTAGAACGAAATCTAGGTCACTAAGTCTGTACTGCAGCTGAAAATGATCTGGCAGTTGAGGCTCAGGGGTAAAGTGATCGGTGCTTGGACTGCTGCAAACTACTCTGATGTTCAGGGGCAGAGAGCACACATAGGCTATCTGCTTAAAGTGACAAGCAAGTGAAAACACTGATGTTGTTAGAACTGCTGTGTCTGCTTGGACATGGCAGACAGTGAGCTAAGCTGTGGCCTGGGCCTAGGCATCCTAAACATATCTCGTGTGTTACCAGAAAGGCAGGTGCAACATGGAGCTTTCTTTCAACAAACTCATCTTTTTAAGAATATTTGGTTCAGGTTAGAAACATAAAGAGACAGGATAAATAGATTACTCACTTTTAACCGTAGTTCTAGGAGTGGTATGGCCAGACGTCTTTAAGCTAAGCTCCTCCCACCACCCAGGAGACAGATCCCCCGACTCTGCCCCATGATGTCAGACCTTGCATGCTTGAAGCAGGGATCCATGTGTCACTTGCCTGGAAGGCCGAGTGGGTTGTGTGGATGTCAACCACAGGAGAAATTCCTTCATACTTACCGACATTTCCTATTCTGTTACCTCCAACATTGTCAATGGGGAGTCAATACATATGGGTAACGAACACCCCTACTGGGGTAGTGGCACAGCCCAAAGCTGTCAAGCAGCGTAGAACCTTGGGCACATGAGCATTCCGAGATCACTAATTCTCCAGTCACATTTGGCCAAGCAGTACCTATATACATCCATATAACCATTTATCTCCATGTTGCCAAGGTCAATGAACTCTCTCCTTAACCTATCACCAACAACTTGGACATGTACTCTATATAATCAATGACATTATAAATGACTGACCTACCCCATTCTGGAGAGCTGCCTTATGGAGTCCTGCCCACCAACTGTTCTGGCATGTCTCTTAACACTTTCAACCACTGATCCTTTGACAGGGTTGGTATGCTGCTGATCACACTTATAATATACATAAGTTTAAACAGCCATAACGTCGAGCGTTAAGCACTAACTTGTAATGGTGAAACACTGCACAATGCTCAAAAATCGGATTCTGTTAACCTGCATGTCTGTAAGTCCAACAAAAATATAAACGTTTTCATTGTCAGCAGACAATTCCAAGTAACCAGCAATAATCACGTTCAAATCATCTTTGCTGAAATCCAGACTCCTTAGATATATCGGCCAATATTCTCCAACAAAAGTCGGAGGCTCCCGGGAGAGGCCCCACTGACAATGTTGGAGCTAACAGAAAAGGATATTGTGGTAAAAGTATGAAGGAATTTCTCCTTTTTGTATCGCTCCACGATGTCAATATGGAGGTAATATATGGATTCTAAAAAACAACACCCATTCCCAAGCTGGGCAGGAGGAAATACTTTCCCATATATAACCCATAAGGGCAACATATAATAATTACCTGCTAACCACCGCCTGTGAAACTCTGTGACCGAGTGGAGCTCTGAAAATCCAATCTGTAGTGCTTAGTAAAGTATGAATGGAGGAACACACTGCCACTTTGTGTAGCTCCAACACAGATGCCTCCCTTGTCTCTGCCCAGGATTTAACAAGTGCCCCAGTGGAGTAAGCCTTGAAGAGAGCAGAAGGCTTCTTCCTCTCGGCCGCATATACCTTAGTGATGCAAGCCCTTACCAACCTAGCCAAGGTGGCCTTGGAAGCTCTCTGACCCTTCTTAGCCACTCTAAAAAGAACACTCTCGGATTTCCTGAAATGTGCTGTTCTCTTTAGGTAAATCCAGACTGCCCTGTGCAAATCTAGCTTATGCAGTTCATTCTCTTTTGGATTTGCTGGCTTAGGACAAAACGATGGTAGGTAGATTTCCTGATTTAAAGCTGTCAGGATCTTAGGCACAAGACAGAACCATCTTCCCTACCACCTTTTCCTTATGCATGATATGGTAAAGTTCTTATTGAAACAGTGCCTGAAGCTCACCAATGCTTCTGGCTGAGCAAACTACAGTTAAGAAACACACCTTCTATGAACGGATGTCCAAACGCACTGACGAAGAGAGATTTGAAAGGCGCCCTACAAAGAGCATTCACTACCAGGTTAAGGTCCCATGGGGGTACCAGAGATTGAAACAATGGTCTGCTTCTGCTGACTGCCCTAAGAAAATGGATAACATCCACACTGGTTCTCAGGGAGAAACCCATGGGAGTTCCCAGGGCTGCCCCAGGAGCAGACACCTGGCATCTCAGGGTGCTCAACACGAGACCTTCGTCTATCCCTGCTTGCAGGAAATTCAGTATCTGTGGGACCATAACTTTAGAAAGTACAGTTACGTAAGAACTTACCGTAACAGTAGATCTTCGAGAGAGGCTCTTGCGGTAGGTAATTACATATAGGACTGACGTCGGTAGGCGGCAGGACCCCACGGAAAAATTTCTAGTTAGCAGTCCCTGGCCAGGGACCGCCCCACGTCAGGTGACTGGCGTCAGGAGACGTCGGTATAAAGGGGCGGTCCCAGATGCCCGCCTTCCAGTTCTTTCCTGCCACAGGCCAGAAAAGGCCGGACGAGAGAGGAGTGGATATTTCCCTCACTGGAAAAGGAGCTGAAAAAGCCTAGGGGAATGGAGGGCTGGAAGGTATTACTTACTGCAAGAGCCTCTCTCGAAGATCTACTGTTACGGTAAGTTCTTACGTAACTGTACTATCTTACTTCGAGAGGGCTCTTGCAGTAGGTAATTACATACAGGACTGAATCCCAAGCAGTCTGGAACAAAGAGAGGCACCGGGAAGAGGAAAACTACTCCAAAAAGCAATTCTAGCTGTGCAAGCCTCACGATAAGAGGCCTTGCAAGACAGACAGCCTGAAGCCTGCTCTACGGCGAGAGGCAACATCTAAACTGTAATGTTTAGTAAAGGTATGGACGGAAGTCCAGGTGGCGGCAGCACAGATGTCTGCCGCAGACACATTTTTGAAACAAGCCACTGAGGCAGCTACTCCTCTGGTGGAGTGGCCTCTTACTTGACCCGGGTGGGTCTTGTTGCATTTGTCATAACAGAAAGTGATGCAATGAGCCAACAGCATTGTCTTCCTTTTTATGAGCAAAAGAAATGAACAGTTGATCAGTCTTTCTGAGATCCTTCGTCCTGTTGGTGTCGTATCTCAGAATCCTGTGAACATCCATAGTATGTAGTAAATACTCCCCATGATTAGAGTACTGTGTGAAAAAGGCGGGTAACTCTATGGACTGATTTAGAGTAGATTCCGCTACTACCTTAGGGAGAAACTTACGGTTTGTGCGAAGAGCAACACGTTCCTTGTGAAAAATCAAGTATGGAATTTTACACATCAGGGCCTGGAGCTCGGAAATTCTCTGAGCGGAAGTAATGGCCACCAGGAAGAGAGTCTTCCACGAAAGGAATTTCAATTCTGCGGAAGCTGCCGATTCAAAGGGAGGCAGAGTAAGTTTCTCGAGAACAAAGTTCAAGTCCCAAGGGGGAGCAAGAGTACGTATCGGGGGTCTCAGATGGAGAACCCCTTTGAGAAAGGTTTTAGAGACCTCCAATTGAGCAAAAGTCTTGTCTGCAAAGGGGACATGATAGGCCGAGATGGCCGCCATGTGTACCTTCAGAGAAGAATGACTGAGACCCAGGTCAAACAGATGACGTAGATACTCCAGCAGAAGCCCCGCTGAACAGGAGAAAGGTTCCACGTTCTTGGAAGAGGCCCAGATAGTGAATCTCTTCCACTTCATGGCGTAAGTGGATCTAGTGGAGGGTTTTCTAGCCTCCACCAAAATCTCCGCCACTAGGGGAGACACCCCAAAACAGGATTGAGCTAAGTCTGCAGGAGCCATGCATGCAGCTGAAGAGATTTGAGGCCTGGATGGACTAGGGTCCCCTGATCGTGGGTCAATAAACCTCAAGATAGAGGAAGAGGAAGAGGATGATCCTCTGAGTATTGTTGTAGAAGCGAGAACCAAACTTGCCTGGGCCAGAAAGGAGCAATCAGAATTATTCATGCCCCTTCTGAAGCTAGTTTCTGCAAGACTCGTGGGATAAGTGGAATTGGGGGAAAGGCATAGACGAATCTGTCCTTCCAGTCTAGAGACAGAGCATCTCTCCAGTAAGTGCCTCGCTCTGGAACGAGCGAGCAGAAGACAGGAAGCTTTGTGTTTAGAGGGGATGCGAACAGGTTGACCTGTGGTGTTCCCCAAAGTCGAAAGATATTGTCTAGGACCCCTTGGTCCAGTTCCCACTCGTGAGTCAGAGCAGAAGAGCGACTTAGCTTGTCTGCCAGGGTGTTGTCGACTCCCGGAACATGAATTGCCATCAGATGAAGGTCGTGTTGTGTTGCCCAATCCCAAACTCTCATTGCTTCCCTGCAAAGAGGATAGGACCGAGTCCCCCCTTGTTTGTTGATGTACCAAACCACGCACATGTTGTCCGTCTGGACAGCTAGGTGGCCGGGCAGGATGTATTGGTGAAGGGCTTGGAGAGCGTACAACACTGCCCGAAGCTCGAGCACATTGATGTGGAGATTTTGTTCAAGCTTGGACCAGGAGCCCTGGGTCCGATGAGGGCCTAGATGGGCTCCCCAACCTTCGCCCAAGGCGTCTGTGGTTAGAGTCTGGGAGGGGGGAGGAAGAAAGAAAGGAACTCCCCAAAACAGGTTCTCTCAAACCATCCACCACTGCAAGTCTCGAAGAATTGGCGAGGAGACTAGAACTGGGTGATCTAAGTCATCCACTAACTGATCCCACTGGGAGCAGAGAGTCCATTGAGAAACCCTCATGTGGAGTCGAGCACAAGGAACTGTTGGGATAGCAGCCACCATGAGCCCGAGAAGGCGAAGGACTGACTTTCCACAGACCCGCCTGCGGCCAGACAGCAGACCTATCTGAGTCTGGAGGGTGGAGGCCCTATCTGGTGGCAGGAAGGCCCTGCCTGTGGTCGTGTCTAGAATCGCCCCAATAAACTGTAGTCTCTGGGATGGGATCAGGTGAGACTTGGAATGGTTGATGGTAATACCCAGGCAGACAAAAACCTGCTGGGTAAGGGTGAGGCAGCGCAGAAGTTCCTCCCTGGACGAGGCCACCAGGAGCCAATCGTCCAGGTACAGGAAAACCTGCACCCCCCTGGTACGCAGGTAGGCCACCACCACTGCCAGGCATTTGGTAAACACTCAGGGCACTGAGGATAGGCCAAACGGGAGTGAATTGAATTGATAGTGGTCCCCCTGGAACGCAAAACGAAGGTATTTGAGGTGAGACGGGCGAATGGAAATGTGCAGGTAAGCATCCTGCATATCCTGGGCACACAGCCATTGACCCGGCCGGAGGAGGGGCAGAAGGCTCTGCAACGAGAGCATCCTGAACCTTTTGTATTCCACAAAGAGATTCAGGGAACTGAGATCCAGAATTGGCCTGAGATCTCCTGTCTTCTTTGGGACCAGGAAGAAATGGGAATAGTAACCTGTCCCTTGCAGATGAAGGGGGACGGGTTCTATTGCTTGTTTCAGGAGAGCTGAAATTTCCTCCTGGACCCAGAGAAGGTGTTACCTTGAATACGACGACTTTAGAGGGGGGTGGCGAGGTGGTTTCTGACGAAACTCTATCGAGTGTCCTTCTGCGATGAGCTGGAGCACCCAAGAATCTGATGTTATCCTCTCCCAGCCTGGAAAGTGGAGGGAAAACCTCCCTCCTACCGGTTCCTCTGGGGAGTCCGGAGGCTGTGGGAGAGGGAAGGAGTCAGGTGGTGTGGGGCAGTGCCGCAGCTGAAGCACCCACTGTTTTTTTGGGTGGGGGGGGTTAGCAGCTGTGGGGGCCCGGTGTTTTGTGGCCCGCCTTCCCTGGGGTTTCTCCTTGGGCCGATTCCGTTTGCAAATGGGACGGCACTGCTGCTGGTGGGGGCGGTACATGGAGTCAACAGGCTTCAGTGCCATGCCATTCTCCTGCAAATTGGTGATGATGTCCTTGACATCACTGCTAAAAAGCACCGCCCCCCGTTAGGGCGCTTCCTGATAGCGGATTGCATTTCCGGGACCAACCCCGACACGCAGAGCCGGGCGCATTTACGCAGTTTACCGCGAAGCTGAGCTCCATCCAGCAGCATCCACTGCATCGTAGGTCGCACGAAGCATGTGTCGACTGGCCAAATGTGCAGAGCGGACAAGATCAGCCAACTCCTGCCTGACTTGGGAGTCTGGCAAGGAGTCCAGTTTGGCTTCCACCTGAGTCAGAATGGCCTTCTTGTAGTCCCCCATATGGCAGACATAATTCAGGGCCCTAATCCCCAGCGTGGAGGAAGCAAAGATCTTCTTTCCATACTGGACCAGAAGGTGGGATTCTTTGTCAGGTGGTGACAAGCTGAGGTGTTTTGGGTTGGCCGATCGGCCGTGAGCGGCACTAATCATGACCGAGTCGGCACAAGGGTGAGAGTCTAGAAAATCAACGACCTCAGGAGCCTGGTATAGCCTATTCGACTTCCGCGGAAGTGGGGCTAGAACCGATGGCTGTTTCCATATGGTGGTGACGAGGTCGGCATGAGGCTCTATCCAGGGTGGCACCAAGGTAGGAGCTGTCACGGGCAGATCCAGATGCTCAGCGAGTTTCAGACGCTGAGGATCTGGTTCCAAAGAGTGCCACTGATGAACCTCCTGGATTTTCCTTAGCAACTTCATAAAAGAAGGATCTTCCGGAGGAGACTTCAGAGGAGTCCTTGGCCTGGGCTTCGACGGACAGCGTGGCTCATCGTCCCTTTCGGAGCAACCATCAGAGGAATCCAAGGAGTCCGAGGGTAAAGAGGAGGAGTAAGAGGAAAAAAGACTCCCTTTCCCGACCAGGGGGAGGAACAGACCCCTTGGGAAGCCCTCGGGGAAGCGTGTCCTGCCTCTCTCTGGACCCAGACGGGAGAGCCCTGGAGTCCGGAGGTGGTGAGGGAGTGTGCTGCCTTGGACGTACGGGAACCTGAGATGGCACCGTCATCGGTAGGTGGCTCTCGACCTCCCTGGTAAGCTGAGCCTTGGCCTCAGCCCACCAGGAGGCCAGAGTCTCCTGCAAGTCCACCGGCGGCTGTGGGGGCAGAGGAGGAGGTGGGGGATAAGGATACGGGTTGTACCCATATGGAGAGTATCCAAAACTCGGCTGCGGATAGCCCGGCGTCAGGTACTGCGGCGTCGGAAAGACCGGCATCGGGTACTGCGGCGCCGGATACTGTGGTCCCGGGTACATCGGCGTTGGATAGGACAGAGGATACCCGGGAGCCAGAGGAGCTGCTGGAGCAGACGGCCTGGCCGGCGGCCTCACGGGCGGCTCCAAGTTGGAGGGCCCGGAGGGTGGAGAGCCCGGAGGTGTGGCGACATCTGGAAGCGGGATGTCGGCCGGAATCGGAAGAACCGAATAGAGCATATACAAACGCAGAAAGCACAAAGGCACAGCTACGAAAGTTCCAAAAACTGGATGTCTATAGAAAGACGCCAAAGCTACTCGCCATACACACCGCATACACCCACAGGGTCTCCACATGGAAATGACGTCACGCATACGTATCAACCAATCTGTGGTCTTCTTCAGAGCATGACAGGTCTCCATATCCCTTTCCTTAAATAAGACAAAACTTAAAGGGAAAAAACAAATTATTGTTCACTAATGGCAAGCTACCATAAACTTTAATACAAAATATAGAAAGAAGTATACGCTCTATTCGTTCCAGCAGCAGCAGCAGTTGAAGCTGAAAGTTCTGCACACGCTCATTTTGAATCCATCGTCGACGACGCTGCATGTACACATGCTACTCCCCACTGCTTATTTCTTGTGACCTGCCCTTCCCCATATGGATTTGGGTATACCTGTATGGTGAAACAGAATTCTTTGGTAAGACCAAACCTTTTTATTTGTTCTGTTTGTTACTATGTGTGATGCATTCAAAAATATTGTGCTGACCCCACATTTTTTCAGTCTGTGTTTGTGCAGAATTATCAGCTCCTGGGGTAATTGTGCACTTCCCTGTTTCTTTCAGACCCCTGTTTCCATGTATTTTGGATAACTTCTGGCTTCATATGGTTACAGAGAAACCTTTATTTTGGACTACCTAGATTCAGCTCACTATCCACATTAAGGCAGACTCCTAGCAGTCCTCTGGCGGAGAAGGGAGTAGGCAAAGCAAGGACCACAGATAGGCAAAAAGAGACTTAAGGACGGAGAACCCAAACTCAACACTGCAAGGACTGAGCACATTGATTCTGTAGTGAGATATGAACATGTGTGCACCGGACCAGATACAAGCCCTACCAAGTTCAGAAATGGGGATGCACCTGGCAGCAGCAACAGAAGCAGCAGTATATGTGGTGGAGTAAGCCTTCAACCACTTGGGCGACTCCTCCCCAGCCAATCTCTACTGCACATCAATGCAGGAAGTGATCCGCCGGCCAACTGTTTGCTTTGCTGCTGGTCAGCCGTGGATGGCTTCTGTGAATGCAACAAACAGCTGACGAGCCTCAGTGCAAATGCCTGCCATGCGCTCTCAGTAAGACAGCAATGCTCTACAAATGTCTGTTTGCTTGGCTTCCAAAGCATGCAGCTCACCCTCTGAAATGTGTGACTATGGAAAGAAGTTTGAAAAGAAGGTCGAGTGAATGAGCACATGGTTAAAGTGAAACACCAAGATGACCTTAGGCAGGAACTTCGCATGAGGAGATAGGATGGTCTTTTTTTTTTTTTGTTAACTCCATTTATTCTCCCACTCACCAGAACTCTCTCAGGCATTCCTCTGTCGCCGACCTTCTTCTACCACCCTGTCTGAAGCTGTCTTCTCCAGGAAATAGGCGACTGACACTCCCCCTGGCAACCCGGTCTGCCAACCTGGGAACTCATTGGCGGACCAGGGCATACAGAGGGGGATCGGTAGAGCTGCCGATTCGAGCCTGACCATCGGCGTGTGAAGGTGGGGGCCCTGGAGGGCGCAGTCGCCTATCTGGGAGAGGGGTGTTCTGCTGTTGGTTTCCCCAGGAGTGCAGCGTGCAATGACGCCTGCGCACAGCTGTCCTGCTGGCGTCTGCCGCACTCCTTCCCTTACATCTGCTGGTGTGCCTGCAGTGCCCCCAATCTCCATCGGGGGCCAACAGGACAGCGTGCGACCCTAGATCCCTCCCCAGGGAGAGGAGAGCTGTCCTCTGGTCGCTCCATACTCTCCCTCCCCTGCCGACCCCTGGCCACTCTAGTCCGTCTCTGAACCCAGGTCACCAGCATGGCATGAGATGTGACGTCCAGCACCTCAACTCTCAGCGCCACCAGGCTGGCTGATAGAATGGTCTTATCCTTGTGGAAAACCAGATATGGCACTGGAGACTCTGCAGATAGCACTAGGAGCTCACTCACCCCTCTGAGGTAATAGTTACTAAAAATGCAACTCTCCACAACAAATATGACATGTTCATGGGTTTGAATGGTTTACCCATGAGCTTTTACAGCACCAGCAGTAAGTCCGAAAGTGAAAAACACTCTTGCACCAATGTGGTCAAGTCCCTTAAGAAATTAACCAACTAGTTTATCTGAGCCCCCATCGGCATACCAGTTCTTTCATGGTATGCTGAAATGGTGGCCAGGTATACCATCAGGGATGTGGCTCACAACTCCAGTTATGGCAGAGACCAGAGGTAATCCAGGATGCATATGACTAGACAGGCACAGGAATCAGTGCCCGGTCAGAACCTGGAACTCTAACCACTCAGGAACCAGGCGGTCAGGTGCAGGGACTGCAGGTCTGGATGCCTGATCATACCCCTGATATCGTCTGGAGATCCGGTCTGAGTGGAAGCAGTCATAGGGGTCTGCTGCTGAGACTGAGCAGATCCTATTACTAGAACTGGAGCTGCCAGTCAGGGTCTATAAGGATCGTCATTGTGCTGATGTGCCTTGAGAACCACCTTGTCGATCAAGGGCAACAGAGGGGAGGAATACAGGAGGCTGTGGGGTCCATGGCCAAAAATGTGTCCCACAGCCGAGTTCCCATCTGTGGAGAGGGGACATACAACTGACTCGGTTCCTTGTTTTCTCAGGATGCAGACCAGTCCACCAGCAGTGTTCCCCACTGGATGGACATCTGGGACACCATCTCCTAGTGCAGGGGGCACTCAATCAAGGTCTCCCCTACATGGCTGGGAACATGCGCCAGCTGGCCGTCAGCACCCATAAAATGGACTGCTAGCAGATCCATCTGCACTGCCCAAACCAAGGACCAGGTCTAGAGTGCCTTCCAACACAATGAAAGGGTATGCATCCAACCTGGTTTGTTCAGGTAGAACATGGCGGCCTTGTCGTCCATGCTGACCTATATGACCTGATCTCACATTAGTGGCGCAAACTCCAGCAGTGCTAGATAAACTGCACAGAGCTCCAACAGGTTCATGTTGAGCTAGGCCTTGCTCTATGACCAAAACCTGTGTGCTCTGTGGTCTATCAAATGTGCACCCCAACCCAACAGAGATGCATTGGTCGACAAGGTGAACAATGGTTCTGCCTGGTCAAATGGGATGCCCTCCAAAAGGCTTGAGAGGGGGAGACAGCCACCGACTGACAGTGTCCCACATTGACTGTGCTTCTGAAACTGGCTGGTTCAGACTGGTGTGCAACTCTGACCGCTGGCATCCCAATGCCTACTGAATGGGGTGCAACAGTTATTGCACCCAGCACACCACAGCCATCCTAGAGGCCATGAAACTCAGAAGCAAGAAGTAGTTCCAGGCTGGGCGCAGTTGTCCAACCTAAAAAAAGTGGGTAAAGGAGGACAGATCCCCCACCCTGTCTATGGTCAAGCAGGCCCTAGCTTGGAGGGAGTCTAGCACCATTCTAGTGAACACCGCTGCCTGCTTCAGTACCAGTTTGGATTCGTTCAGACTGGCTATGAGGCCCAAGTTTTAAAACATCTGAATGTTCATATCCCTGGACTGCTCCACATACAGTCTGGAACTGCTTGTGCTAAGTCAGTTGTCTAGGCACAGAAACACCTTTGTGCCTTTGTGCCAGAGGAAAGTCACCACTATTGATAGGCATTTGGTAGTAAAAAAACATCTGGGTGACAAGCAGAGGCTGAAGGGCATCACCCTGAACTAGTAGAGGGCTCTGTCCACTCAGAAGTGGAGGAACTGGTGATGAGACAGACAGATCAGAATATGCAGGTATGTGTCCTACATGTCTAGGGAACAAAATCAAAACCCTGGCTCCAGAGTCACCATACCAAACTGCCAACTTTGAATGAACAGATCCAGAAACAAATGATTTGATACCTTTTATTGGACCAACATGGATGTTACAGAAAAGAACAAAGTGCTTTAGCTTTCGAACCAACCAGGTCCTTCTTCAGAAGCTTTGTGGCAGTTTTTTCAAATATCCCATACTATTAACACCAGATGATATAGAAAAAGCAGAAATAATTCTCATTGGTTTAACATATACATTTAAAACATAATAGAAGATTATGTCGAGAAGCTAATTAACACCAGTATGCCTTTAACTGAGGAGCCTCAGAAGGGCAAGGTTATCAAGAATTCTCTACAGCCAGAGAGTTCTTGTCACTATAAATTTTAAATGTCTCAGTATGCCAAGAAAGCATTCTAGTGATTAAAAAAAAAAACAACCTTGGTGGCATTCTCTAATACATGTAAGATGAGCTTACAACTTACATTCCAATTGTCCTGGTATATCAAAGGACAGATCATGAGAGACAAAATCCTGAAATTAGGTATAACTGCAAGTTGAAATCAAGCCTCAAATTAACATACACATATAAACATGATGCATGATGCATGAAAGTATCACTTGTAAGTGTACATACTGATGTATGTATGTATGTGTGTGTTTTTTGTGTGTTTGGTGTGTGTTGTGGGTATGGTGTGTGTGTGTGTTTTGTTTGTTGTGCATGGTGTGGTGTGTGTGGAATGTATGCTATATTTGTTGTGTGTTGTGGTTGTGTGGGGTGTGCAGGTGTGTGTGTGTGTGTGGGGTATGGTGTGGTGTATGTACACACATATGTGTGGGTGGAGCGTGGCATGGGGCAATTGTTATGTGGCTAGAACACTTAGTTTTCACATATAGTGTGCAATTATTTCCTTCTATTAGTTGTCAGTGGTTGGATTACACACTGTCACATTTTTAACTGCTCATATTAAGATGCATATCTCATTTACTTGGGGGTTCATAAAAGGTGTAATTCCTTTGGGTTTTCATTTAGATTGCTTAGACTGATTCTGTGCATTTTTGTTATACACAGACCATGTGTTGAAATCTGCACTTATCAGGCTCATGGTCTCGTTTTCTTGGAGGTCCTTGACAAGTAATTTTTTTTTTTTGGCACTTACACTTACAAGTGATACTTTCATGCATCATGTTTATATGTGTATGTTAATTTGAGGCTTGATTTCAACTTGCAGTTATACCTAATTTCAGGATTTTGTCTCTCATTATCTGTCCTTTAATATACCAGGACAATTGGAATGTAAGTTGTAAGCTCATCTTACATGTATTAGAGAGAATGCCACTCCAAGGTTGTTTTTTTTTTTTATCACTAGAATGCTTTCTTGGCATACTGAGACATTTTAAAATTTATGTGACAAGAACTCTCTGGCTGTAGAGAATTCTTGATAACCTTTGCCCTTCTGAGGCTCCCCAGTTAAAAGCATACTGGTGTTAATTAGCTTCTCTGACGTAATCTTCTATTATGTTTTAAATGTATATGTTAAACCAATGAGAATTATTTCTGCTTTTTCTATATCATCTGGTGTTAATAGTATGGGATATTTGAAAAAACTGCCACAAAGCTTCTGAAGAAGGACCTGGTTGGTTCAAAAGCTAAAGCACTTTGTTCTTTTCTGTAACATCCATGTTGGTCCAATAAAAGGTATCAAATCATTTGTTTCTGGATCTGTTCTTAAAAGGACCAATACGGCACCTACAACATTTTTTTGTAACTTTGAATGAAGTTATTTATTGCTCATAGATCAAGAATGGGATGCTAGGCTCCTGCCCGTTTCAGTACCAAGAAGATACGAACCCCGGCAAATCCTGAGTGTCCACAGCAGGTTCCATCACACAGTGCTCTGGGAGCCGAGTCACTTCACTATGCAGTACGGTAAGAGTGTCCAGGTACACCAAAGGCTCCAATGGTGCATGGGATCAACAAAGAGACATATGTTCTTAAATTCTAAAGACAAACCCGATCCTACCACTTCCATGATCCACTTGTCCCAGGTGACAGCAGACCACTGTATTAGAAGTGTGAGAGTCAGCCCCTGACTAGGAACTGCAGCAAGACTTGGGACAGTGGAGAAGTGATGTCCCTCAGCCCATCATTTCTTGTCCTTGGAGGTGGCCAAGGAAGACTGGCCTCTGGGGGCATCACTGCCACTCCCTTTGTGCTGACCTTGCCTGCCAGACTTGCTGGAAGATTTGGCAGGGCAGGGGAGGTGCTGCTGGAACAGCTGCCTCTCTTACTGCTGAGGCTGCTGTTGCTGCTCTCCAGGCCACTGAAAGGAACCCTAAAAGGAACCTTGTCGCTTGAACTTCGACTGCTGCTTAGACTGAGCAACCAAAGAAGCCACAGAGTCTAGGGCTACACTGGATTTTTCAGTGTGAATGAGATGGTACTCAACCTCAGGTCAGAACAAGTCAGTACTGCATGCTGGCCGGCTAGTGCAGCGGTAGAGTTACTGCCTGCCATCCAGACAACACGGGTTCGTTCCCCAAGCCCAGGACATCTGGTGTCGACCGGCAAGTCAGGGTTGGGCATCCTTTGGATGCCTCCTGCCTTGGGGAGGGAAGGAGGACATCTCCTTCCATTGCACAACCGCCCCCTGGGTGATCCAGGAGGAGGGGGTGTCATGCGGGAAGGAAGAAGTGGTCCCCTTGTGGTGACCTCACGTTGGCATGCACCCACTCACCTGGCAAATACTGCGGAACTGTTGCTTGCCCAGAGTGGGGCTGGCAGGGGAGTTCTGAAGGTAGGGAGGGGTTTATCTATTCTTTCAAAAGCCCTAATAGATGGATGCTGGATCATCACCTCTCAGAACCTTGCCCTGGGGTGGAATAAAGTGAGGGCTTAAGCAGGGGATAAAATCCCCCAGCAGCACCGGGCAGATGAAGCTACCAAGCCCCCACACACCACAGCATGGTCACTTCAGCTCCTCCCACACCTCGCCGGCTCCTCCTCACAGGCCCCAACCATTGAGTGAGGTATCTGCTCCTGGCTTGGAGGAATCAACGGGTCTCACCTGCGGGGGATAAGTTGTGGGTTACAGTTGGGGCATCTGGGGAAGGTCGTCAAGCAAAGGCTGATGGTGGGTAGGACCACCAAAGGACTCCTGCAGTGGATAGAAGGACTTGGGTAAGTGGAAGGAGGTCCCGGCAGATAGCAGAGAAAATGGAGGACAAAAATAGAAAGTACAAAAACAAAAAAGAACAAGTCAGAACCAAGGCAAGGCAGATCCACCATCTTGTGCTTGAACTCAGGGGTGAAGGGCGAAACCTGCTGGGTGGATACTGCCAGAGCTACAACACAGGCCATGCCCAAGCCACCTGCAACTAGTATCTGGAAAGGGACAGCTCCAGGTCACAGATATCTATAAATCTAGCTGACTATCCACAAGGAGCAGGTCTATGAGGCTGGAGAGCCTCTCAAAGAGCTCATGGCCAAACCTGGCCATTAAAGTCACATAGTTGGCCTGACAGACACTCGAGGAAGCAGCCACGTAAACCTTATGGCCAAAGAGATCCTGCTTCTTGGACTCCTTGTTTGCTGGCTTGTCCAAGTCATCCTGCATCTTATGCTTGCAGAAGACTGCATCTGCCACTAGCCCCTCTGGGGACAGGTGTTTGGGAAATCTGGACAGACAGCCTACAGGGACAGCACAGTTGTGGTAAAGATGGCGAGGAGGCTAGCACAAAACCAGTTGCTGGTAAACACTGAGCACTGGGCCCAGCATCGTCTGAACACTAGGGAAAGCTTTCTCAGGTTAGGAATCCTGCTCAAGGATGTCCATGAGATAGTAGGTCTCCTGCTTCTGGACCTCCTTCAAAGGAGTGTCCACAGCAGCAGACATATGGTCCAGCAGGTCTGAAAAAGATGCCTGATTCTCTGGGGTGAATCAGCCAAATGAGAATCAACCTCCTTTCAACACAGGGTCAACACAACAGATGATGACGCCAAATGTAAGTCTGAATAGAGGAGCACCAACCACAGACAAGGGGTACAGATGACCTTCTCTGACAGAGTGGCAACCAACAGGAGGTGGGGAAGTCTTGATTCAGGCCCGGATTCCTTCGGACAGAGCATCTTCCCACAGCTGTGGAGGAGGTAGACTTACTTGAATTGATTATGACGGTGATAACGGCAGAGCCAGGAGGGACCTATAGGGCAATGCACCGTATCTGGTGTCAGAGGCTGCAGCCGTGGCTGGGATGGGTCAGCTGGCAACAATGGTCAACCTCACCCCTGGACAAATGCACCCAAGGCATGCCACCTTCTCCCACTTACAATGTCCTCATTGTTGATGGTGGGAGCCAGATAACGAGGATAAGCTCAACACTGACACTGGCATTGATATTGGGAGCACAGTCTCAGCCTTGGGCACTGACTGCTTACTACCAGCGGCTCTGTGTACACTACCTGACTGGGTAGTGGTCACACTGGAGGCTACACTGGAGTTGTGACAACTGGGGAGAGCTACACCATGGATGTCTTGAGTGGAAGCAAACTCTAGTCTGACCCATCCTTGGGTGGGGCCTCAGGCAGCACCCGTGCTCGAGCCTGACTCCAGCGTGATGAGTTTGATGGGCTCATCATCTTTCAATGGGTCTACCAGCCACTGCTGCTGAAACTCCACTGGCATGCCTGGAGTCTCTTCAATCAGTTCGACTTCCACCTAAGGTGTCCGCTCATGGGAACCCCTCCACTGTGAAGAGAGGGAAGGTTCCTTTGACCGACTACGCTTCCACAATTGAGGAACACTTTTCTTGAGTTTCTGCTGATAAGGAGGACTCTTGTCGTGGAAGAAAAATGAAGAGAATACCTCGTTGGTTAAGAGAATGCCTGACTGTCAGTAGTTTTAAATCTATGTTAAAAACTTATTTATTCTCTTTGGCTTTCCCAGACTGATTTTAAATAATTTATATTACTGCTTGTTTTATTATTTTGCTTATATTGTGTACAGTGCCTTGATTTCGGAAGGCACTAAATAAATAAAGATTTGATTGACTGATTTGAAAAAACTGCTGAACTGTTAGATGTCCCAAGGAGCTACCAGTTCCAAGGTACACTACTTGGCTGAAAGGAGTTCAAGCAGTGGGACATACCTGGGGGCTGCCACATCTTCCAACAAGGCTTGTAACTGTTCAGCCAATCCCACCACCATGGATGGATACCACTCTTGAGGTCTACCGTGTAGCAGCCACACCCTGCGCTCAAAGGAAGAAGAGCACAAGGCCAGGCACATACACAAAGTGCACTACCTCATGGTTTGGGCCTGGGCAGTACGCACAGGCATGTCAGCGAATGATGGATACCTTCTTCCTGCACAAAAGACACCTCTTGAACTGCAGTGTTTTCCTCTGGTCCGTGATGAGACTGACTATGGAGAAGGAGAAGCAGGAGAGTAGACAGTCAAAATGTGAAGTAACTTTTCAAAATTAAATTCGACAACTGCTTGAACATTAGCAGACTATATCTGGATAAGATGGAGGTACTGGGGATCAAGCCGGGCCGCGGGCGTGATGGGTCGCCACCTGGAGCCAACACAGGCCTTTTTCTGGGGTCTGCTCCACTGGTAGCATCCCCGAGGGTGCACAATCTGGGTATGATTCTGGGAAGCAGACTGCCACTTGAAGATCAGGTATCGTCTGTTGTCAAAAGTGGTTTTTACCACTTAAGGAACATCGCCAGGATCAAGCCCCTCATTCCACCTGAAGACCTGCCAACTCTAGTGCACGCCTTTGTTACCTCTAGGCATGACTACTGTAACTCTCTATACTAGGGGTCACGAGAGGGACCCTCCGCAGACTGCAGCTGGTGCAGAACGCAGCAGCCCAGTTGCTGATAGGCCTCCCCAGGTCCAGTCATATGACCTCGGTTCTGCGTGCTCTGCACTGGCTGCCGGTCAGGTGGAGGGTCCTTTTCAAGGTGGGCTTACTCACATTTAAGGTCCTATATGGACTGGGTCCTGGCTACCTCATTGAGCTCCTGACATCTGCAACTTTTGTCAGCTCCCTCCACTCCTCTTTGAGGGGCCTCCTGGATATTCCCAAGGTTCGTCTCAAAACATCGGACGACCATGCCTTTAGTGTCACCAGGCTGACCCTGTGGAACTCACTACCATCTGCAGTCTGGGAGGCTCCTTCGATTGGGGTGTTCAAGCAGAGGCTAAAGGTCCACCTCTTCCACCTGGCCTACCCAGACTAACTTCCCTACATGACCATATGAGTTGCCCTGATATTTTTATTTTACAACTGAGGTTATTTATATTTTCTTCTTTTAAAGTTCTGAGTATGAATTTTAGCCATTATTTAATTTTGTTATTACTATCTGTACTGTCTTATTGTTAGGTGCCTAGAGACTCGGGGAATGGGTGTCATACAAATAAAACTTGCCTTGCCTTTAAAAAAGAACTTCAATTTAGCAAAGCTTATTGTCCCCCAAAGTCTCACCCCCGAATAGGCTATTCTTGTAGACGCCACTGTCAGGGAACATGGTGGGTGCTGAGCGGTGCCATCTCATGTTAGAGTGTGGTGCTGCACTGCTTGCTTGTATGCTTCTCAATACAAGCGAGCAGCATGGTGCCACACTCTTTTTCCATATAGATTTTTTCCTCCTGGGCAGGACAGGCACTGGATCGGCCCTTGTTCCTGTCTGCTGCAGCCATCTCCAGTCACTTCTGAGGTCAGAGGCTATATCCTCTGTAGATTACCCCCCCCCCATGGCAGACCAGGAGAGGAATGCTGCCCCCTTCCCAAGTAACTTATCTAGATGGACCTGGAGTGGAGCAGCAGCCTTGCAGCTGGACAGATAGGGCTTCATTATGCCCATCTTCCACACTTTCCTTCCTTTTTTTCTCCCCGGCTAACCACAAATGTGCAAGAAGTACGATATGCAAGCTCCGCCTCCGCACAGACACCCTCCAGTGCTCAGGACGCGTGTCCCTCCCACTTGATGTGACTGCATGCGCCTCCATCAAGATTGTTCCAGGTGGCGGTAGAGCGGCAGACCACAGAACCCCTCTCCCCTGAAGGAGGAGAGCTGTCCTCTGGACACTTGATCCTCCCTCCCCTGACCGACCCCCAGCAACATGTATCCATTCCTGAACGCGGGTCACCAGCATAGCAGGAGGTAAGGCACTTACAGCGCATCAGCCCACCACACCACTGGGCCAGCTTTGCAACACTGCACTCTAACATGAGATGGCACTGTGCAGCCCCTGCCATGTTGCCTGATGGTGGAGTTTACGAGAATAAGATAAAATGCATGTAAACACAATTTTGTTTTTTACTGCAAAAAGCCTAACTGAAGGGTGAGTCTTTGGGGTGTGGGAAGTTTTACTAAATCAGAGTTCTCCTTTAATACTAAGAAGAGCTGTGACAGAGAGGATCTGTTCCTTCCAGCAGAATAAAAGATTGGAGTGCAGAGGGGGCAAGGAGTCAAGCTTGAAGATGGTTACAGTGACTGAGCATGGTCAATGGAAGACTGTCTAAGTGTGGATAGTGAACCGAATCTAGGTTTTTACCAAGAGAGTGTTTCACTGTGAAACGGTTTCCCAAAGGAGTTGATAAGTGTAGACAGTGTTCAATGCTTCAAGTCAAAGCTTGATGAATACCTGAAGGGAAGACATTTTAGATTATTTATGCTAGGATAACAGAGAGTAAACTAGACGGGCCACACACTGTCTTAATTTAACTCACTACACCTATGTACCTAGCTGCCTTAATAGGGTGCAGGACATAACCACTAAATCATCTTGGTTCATCAGGCCGTTTATTCTAAAGGTTTATCACAATTGTCGGATTTGGTTTTGGTCTGTGAAGTTCAGGCAAATATTAGATCATTACAGGGGGTTGTGTTGGTAACCCATGGTGTTAAAAATAATTTTGGTCTACAAGCTTTTGACCATCAGGCTTCTTCTCTGTGGAATAGGCTACCAGTTTTCTTAAGATCAATTAAATCATACCCACGCTTTAAGATTAAATTCAAACAATATTTGTTAGCACTGTCCGATTGCTCATGTTATGTTTAATGTTGATATCTGTTGATTGTATATTTAAATTTTGTATTTTGTTCATGTGATGTTTTATATGTCTGGGTCAGTCCTGAAAGAGGGCTTCGGCCCAGTGTCCTAACCTGGTTAACAAATAAAATGAATGACTCATTCTGAATCCTTGAGACTACAGTAGTGACTCCTGAAAAATCCCAGTGTGGATTTAAATCCTACAGTTCAGTTTAGCTGCAATCACACTTGAAAAAATACAACAGCTTTATAATTAAAGACTAATTACCGACTATACTGAATAAATCATTTTTAATAATGACATCTATTTTTATGGGGACCCTGCTTCCAGTCTCACCCTCTCATGTGCCCATATTCTACCAGTATGCTCTACTTCTTGTCTCCTAAGGTTCTGACTGGTTGAAATAGCCAAGGATCCTGGACTCAAAGACTGGTAGGTAGCTGGAGGAATGCCCAGTGCCACCATTCTAAGGAATTTCAATTTTATCCCTTTAACCTTACCCCCCCCCCCCGACTGGAATCACAGCCAGTGCTGCCCCCAAACCAAAGTAGGCTAATGTGTTATCGTGTCAGCAGTCACGCCACTCTAAGTTAGTCACTGGAAGATGCTTGTACAAGTTACCCCTCAAACACGGAGCCCAACTCTGTAAACTCTATGGTCCACTAACAAATGCTCAGCCCAGGCCTAGGAACCACATTCAGGAATCGAAATTGGGTCTCCTTACTGTATCACGGGGCCTACTGTTAACTGTAGGTTTATTTCTGGTACAAACAGAATTCATACAGAGAACCTGTGTAAAGTTTTCTGTGTAGCATAATTTGTAAGATAAACTTTGATTACCTTGGTGTTTAAAAATATTCCAGTATTGCTGGTGTGCAGCTCTCGCATTGTGAATAGATTCAATAGCGCTGTGAAAGGAAGAATATAGGGATTTCAGAAACTCCAAATATTTTCATAGGAAAAAAATGTTGGGTAAACGTCTCAAAAACAGAAAAAAAATGTAAACTTAGATGTGCAAAAATATATGCAATATATGTAAGTTAAAACATAATTATTGATCATGGGAACACTCTCAATCAGAGTACTCCCTTTCCCTGTTTGGGGGAAACTTTTATACTGTAAAGGGTGTCTCATATGCAGGTGCCCTACAAACGGGCACATTCAGGGGAAGATTTTTTTTAGGTTTTAGTATGCTACTGATCATGCCTGATCAATAATATATTAATACATTCTCCGAGCCCACTCTTACTACTATACAAGTGGTCTCGCCTTTTTTTATTCTAAAGGGTATTAGAACTGCAAACCAAAAAGAATGCACACATAACCACTTTTACAATCTTAAAGAGCAACTATTTATTATAACAAGCTTAAATACACTAGATTTACAGCAATTATGTTTTAACTTTATTATTTTCTGGTTATTTATTTTCTTTACTTTCCCCTGCTGTTGGACTACTACATACTGTAGATAGTGCAGCAGTTATTTCACTGAGGCTTTCAAAATATATCTGACTCTCCCCTGCTCACCACACAATTGTTGTTTGTGGCATCATGATCTGTTGTCATGGTGAGCACTATGATGTCCTAAACCAAGACACTGTGAGATCAACAGCGGAGAGGCACATTTTTTTTTTTTGGCATAATCTTTTTATTAATTTCAAAAAAAAAAATTTTTGAACACAACAACAACTCATAACAACAGCATGTTTAACAGACAGATGCATTCCATATATTACAGACACAGATATTAATACATTAACAATACATAAATTATAAATTGATAATATTCACCTCTATTCCAGTTCTACCATATACTATTTCCTTTACATTTCAAATCTGTTCCACTCCTCATTAATCTTCAACAAATTTAGCAGCAAACTTTACTTTACAGGTCTCTGGCCAACCTGATTATTTCATCCCAATCCCAACATTAATATATTTTCTTCAACCCCACTTAGTGAAGCCAGGAGAAGAGCCCATTCCCTATAGAAGGATTCTCCTCTATTCTTGAGAATAAGGGCTAGCTTTTCAAGGGCTAATGCTTGCATAACAAGTCTACGCCACTGTGCAAGCGATGGTGTTGCACATGTAATCCAGGTATTCTGTATACAGTGCCTTGCCAATATAAGTACTACCCTCATCCACCGTGGGAGTGGTTCACAAGCTCCCTCCTCTCCTGGGTCCATTCCAAATAAACCCACAACCAGCTCTACTAGCAGGGGGAAACCTGCCATTTGACTAACCTCCCTAATAACCTCTCCCCAGAAGACCTGAAGGACTCTGCACGCCCAAAAACAATGCATATACGTCCCTCTCTCACTTCCACACTTACCACAGGTTGGGGATATAGTTGGGTGTGCCCTATGCACTACCTTCGGGGGACAGTATAACCTATGCACAAATTTATAAAAGGCTTCCTTGTATTTATTGCATACTAGAAGTCCTACATGCCCCTCTATCAGCATTTGCCAATTATCCTCAGTTATGTCACTCCCTATATCTCTTGCCCTTAGCATTCTTGTTTTCTGAGTATAGTCTGGACAGTCCTGTTTCCCTATTTTTGCAGCCTTCCTAATAAACCCCTTGGGGTCTCTACGCGCCTGATATATCATTGACTCCATCTCCCCCCATTTCTGCGCCAACTCTCCTCCCCTATCCATTTTAGACACAAAAGCCTTAAGCTGAATGTAACGAAACAACTGTTGCTTTTGTAGCCCCAAATTCTGTACAATATCCCTCAGTAGGCTTAAAGTTCCCTGCTTAGCCACATCCCCGATACTCTGCACACCCTTATTTTCCCATTCTTTAAAACCTCCGTCTTCTAATCCCGGAAGAAAAAAGGGGTTCCACCGCTGGCAAGAGCAGGGTCTCGCCCCTACAGATCCCCCGTTTCATCTTAAGACAGTTCCATGCTTCTAACACGGATCTTACTAAAGGATTGCCCCCTTCCTGAGCCAAAAATGCTTTGAGTCCCCTACTGTGTAGGTAGGCAGACAGTCGTCCCGGGCACCCCCATTGTTTGAGGTCCACCCAGCTGGCCCCAGCTGGCCTGTGCACCCAATCCACCACGTAGCGTTGCTGTATTGCTAGATAATAGTTCCCCAGGTCTGGGAAGTTTAACCCCCCTCTATCTGTTACAGCCTTCAGTCTCCGTAATCTGGCCCTCGGGCGTATTTCCCTCCGTATAAATTTAGTGAATACTTTCTCAATCCACTGGATGTCCCTTCTCAACAAGCCCACCAGTAACACTTGAATGGGATATAAGATTCTCAGGAGAACATTCATCTTTACCAGATTAATGTAACCCAACCAGGAGATGGGGAGTTGCATCTAACGCCTCAAGTCTCCCTCCACTTTTTTAAGTAAAGGTGTATAGTTTAACCCATATAGTGCCCCCACCGTTCTGCCCACCGTTATACCCAAATAAGTAATAGACTTATCCCTCACCTGTAGTCCCCATCTTTCATCCTCCACCTCTTTCTTAGGAAAGCACAACAACTCCGACTTACCCAGATTTATTTTATACCCAGAGAACTCGGCAAAGGCATCTATTATCCCCAGCAGAGGCGGCATGGATATCTGTGGGTGCCTGACAAACAAGAGCATGTCATCCACATGCAAAGCTACTTTGTGTAGTGTGCCCTTAGCCCCTATTACCCCATGAAACTCTGAACACTGATGGAGTGCTATAGCCATTGGTTCTAATGCCAGTGCAAATAATAATGGCAAAAGGGGGCAACCCTGTCTCGTCCCCCGTTCTAACTCCACCGCGTCCGTGGGTTCACCATTAACCAAAATCCAGGCTCTGGGAGCCCAATACATGCCCTGCACCCACTGCACATGAGTCACCCAGACCAAACCGGCCCAACACCTCAAAGAGGTACTCCCACTCAACTCTGTCAAACGCTTTTTCAGCGTCCATAGAAATAATGTATGTCTTTTCATTTCTTCACCCTGCCTTCCACACCACATTGAGCAGTCTCCTCATATTATGATATGAGAATCTCCCCTTTATAAAGTCGGTCTGGTCTGGGTGAATCAGCACAGGCAGGCAATCTTCCAGCCTCAAGGCCAACACTTTAGCTATAATTTTGAGATCACAATTTAAAAGTGATATCGGCCTGTAAGAGGCACAATCCAACTCATCCTTGCCTGGTTTAGGAATTAGGCAGATCAGGGCCTCAAAACATGTAGCAGGCAATACCATACCCTCCCCTTCTTCCCCCACCCGCATCAACTCACACAGCGCCTCCACTGTTTGCCCCGCCAAGACCTTATAGTATTCCACAGGGAATCCATCAGGGCCACTTGCCTTCTGCCTCTGCAATTTCCCTATAGCTTTAATTATTTCCTCCTTTGTTATCAGTTGGTTTAACCTCTCCTTCTGCACCGGTGAGAGTCTGGGGAGTTTCACCTTGTCCAGAAAAACTTTCATCATTTGGGCCTTACCCTGGCAAAGTGCCTTATACAACTGCTTATAATAATCCCGGAAGGCGCTCCTTATCTTTTGGGGTTCCCTATGCAGCCCTCCTCCCTGCCCTCTTATACCTGTTATCCTAATAGGGCATTTACCCCCCTTCATTAACCTCACCAGTAGGGGGCCGGGCTTATTAGACCACGTGAGCATTTGCCGCCTGCAACAGAATGAGGATGTCATAGCTTCACTTCTCACTGAATCATTCAATGCCTCCCTGGTAGCTGTTAACAATTGCATCACCTCCCCTTGTTCACCCCGAGCCACCCTTTTTTCCAGGAGCTTAAGTTTCTTTTCCAGCTCCTGCCTCTTTTCATGCTTCTCCCTCTTATATTTGGCCATAAACGCTATAATAGCCCCCCCTCATGTAGGCCTTGCCCGCATCCCAATATGTAGCTCTTGAGACCTCGCTACCCTCATTAGTTTACTTATATCTCTGCCATTGGTCCCCCAGATATTCCCTGAACTCCTGGTTTGAAAGCACGTACAACGGGAATCTCCACTGGGGAGGGGAGGCTCTACCCACTCGCATCTGAATCCTCCCTACAACAATAGCATGGTCTGATACATGTATGGGGCTGTGAACGATATTCACCACTCTATTATGCCAGCCCCTCGGCAGGAATATGTAATCAATCCTACTCCACGTCCCATGAGGGCTAGAGAAAAAAGTATACTCCCTGGCCCCTGGGTACAGCATCCTCCTGCTATCAACCAGATCCATATCTGTCATTCCCTCCTGCCACTGTCCCAGTACTTCCGTCCTCCTTCCCTTGCCTTCAGAATGGTCCAATACCGGGTCCATGGTACTATTCAGATCCCCTCCCAGAACTAGTCCTGGGAATTGTTCTTTCGTAAGTAAATCCAGGAGCTCAGGGAAGAACCCAGGGTCATATACGGCAGGAGCATATACACTGCCAAAGGTAACCGTTTCCCCATATAACTGCCTCACTACAAAAACATATCTCCCATTCCGATGATCTCTCACCACCATGGTAATATCCATCAGTAACTGCCTGTGCAAAAGGATGGCCACCCCTCTTTTGCAGGTAGAGTACGAAGTGGCAAAGCATTTACCCACCCAGCCCCTCACCAGCTTGGCGTGCTCCACATCTGATAAATGCATCTCCTGGAGTAGCGCAACCTGTGCCCCTTTTCTTTTAAGTGCCACTAACAATGTTGTCCGTTTAACCGGGTTGTTAACCCCCTATACATTCCAGGTGACCACTTTCAATTCCTGTAGGCTAGCCATATTGTAGCCATCCGCATTCCCCGGCCCTCAGCATTTTCCTCCCCATTTCCGGGTCAAATCTATGAACTGGTCTCCCTGAAAGTCTGTATCCAACATAGAATGCATCACACAACACATTGATGAACTATGTACACAATACAAATAAGAACCTCAACTCCCCTTTCTACCCTCCACCCCCTCGCCTCCCCTTGATTAATAATGATCTTCCACCCCCCTTCCCACCTCCCTTCCCACCCAAACTGAATAAAGTAACATACCCCCCCTTACACCCCACAGTCGACACCAATTGCTGGACTAGCATGTGTGTCTTTATCCCCTCCAAGGATAAAATGCCCAACTGCTCCAACAACAGTCGGCCCCAACCTTTGCCCCTATACAATCCATACAAACAACAGATTAATTATTACAGGTCTTAGGTGGCATTTCACAATGATCCCCTAAACCACCTATCTTTTGGACCAGAGAAAGAAAGAAAAAAAAAAACCCACAGCCCATGCAAATTCACATATACTCATTTCATATACTTAATCGCTCTCCAGACTCTCTCCCCCCCCCCCATATTTCCTCTGTAGGTGTCCCCTAGCCACTGGAAGGTCTGTGCAGCCAGGAAGTTTACAAATTCCACACCATGCGAGGAGGGAAGCAGGCCGTGCCATCAATACACGCGCTAAGCCCATCCCCCTGCGCCCCCAACATGTCCAGCTTTCGGTATACAGCCTTATTGGGCCATCCTCAAGACCGGCGTAACTCTACTCCGGAGGGTATTGCCAAAGTCCATAAGTCCGTTCAAATCAGTTCATTACTGGCACCTGCGTTTACCAGGGGCGCCCCCTCCTCATTACAGCGTATTATTCTGCTCCTCATCCCTCCGAGACAGGGGGAAGTCCAAAGAAAAAAAAAACAGTCTGGCAAAATTTATACAAGGCAAATGCAGGGAGAGCTACCCACAAAAGGAAATAATGATTAATGCCATATTTGCTGGCCCATTTCCCACATCATAATACCCCAATATAAATCGGATGCAAGTGTAGATACAATACAAGATAAATTCAACCCTTCTCTTCATTTAGCCAGCTTCTTTTGTAGCTCTTTTACAAATTGTTCAGCTTTAGGGCGCTCCCAGAAGGAAAACCTTGCGCCCTTATGTCGTATTTTAAGGAAAGCCGGGTAAATCAGAAAGGTCTCCACTCCCAGGCCTCTTAGCTGAGCCATTAGTGGGTTAAACATCTTGCGCTTTTTAAGGAGATGAAGCGAGTAATCTTGTGAAAGGTAAAGCCTCACTCCTCCATATTCCAGACAGCCCTTCTCACGGTATGTCTTCAACACCATTTCCCAGTCCTGGAATGCGTGGAATCTCATGATTATTTGCCTTGGGGGCTGATCACTGGGGGGTCGAGGCACCACTCCCCTATGCACCCACTCCAACTTCAATTGCCCAATTTTTGGGTGCAGACCTAGCAGCTCTGGTAGGGTTTGGGCACAAAACTTCATCACATCCCCCTTTTCTGCACCCTCAGGGAGGCCCCTAAGGCGCAGGTTAAGGTGCCTATGATAATTCTCCTGGTAATCAAATAATTCCTTTAAATCATCCAGCTCTTTCTGCATCATTGCAACTTGCCCAGGGACTTCCATGGTCTCATCTTCTAGCCTGGAAATTCGGTCTTCTATCTCACCGACCCTGTTGCCTTTCAAGCGTTTGCTGTTCTAAGACCTCCTGCAATTTCAGCTCAATTTTGCTCTCCAGCTTCAGCAGTCGAGGTTCCATCACCTCGATTACCTGCCCCGTCACCTTGCGGCCTAGCGCACTCACTTCCGCCATTGAAAGCGATATAATACCTGCGATTTCACTCGCTGCCGCAGCAGCCGACTTCTTCCCGTTTTTTCCGGCAAAACGTTGACTTTTCCTCGGACCAGGTGTCAGATATTCTTCCATGGCACCTTTTAACATACACTTAAGTGACCGCCATTAATAAAATAAACTTTAAAGGGGTTCTTTTTAAACTTTTACCGACCGTTGTATCGGAGCAGCTCCCAGGCACGTCTATCCAGCTAGCTGCTCATCAGCCCCCCCCCCCCGGCAAATGTTTTTAAATGTTTTCTCTACAGACATTTTAGCTGGACTGCTAACGTGTTATAAATCTTGGAAAGGAACACTGAAAATGAAAAAAAATTTCTCTAGTAAATTGTAACAGTTGAAACATTGATGGAAGCACATGCTGAAGTGCAGAGTTGCTCTTTAAGAGAGGTCTCAAAGAATGAAGTAACATACAAAATAAACAAATTATGTTTGCATATGCATTACTAAAATGAATATAATATGTTTACTTTAATTTTGGATAGGTCATTACTATTTATTTCCACGTTGTTTAGCTAATAAGAAACTAGGTTACAGTACCTTGGATATAAAACTATAGTGACCAGAGCTAACTAGAAAAGAACATGTTTATTCTTAGAGCAACCACTAGTATCTTCTGACTGTTTTCTCAAAATAATTTTAATGACAAAATGTTTGAAATTATACTTTGAAAGTTGTACATCTGAACTGCTGGACATAGAAACAAATACATTTTTAACTCACTCCCATAGCATACATATGAGTCAAAACATTCTGGCCCGGATATTCAAAGCAGTTGCGCCGGCGCAAGTGTGAACATGCGCCAAGGAGCAATATTCAGTGGGAGCCAGTGCGCAGCACAAATCCCATTGCACCAATGCGCAACGATAATGAATGCAGGTGCATTCCCATGAATATCCAGCACAGTGCTATATTCAACCGTGGAACCATGGCGCAAGTGCAGAGCAAATCCGAGATGCGCCAAGCAGACTTGAGCCTATAAATACAGGGCAAGCACACAGACAGCATTTGCGCCAGGCGAGAGGGAGAGAGCGAGAGAGAGAGAGAGAGAGAGAAGAGAGAGAGACAGAAAAAAAGAAAGAAGGAAAGAAAGACAGACAGAGAGAGAGAGAGTGAGAGACAGACAGAGGCAGCCACAGAGGGAGAGGGACAGAGGTGGCAATGGAGAGGGAGACAGGGGCAAAGAGAGTGAGAGGGACAGGCAGGCACAGTGCCAGGCAATGCACCAGTGCACCAGGGTGGCACACAGCCCGCAGCAGCCAACCACCCAGGGGGATATCGGACTTCAGGGGCCATGGATAGTGCACCCTTCATGATGGAGGCCATAGTGAGGGGTGTGAGGGGGCAGGAGGAATAGCAACATGGCCGAGGAAGGGCCCGTGGGTGGTATGCCGACACAGGTGGTACCGTGCCCACACCACCTTTGAGAACTACTCCGACACAGAGACTGTGGGCCAGTACTGCCTGAATAGGGCTATTTTGAGGCAGCTCTGTGAGCTGTGCAGTGAGCAGATGCAGGTGCACACAAGAGGGAGCCATGCAATATCTGTGGAGACCAAAGTGACAGCTGTTATGTGCCTACTCGCCACGGACACCTTCCAGAGACCAACAGGGGACACCACAGGCATAACCCAGTCGGCCACATCACACCTCCTCACACAGTTCCTCAATGCTCTGCTGCCTTTGGAATTCATCCATTGCCCCAGCACACAGGCGGAGCGTACAGCAACCATGCAGGACTTCCACAGGGTAGACCGTATTCCTGGCGTGCTTGGGGCCGTGGACTGCACCCATGTGGGCATCCGCATGCCACCTGGCCCTGAGGGCGTGCCCTACATCAATAGGAAGGGGAGCCCGAGCGTCAACTGCCAGGTGGTGTGCAATGCCACAGGATACATCACCAATGTCTGTGCCACACACCCTGGGAGTGCACATGATGCATTCATCTGGCACAGCTCTGCACTGCGCCACAGGTTTGAATGTGGGGACATCTCCATGTGCCACCTAGTGGGTGAGTATGGGACGGGCAAGGGGTGACGGGCAGAGCAGGCTATGGGATGGGGGAGGGCAGGGTGGGCATGCTAGCGAGGATGCCAGGGACAGGCAAGGGGCACAGCAAAGGATGGCAGAGGGCTAACCATGTCATTATCCACAGAGGACACAGCACCTGTCCACTGAGGCCCCGGCTGCTCACCCCCTACCAGCGCCCGTTGTCCCCAGCAGAGGAACGCTACAATGAGGTACATGCCAGCATGTGCAGCATCATTGAGCAAGTATTTGGCATGCTGAAAGCATGTTTCCGTTGCCTAGACAGGTCTGGCGGTGCCTTACAGTACAGCCCCTCGAATGCCTGTGGCCTATTCCTGGCCTGCTCCATACTGCACAACATGGCCATTGACCGTGGGATAGCTGTCGAGGCTGATGAGGGTGACAGTAGTGGGGATGACGGAGGCAATGGGCCGTAGAGTGGTGGACAGCCCCCCTGGGCAGAGGGATCCCCGGCTGCAACGGATGGTGCACCAGCATCGGGACACCATTGCACAGGAGCACTATGGTGCACGCAGGTAGGTGGCGCGAAACACATGCATGAGCCACACACTCAGGTACAGCACACATGCAGGGGCACGCATGGCAATGGGCATTCACACACAGAGGCATGGTGCAAAGGTAGGGGAGTCAGTGGCACACAACCACACAAAACTGCACACAGCAACACACACATGCACCCACACAACCAGGTGTTGGCATGTGGTGGGGATGAGATGCATTGCACCGGTGCACAGGTGCAACCAGTACTGAACTACCCTCATCACGCCCACGCTGCATGGTCCAGCGGCTGGGCAAACACGCACACAGGCAGCATGCAGCATGACACACAGGCACCACACCAGTGGTATGCACACACACGCCACCCATGCACACACAGGGCAGCAGCTGTAGATTGCGGTCAGGGCAGTACGCACATCAGGGCCACCGCATGGAACCATGGCCACCGCGACCACAGGGGCAGCCTCGTCAGGGCCGATCGGCAGCCACAGGCTGCTCATCAGCCACAGGGGGTGTTTGCAACAGCCCCACAGGGGTTGAACCGCGGGACCGTGACCAGGTCCGCGCGGGGGTGCGTAGGCGCCCAAACAGACCTGCCCCAGGTGTGCCTGGGATGCCAACATCAGAGCCCAGCATTGACAGTGTGGGTGTTGCCCAACGCCAGGATCGCGGGGTGGACAGTGCACTGCATGAGGTCCGCGGTGGCCGACCATGCCCCGTGGTAGCCAGCATCGCAAAGCCATCCGTGATCGCATTGGCAATGCGATCCAGGGATGCACTCATGGCCTCCTGCATGCGCTGCATCCCTGCCAGGAGCTGCGCAGTGCCCCTCTCGTGATGCTCGGACAACTGGCGCACCTCCACGCGCAGTGCACGCACCCCAGCGTCAAGCTGCACATGTTGCTCTATAAAGGCCTGCAGCAAACAGGTGTGCTCAGCCAGCAGGTTGGCGTCCTGGGGATCCTGGACGGGACACCGACCCTCCTGTGGTGACCGGCCAAGCTGCGCAGCCCCCCTCTCAGGTGGACGCTGCACAGTGGGGTCCTCATGGGGTATGTCCCTAGCTTGCGCCCCGGTGGCTGACCCAGCATCCAGCTGTCCTGTTGCACCTGCAGCCTGCTGCCATTGCCCGTCCGGCCACTGAATGCTGCCCAGCGCCTGCGCGGCCACACCACCACCACCACACGGCACAGCCATGGCAGTGCACACAGCTGCACTCGCAGTGGCGGCAGGCAGCTATTCCCCCGCTGTCAGGTCACTGGGCGTGCTGCCTGTGTTGATCTCTGGCATGGGCATCTCCCCCACAACATCGCCCATGCTGTCCGGGATGATGGTGATGTTGTCATCGGCGCTGGACCCCACCCCGATCTGTTTCTCCACGCAGAGAACACAGAGACTGGCATCCTGTAGGAACACATCCAGGGCCTCGTCCGACCCCATGCCCAGGACATCCGTCTGGACAGTGGTGGTGTGCTGCAACCTATCAGGCCCCAGGATGCCTGTGGAGGTGGATGGCTGGTCCTGCATCCATAGCCGCTGCCGGCGCCCCATCCTCCGCATGCAGGCGTGCTGGTGCTGAAAGAGAATAAAGGTGTGTAAGTGAAGCAATGCCCACATGTCCCCCCCACAGCCACTGCATGTGTCCAGCAGCATGGCATGTGCGTTGTTGCGCACACATGCACAGGACATGCATGGCGGCAGCATGCACGCCAGCATGCCCGTGTATGCACCTTTCATGCCACTGGCTCTGCGTGGCTGACATACCGTACCATACAGTGATGGGCTGCCAACCGTCTGGAATCCTCCTCCAGGCACACCCTCCATGGTGCTGCAGTGCATGGTGGCTGCCACCAACTCCTCCAGCACCGTGAGCTGTGGCGCATCTGTAGGCCCCCCATCCGGTGGTATTCCGGGATGCACGGATGGCCGCCACCTTCTTCTTTATGCGCCTCTTGTCTGTGCCCACCTTCTTGCGGCACTCCTGTGCTGACCGCTGATGGCTGCCCTGCTGGTTCATACATGCTGCCACCTCCTCCTAGGCCACTGCCCTGGCCTGTGGTGTGCCCGTGGCACCACTCAACAGAGGCTCCCTGTTGAGGTAGGCCTCGATCAAGGCCTCTGATTCTGTCTTAGTGAAACTGGGCCTACGCTTGCGAGCAGGCCCACACTCCTCACCCTCCTCATGTTCCAACATGTCGTGTCCTGTGGACATGGACAGCACAGTGTGTCAGTGGCAGTAGCACCCTGTTCCTTCCCTCCTGCTATGCTGGCTGGGCCGAATTGTGCTCAAGCAGCATGCGCAACTTACCTATAAAGGATGCAATACCGGTCCATGGCCTGTGCTGATCCGTGGCGCTTTTATAGTGCATCACATGCAAATGAGCTTTGGCGCAATGGTAATGACATGCAAATTCCCCCAGTGCGCCATGCATTGGCTGATGAGCTAATTTGCATGTGGCAATTGAAAATCGCAAATTTGCTCCGTGCGCAGTAAGTTTGCTCCAGAGCAAGTCGCAGCGCAATGCGCAAGCATGTACGATGCGCAGGACCGCAGTGCACATGCGCCAGACAGTTTACTGTCGCCAGTTACGCACTGTGCGCCGACTGCGTGATGGGGACCATGGCGCATGGTGCGCCAGGCCTGCTATTGCGCACTGTGTACCAGCCGAACCATGACCCATGCTGTGACCTCTGCCCCAGGTGACCCCCGCACCCGTGACCCTACCTAGCCATGCCCATGCCCGCATCTCCGAGACTGCTGATGGGCGGACACAGTGCATGTCCCCTCGGCCCACGCATCTGGTGCATGCTGTGGCCACGTGCACCTACCGCCACCATTTTGCTCACCGGCTCTCACCTGAAGCATGGCGCAGCAGCAAGCACCACAAGCGGCCAACTGGACGCAGGTTGAATTGGTCAGCCTTGTCGCCTGCGTCCAGCCCCACGCACCCCAACTGTTTCAACAGGCACCACTGCAGCAGCCCCGGGTGGCTGTGTGGCAGGCCACTGCTGCCACACTGTGGCAATGCACAAGGGTGGCCAGGATGGGGAGCAGTGTTGCCATCACTATGGTGACCTGGCACGGAGGGACCCAGAGTGCCGCCGGAGGCGTGCGTCAGGCATGGGGCTGTGCCACAGCCAGATGAGTAGGCCCATAATGCATGTGTGCCTTGGTGCTGTACAGTGGTGTTGACTAGGCTGCCTGGCATGCCCCGCAAGGCAGTGTACTGCCATAATGTGCATCGTGGGGTGGCATTGCACTCCGCCGCTTGTGCTGCGATTCCGCTGTGCAGGATGTGTCAGGCAGGGGCTCACCCTGTGCAAAGGGGTGGAGATGGTGGGCAGCTGCTGTGGTTGGTTAATAATGTGTGCCTGTCTCTGTTCCATTCCCAGGGCCAGAAGACAGGAGAAGGGCAGCAGCAGTGGTGGCAGGCCACAGCGGCCCAAGGTGGCAGTGGAGGAGCGGCTCCGGCACCAGTGCGGCCACAGAGAGCAGGCAGGCACCATGCATGGGGGGTGGCGGGGGCGTGGGTGCAGGCATGGCTGCCTGTGCCATGTGTGTCACACTGTGCATGGTGCCCACCACTGTGGCGCATCCATTGGACACGTGTGCCAGCTGTTGGTGGGGTGGGTGTGAACCTGGCTGCCACTGATGTTGCTGTGGTGCTGCCGAAGCATGTGCCATGTGACTGCCATAGTGCAGTCGGGTAGCCACTGTGTGGCGGGGACCACCACTGTGCACTGTTGTGGTGTGCCGCGTTGCTGGCAGGCGTTGGCCCACCCCCCTGTGGGTGGCCGGTACGGGTCCTCCAGGGGGGTGTGATCCCGCTGCCCATTGCGCGCTGTGGCTGGGCATGGTTCCTTGGGCCGCAAGAGGCCCCTCTACTGCCAGCTACTCCGCCAATTAATCCTGATAACCTCGACTACCATGGAGGCGGTGCTGCAGGTCCGAAGGATGCTGCTGGAGAACAGGAGGCAGCGAAGACTGCAAGGGGTGGCAGGCCATGGCTGTCGCTAGTCAGGCCCTGAATTCCCTTGTTTCCCTAGTTGTACCTCCCCCTTCAGTCCCCCTTCCCACTGTACAGCCTGTTTCCTATCCCCTTCCCTCACTGTCCTACCCTACCCCACACCCTTCTATTGTATATAGTTGTTTTACAATATATATCTATCTTTTGACATACCTGCCTGTGTCTGTGTCTTTTTTGCAGGTGGTGTGAGGAGCCATGCTGCAGTGGCCCAGTGCCTGTCCGTGTGGTGTGCATGTGTCGGGGTGCGTGCTGTGCTACTGTGGATCACTGCTGTGTGCTGAGGTGTGTCCCACTGTGGTGCTGTCTCTCCTCTCGGTCGGGGGCTGTGCCTTGGGGTGCCCATGGGGCGGCTGTCAGGGGTGTGTTGCGGGTGTGTATGCTTGGCTGTGTGGTCCTGGGTGTGGTCTGCTCTGGTCTGGGTGTGTCAGGGGGCACGGCCTGCAGCGGGGACCCCTTGGTGGCCCTCTGTTCACCATTGGCACCTCTTGTTGCCTACTGTCTGTGCCACTGTTGTGTTCTGGGGTGGGGGTCTGGGTGCCTGTGTGCACCCTGCTGTGCCCAGCTGGTGGTGGCCTCCTGTGGCCTGACACTGTGCTTCCCTGGCTCTGTCCCTGGGTCACCTCTCTGTGCCATGCCCCCCTCTGTTGCTCTGCTGCTCTGCTCCCACGGTTGCTCTGGGGCTCATCTGTCTGCGTCATGGCGCACCTGTGTTTGCACCATGGCACATTCACAGTTGCGCCATGGCATGCCTGTGCCATATTCAGCCAGGTTGAGCTGGTGCAGTGCGGCCAACGCAACCTTTAAATATGGCTCCTGTTGCCCCACGGTGCACTGGATTTGTGCTGCACCAGACTTGCACCAGCCTTTGGCGTATTTCTGAATATCTGGGCCTCTATGTTTAACCTTATTCAAAATGGCCACTTCAAGCTGAATGAGAAAACTTAGAGACCGATCAACGTGAATAGATTTTAACAATACAGTTCTCATCTGTTGCTACATGTCTGTACAGTACATGTCAAAATGATATGTTAAAAATAACAGGACTTTAAATATTTAGTGGACCATTTTATCTTTTTATATATTGATCTATGGTAGCAGAAGTAATATCTTATATTGATATATCAACTTAGCTGACATCAAGCCTTCATTTAAAAAAATAGTTTCTAGCCCTAATGGTTCCAAAGTTACTGCATTTTAAAGAAATTATCTTTTGAAAGGTCTAATTTTGGAATCATTAGGGCTAGGAACGTACTTTTTTTAAATAAAATGTGGAGCCCAGCTGTTAACAATTAGCTGTGTCAATACTGTTTGTTTCCACTGACACTATAAATTACAGGAAGGTTTAAAAAAGGAACATTTTTATACAAATTTTTTTTTTACTTTTTCTGAATTTTGGTAATATTACACATTATTTAATTTGAAACTGTGTATGAGGCTGGCCCGGTGGCACTGAGAGTTGAGGCATTGGACGCCACACCTTGTGCCACGCCAGCGACCCGTGTTCAGGAAAGTACAGTTACGTAAGAACTTACCGTAACAGTAGATCTTCGAGAACAGCTCTTGCAGCAGGTTACACCATTAGGACTGAAGCCGGCAGGCGCCAGGACCCCATGGAAATTTTCTAGCTAGCAGTATCCAGCAGGGACTGCCCCCAACGTTGGCCCCGCTCCCAACTTCAGGCATCATATAAAAGGGGGCGGTCCCCCAGAATCCCCAGTTCTCCCGACGGAGACTCCCAGCCGCTAGATGACATCAGAAGTGGAGACTGAGGATCCACCTTCAAAGAAGGTATGCAACAGGGAGGTGTTGTAAACACTGAAGCCTAGGTAATAATAAATGGAACAACTCTACCTCCAGAAGGGATGGTGGGAGGGAAACTACCTGCTGCAAGAGCTGTTCTCGAAGATCTACTGTTACGGTAAGTTTTTACGTAACTGTACTATTTTACTTAGAGAAACAGCTCTTGCAGCAGGTTACACCAGTAGGACTGATTCCCAAACAATTTTGGAAATCCCTCTCAGACGGGAGGAGGCTAGGGAGAGATCATGAGTTGAACCAGAGCCTAGGACAATAGTCCCTGAAGGACTGCTAGACCAAAACCAGCTCTTCGCCTTGAGGCAACGTCCGGGCTATAATACCTAATGAAGGTGCTCCCAAGTAGTTGCTGCACAGATGGCGGAAGTGGAAACGTTCTTCAAAGCAGCAAAGGGGTTAGCCACCCCCCTTGTGGAATGTCCCTTGACTGAGCCCGGCAGGGACTTATTATGCTTTTGGTAACAGAACGTAATGCAATGTATGAGCCATCTGGAAAGAGATTGCTTAGAGACCAGAGCACCCAGCATCCTATGGGCGAAGGAGACAAAGAGCTGATCAGATTTATGGTGTTGTCTGGTTCTGGTCAGATAGTATCTAAGACACCTATGCACATTGAGAGTGTGCAGCAGGGCCTCTCCTCTATTGGAGTACTTAGGGAAGTACACCGGGAGGTCGATATCCTGGTTAAGAGTAAGGGCTGAGACCACCTTGGGAAGATATTTTGGATTTGTCTTTAAGGACACCCTGTCCTGGTGAAAAACCAAGTAAGGTTCTTTGCATGAGTGCATGGAGCTCAGAAATCCTTCTGGCAGAAGTAACAGCAACTAAAAATAACGTCTTCCATGCAAGGAGACATAGCTCGCAATTCGCGGCTGGTTCAAAAGGAGGCAGCGTAAGCTGCTCAAGGACGAAGGGTAAGTCCCAAGGTGGAATGGGATCCTTAACCAGAGGCCTTAGGTGGAGAACGCCATGCAAAACAGCACACGTGCGGCTTCCGACTGGGATATAGACCATAGACCTATGGGAGCATGATAGGCCGAGATGGCACAGAGGTGTACCTTTATTGAGGAGTAGGCCAAGCCTGCCTGAAAGAGGGACAAGAGGTAGTCTAATACCGAACCCTCAGAAATGTCCAGTGGAGAAAGTCCCTGTGCTTCAGCCCAGAGACAGAATCTGCGCCATTTCATGGCATACGTGGCATGAGTGGCTGGTTTTCTAGCAGCCACTAGTGCGAGACCCCGTATCGCATGACTGCTATGTCCTTAGGAGCCAGGCATGCAGGCTCAGAGAGTGTAGGTCCGGGTGAACCAAGGAGCCTGCCTCCTGGGACAGTAAGTGAGAGCTGAGTGGCAGAGGACTGGCGGTTCCTGAGAAAGTTGGTACAGCAGGGGGAACCAAATCTGCCGGGCCAAAACAGCACGATTAAGATCAGAGTTGCCCGCTCTCTGCGGAGTTTCAGAAGAACCCTCTGGATCAATGGGAAGGGAAGGAAGGTGTAGAGGAATCTGCCCGGCCAAGAGACAGACAACGCGTCTCACCAGAAAACACCAGGCCCTGGATCTAGTGAGCAGAAATTGGGCAGTTTTGCACTGGATGGGGACGCAAAAATGTCTAACTCTGGTGTCCCCCACCTGCGAAACAAATCCTCTACGACCTCTTGGAGTAGTTCCCATTTGTGGACTCTGGCCTGAGAGCGGCTCAGACTGTCTGCGATAACGTTGTCCACTCCTGGAACATGAACAGCAATAAGATCTGCGCCGTGTTGAAGTACCCAATCCCACACCCTCACGGCCTCCCTGCAAAGAGGGTAGGAATGAGTGCCTCCTTGTTTGTTGATGTAGTAAATCACCGCTGTTTTGTCTGTTTGCAGCAGAAGAGTACCCAGTGGAATCTCCGCTTGGAAGGCCTGCAAGGCATATAGGACCGCTCTCATCTCCAAAATGTTTGTGTGAAGGTGAGTTTCCTGGGTCGTCCACGAGCCCTGACACCGTTGAGGTGTGCTCCCCAACTGGACCCCGAAGCATCCGTTGAGAGCGTCACGACCTGAGATGGCGCAATGAAGGGGACTCCCATCGAAAGGTGCTCTGGGATGAGCCACCATTGCCAATCCCGGATGACGGCGTTCGTGATCCGGATTGGATGCTGCAGATGGTCTTGCTTCTGATCCCACTGCACCCGTAACATCCACTGGGTCACCCGCATGTGGAAATGGGCTAAAGGGACTGTTGCAATGGCTGCAGCCATGTGTCCGAGCATGCAAAGGACCAATCTTGCCGGAACAGTCTTCCTCGCCAAGATATCCTTATAAGGGATCTGATATGCTCCATTCTGTCCTGGGGCAAAAATGCTTTCCCCCTGAACAGTGTCCAGGACTGTGCCTATGAACTGCAGTCTCTGAGACGGAACCAGGCGTGACTTCTCCCGATTGATGGTGATGCCCAACGATCCGAAGAGGGAACGAGTACAATGAATCGCGGACATCAGGGCCTCCCGAGAGGGGACCATAAGGAGCCAGTCGTCCAGATAGGGGAACACATAGTGGCCTTGTCTTCTGAGAGCTGCCGCCACAACTGCCATGCACTTTGTGAATACCCAAGGTGCCGAGGGCAATCCGAAGGGGAGGGCTCGGAACTGATAATGGAGACCCAGAAACTCGAAGCACAAGAATTTTCTGTACTCCCGAGCTATCGGAATATGCAGGCAGGCATCCTGCATGTCCAGTGATGCTAAGAAGGTGCCCTGCTAGAGCATGGGAATTAGTCCTGGAAGAGTTACCATGTGGAAGCGTTTGTATAGCACTGAAGCATTGAGATTGCTGAGGTCCAGGATCGGACGGAGGTCCCCTGTCTTTTTGGGAACCAGAAAGAAGTGGGAATAATATCCTGCACCTCTCTTGTTCTGTGGTACGTGCTCTATGGCATCTTTGTCCAGAAGCACTAGCACCTCCTGCTGAATGAGCAGGGCATGCTGACCCAAATAACGGGAAAGCAGGGGAGGTCTTGAAGGTGGGTGGTCGAGGAATTCTATAGAGTGTCCTCTCTCTACCAATTGTAGAAC
Organism: Neoceratodus forsteri; assembly: GCA_016271365.2. Classification (NCBI taxonomy): domain Eukaryota; kingdom Metazoa; phylum Chordata; order Ceratodontiformes; family Ceratodontidae; genus Neoceratodus; species Neoceratodus forsteri. Next base: position 482,615,876 of record CM028131.1, read on the forward strand.
CCACCAGTCTGTGGTTATCGTCTGCCACCCTGCAAGGTGGCAGGAGATGCGACCCCGACCTATTCTTCCCATTGATCCAGAGGAGGACTGGGGGCCGGGAAGGAGTCGTGCTGTGGCGGCATTGCTTCCCACGGGCTGGGTCAGTTTAGTGCATCTCTGACCTTGGCCTGGGGAAGACTTAGACTGAGCCTTGCGACTGAAGTTGCCCCTTTGCTGCTGGCCGGAACGTGGCTGTTGCCGTTATTGCCGTCCGCCAAAGCAATTCTGGTTCCTACGAAAGGAAATAGTCTTGGGCCTGTACATGGCCTGTACAGTCCTCACCGCCTTCCCAGCGTCCTGTAACTTGGTGATTACCTTTTCGGATTCTTCACCAAACAGGACATCTCCATTGCAGGGGACATCCAGAATATTTTTCTGGACGTCCGGAGTAAATCCGGAGACACGAAGCCATGAGTGTCTCTGGAGACAGAGGCCCGAGACTGCTCCCCTGGCCGCAGAGTCTGCCGAATCATAGGTGGCTCTCAAAACTTGGGTCCCCACGTATGACCCTGTGTGAAGACGGTTTAAAAGTTCCTCCTTCTACTCCCCATCCAGAAGGACTTTGACCAGGTCCTGGCCCTGTTCCCATAGGGTGTTCTGAAACTGAACCATGTGTGTTAGGTAGTTCAGAGACCTGATGGAGCATGTAGCAGCCGCATACACGCGCCTCCTCAGTGAATTCAATTGCTTGGATTCCTGGTCCAGTGGCTGGGTGCTCAAATGCTGCGGCCGTTGAGACCAGTCATGTGAGGCTGTGATGACCAATGAATCAGCCAGGGGTTGGTGCACCAAATACGAGTCCTCCAAAGGAGCCCTGTACAGGCGGTCAGCCTTCTTCGGCACAGTGGGGATGGAATGCGGATGTTTCCACATGGCCTTGGTGACATCCGAAAAGGTATCCACCAAGGGTGGCATCACCACAGGCTGAGGATCTTTCTGCCGAAGATATCTAGCTAGGCGCTGTCGTTCGGGGTATAGATCTTCTGTCTCCCATCCCATATTCTCCTGGATGTGCCACATGATTTCAGCAAAGGAGGGATCATCCGGAGGTGACCTGGGGAGGTCTTGTGGGTCTGGTGATGGAAGACTGATGGAAGAAGGAGACCTGGATGTATCAGATGAGTCCAATCTTAAGTCGTCCCCCTGTGGAGTGGACCTTCTTCCTCTGGGTCACTTGGGGCTGGGGGACCCTGAGGGAGACCGTGAAGGGGGCCTTCTCCTTTCTCTGGATCTACTCCTAGGAGGTGGTGTAGGCTCCTTGGGGGTCGGGGGGTCTACCGTCTGGACCCTGGTGAGGAGGAGGAGGAGACTTTACTGGGACCACATCCTTCTTGATAGTGTCCCATCACAAGGTGAAGAGATCTTTAACTTCCTGTATGTTCATGCCGGACGACGAGCCAGGCGTCAGGGTTGGCCTGTCGCCAATGTCAGGCGTCGGGTCTGAGGTCGTCGCCGGTTCAGGCGAAGGCTCCTGAGGAAGCCCAGCATCTTCAGTGTTGCCTGCCTGGTCGTCAGGCAATGTCAAATTCTCCTCCGATGAACCCCAGTTACCAGTATCGACCGGTGAAGGGAGGGCAGTCGTCAGCTCCGAAGGTCGCTTGAACGACGTCGGGTATTTGAGGGGCGTCTGGTCTGTTGGGCGTTTGGCCGGTGAAGAGTCGGCTCCGACATCTGGTTGAGGGACGTCAGGTCTGTGGTCTTCCTGGGAGGGGGATCAAGTCCCCTGGGAGGCTGGGAGACTGATCTGGCGTCTGGTTCCCAGTGTCTGTCCGAAGAAGTATAAGCTGACTTCGAGGAGGGCTTAGACCGATGACGGTCGGAAGACCCTTCGCTAAGGCCCGGGAGGGTGTAGGAGATGGATCTGAAGTCCTAGAGGTCTTCAGTGGGTGGAGAGAAGCTGAGGGACCGCTCAAGGATCTGACCTTAACCGTAGGGGACTGAGAGCGAACCCTGGAGGGAGAGCGGTCAAAGCACATGGAGCCAGAGCTGGTGCGCGAGTCAGAGGCCCGGTTCAGAGATCTGGACCTGGCCTTCTCCCGGTGTTTCTCCCAGTGCTTATGGGACTTGGAGGCTGACTCACCTCTGGAGGCAGGGTCTTTTTCCATGGTTTTTAACTTTTCTTCTAACAGGAACCCCTGGAGTGCCTTTTGACGGCGAATCCTGGTGCAGCTGTTAAATTGCTGGCAAATGGAGCAGGCCTTGGTGTCATGCTCCGGGCCTAGGCACTACAGACAGGCCATATGGAGATCCTTGAATGGGATCTGTTTGTCGGAGGCACACTTGGAGGGGTGTTCTTCTGTGGAAGGAGTAGAAAATGCTGACATTTAGTAAGCAAAAGTTTTGCTGAAGAAGTTCTAGTCATCGTTCGCTAATTAGGCGTCCGTGAGGCCGATGCTGGTGAGTCGACGGCGGGAAAAGAACTAGGGATTCTGGGGGACCGCCCCCTTTTATATGATGCCTGACGGGGGCGGGGCCGGCGTCGAGTGGTCCCGCTGGATACTGCTAGCTAGAAAATTTCCGTTGGGTGTAACCTGCTGCAAGAGCTGTTTCTGGTAAGATCAAGCACAGCTGTCGGGGCTCGGCGGGGAGGAGAAGACTGGCGTCAACAGCTTGCCTTCTCCTGGGGAGGAGGACACAAGACTCGGCACTTGGGTACCTCCGGAGGTAAAGGCGAAATACAGTCTGCCGCAGCCTGCACACAAGAGAAGGTGGCGGCGCACAGCAGGCGTCAGCAGGAATGCGCTCGAGAGCAAGTCGTCTCCTCCACCAGGCGTCATTGCACGATCGTGCGTGCCTAAAGGGGACGGGGGGGGGTGTTGACACCAGAACAAGGAAATGCCCCAGAATGGTGGTAGGCAATGAAGTGCCCTGGCTCCACACCCACTGCCGGACCCTGCCCACCTGGGACCCAATACTCTGCGTGTCACCAATGCCTGGATGATACTGGATGTCTAGGGAGCCTGTAGGAGTGGCAGCCCTGCCCTGGGGGGTAAGCCAGGGAGGTCTCTCGCTACGCAGAGGTAAGGCATCTTTGGAGCTCTGGGAGGGGACCCAGAGTGGGGAGGGTTCAGGCTGGCTGGAGACAACTAGGACATCACCCAAGAAAGGCCACCACACCAGTGACCAGAGGGAAAAGGAAGTGGAAAAAAAAAAAAAAACTGTGTAGTTTACAACTTAATTTTCATTCATCTTATGACCTTAATTGCTTCTGCAATTATTTTATGCTCCCCCTCTAGCAATCCCTACCCTTCCTATCTTTGTCAAGCAAAAACACTGACAACACAAAAGTATAATTACTAACCATAGTAATGATACTTCTTCTAAAGGGTGTATTAGTGAGTCATACAAATCTCAGCATGAGGTTGGGCTCTGGAGATGGAACTGAAAGCAGCGGACTGCACTGAGAGGCAATGTCCAGACTGTAATGCTTGGTGAAGATGTGAACAGAACTCCAGGTGGCAGCTACACAGATGTCCGCAGCAGACAGATTTCTGAAACAAGCCGTGAAGGTGGCCATACCCCTGGTGGAATGGCCATTAACCATTCCCAGAAGTTTCTTGTTGTACTTACGGTAACAATAATGCAATTGGCTAACCACTTAGACAAACACTGTTTAGAAACAGAAGCACCCTCTCTCTTAGGAGCAAACAAAACAAACAACTGGTCAGACTTCCTTAAAGCCTTGGTCCGGTGCGTACAGTACTGCAAGATACGATGCACATCTAAAGTATGGAGCAAAGCCTTCCCCTGATTCAAGTACTCAGGATAATAAAACAGAAGGAGGATGGACTGGCTCAAAGTAAACTCCAACACCACCTTGGGAAGAAACGTAGGATTAGTATGCAAAGACACCCTGTCTTTGTGAAAGACCAAATAAGGCTCCCCTACACATGAGAGACTGAAGCTCAGAAATCCTATGAGCAAAAGTAACAGCAAAGTAAAGTTACATAAGAACTTACCGTAACAGTAGATCTTCGAGAGAGGCTCTTGCAATAGGCAATTACATATAGGACTGACCCGGCAAGCATCAGGACCCCACAGAAAAAAATTTCTAGCTAGCAGTCTCTGGCGGGGGACCAACCCCACGTCAGGTGACCGACGTCAGTATGAAGGGGCGGTCCCCCACGCCCGCCTTCCAGTTCTTTCCCGCCAAAGGCCAAAAAGGCAAGATGAGAGAGAAGTGGATATTTCCCTTCCTGGAAAAGGAGCGGAAAAGCTAAGGGGGATGGAGGCTGGGAAGGCATTACCTACTGCAAGAGCCTCTCTTGAAGATCTACTGTTACGGTAAGTTCTTACGTAACTGTACCATCTTACTTTGAGAGGGCTCTTGCAGTAAGTAATTACATACAGGACTGAATCCCAAGCAGTCTGGAAAAAAGGAAAAGCACTCGGGAGGAGGAAAACTATCCAACCAATGGAACCTCCGCTGAATGGGTCTTAGGAGAGAAGACCTGGAGTACAGCCAACCCGAAGCCTGCTCTGGTGAAGAGCAATATCAAACTGTAATGTTTACGTAAGGTATGGACAGAAGTCCAAGTCGTGGCTCTGCAAATGTCTGCCACTGACACATTCCTGAAACAAGCCACAGAGGCAGCTACTCCTCTGATGGCGTGATCTCTAACTTGACCCGGCAGGGTCTTGTGGTACTTGTTGTAACAGAAGGTGATACAATGAGCCAACTATTTAGAAAGGCATTGCTTGGAAACTGCATTGCCCTCGCTTTTGTGAGCAAAGGAGACAAAAAGCTGATCTGATTTCCTGAGATCCTTAGTCCTAGTGGTATAGTATCTCAGTATTCTATGAACATCCAGAGTATGCAAGAGGTACTCCCATTGATTGGAGTGTTGCGTAAAGAAAGCAGGTAACTCAATGGATTGATTCATCATAGATTCCGCAACCACCTTAGGGAGAAACTTAGGGTTGGTGCGCAGAGCCACACGTTCCTTGTGAAAAATCAAATATGGGATTTTGTACATCAGGGCCTGAAGCTCGGAAATTCGATGAACTGAAGTAATGGCCACTAGGAAGAGAGTCTTCCAAGAGAGGAACTTCAAGTCTGCTGAGGCTGCCGGTTCAAAAGGAGGCAGAGTAAGCTTCTTGAGAATAAAGTTCAGATCCCAGGTAGGAGCAGGAATGCGGATGGGGGGTATCAAATGGAGAACCCCTCTGAGGAAAGTCTTAGAGACTTCCAACTGAGAGAAAGTCCTGTCTCCAAAAGGGACATGGTAGGCCGAAACTGCTGCATTGTGGACCTTCAAAGAGGAATGGCTGAGACCCAGGTCAAAGAGATGACACATGTAGTCCAGGACTCTTTCAACTGGGCAAGAGAAAGGCTCAGAGTCCTTTGAAGAGGCCCAAATCAAAAATTGTTTCCACTTCATGGCGTAGGTGGACCTAAAGGAAGGCTTTCTAGCCTCCACCAGAATATCTGCTACGAGAGGAGCAACCCGAACCGGGCTTGAGCTACGTCTGCAGGAGCCACGCATGCAACTGAAGGGATATGAGACCTGGGTCAGCAAGTGCTGTGACAGAGGAAGAGGAAGTGGAGGTTCCTCTGAAAATTGTTGCAGAAGAGAGAACCAAACTTGCCTGGGCCAGAATGGAGAGATGAGAATCATCTGGGCTCCTTCTGTTCTTATTTTTTAAACCTTGTATTTATCCTTCTCACTGCACCATCCTTCCACTCAATCAGACCTCCTCAAGCTGCCTTCTGCACGTCCCATGGCACCCCCAGGAGTCTGCTCCTAGAGTGTCCGTCCGCTCAGAGCTCCTAAGAGTATCCCGGTGTACCCCAGGTGGCAGAGAAGGACCTCTAACCTTCCCCTAGTAGCAGTGGGCGGGTGGACACAGTGGAGCCTGCCCCGGTGAGTGCCGGTGATGTGGAGACCGGCATCGGAGGAGACGTCACCTAGAGTGACGGGCTCCATTTTCTCCCTATTCTGATGAGCCCCTATCCCCGCAGTCCCAGCACACTAGGAGAGACAATGAGAAGGCTGTGTGAAGACGCTGCTCCTCCTCAGGCTTCGGCTGGCACTGCCCCTCCTGCTGTACATCCCAACCCATCATCACTCCCAGGTTCACCCAGGAGGTGGCAATACAACAGCGAGGCAGACCGGCTCCTTCTGTTCTGAGCTTGTGCAAGACCCTCGGAATTTAGGGAATGGAGGGAAGGCATGACGAATCTGTCCCTCCAGTTGAGAGACAGAGCGTCCCGACAGAAAATGTCTCGCCCTGGAGCGAGTGAGCAGAAGGCAGGAAGTTTTGCGTTTTGAGGAGACACAAACAGGTCTACTTGAGGGGTTCCCCAGAGCAGGAAGATGTCGTCTACTACCTCTTGATCCAGTTCCCATTCGTGGGCTCTGTCTGAAGACCGACTGAGGTGGTCTGCTAGCATGTTTTCTACTCCCGGAACATGAACTGCTGTCAGATGGAGGTTGTGCTGAATAGCCTAACTCCAAACTCTCATTGCTTCCCTGCACAGAGGGTAGGAACGAGTTCCTCCCTGCTTGTTGATGTACCAGACTACACACATGTTGTCCGTCTGGATGGTTAGATGACTGGGAAGAATGGAGGACTGCAGAGCCTGGAGAGCACACAGAGATGGCTTTGAGTTCGAGCACATTTCTGTGTAGAGTCTGCTCGAGTCTGGACCAGGTGCCCTGATTCCTGTGAGACCCCAGATGTGCTCCCCAGCTCTCTCCTGAGGCATCTGTTGTCAATGTCTGGGAGGGGAGTTCGATATTGAAGTGAACTCCCCGGCAAAGGTTTTCTTGCACCATCCACCACTGCAAGTCCCTGACCATGGGATCGGAGACTAGAACCTCCTGGTCTAGGTTGTCCAGAGTTTGGTCCCATTGAGATCGAAGCGTCCACTGAGAGATCCTCGCATGGAGCCGAGTGCGAGGGACTGTTGGGATAACAGTCGCCGCCCAGACCAGAGGAGGAAGGACTGACCTAGCACCGACCCTTCTGCGACTGGACAACAGACATGCTTGAGTCTGGAGGGTGTCCATCCTGTCCGGAGGCAAAAAGGCCTTGCCAATGGTCGTGTCCAGGATTGCCCTGATAAACTGGAGTCTTTGGCAAGGGACCAGATGGTACTTGGCCTGGTTGATGGTGATACCCAGGCTGTTAAAAACCTGCAGGGTAAAGGAAAGGGAATGTAGAAGTTCCTCCCTGGACGGGGCCACCAGGAGTCAGTCATCCAGGTATGGGAATACCTGCACTCCCTGGGTACACAGGTGGGCCGCTACCACAGACAGGCATTTAGTAAACACTCGGGGAGCCGAGGAAAGACCAAATGGGAGGGCCTTGAATTGGTAGTGGTCCCCCTGAAAAGAAAACCAAAGGAATTTGTGGTGGGAAGGGCGGATGGGGATGTGCAGATAGGCATCCTGCATATCCAAAGCGCATAGCCACTGTCCCTGACGAAGAAGCAGCAGAAGGCTCTGCAAGGAGAGCATTCTAAAGCATTTGTACTCCATAAACATGTTCAGGGAGCTGAGATCTAAAACAGGCCTCCGTCTCCGTCTTCTTTGGAACTAGGAAGAAATGGGAATAGTAACCTGTCCACCAAAGATGGGTGGGAACTGGTTCTCATGCCTTCGATAGAAGGAGGAGATTTCTTCCAGGACCAGAGGAAGATGTTCGGGGAGTAAGACAACTTGGGGGTGGTCTTCAGGGCAGTTTCTGAAGAAACTCGATTGAGTGTCCTGCTGCTATCAGTTGGAGCACGAAACATCTGATGAATCCTCTCCCAACCCGGTAGATGGAAGAAGAAGCTCCCTCTACTGGTTCCTCTGGAATATCCAGAGGCTGTGGGGAGAGGAGGAGTCAGGAGGTGTGGGGAGACAGCATGGCGAGAGCTCCCGCAACTTTTCTGGGCGAGTCTTGGTTGCTGAAGGGCCCGACGTTTGTTGGCCCGCTTGCCCTGTGGTTTCGCTTTAGGGTGGGAACGTCTGCGAAAAGGGCAACGCTGTCCCTGAGGGGGCCTGTACAGAGGTCCATGGACTTGAGTGCAGTACCCTTCTCCTGCAGGTCGGTGATGATGTCCTTGTCCTTGACATCACTGCTGAACAGCACCGAACCCCTGAAGGGTGCATCCTGAAGTGTGGATTGCACTTCAGGGACCAATCCTGGCACCCAGAGCCAGGGAATGATGCAGACCTACAGCGAAAGCCGAACTCTGACCAGCTGTGTCCACTTACATGCGTGGGAAGCCTGAAGTATGTGCCGACTGGCTGAACAAGCAGATCAGACAAGATCAGCCACTTCCTGTTTGGTCTGGGATTCAGGAAGGGAGTCCAATTTTGATTCCACCTGACTCAGGATCATCTTCTGGTAGTCCCCCTTACGTGCGACACAGTTCAGGGCCCTAATCCCCAGTGTAGAAGAAGCGTACACCTTCTTTCCATACTGGTCCAGAAGTCGGGACTCCTTGTTGAGTGGAGACGAGCTGAGATGTTTCGGGTTGGCAGAACGGCCGTGAGCGGCGCTAATCACAACCGAGTCTGCCTTGGGGTGTACATTCAAAGAATCTACACCCTCAGGAGCCTGATATAGCCAGTCCGCCTTCCTCGGAAGGGGGGCTAATGCGAACAGTTGTTTCCAAGTAGTGGAAACAAGGTCTGCGTGAGGCTCAATCCAGGGTGGAATCAATGTTGGAGCGGTCTCGGGCAGATACAAGTAGGCAGCGAGCTTCTTACGCTGTGGATCTGGCTCCAGAGATTGCCACTGATGAACTTCCTGGATCTTTCTCAGTAACTTCAAAATGGAAAGCTCCTCCGGAGGAGACTTCGGAGGAATCCTTGGCCTGGGACAATCTGGAGTATGTGGCTCGTCATCCAGATCGAAGCATCCCCCTGAGTCTGAGTCAGAGGTCTCCGATGAAGAAGAGGAAGACTCCTCCCAACGCAGGGGAGGAATGGTCCCTTTGGGAAGCCCCTGGGAAGCGTGTCCTCCCACCCATGGCGCCCAAGGGTTCACCTCTGGTGTCGGATAAGGGGGAAGGAGTCTCCCGTCTCCTGCGTTGGGGATCCTGTGCAGGGTCTGGCGCCAGCAGACGGCTCTCCTCCTCCCATGTGAGCTGAGACTTGGCCTCAGCCCAACAGGCAGCCAGAGTCTCCTTCAAATCCACCAGCGGCTGTGGTGAGGGCAGTGGAGGAGGAGGAGGAGGAGGAGGGGGATACGGATACTGAGGGTATCCGTAAGCCGAATATCCGTAACCCGATGGCAGAAAGCCCAGCATCGGGTACTGAGGCACTGGGTACTGCGGTGTCGGATAAAGCAGCACCAGGTACTGCGGCATCGGATACTGCGGTATCAAGTAGGATGGCACCAGATTAAGCGGTGTCGAAAACCCAGGTACCAGGGGCTCTGATGGAGTAGAAGGCCCTGGAAGAGGCCCAGCAGGCAGGCCAGGTAAAGGTGGCCCCGTGGGCATCGGGTCCGGTGTTGGAGTAGTTTCCGGTAAAGGAACATCAGCTGGCATCAGGTAGGCCAGCTTCAGAGCCGGCGTCCGAGGATCCGGCGTCAGGGGGTCCGGCATTGTAGGAGGAAGTCCTGACGTCAGCGTACCCAACTCCTCCGTGTCGACCAGGGATCGAGGTTAAAATCCTGTGGTCCAGCAGAGAAGATGCAGGAGACTCGGCGGGAATGGCAAGCATTGCAGTGAGCCTGGGGCGATCGGACTGGTCCAAGAGGGTCAACATAGGCTCTTCGGCTGGGCGTTCGTCAGAGGGCCAGCGTCTGACTTATCAGCAGGATCCGGGCGAGCATCGGAGGAGCTGGCATCTCACTTATGAACCCTGGCACCGCGAGGTCCGTTGGGAAGCAACTGGCGGGCGTGCGAGGACCGTGCACCCTCCGAAGGAGCTGGCGTCTTATCGGCCCTGTCCGGGCGGACGCCGGTGACACCGGCATCTGGCCCAGCGGACCCGCTCGACCCAGAAAGCCCGTGGTAGTGGCCTTCCCGGAAGGGTAGTCTCCTTTGCCCGGAGGCACCGAGGGGCCTGGCGTGAAGCCCGATGGGAGGCGACACTGTCTTGGACACCTCCAAGGCAGGCGTCAAGCAGTCTTCCAGAGGGATGTTACCTTGAAAACCGCGACTCCTGCTGGAGTCGAGGAAGCCATGGAGGTGGGAGTCCTGATCCCGGTGCTTCTCCTTCTTTTTCTTATGGCCTTCGAGGGACGTGGAAGACTACCTTAACTTCTTCAGCTCCTTCTCCATAGAAGCCATCTTTTTCTTCAGAACCGTGGGTCTCCAGGGACTGCTGCCTCAGTTTTCAGGTGGCTGAGTTGAACTGCTGGCGGTGCTGGCACTTCTCCATGGGGTGGTCCAGGCCTAAGCAGAGGTGGCACATTGAGTGTCCGTCCTTATGCAGCAGCTGGGAACCGCACTAGTCGCACTTATTTTTATGCGTTTCGGAGGGTGTTGGGGACGACATACACAGCTGTTAGGAGTGAAAAAAAAAAACGGTGAAAATCGGCAAACTAGACCGCGTAAGACTGACAAGAGAAGGAACGTTGTGCGAGGAACTTTCCCAAGTCGACGTAGCGGAAAGAACTGGAAGGCGGGAGGGGAACGCCTTTATACTAACATCGCATGATGTCGGTCACCTGATCGAAGGTCCCCGCCAGAGACTGCGAAGCAAAATTTTCCGTGGGGTTCTGACGCCTGCTGGGTCAACTTATATGTCATTATCTACTACAAAAGAGCCCTCTCAAGTAAGATCTAAAAAAGCGCTTCCATGACAGAAAGCACAGCTCGCAACTCGCTTCCGGTTCAAAGGGAGGTAGCGTGAGTTTCTCCAACATAAAACTGAGGTCCCAGAGCTGGCCCGGTGGCGCTGAGGGTTGAGGCGCTGGATGCCACACCTTGCGCTACGCCGGCAACCCGAGTTCGGGAACGACCTTGGGTCATCGGGGTTCCGGCAAAGATGGGTGGGAGGAGTGGGACTGAGCATGCCATCAGGCTGCTCTCCTCTCCCGGGGGTGGTGAGGGTGGGTTGCCGACCCTCCCATAGTTCCATTTCCACCAGTTGGAGGCTGGTGGGGTAATGTAGGCGGGCATGGCGGCACTATGTGTGGGTGGAAGGAGCTGAGCTGGCATCCGATGTGCACGCACACCTCCACGCACATGTACAGGTGCGGGGGAATGGGAGAAAACACAAGAAAAAAAACCAAAAATATAAATCTAAAAAAAAAAAATTGAGGTCCCAGGGAGGGACCAGATCTTGGATGGGAAGTTTCAGATGCAAATGCTCCACAGAAGATGCGTGATATCTCGAAGTGAGCCACAGCCCTGCCTTTGATGGGCATATGGTACACATAGATGGCAGAAAGATGCATCTTGAATGAAGAAGTACCCCAAGCTCAGTCTGAAAGGAGAGAATGTACTTCAACACCTAACTCATCAGGCAGGTGAAAGGGTCCAGTTAGTCTTGAAGCATCCCAATGGGTAAAACACTTCCATTTCATGGCATAAGTGGCCTGGTGGAGGGTTTCCTAGCCACCACCAGGACATCTGTGACCTCAGAGGACACCCGAAGCAGGCGATTGCTAGGTCCCCAGGAGCCATGCATGGAGATGCAGACACTTTGGATCCAGATGGACCAGGGTGCCCTGGTCCTGGAAAGCAAGCCAGTGCACCGGGGCAAGGGCACTGGCATTTCCACCACCAGCTGTTGCAGCAAGGGGTACCAAATGTGATGTGGCCAGAAGGGAGCTATGAGTATCATCTCCGCCCCTTCCAATTGGAGCTTGAGCAGGATCCTCTGTAGGAGCAGGATGGGAGGAAAGGCGTACAGAAACCTCCTTTTTCAGGACAGGGACAATGCGTCTCACCAGAAAACTCCAGGCCTGGGATCAAGCGAGCAGAAAAGCGGCAGTTTTGTGATGAGTGGGGATGCATATAGGTCCAACTCTGGATGACCCCACCTGTCAAAGAGATCTTCGACCACTGGGGTCAGGAGTCCCCACTCATGAACCAGTGACCAGGAGTGGCTGAGATAGTCTGCCAGGACGTTTTGGACCTGGAACATGTACGGCCGAGAGCTCCAGTCCATGCTCAATGGCCCAATACCAAACCCTCATCGCCTCCCAACACAGGGCGTAAAAGTTAGTTTCCCCCACTTGCTGATGTAACACACTATGCACATGTTGCCCATCTGCACCAACAGCAGACCAGGCGGAGATGAGTCTGAAAGGTCTGCAGAGCATAAAGGACCTCCATCTCCAGGACATTGATATGAAGACCCTGTTCCACTTCCATCCAAGTGCGCTGAGTATGGTGATCGGCCAGATGAGCTCCCAGCCCAGACCCAAGGTGTCCGTCGTGAGAATCTGACAAGGGCCGACAGTTGAAAAGAGACCCCCAAAGGAGGTTGGCGGCTCCAGCCACCACGGCAGGACTCTCTGACCAGGTTGGAGACCATGACCAACTGGTCCAGGTCATCCATGCACTGGTCCCATCGGACCCTTAATGTCCACTGAGAAACTCACATGTGCAGGCGGAGAGGGAACCGTGGCAATGGCTGCTGCCATGTGACCAAGAAGGTACAGGAACACCTTGGCAGGAATCTGGCAACTTGAGGAAACTAGCCAGGCCTGTTCCATCAGGTGTTCTGCCCATGGGCAAAAAGGCCTTGCCCTGATCGGTATCCAGAATGCCCCTATATACTGGAGGCACTGGCAAGGAGAGAGGCAAGACTTCAGATGATTGATGGTGATCCCAGGGCCTGAAATAGATGAAAGGTGTATTCTGGGCCTGGCCAGTCGGTCCCTGGAGGGTGCCGCTAACAGCCAGTCATCCAGGTAGGGGAACACATAGAAATCCTGCCTCCTGAGGGCAGTTGCCACATCTGCCAGACACTTGGTAAAGCCCATGGAGGGTAGAGGAAAGGCCAAAGGAGGCCCGGAATTGAAAATGGGCTCCCTGAAAGTGGAAGTGGAGGAAGCATCGATGGGCAGGGAAAACTCTGAATATGTAAGTAGGCATCCTGCATGTCCAGAGAGCACAGCCAACCCTTTGGTGCAGGAGGGGCAACAACCCCTGAAGGCTGACCATCCTGAAACATTTGTACTCTATGTACAGGCTCAGATGACTCAGATCCAGGATGGGCTAAAGATCCCCAGTCTTTTTGGGGACAAGAAAGAAGGGTGATTAGAACCCCCTTCCCCCACTGAGCTGGAGGGACAGGCTCTGTGGCCCTTTTTTTCAGAACAGCCTCAATTTCCTCCCATCACGAGGGGCAGGTGGGCTGGGGGGCTTAAGAGAAGTTTACCAGAGGATTTTCCAGAGGCCACTCTAGAAATTCTAGAGTGTGGCGTGCTCTATGATCTGAAGCATGCAGTTGTTCGTGGTTATGCCCTTTACCGTTGAGGTGGAGGGAGAAATTACTCCTGACAGCTTTCCCTAGAGCTCTTTCCAGAGAAGGGGAGGTCAGCTAAGGAGTCAGGAGGTAGGAGCAGGTGCCGGAAGGGTGACCGCAGGCACTCAAGGAGCTCTGGCGGCAGCGGCAGGGAGTTGATGCTGTATTGCACTTGCCCTGTCATTTGGCAGGCTGTCGAGAGTACTTATGGGAGGAGCAGTGAAAGGAAGAACACTGACCCACCCTAGGTTGAGTGTGGTACAGCAAGTGAACAGACCAGAGGCCATGGCCTTTCTCCTGGAGGGTGGAAATTATATCCTGAACTTCCCCTCCAAAGAGGACAGAGCCCCAAAAGGGGGCATCTAAAATGCTGGACTGCACAGAGCCACGAATGGCACCAGAGGCAGACACTAGCGGCCGCTCCCCTTCCCAAGGTGTCCATGGCATCACAGGCAGCCCGAAAAACATGGTTGCTAACGTCAGAGCCTGACTTCAGCAGCTGGGCAAGCTGTATTTTAATGGGATCCTCAGGCAAAACCTGAACGAGGTCCCTGGTATGGTCCCAGAGGATGTTCTGATATTGGACCATATGAGCCAGGTAGTTAATGGCCTGGATAGACAGAGTAGTGGATGCAAAGACGGTTTACCGAGTGGTCAAGCTGTCTGTATTCCGGTTTGGGGGATAGCACTGAGGTGTTTAGACTTCTTGGTATGGTTGTGTGCTGCATTGATGACCACTGAGTCAGCCTTTGGGTGGTCCCCAAAAAAGGCTTACCAGCCACAGCGTGGTAGAGCCTGTCCGCCATCTTAGGAAATGGAGGAACAAATAAGGGGTGATTCCAAGCTGCCCTGATGACACTGTCATAAGAGTCAAGTCAGGGGTGGCACCACCAGGAAGGCATCCTGCTGCCTCAGATAAATGGTCTGCTGACACCTCTCTAGGTCTTGCTCCACCATTTCCAAGGCCATGATGGACTGGATGTGTAACCCCTAGGTGGCGCTACTTTTATTATCCCTGCCTTGCCTGGCCACAACAAGGTTGAGGGCCTGGGTTTCCAATCTTACTTTAAACTGGTTCTTTTTCATGATATTAGTTTTGTGCAGTGCCTCCACCCAAAGTTTAGCTTTAAGTGGGCTAGTTGATACCTGGTACAACCCCCTGGGATGTCATACCACCCACTACAACCATTAGCCACCCCAACACATGACCCAATAACATTTCCACATATTTCAACATTTCACATTTAATGACTCTCTGTAATAATATGCTCACAACACCATGATTTGCAAAAACAACAACAACAATAATTTATTTACAGGGGGCTTAGGGCTTAGGAATGGGGAAACAAAGGAGTAGAGGTTATGCAATACTATTGTTTTTATTAGTTACAGTATTTACATCAGATTTGGTTTGGTTTGGGGCTGGTGAAAACCCTCCAGCTGGGTAGATACCTGTTATTAAATAAGAAATCAATCAACATTTTACCAACACTGATCTCCAGAGCCCTGGATATCTAAGCTGCACAGAATCAGATGACACCACATTATTTCCCACAACTGGTACCAGTTCCCCAAGATTTAGTATGAGACCCCCCCCATTCCCACACACTTAACCCTGGGTACCCAGTACTTTAATGTTCTTGCATGCTGCAGGCCTAGGAGACATTGCAGCTGCATATTGGTCGGCTTGATTCAATAAAGAGTAGCAATTAAATTCCTAAATTCGACATTTGAAACTATTTACAGTCTCTTTGGGGTATGCGAGGATTGCCCTGCATGTTGCAGTCAAAAACACTGGTCAGGTACAACCTGCCGGTTACACAGTTTGGTTCTAATCTGTATCTCTGAATATCCAGCACATTTATATGTTCCAGTACATTCCAACACATTTATATTCTGGGCACAATTGGTACATTTGAAGAAGATGGGCTTCTACAACCAGGGGCCAGGATAGCCTTCCCTGGTCAGATTACTTACAAAACAGTCACTTCCAGGTTACTGAAGTCAAATCCAAAAGACTTGGGGTCTCAGTCCTTTTTGTGGTAAATGGCTGTAGCTTGTAGCTCCACTGGACGTCTTGACCGGATAGTTTACAAACCACTGGACCTCCCAGGCAAAATCAGGATAAGCCCCTGTACTGAGTGCTCCCCTTCCAGTCCTGTAGGCTCCATAGCGGACGTCATGCATCAGCACATTCATACAATATTCTGGGCTCACTTGGGTCCCCCCAAAACAGTCACGTCCAGCTGCGCTGGGCAAGATAAGGACAGACAAAGACTCGCACTCCAGAGCCAGGAGCTCAGGCATTCCAGCAAAGGTCACCAACACAAAAGTTCTCTTTTGCCAAAAAAGTTTGGTTTTTATTGCATTATTGTCCCCTGATGAAGCCTTACGTGGCGAAGCGCTGGGACACCTGATCTTGCAGAGGTTGACTCTGTTTGCAACAACTTTTATTTGCTTATGTTAAGCAATAAAAAACAAACTATCGTTGTACTGTTTGGGCTACCACCCTACACTCGCACCCTGCCCTGGTTCCTGAGCACGGCACATAGCTGATTTAAGCTGGGCAAGAGAAGTGAAGCAGATGCAACGAGCAGACCAGTAGAACAGTCACAAACAGCAAAGTTTCAAAAAGGGTCCATCTGCGCTGGGATAAGGTTAGACACAGCAGGATGCAGGGTGCAGACCAGTAGAACCGTCACTAAGGGCATTGGCAGCCCCAGTTCAGTACTTTCTTTCATTCTTGCACTGGGGGGTACAAGAGTACTCACTCAAGCTCCTGATGGTAGAATCTCCACAATCAAGGTTCCTGATGTCTTCAGTTCTCTCACAACGGAGGTGAAATCAGCTCTCTCACATCTGGCTTGATGTCGAGTTGCAGGTCCACATCTCTCCCCAACGTGGAAGGGAGAGCTAGCACCTGGAGGACATTCTGGCAACCCCCAGGCTAGCAGGTTTTGCATTAATTAAATTACTTCAAAACTTGTACAAAGGAGGCAAACACTCCCATCCTGGATGGAGAGGATTAACTGGATCACCAGGTCCAGTTGCATGGGCTGGGGGCCGGAACCCCTACCCCTTTGTGGGGCTCCTGCTCGAATCTAGAAAAATGCTGAAAACGTAATCTTTTATGGGGCTCTCCTGAGGCTTCTAATTGGCTGATGGTGTTGGGTGTTTGGCCTCCGACCGATTGGAGGGCTTGTCTCTCAAGAAAACGAATTATGCATGCACTTCACTCAATGCACAGTTGGTTTACTGTTTTGGCACCTGAAATTAGGTCCCTGCAGTTCCCCATGAGCACTTGGAAGTTTCCCATGAGCTTTGGCCACTGTCCCACAAGTTCTGGCTTCAATATTCTAGCTTTCTGATTGACTGTGCTGCTCTGTAATGGCTGCTTAAACATAGAGTCCCTTAGGCATAAATACCACAGTCCCAGATTAAGTCCTGGTACAGCCAGAATAAATTAAACATTGGCCCCAAACCCCCAAAGTTCAATAGCCTTGGATATGTACTTGCTGTGGCTGCCCAGATCAAATAGATTTTCAGTCCATTTTCCTGCGCTGCAACTCCACATACTGCAGCAGGCAGGCTGTCTCTCGGAGTCCCAAACATTACACTGGTACAACCAGAATTTAAGGAGTCTTGTCTAAACACTGTCCTCCTGCTTAAACAATTTTCCTCAAACACAGATACAGCAATTACAATATTTATTTTACATTTTCTTTCTTTTCAGCAGTTGCCAAAATACAGCTTCCCTGAGGGCAGAACAGACCCTCATACATATTATGCATGACGATCGGGGCTCGGGCTCATTAATATTCATGAGCCCCGATCTGAACACTTCGTGGATCTATTTAATTACTTAAGATAACAGGCTCTCAGGGCCCTCCTCGTGGTCACTGGGTCCCCCTTAGTTGATGGGGACACTGGGACCCCTGAACAGTTCTCCTGTTCAACTGCACAAGAAGTGGTCGCACAATCAAAGGTGCCACCAGCACCTACGCGATCCCCGCCACAACAGAGTGCTTTGCAAGTGCAGGTGATCGCAGTTCAAACTTTTGGAGCCACAAAGGGCTGAAACCACACTGGGGCAGTTCTTTTGGGGCACCAAGGGCACTAACGGACTCGGGCCAGGAGAAAAAAAATTATGCAGGCATTTGGCGGCCCTATAGAGAGTGGCTAGAAATGGGAGCTGCTGGCTAAGGTAAGCCCCCAACTGGTAGGGGGGGTTACAGATGTGTTTCATGACATCCATGAAAGATGGATCATCAGGAAGGGACTTGGGAACCACATTGGTGGGCTCCTCACCCTCCTAAGATTCCACTGGGGTGGAGGAAGACTCCGAGAGTCGAGCCATCCTCATCGGTTCCTCCTGATCGCTCTTGAGTGACAGGTGTCCTTCCTGGTGAAAGCCAGAACCAACGCTGGGCTGGGACCCAGAGGACCCCAGCGTCTGGGGATCACCAGCACCAGAGTGTCCCTGGTCCTAAGGGCAGAAGATCCAGTACTGGTTGCTGGGGGATGCTGGAGGTGGACCCTGAGGGCCGGGGTCTGTTCTGTATAAAGGATCACCACACGGAAAACAGGGCATTATAGTCCACCAGAGCATGTAAACTGTAGACCCGGTGGGTAGGAGGTAAGCCGACAGGGAAGGGGGGTAGGAAGGTGGCCGGAGTTGGCATATCATTATCCGGCGGGGAACAGCGGCATTGGCTGTGGGTCAGCGCTGGGCCCACAGCTGTTGGCAAAGTCGCAGGCTGCAGGAGGAGGCGATGCAGGCGCGGGCCAAGGCTGGGCAGCAGTAGGGCTAGCAGCAGCCAGCGGGCATCGGCAGGGAACATCCAGGAGAAGAATCTGCTGCCGCCAGATTAGAAGGAGAAGCAGGCACCTGGGGGGAAGCAGACTGCCTAGGAGAAGGCAGAAGTGATGCCAGACTTGGGGAGGCAGAGGTAGCCTGCTGCAGGCGCTGCCTGGAAGGGCAGACTTTGGGTCCCATAAAAAGACTAACGAAGGCAGTACCTTGGCTGGGGGGAGGGGGGACTGCAGAAGAGCCAATGCCCACTGTACCAACACTGGCTAAGCCTCCTGGCTGAAAGCCCATGAAAGAAATGGGCCTGTGCATCAGGCACTGAGGGACAGGAGATAGAGTCCTCTGCCCCAAAGAGCTGCTGCCTATAATGGAAATAAGGGCAGGCAGCTGCACCACCGGCAGCCTGGTGGAGGTAAGGGTTGGTTGGGCAGTGGAAGCCGACCCCCCCATGGGAGGATGACCCCGACATGGTCGAGTGCTTGTGTGGTGAACGTGAGCAGGAAGCAGACCAGTCCCAGTCCCGGTGCTTATGCTTCCCACCAGATTTCTCCTGGGATTGAGATGAAGAAGAAGCCCCGGAAGACTGTGCTGGTGAGGCCAAAGAGCTCCTGGCCTGCAGCTCCTTTTCCATTGCAATAACTTCTGCTTGATAAGATGGCTCACCAGTATTTTAAGACAACGTCTCTGAGTGGCCTGGTTGAACTTCAGTAAATCAGGCAGGCATTCAGTGTCATGGCTGGGGCCTAGGCAAAGGATGCATGCAGAGTGGCCATCTTTTCAGGAATTTGTTTGCCTGGTACATTTTGTGGAGCACTCGGAATACACTAACAGAAAAAGGAAAATTAAAAAGCATGACAAGAGCAAGTAATGGCGGTCAACTGTAGCAGCAGCATCCGCTAAGGTTCGACGTGCGCAGGTCGATGGAGGGAAAGAACTGGGGAGGGTGTGGGGGACCACCCACCTTTACAGGATAGACTGACATCAGAGGGTGACATCGGCAGTGGGCGGTCCCCCGTGGTAGACTGCTAGCTAGAAAGTTTCCGAGTGGTCCTGGCACCTAAGTCCTACCAGTGCTGGCCTGCTGCAAAAGCCTTCCTCAAAGGAAGATTCACCACTCGCCCCTGCAGGGTGAAGGTCCCAACCACGGCACCTGCCTCCACCAGATACGGATCTCCTAGGGGAATCATGGAGGGATTAGAGGAACTCTGAAGGCCCCACCATGGAGGATGGAGGATAAATACTTACATAAAAAAAAACACAATCACCTGACCCTGGTTCAACACATTAATGATGCAAGGTTAGACGTCGGATTTCCTACCTAAGATCAATCCAAAGTCATCCGGTCATCTGTAGCCTAACTGCAGATCAGTATACCAGACACATCTCCTTATCAACAACACTCCTTATCAGCAACAGCCAGAGTCTCTCCCAGCCATAATTTCCTCTCTCTCCCTCTCTCTGTCCCTTGACTGAATCCCTTTGCATAACACTGCAGCTCACACAACTGTGTTGTAGTTCTGAAATGATCACTAAAGGAAGCCCCCCTCCTGACTGAAGCCCTTTCCACAGACCTGGACCTCATACACAGCTGGTTTTTAGCTACGTAATCAGCAGCACTACCAACAACCCAAATCTATCACATTTCTGTTAAAAGTGACCATCTATTCCATCCTGTTCCTTAGAAATACGATTACTGTACTTCTATGACTGCATCCAAACAACTATGTTTCTGTATATGGTATTTTATTAAACTACAACCTCAAAATGCCCTTATAAGTGGAACAAGCCATTCTAAGCTGTAGATTAAAGATGTCAATGCACTTTCCATGGCCAAAGCCCCTCTGCCTTAGGCTTTGGATTCTCGTATCATGGAGGCATACATCAAAATCCTTAAAACCATGGCCTGTCTGCTCATTCATTACTTCCACCACATAATTTCATAGTATAATAAAATGCATTGTGACAACAATGTAAGAACTTAAAAGGACACACTACATCACACAGTTCTAGCAAGATAGCAAGATGGCGCGTGAGTTGGGCAGGTGCATCTGAGGTGCTCTGAGTTTGAGCATCTCATTACTGTAAAATCTCTTTTAACAACTAGGGAAAAAGAATCCCAGGACAGAATACTAGATGAGTGGGGTAAAACTCAGTACTACACCAGAGGAACATAACCTCGGAGTCATTATTAGCGACACCCTTAAGCAGGCTAAACAATGTGACAAGGCATGCAGTAAGGCAAACAGGATGCGGAATGTATAGGTAGAGGTATTGACAGTAGAAGGAAGGAGGTGATATTCCCCTCTACAGATCCCTGGTGACACCACATCTGGAGTACTGCATCCAGTTTTGGAGCCCTCCTCTTAGAAAAGACAAGGGTAGGCTGGAGGTGGTACAGAGCAGGGTAACAAAGATGATTTAGGTCCAGCAAGAAAAGTCCTACAAGGAACAACTTAGGCTGCTGAAATACAGGTTACTCACCTGTAACAGGAGTTCTAGGAATGGTATATGTTGTTCATCCACACTCATTGGCAGGTATCCTTGCCGCTTTAAATCTTGCCGGAAGGTCTTCAAGCTTGCTCCTCCCACCCACCCGGGTGGTATAACTCTCGGCTCTGCCCCATGACGCCAGATCTGGCCCGCTGGAAGCTCAGGTTGTGCGTCGAAGCCGGGGAGGTCGGGTGGGTCGAGTGGATGAACAACATATACCATTCCTAGAACTCCTGTTACAGGTGAGTAACCTGTATTTCTAGGGACATGGATATGTTGTTCATCCACACTCATTGGCAGACTCCTAGCAGTTCTCCGGGAGGAGGGAGGGAGGCAAGACGCACACCCCCAATACTTACTTGGGAAAGAGAGACTGGAGAACCGAGGCCCCAAAACCAGCATCCCGGCATGACTCAAGGTCGATGTGGTAATGGGTAATGAAGGTGTTTGCCGACTTCCAGGTAGCAGCCCTGCAGATTTCCTGGATAGGGACGTCCCTGGAAGCAGCCACCGTTGCAGCAGTATGGCGGGTGAATGAGCTCTTATCCTCTGGAATCACATGCCCGCCAACTTATATGAGAGATCTATGCAGGGGGTTACCACCTGCTTATCGTCCGCTTGGCTGCAGGTCTGCCAGAAGCGGCTTCAGCGTAGGTGACAAACAGCTGGCGAACCTCTCCCGAATTTCAGCCGTCGCTCCTTATAATAGCGGCCCTTCTAGGTCCAGAGTATGGAGCCTATATTAGCCTCCAGGTGTGATTGGGGTAGAACACGACAGAGTCAACACCTGGTTAAGGTGAAACTCCGACACCACCTTGGAGGAATTTCGGTGGGAGGCAGGGGCACTTCCTGTCCCTGTGGGAAGACCAGGTAAGGAGACTCGATGGAAAGCGCCTGGAGCTCTCCCATCCTTCTGGCAGACGGATAGCCACCAAGAAGGCGGTCTTCCACAACAGGTGAGAGAGAGCACACCTGTGCATAGGTTCGAATGGCTTGCCCATGAGCTTTGCCAGTACCAGCAGTAGATCCACGGAGGTGGGGTTCCGCACTGGAGGAAATGTGATCAAGGCCTTTGAAAAGCGCAGACCACACCTTCTCCTGCAGCTGACTGCTTCCCGGCCCGCGCCTCGGTAAGCAGAGAGATGGCTGCCAGGTGCACCCTTAGGTCGCCGACCTAAGCCCTTGACTAGAAAGGGACCATAAATAGTCCAAGATGCTTGCCAAGGAACAGGAGGAAGGTCCAAGCCCTTGCCTGACACCAAATGGAAAACCTTTTCATTTGAAGGCATAACATTTTCTGGTGCGACTCCTTCAGGGACGCCTCAACTACATTGAGGACCTCGTCGGAAGACCCAAGGCCTGGAACTCTAGCAGCTCAGGAACCAGGCCGTCAGGTGCAGGATTGAAGGTCCGGATGGAACACCTTCCCCTGATTGACTGAGAGCAGGTCCGGCGAGCTGGAAGCTGCCGCGGAGTCCTGGAGCTGAGACTGAGGAGATCTGGGTACCAGAACTGGCGAGGCCAGTCTGGGGCTATCAGAATCACCTGCCCTTGTCCTCCTCGCCTTTGAGAAGCATGTGGATCAAAGGAAATGGGGAAAGGAGCGAAAGAGGCCCGGGGTCCACTGCCTCGAGGAAGGCATCCCCCTGCAGCGAGCCCTGCTGAGGGGGCGGGCATGGAACAGACTAGCCGCGCTCCCTGAGGCAAACAGGTCCACCTGAGGTGTGCCCCAATGGGAGAACAGATGCTGTACTCACCTCCGGCAGGAGAGACCACTCGTGGGATGCAGCCCCTATCCGGCTCAGGGCATCGGCCAGGGTGTTGGAGCTCCTGCCACGTGAATGGCTGGAGATCCAGCCTCCAGGCTGCGCCCGCGAGTGACCGTCATGCGGAGGCTTCCTTGCATGAAGCATGGGCCCGTCCCGCCCTAGCGGTTTAGATAGTACATGGTCGTGGTTTGTCCATCTGGACTCGGACCACTTGACCCGGAGGAGCGGAGCAAAGGCGGTGAGAGCTAGGCGGACCGCTCAGAGCTCCAGCAGGTTGATGTGGCATCGGGACTCCAGGGGACCAGAGGCCATGAGCTGAGTGTTCCCCAGATGGGCACCCCAACCCATCAGAAGGCAGCCGGTCAGATGAGACCGTCAGCTCGGGCAGACGAGGCAGGATGCCCTCCTGCAAATGATCTGGAACGGTCCACCACTGAGAGCGTTCCACATCCCCTGTGTCACCGACTAAGCTGGTCCAAAGGATGCAGCGTTGTGACCACTGGCTGGCCAGTCCCCACTGAAGGGGCGCGATGTTCCAGCAGGCCCTAAGGACCACGCTGGTGCAGGCCGCCATGAGACCCAGGAGGCGCAGGAAGTCCCGGGCAGGCGCAATTGCCCAACCAGAAATGATCGGGCAAAGGAGGAAAGAACCTCGGCCCTGTCCGCCGGGAGCAGCTCTGGCTCGAAGAGAGTCGAGCTGCGCCCGATGAATAGAATCACCTGCTTGACTCGAGGTTCCGACTTGGCCTCGTTGATAAGGAGGCCCAGTTGAGAGCAGCAGACCTGGAGGCCAGATCTCTGGACCACTCCGCCTCCTTCCTGGAGGAGCTGCTATCAGCCAGTCGTCCAGGTAAGGTACACCCGGACCCTCGGCGCCTGCAGAGATGCTGTCACCACTGCCATGCATTGGTGAAGACTCTGGGAGCTGGAGACAAGCCAAGGGCATGGCTTGGAACTCAAGAGGATCCTTCCGCCGAGCGAAGGAATCTCTGGTGAGACGGACGGATAGGACGTGAAAATACACCTGCAAGTCCAGAGAGCAGAACCACACGCTGCTCCAAGGATGGTATTATCTGAGCCAAGTGACCATCCTGAAGGTTCAGAGACCTTAGGAACTTGTTTAGGTCGTGTAGGTAGGGAAGGGGCGCCAGCCCCGTCCGTGAACCAGGAAGTACCTGGACACAAGCCTGGGTCTGAAGGAGGTCCACCACCTCTCTATCACCTCCTTCTGGAGGAGGAGAGCCGATGTCGGCTCGGCAGGCATGCAGTGAGCTGGGGATCCCGAAGCCCCGAGGGCGGCGGCTCTGAAGGGTGGTGCCTGCTCGAATTCCAGAGGCAGGCCTCTTCCCACCACCTCCAAGACCCACCTGTCCCGTGGAAACAGCGGACCAGGCAGACGGAAGTGCGGGCCGTCCCCGGCCGCAGGGCCAGGGAGTGGCAGGGAATGAAGCGACACCCTCAGCCCGTCACTGGGCAGGCTTGGAGGGAGGACCGGCCGAGGACCTCCTGGGCCTTTCCTCCTGCCTCCTGTTAGAGGAAGCCGGCGGCTTGGGTTTGGGATGCCAAGGCCGAGCCTGCTGGCCCTGGCGTTGCTGGGCGGGCGCTGGGGGCACAGAAGGACGAAAGGGCTTAGGCTGTGGTTTGCGGCCTTTGTCCTTCTGAGCGGAAGAGACCGAGTCCAAGGTAGCATTGGACTTCTCGATCCTCTGCAGGTGACCTTCCACCCCAGGGCCGAAGAGGTCAGTCCCTAAAAAGGGAACATCCGCCAACTTGTGCTGGGTATCCGAAGTAAAGGTGGATATCCTCAGCCAAGCCCGCCGACGCATAGCCACTGCGGCCGCCACCGATCTGGCACATGAGTCCCCTATATCCAAAGCAGTCTGGAGCTGCTGTTTGGCCACTGCCCTGCCCTGGTCCCGCACCTGCTTAACCGTAGTCTGCAGATCGGCGGAAGATGAGGATGACCTCATCCAGGGAGCCCAACAGGGCATGAGAAAATGTGCCATGAGGGCGGCGAATAGCCTGGAGAGAGGCCGAGAGAGGGCATAGTAGACTTTTAAGCCGACATAGTCAATTTCTTGGACTCCTTGTCAGGAGGTTTGTCCACATCCCCGGGCGTTGCGGCGGCGAGCAGCTGTCGGTAACAACCCCTCAGCAGAGGGTGTTCAAAAACGGACAAGGAACCGGTAGGGACCGCATACTTCCTGGCCATCCTGGCCGAAGGCGCAGGGCAGGAAGCAGAGGCGCTGCCAAAGCTCCAGTGCGGACCCACTATGGCCTCGGCCACGGAAGGCCTCCGTCGGGAGAATCCCTCGGTCCAGAATCTCCGTGAGGATACCTGACCCGTTTGGAAGCGGGTTGAGCTCCATCCGGTGGACTCCGGATGAGCGAAGTAGTCCTAGGAAGGACGGCGGGCTTAAAATCCATTGACTGACCTCCTGAAGACTCCAAGTCCAGTCGCTTGGAGAAAAAGGAGGAATCATCTTGGACTCGGAAGAGTCCTCGAAGAACTACTTCTGGCCTGAGCCACCCTTCACCCTGCCGAGGTCGGTGGGAGTGAGGGTAACTGACAGCGATCGGGTAGACCCTTAGCCGACCGAGAATCCTTGGTCGGAGCCCAATTGGTGGCTGTGGAGGCGGAGGTTCCACCGAATCGGTGGAGCAGCTGGTTTGGCGAACAACCGGCCTGGGTATAGGCTCTCGGATAAGTCGAGGTTGTGTCGCCTCGCTCGAATGCCATTTAATGGCCGGGAAGGCGACGAGGTCGGCCTTACCCGGCCAGGGAGGAGCTGTTAGAAACATAAGGTCCTCGCACTGCCGACGATAATTACTCGGAGCCTCCCCATCCGAGGAGGAGGACGAGGACGAGCGGACGCGCATCGCTGTGCCGAGACCGAGACCGCCTATGACGGTGGGATCGGGCTGACCGAAGAGGTCCGAGACCAGACCGACAGTCCCGGAATTTCCGAGGTCGGTGCGGGAGGTGTCGCCGGAACCGGCACTCCCTTCGCTCGGATGGTCCATCCGAGGCTCCGGAACCGGAGGCACAGGCGAGCCACAGGATCCTCAACTCCTCCCGGGAACGCGGGAGAGAATCTTGGCTGCTAAAGGCGACAGCCCGTCCAATGGGTCGAAAAAATCTCGACTTCATCGGCTGGGAGTCTCGGTCAAGCTGACCTGGCGGGGACACCGTGAGGCCAGTGGCGGCTCAGCGGCTTCCACCGAAGCCGACGGTCGACGGCCCGGGAGAGGGACCTTTCCGCCTCCCAAGAGCGCCCGACGGAGGGAGCTACCCCTGTCCTCTTTTTTGGACCGAGAATAAGGTCCAGCAGCACGAGCCCTTCTCCTTAGTGGAGAGGGACAGACAAAAGCTCCTTAAAAGAAGCCGTGTAGGAAGAACCCAGAGGCCCGGGATAAATGCAGCGGCGAGGAAATCTGACTGTGCCGCCTCCTCTTGAGGGCAACCATCGCTCGAGCTGATCCGCCCGAACCCGCGCCCGCGGACACCGCCAGGCCTCCTTGGACTTCACGGAGAGAACGCTTCGGGACGGCCCAGTCGTAATCAGGCACGGTCTTCGAGGACGAGGCCGAGAAAGATGAGCACAGGTCGCAAGCCTGCGGGTCGTGCTCAAGGCCTAAGCAGTAGACACACGTGGAGTGTGGATCCGTCCGAGACATCTTCTGCCCACATGGGCATCTCCGAAATCCGGGAGTCGATTTGTCCATCGCAGCCGCGAGGGATAGAAGACTGAAGTCTTTTTCGCAAAATTTATTTTAAATCCGCAAACGGAGAAATAGGTACCAGTCTCAAACGCAGAGCGTTAAGGAGGGAACCTGAGCTTCCAAGCGGTAAGGAAGATCTGGCGTCATGGGGCGGAGCCGAGAGTTATACCACCCGGGTGGGTGGGAGGAGCAAGCTTGAAGACCTTCCGGCAAGATTTAAAGCGGCAAGGATACCTGCCAATGAGTGTGGATGAACAACATATCCATGTCCCTAGAACATGTATTTCTTGAGGGTTAGAAGGGAGAGGGGGGATATGATAGAGACATTCAAGTTCCTGAAAGGAATAAACAAGGTGGACTCCGGGGAAAGTACAGTTACGTAACAACTTACTGTAACAGTAGATCTTCAAGAAAGACTCCTGCAGTAGATCATAACATCTAGGACTAGAGCTGCCAGGCACTAGGACCACACAGAAAGTTTAGCTAGAAGTGTCAGGCAGGGACTGCACCCCGACCTCACATGACCAACGTCAGTGTGACGCTATATAGGAGGCAGTCCCCATGCCCAACCTCCGGTTCTCCCACCGGAGACCAAGAAGGAGTGACAGAGAATGGAGTGGGTTCCTGTAGCCAAAGAAAGGCGTGACAGCAAAAGAAGCGGCAGAAGCAGGGGAAGGTGACCAACTGCAAAAACCTCTCAAAGATCTACTGTTACAGTAAGTTCTTACATAACTGTGCTACCTTACTTTGAGAGGGCTCCTGCAGTGAGGTCATAACATCTACTGTAGGACTGAGTCCCAAGCAGTGTTAGTCAGACAAGGACTAAACACGGTAGGCAGGAAAAGGTCCGCAGAAGGAAGCAGGGAATTTAAGACAAAAGGCCTGTAGGACAGCTAGTCAAAGCCAGCCCTGCGCCTTAGAGGAAATGTCCAGACTGTAATGCTTAGTGAAGGTGTGGACAGAGATCCAAAAGCTGCCACACAAATCTCAGAGACATTCCTGAAACAAGCAGTAGATGCAGCCATGCCTCTGGTTGAGGGGTGGAGTGGCTATGTTCATTAGAGATGACAGAGAAAATTGCTAGGGCAGAAGAGGCAGAGGAAAACGTGGAGGCCTTATGGGTCACCTTATGAACCCCAGCAGGAGGTAAGGTCAAGCTCGGTGTTGTATATAGGCCCCCCCGGATGGGTGATGTTCTGGAGGATGGTTTGCTGGACAACATCATTGCCCAGTGTGGACCAAAAGGGGAAGGAGTGGTGTTGATGGGGGACCTTAATATGCCAGGTACAAACTGGGGAGCCATGTCCTCTAAGGTGGCCAAGGAGCAGAGGCTGCTGGACGGCTTCCAGGATGTGTTCTTAACACAGCATGTGATGAAGCCCACAAGGGAGGGGCATCTCCTGGACGTGGTTCTGGTAGATGGGGATCTGGTAAGGGACCTGGTTGTAGAGGATCCCCTGACTGGCGACCACAATACTGTCTGGTTTCAAATAAGAATGGGGGGGGGACAGATCTAGGACACTGGCGGTGGACTTCAGGGGGGCAGACTTTGTGGGCAGGGGAAATATTCTCAAGGATCACTTGAAGGGGATTACATCAATGACAAATGTGGAAAAGAGATGGGAGGTCATAAAACGGGGACTTCATGAGGCAGTCAGGACCTGCGCTAAGGTGAAACGTAAGGGAGCAAGGTCACATAAACCATGCTGGTGGTCCAGTGAGGTTCAGATAGCGGTCAGAGAAAAGGCAGCCTACAAAAATATAAAAAACAACAGGGGATAAGGAAAGGAAATGTGCCATCTTGCATTTAGAAAAGTCACCGGATGGTGAGGGGGCAAAGTCTAGTAAAAGCAGCGGCTGGCACAGGGATACATGGAGGAAAAGGGGTTCTTCTGGTACATTGGAGGAGGAGAAAACTAAGGGCCTCTCGGCAGATTAAGATCAGAAGGAGGGTGGTGGAAGAGGCGAGGACCAGGCAGAGGTATTAAACAAGTACTTCGCCTCTGTGTTCACTGGGAGGATGGGATATCTACAAAGCAAGGCACGATGGGGATAGAGGCGGTAGTGAGTGGGATCAGGGGAGCAACAGAAATGGAGCAAGAGAGAGAGAGAGGTACCCCAGGGGTGTCACATCAGGATAAGAATAAAAAGGCCAGTAAGGTGGAGGGGACGGATGATGCTTTCTCCACCAAAAGGGTGTGGTTAGCCCTCAAGGCCCTAAAGAAAGATAAATCTCCTGAGCCGGATGCCATTCATCCGAGAGTACTATGGGAATTGGCGGACATACTGGCTGCACCCCTGGCGGCACTCTTCAACAGGTTGCTTGAGACAGGGAGGGTACCTAGGGATTGGCGAGAGGCACATGTGGTGCCAATCCATAAAGGGGGGTCGAGGGAAGTACCAGGTAACTATAGACCCATCAGTTTAACCTCAGTGGTGG
The DNA here is from genome assembly GCA_016271365.2 of Neoceratodus forsteri. NCBI lineage: Eukaryota > Metazoa > Chordata > Ceratodontiformes > Ceratodontidae > Neoceratodus > Neoceratodus forsteri. The sequence continues at coordinate 482,644,517 of CM028131.1, forward strand.
GAAAATTAATGGAGAGTATACTGTAGGAATGATTGGGGGTGTACTTGGAGGAGGTGGGAGGTCTGGATAGTCGGCAACATGGGTTTGTACCAGGTAGATCACGTCAAACCAATCTTGTGGAGTTCTACGAATGGGTAACATCAGAACTGGACAGGGAAAGCCTGTGGATGTGTTCTTGGACTTCAGCAAGGCATTTGACTCTGTACCCCACAATGGTCTGGTGGAGGAACTAAGGGGTTGGGAGTAGACCCTTTGATGGTCAGATGGATTGAAAACTGGCTAGCTGGACACACCTAGAGAGTAGTGGTCGGTGGGGAGCTCTCGAACCCTAGAGAGGTTGGTAGTGGGGTACCGCAGGGCTCGGTCCTGGGTCCAATCCTGTTTAATGCAGGGATTTAGTTAACTCTAAAAATTGATTAGCGTTTTGCTCATAAAAGTGCTAAATCTTTGTAAAAATGCATAGCTCTTGCCTCACTGTGTTTAACAAACACAGCACTTCCAGAAAATCTATATAAATAGGTTCTGTGCAGCTAGTATAGCCCCAAGAAAAAACTGCTAATCAATTATTTAAAACCCTGTAATGCATACATATCGGACATCAGGAGGGTATAGGGTGTGAAATGAGTCTCTTCGCTGATGACTCCAAGATGGGAGCAGTAGTTGAGGGAAGAGGGAGGTTGGCCTGCAAGGACCTGGACACCCTGGAAGCTGGGCTCACACATGGAAATTAAATTTCAATATCACCAAGAGCAAGGTGTTACATCTTGGGCGGGGAAACCCTAAACACAGGTACACCCTGGGAGGGGAGGCGCTGGAGGCCTCAACAGGGAAAAAAGACCTAGGGGTCATGGTGGATGCATGTATGAATAACTCTGAGCAGTGCAGGACAGCAGCTAGCAAGGCAAACAGGATGTCGGGATGCATCGTAAGGGGGAACACCTCTAGGAGCAGGGAAGTGAGTCTGCCGCTGTACAATGGACTGGTTAGACCACACCTTGAGTACTGTGTACAGTACTGGAGACCACACTTGAAGAGGGACATACAACTCCTGGAGAGAGTACAGAGGAGGGCAACTAAGATGATATGAGGACTAGGGGATTTGACGTACGAGGACAGACTTGAGAAGCTCTGCCTGTTTTCATTGGAGGAGAGGAGAGACGGGGGGACATGATTGAGGTCTTCAAGTACCTCAAGGGGAATAAATAGGGTAAACATGGAGGGGATCTTTAGAATAAAGCAGGGAGGTATCACCAGAGGGCATGGTTTGAAGGTGAGAGGTGAGGGGGTGAAGAGGAGGAGGTTTTCACTAACAGGTGGTGGACCCTTGGAATGTGCTTGCCTGGCGAGCTGGTTCAGAGATCCACAGTGGAGGGCTTCAAGAGAGGTGGGACAGACACAGTAAGCGGATGTATCAGATGATGGCCTGGCCCAGGGGGGTGGGGATGGATGATAGGGGTTTCTGAAACACAAGGGGGGGAGTGCCTCGGCACCCAACTAGGGATCTGAGGTTTGAGCAGACTCAATAGACCGTAAGGCCTAATCTGCTGGTAATTTGTATGTTAGTATGTAACTTCCCCTGGAAGAGGCTTGCTGTACTTCTGGTAACAGAAAAGAATATAGTTTGCCAATCATTTGAACAAACATTGTCTAGAGACAGCAGCGCCTTCTCATTTAAGCACAAAAGAAACGAAAGGCTGATCCGTTTTATGGACTGACATCGTCCATTTAGTATAGTAACGCAACGTTCTGTAAACATCTAAAGTAGAATCAGAATCATAGAATCACAGAAATTTGCCGGTAGAAAAGGACCCCATGGCCTATCTAGTCTGCCCAATATACCCCCCCCCACACTAATTAATCTTACGCCCTCCATTTCCTTACCCTCGCTGTCTTATTTAGCCCCAAGTGGGTGTCCCAAGCTCTCTTGAATTTGTCCACTGAAGCTACCCCCACGACCCATTCTGGTAGCCTGTTCATGGCCCCACGACCCTCTCAGTGAAGAACTTTCCCCTAACATCTCCTCTAAATTTACCCCCCTCCAGTCTGAATGCATGCCCCCAGTCGATTTGTTCTCACTCATCTTGAAGGTGCTACCCACCATCACTCTGTTTATTCCCTTCAGATATTTGAAAATTTCTACCATGTCCCCCCTTTCCCTCCTCTTCTCCAGTGTGTACAAGTTTAGTTCCCCTAGCCGTTCCTTCAGACTGACTTCTCATGTAGCCTTGCACCATCCTGGTTGCTCTTCTTTGGAGCCTCTCCAGCCTGTCCCCTTCTAAGTGTGGCCTCCAGAACTGAACCCCGTATTTTAGCTGTGGTCTGACCATTGTTTTGTATAGTGGCATGACCACCTCCCTTCTCCTGCTTGTGAATCCCCTTCCTATACATGCCAGTATTCTATTTGCTCTTCCAGTTGCCCTGTCACACTGGCTCCGAGCCTTCATGTTGTTCGAAATTGTGATCCCCAGGTCCCTTTCCTGCTGTTTCCTCCAGTTCTCCCCCACCAGTATTTGCCCTTGGTTTCTATGCCCTATGTGCAAAACTCTGCACTTTTTGCACTGAATTGTAGTTGCCACTTTGCTGACCACTCCTCCAGCCTGGCCAGATCCTCCCTCATTCTCTCCACCCCTCCGGTGTGTCCACTCTATTGCGGATCTTCATGTCGTCTGCAAACAGACACCCTTCCATTTAGGCCCCGAAATGTCCCCAAATGTATATGTTGAACAGTATGGGACCCAGCACAGACCGCTTGGGAACCCCTCATCACCCTCCTTTTTGAGTGCACCCGTTTATTACCACCCTCTGAGTCCTTCCCTCCAACAATTTTCTACCCACTTTGTGATCTTGCTCTGCACCCTAAGCCACACAATTTGCTTATTAGCCTCCTGTGGGGACAGTGTCAAAGGCCTTTCTGAAGTCCAGGTAGGCCACGTCCACGCCCCCATCCCATATCTCAGCTATTCCATCAAAGAATTCAATCAGGTTGGTCTGACAAGACCTTCCACCTGTGAACCTATGTTGGTTGTCATCTATGAGGCCCTCCTCTTCTAGAAATTGTACCAGCCTTTCCTTTATAAGTGCCCCATTAGCTTTCCCACTATGGAGGTATGGCTAACAGGGCGGCAGTTTCCTGGCTCCTCCCTTCCACCCCCCTTAAGTAATGGCACCACATCAGCCCTTTTCCAATCCCCCAGAATCCTCCCCGTGTCCAATGACAGACTGAATAACCTTGTGAGTGGTGCCACCAGTTCCTACCTTAGCCTCCCCAATTAGAATCCTCAGGGTAATACACCGGCAAGTGTATGGTCTGATTCAAAGTAAATTCAGAAACCACTTTTTGGAAAAACTTAGGATTGGTATGCAGAGCCACCAGGTCTCTCATAAATCAAATAAGGCTCCTTACATCAGGGCCTGAAGATCAGAAATCCTAGCAGAAGTGTAATAGCAACTAAAAAGAGCTGTCCAACAAAAAGCAACAGGTCGCAACTTGCTTTCTGTTCAAAGGGAGGCAAGTGAGTTCTCAAGAATGAAGTTCAGGTCCCACAGAGGAACATGGTTCCTAACTGGGGGTTTATGTGGAGAATCCCTTTCAGAAAAGTTTTGGAAATCTCCAACTGAGCTAGAGTTTTGCCATCTACCGGAATGTAGTGCATGAAATGGCAGACAAGTGAACCTTCAGGGACAGTAGCTAAGGCCAGGTCTGACAGATGCAATAAATATTCCAAGATCTGTTGAACAGGGCAAGAGAAGGGATCCCAACCCTTAGAGGCTGCCCAAATGGAAAATCTCCTCCATTTCATGGCATATGTGGTCCATGTAGAAGGCTTTCTGGCCTCCACAAGGACCGAACAACTCTGGCAGAAATGCCAAGCGTGAAGCAACTATGTCAGAAGGTGCCACGTGTGTAGGTGAAGGGATCTGAGGCCCAGATGGACCAACCTGCCTTGCTCCTGGGTCAGGAGATCCTGACAGAGAGGAAGAGGCACCAGAGGTTCCACCAATAGCTGCTGAAGCAGGAGAGACCAAATTTGCCGAGGCCAATAGGGGGCAATCAGAATCATGTGAGCCCCATCCGCCTGAAGCTTCAGAAGCACTCTCTGTAGAAGCAGAAAGGGAGGAAAGGCATACAAGAACCTCCCTGTCAAGCAGAGAGACAGTGCGTCTCGCCAGAAAACGCCATGCCCATGAACAAGCAAGCAAAACTTGGGGTAGTTTGTGTTGGATGGGGAGGCAAACAGATCAAATTCTGGTAGACCCCAAAGGGCAAAGATGTCTTGACAACAGACTGTCTCAGTTCCCATTCATGAGCCCTGGCTTGAGTGTGGTTGAGACTCTCCGCCAGGACATTCTGAATGCCTGGGACATGCACTGCTGTGAGCTGGAGGTTGTGCTGGACTGCCCAATACCAAACTCACATTGCTTTCCTGCTTAGGCGATATGAGTGTGTTCCTCCCTGTTTGTTCAGGTACCAGACTAAGCACATATTGTCCGTCTGGACCACAAGTGTGCCTGGAAGAAAGAGGGCCTGGAAAACCTGAAGAGCATACAACACTGCCCTTATCTCTAGTACACTGATGTGTAGAGAGAGCTCCCTCTGCAACGGGATCCTGGATTCTGTGAACTCCGAGGTGTGCTCCATAACCCTGTCCCGAGGCATCGGTGGTCAGTCTGTGAGGGAGGGAGGGTTGAAAGGAAACCCCTGGGAGATGTGACTGAGATCTTTCCACCACAGGAGATCCCTCACATGGGGTTGGACACCATGATTCTGTGATCCAGGTTGTCCAATCTCTGATCCCACTGGACCCTTAATGTCACTCGTGACCTACATGGGGAGCCTGGCCAGGGAACAGTGGGAATCACTGCTGCTACAAGGCCCAAAAGCCACAGGACAGAACAAACTGTAGTTAGACAGCTGGATGCCACTAGTCTCGCCTGCTAAATTAAGGTCTCCGCCCTGTCCAAAGGGAGGAAGGCATTTCCGTGTGCAGTGTCCAGCACAGCCCCAATAAATTGAAGGCACTGAGAGGGAACAAGACGATACTTGGGGTAGTTCACCGTGATACCGAGCTGGCAAAAAAAAGCCGAGGAAGTGGACAGGGAGGTCAGCAGGCTGTCCCTCGATGGAGCTGATAGGAGTCAGTTGTTGAGGTACGGAAAGACATAAAGACCCTGACAGTGCCGCCACCACCACAAGGCACTTGGTAAAAACCCTGGGTGCTGAGGACAGGCCAAAGAGAAGAGCCTTGAACTGAAAGTGCTCCCCCTGAAAATCAAACCTGAGGAATTTGCAGTGGGAGGGGAAACCTGAAATGTGCAGGTAGGCATCCTGCATGTCCAAAGCGCAGAGCCAATGTCCTGATGCAGCAGAGGTAACAGGCCCTGAAGGGTTAACATGTGGAATCTCTTGTATTCGACATACAGATTTAGCATGCTTAAGTCCAATATTGGCCTTAGGTCGCCTGTCTTTCTGTAGTAGTAGTAGTAGTAAAAGTTTATTTTTATACAGGTAAAGATGGTTTGTTACATCATTGGGTCACTGACCCTTTTTCAAGATGTACCTGTTTTCTTCAAGGTTTTAAAATAACATAAAAATACACACCATTCATTTTTACAACATACATTTTACATAATTTCACTAAACAACATGGTTTTATGTAGTCCCCCATTCAAAAACATCACATTTTATATTATAACATTGATTCCACAGTTTAAGAAATCCACAATGTTTCAAACCCACATAATTTATATTCTCCTCCAAAAAATCTTTTTTCACCCATTACACATACATCTTATTTCCAATCCAATATCAATTGATCTCATAAAATGTTTAGATTTTTGAATCTGCTTTGTTTCCGGGTCAATGGGTACCCACAAATTTATAACTTTTATACCAAAGGTCATTTCACCATATTTGTTATTTATTCTGGGCATTACATATTTACTTCCCACCTTACCTCTTAAATTATATTGATGAGCATGCATTAAACATGGAATTTTATTCACAAGATACTTAGGACTTTGTTTATGAACTACCCCATGTATTTGTTTTAGCCATTTTTGGTCCCTTTTTTGTTCTATCTGATCCCATTTAAGATCTTAAACTTTTCACAATGATGAGTATAATATTCACAATTTCATATAAATCTAGCTAAGTTATTATAAAGGACATGTATTGCCCTCAAGTTTGACTTATTGGCCATACCATATATGTGAATTCCATATTCTATACAGGGAATAATCAATTGATTTATTATGTCTTTTCTCATTTGGTAATCCAAACAATATTTAGATCTACGAAAAGCCCCTAATTTGTTATTAGTTTTATGAATAAGATTTTTTATATGGGAGTTAAAATTCAAACTACTATCTACAGTAATCCCCAAATACTTGTATGAATCAACCTGGTTTAAAGATTAATTTTTAACTGTTTTAATTGAAATTTTGGGGGAATTATCATTATTTCTACCTTTACTATAAAATACCATTGAATTTGTTTTTTTACTATTCAATACCAACCCCGATTTATATAACCATGTTTCCATCCTACTAAAATCATTCTGAAGGGTCTTCTCCATTTCCTGAGTTGTAGCACCCCTGGCCAGCGGTACAGTGTCATCAGCGTACATACTCAAAACTGAGTTCTGTACCACTGTTGGGAGTTCATTTACATACATTGAAAACAACAAAGGGCCCAAAATCGAGCCCTGAGGGACTCCTCTGCTCACAAGTGCTGGTTTAGATGAAATATCACCAATATAAACTTGTTGAACTCTACCTGACAGATAGGAATCAAACCAGGGAAGGGTTTCTCTCGCCATTCCCAACTCCATCATTCTCCCAATCAATTTACCATGGTCTATAGTGTCACAGGCCTTGGGAGATCCACGAACACACCGCCCCAGATCCTCCCCATTTAACTGGGAAGCGATGCTATCAATTAAATCGGTGAGTCCGGTGTCCGTGGAACAGCCTTTACGAAATCCTAACTGGCAAGGAGACAGGAGAGAACTTGTTTCCAAGTATCTACTCAACTGCCCCCTTACCAGTCCCTCCAAGACCTTTGACAAACAAGACAATAATGAAATTGGCCTATAGTTTGTTGGTTCCACAGGGGAAGTACCTTTATAAATTGGTACAATCTTTGCCTGTTTCCACAGGGTTGGAAATTTATTTTCCATCAGACTCCAGTTAAAAAGTCTTACTAGAATTGGAGCAATTACCTCTAGAGAATCTTTTTTTTCTACTTATTTTTATCCACTCCCTTACTGTCCTTCAATCACCACTCCTTCCGTCCTACAAGGGTGCCCCACCTCTGCAACCAGCTTGGTCTGCCCTAGAGTGCCACACTGCCATTGGGGCACCTTGATGGCCAGTTACCCCTGGGCGGGCAAGGAGGCCCCTTTTCCCCCTTCCCCCTGCGGCAGCTGCATTTGGTCTGCCCTGGTGGGAGGTGGCAGGCCGGCTCCGGAGGACTTCATCTAGAGTGACGGGCTTTTTCCTCCGAGTTGTCTTGTTTCCCCCCTTAACCCGCCCTCTGAGGCCTTGGCGCAGAGAGTCTGCGTGCTGATGCAGCTCCTCTCATGCACCTAGCAGCATCCCTCTCCCGGCTCCGATGGATGGGCCGCCGTGTACTCCTCGGTCGGTGCATCCACCGACCCTCTCCAGGCGTCAGGCGCTCCAAGCGCCCCTGGCATCCCACCCGGCGGAGGAGGCATCCGTTGGGACGCTCCATCCTCCCTCCCGGCGGAGGCCCCGTCTCGATTCGACCCAGGTCGCCGGGCGTGGCGCGAGGTGTGGCGTCCAGCGCCTCAACCCTCAGCGCCACCGGCCGGCTACCTCTAGAGAATCTTTAAAAACCTATTCTCTATTTTATCCAAACCTGGGGCTTTGTTTAATTTAAGTTTCCTTAATTCACTCTTTACCTTTCTGCAGTTATTGCTTTAAACCTAAACCTCATTTTGTTTAATGGCCATTTATCCCTTGGCCTACATCTATATGAAGCTGCTTTGGGGTTTCTATGTCAGGTAACAGAACAAAATATTGATTTAACCTTTCTGCAGATTCAAGTGTTGGTAATAAAGTATCCCCCTCCCTGATCTGGATAGGCCGTCTGTTTAACACAACAGTTTCAAATGATTTTATCAATTTCCAATATTGTCTAGGATCAGTACTATGTTCTACCTTATTTTTATAATATTGTTTTTTCGAAATTTTAATTTTAACTTTAAGCTTATTCCGTTCATTCTTATATTTAATCCAATCATCAGGGTCCAATGTTTTGTTAGCCTTTTTCTATAATTTATTTTTATATCTTATATTATGTTTTATCTTATCTGCAATCCAGGAACATTTACTTTTTACAAACACCAATTTCAAAAGGGCAACCTTATCACAAGCTGAACAAACATTTGTTCTGGGCACCAGGAAGAAGTAGGAGTAATACCCACTTTCCATGGGGTCCGAGCAGGCTCTATGGCGGATTTTCTCAGTAGAGCCTCAATTTCCTCCCTGATAAGTAGAATGTGGTGCACTGGGTAGTGAGAGTGACCTGGAGGGTTGTCTGGAGGTCACTCTATAAATTCTATGGTGAGGCACTGAGCTACAAGTTGTATGACCCACAAGTCCGATGTTAGTGCCTTCCACCCTGACAGATGGAAGGCAAGTCAGCCCCCTAGTAGTTCCTCTTACACTAGCGTCAGAGGTGGAGGGCCAGGCCACAGGTCAGGAGGCAGTGGGGAAGGAAGAAGAAGAAGCCCCTCCGGAGGATCAATGAGATTTGGCCGGGGAAGGTGGTGGCCGCTGAAGTGGCCCGATGTTTGGTCTGACGTCTGGCGGGCTGCTGTTTGGTCTGCCTCCTTTGCTGGTGCCAAAATGGCTGCTTGGACTTGCTGTAGGACCTGTACATTAATTGGACAGAGTATAAAGGCCTTACCGCTGTCCTGTAACCCAGTTATGATGTCCTTAGCATCACCCCCAAAGAGGACCGAGCCTCTGAAGGGGGCATCCTGAATGGCAGACTGCATATCTGCAGCCAAACCCGAAATGAGTAGCCAGGAGTGCCTATGTAAGCAGACAGCTGTGGCTGTGCTCCTGGTAGAGGCATCCACAGCATCATATATGGCCCGGAGGGCATGGCGACAGGAGATTCTAGCTGTCCTGACCATCTGAGAAACTTCCGACTTCAGGTCAGAGTCAGGCAGAGCGTCTAGCTTAGCATCCTGTTGCCCCAGAAGAGATTTCTGGAAGACAACCATGTGGGCCACATAATTTAAGGCCCGCAGTGCCAGAGTACAGGACAAGTAAACCTTATACGTCCAAACTGATCTAGCTGTCTCGACTCCTTATCAGAAGTACTCATGTGCTTAGGTTTGGCAATGCGGTCATGGGCCACAATAATCACCACTGAATCAGCTTTGAGATGGGTGCTGAGGTGGTCTTTGCCCTCAGGGGCACGATACAGCCTGTCAAGCCTCCTTAGATATGGCTGCTACTGATGAAGACTGTTGCCAGACTGTGGAGATGAGATCCTCATGAGGCCCGGTCCAGGGTAGAATAAGTGAAGGGGGTAAGTCTGGCATATCTAGGAGTTCTGCCAGTTGCTTACATTGGGGGTCTTGATCCTCCAACTTCTACACCTGGGCCTCCTGAATTCTCCTGAGGAGCTCCATAAAGGAAGGGTCCTTAGGAGGAGATTTGGGGGACTCCTTATTCTGAGGTTCATCCAGGGGAGGAGTGTCGTACCCCGAAACTGGATTGGAAGTGTCTGACTCGGAATCAGATGAAGGGGTTCAGTCTGGAGAGGAAGTCCAAGGTAGAGGGGTCTCTGTATGAGCCGTTATACCCCTGGAATGGTCAGCAACTGTGGTCATATCGGATGCCCGGCCCACAGCAGAGGGACGAGAGTCCACTGGAGATACAGACCTGGGTGTCAGCTCTAGGCGGACTGGAGTGGTTCCACCAGGCAGTTGACGGCTGTCCAATTCTGAGACAAACTGGGTCTTGGCTTCCTGCCACCGAGACAAAGATGACAAAGAGACAAGCTTGCAAAGTCCAAATACTTCACATCTACATCCCACAACAACCTTAATCACCCATCTAAGTTCTGGAAGGTTAGTCATTTCCTTTTGTCCCATCCAACTCAGTCCCCTCTCCTTGTTCTCAAGATGGGTGCTACTCCTATCTCTGACCCCACAGTAGTTGCCTCATCTTTCAATTCCTTTTTCACCTCCTGTGGCCATTCACTCGTCTCTTCCTCCTCCTCTCTCACTCTCTTCTTCTCTTCCCTCACTCTTCCCCTTCACCTATCGTACTGTCTCCTTCCCCCCTTTTTCTTTCTCACTCATTACCAGGGCCCCAATTTTTCTGCTGCACATAGACAAAGTTCCTCGGCAGGGTTCTGGGCACCACAAGAACTTCCGCAGCACTCAACACCAATTTCTCTTGACAATTCTGCTTCATTTTACTATAATTTTTTTCCTTTTTTTTTTTTTTTGCCATATCTGACACAATGCACGCTCGTAACACAGTCATTTTATGGGCGTTTGTCACCAAATTTTCAACATAGCCAGTTTAAGACCTCTGCTCATGAATAGTATCACTATGATTTTCTTAATCTGTCCCAAACACTGATTTCGCACACCGACCGCGCCATTGTGCGCTACATGTGCAAAAACACATTTCGGGTGAAATGAGAAAAATGACAGTAGTACTGTTCATAAGGAGGTGTGGTAAAATGGAAATACTGAAAATCTGGGTGAAAATATTAAAAATGCTCGAAATCACAGTGCATAGGAACTACATAACCTGCACTTCGTAAAACAGTCATTTGAGGAATATTTTCACCAAATTTTCAACTTACACAGGGTTTTGAGGCCTACCTCATGAACTGTGACACTGTCATTTCGTTAATCATTCTGGAAGGTGGTTCACGCGGTGACTGCGGAACCACCTTCGACCGATTAATGAAATAACAGTGTCACGGTTCATGAGGTGGGGTCCCAAAACCCATGTGAAAATTTGGTGAAAAATTCAGAAATGGCTGAGATATGCACTACAGTTAAAAACATCCATTTATGCCATTATACAGCTTACGGTATTTCTTCAGTTCACGGTCAGCTTTGAACAGTGCAGGCGTATTCCCGGTCCACGAAGATCATTGTGCTGGACTCCGGAGGTAAGTATGGGTTGAGGTGGGGGTGAGGTGGGGGTGGGGGAGGTGGAGTCGCAGAGGGTGGGTGGGTTGGGGAGGGCAAAAGAATCAACAAGGGAAGGTTTTTGTTTCAGGTTCTTTTTTGTTTTAGACACAACGAGGACTTTTGCCACGCTGGGGTGGGCTCCCAGCATGGCACCAGGCAACAGGGGGACAGTGAAACCGACGGGTGATTGGGCACCCCGTCAGCAACTGAAGCTTTGCCACGCTGGGGTGGGCTCCCAGCATGTGCAGAGGCAACAGGGGGACAGTGAAGCAGGCAGGGATTGGGCACCCCGTCAGCAGGAGCTTTGCCATGCTGGGGTGGGCTCCCAGCGTGGCAACCCTGTGACCCCAGGGGCAGTGAAGCCGACAGAGTTGGGCACCCCGTCGGCAAGAAGCTTTGCCATCTGCGCTGGTGGCTCCCAGCGTAGCACCATGCAGCTTGGGGGGCAGTGAAGCTCGGCGAGTTGGGCACCCCGTCGACAAAGGCTTTGCCATGCTAGGGTGGGCTCCCAGCGTGGCATACAGACATTTGGGGGGCAATGAAGCTGGACGAGATTGGGCACCCCGTCGGCAAAGGACGCTTGTTCCGCGGGCGGCCGCGAATTTCGCGGGTGACGGCAAATTCTGTGGATATTTCCGCGGTTTGCCACACCAGCAGAATTACGGAAAACTCGGGGCCCTGCCCATTACCCTAGCTTATTCTCTTAAGGCCATCTTGGCTCTAACTCCTCATAAGGATGGAAGCCTTGATGGTCTTGACCCTAGTCTCCTATTTCTGTCTATTCATGCCACTACCCTCCCTATCACCCAACTCCTTAATCTCTCTCTCTCTCTTTCTACTTATCTTGCATTCCTAAAAATTGGCTACTGTCATTCCCCTACCTAAAGGGGTGACCGCTCTTCCCTCTAGTAACTTCCGACCAATCTGTCTCCTGCCCACTCTGGCTAGACTCCAGGAACACCTTGTTCTCTCCCAATTCTCCCCTTTTCTTTTTTTTTTTTTTATATTCTTTATTTTTCAGGTCAGTATTACAGCAGGAATACATTTGTACAACAATTTCATTGTATAAGATATACATATACAGTGGAAATTCATATGATACAGGACACTCTAACCTGCGTTTAACATTTATAAAAAGCGCTTCAGCCATATACTGTCCATTAGCTATGTATAATTGATTACTAGATACATGGGGAAGAGCAGCTGGTACCAAGGGACTTATCTCATCAGGAATAAATGAATCATCTAATGGAGAAATAATGAAGACCAAGACCTCCAATATAATTCAAATTGGGGCTACATTCAGCTCTTTTAGCAAAGAGTCGTTCCAGGTAATAGATCTCTGACACTATAGAGTGCCAGTGAGTCAAAGTAGGGATTGTGGACTTCCGCCATAAGCAGGTGATCACCTTTGCTGCAGCTAAGTACAAATAGAGTTTACTCTTTTTGGAGGTACTAAACCTTCTTCCCCAATATATAACAGGATCATTTGATGTGTTAAAACTAAATCTGAGTCAATTAATAATTGGAGGCTCCTGGCTATTTCTTTCCAATAATGGGAAACCTTCGGGCACGAACAAAAAATATGGGAGGTATTAGCCCTCACCTGCCCACATTCTCTCCAACACATTCTGGGATTTCCAGGTAGGAATTTAGCCAGTTTGTCAGGAGACATAAAGAAATGCATGCGACTCTTCCAAATATATTCAAGCCAATAGGGAGCTGAAGAAGCCTTCACAGACGGAATAATTGGCTCCAGCCATTTATCATATGTAATCTGAGTATTTAATTCTTTATTCCACTTAGTTAAAACATTCTCAGTATTCTGCTTCCAATTTTCCCTCAAGACTCCATAAAGCTGACCAATTAATTGTGTTGGAAGTTTTCCTCAATTGCCTCAATAATCAGATTCATGAGAGTGGGCTTGGGAAGGAAGAACCATTCGAGCAGTACCCAAATCCATCAAATATGGCGTACCTGCAGAAATCTGAAGTGATGTGTAAAAGGGAGTCCGAATCTAGACTGCAGGGAGGCGAAAGACATTACCCCATGTATATCTAAAAACTGGTAAAGCATTGAGAGGCCTAATCTATGCCACTCCTCATAAGTATGGTCCTGTCTGGCTGCTATGAACTGTTTTTCCTTAGTCACCAGTCAAAAGTAAAAAAAGAGCTCTGCAAGTTCCCGGCTCTGCCCTTTTCTTGATGCAACCTCCTTCTTCACTCCTTTCCAGTCTGGCTTTAGAAAGTGATACTCCACTTCCACCTCTCTCCTCTGGCTCACTGATAACTGTCCTCTCTGGCATGGATGAGGGGCCTTGTCACCCAACATTTTATCAACTTAGTCAAAGGTTTTGACACTGTAGCCCATTCCTTTCTCCTGGACAAGTTTAAGGCTGCTGGAGCACCTGAAGGCAGATGCAAGTTGTCCCTATTGGAGCTCCCCAACTCTTTATCAACTCAGGTGTCCCCCAAGGGTCTGTCGTTGGCCCAATTCTATACTCCATTTTTCTAAATGACCTCCACAGTGCCTGCGCCTCTGTGTCTATTCATATGTATGCAGATGATATGATACTCTGTTCCTCTAGCTCCTCTGCCCCTGACCTCATGAACCAGCTCTAACTTGACTCTATGGTACCCAGCTCTGGTTCCAAGAAAATCAGTTATACCTGTGCTAAGAAAAACAGTCCCCATTACTTTTGTACCGGGCAGAGGCTTGCTAGAGTCTCCCCTTCCCTCTTTTCATATCCTTGGTGGTACAGCTACTGAAGATGTCTCCTCCTTCAAGTACCTCAGGGTCTGGCTGGATCGAAACCTTGATTTTCTGTTCATGTGGATGCTATCTACAAGAATCTCCACCTCAAGCTTGGGGCACTACACAGAAATAAGAGAAGCATTCTGCTTCCTGCACATGAAGAAATCCTCACTGAGATTTCTCCCCATTTTGACTTCTAGAGACATTGTTCACAGCACTGCTCCAAAGTCCACTTTAGTTAGATTAGACCCTCTCTTTCACTCTTTCTGCCACTTTGTCCTTGATAAACCCCTATGTATGCACCACTGTACTCTGTACTCTTCTCTCTCCCTCCCCTCTCTTGATGCTCAGTGCCTTTCCCACAGTGTTTATTTTATCTCCAAACATTGCTTTGGTTCTCTCCCTCAACTGCTGACCAAGCTGCTTTTCTTTCAAGTCCCTAAACTATGGGTTCTCTTCCCTTCCTTTTGCTCTTGCTCCTTCCTTTTCTGCTCTGAAATCTCCCTCTGTGCGTCTCCAGTCACTCCTACAGCTACTACTGATATTGGGGTGGACTCCTGTTCACCTGCAACTCACCCAATTCTGTCACTAGCTCTGCCTTGCTCCCTTATTATGAGTCATGTCTCCCTGTTTCTTATTTTGATGTGTTGCTTACTGCTCAATGTTCTTTTGTCCATTTCACAATTTACTGTATGGTAATTTACTGTTTGATAATTTATTCTTTAACTTTCTTGAAATGTATGTTCCATATACTGTACTTTGTATCAGTTCTCTTCTCTCTTCCCTCTCCCTCAGGACACATCTGGAAATGAGCTCATACCAGCTCAGTATGTCTTTCCTGGTAAATCTTTTGAAATTTATAAATACAGCATGTCTAATGAAGTGCATATTGTGTAAAAACAATGACAAAGCTTTGTAAACAAAGATGCATTAATACACTTCATGGTGTTGCACTCTAGAAAAACAGAAATGCCCATATCTGGTCCCAGGTTCAAAATTCAGAATGTATTCATCAAATACATATTCATGCCTTCAGATGTTTTAGCACATTGCACTGTCCTGTGCAATCTAAATTCAGACATTCATATCCTATAGGATGTAACAGGGAGTGTGCACCCTAGAAATGCCGTACCACATTAATTTAAGATAGGAAGGGACTGTAGGTCCTTCATGTCCACCCTGCCCCCATTTCAGATGCAGGAATAATACAAGTATACTGTGCAAATGTACCAATTTATAAGGATTATCTACCCACTCTACCCCAGAGTGCCATGTGATTCCATTTGTTAAGCAGAAATTTGTCTAGAGCTACCCTGAAGGCCTGTACTGCATTCGTGCCCACTGTCTCTACGGTGGGTTTCAAAGTTTCTTTGGAGATTCATGTACCTAATAGAAATTTTTACAATATTTGCCACCCTAAAAGAAATATGCCCCACAGAAATCCAGAAAATATTTTTGGCTAAAAGCTTATGTCTGTGTAAACTCTGTAATGGTGGCAGCCTCTTAATGAGAGTGCACCTGATGGTCAGCTAAATGGCCTTTTTATCTCTTTGTTAAAACAAACAAGACAGAAACTAGTATTGATAGGAGTGTGACATTAAACTGCCATACTGTACACCACAGACTTCAGAGTCATTGCATTTGGTGTCATACTTTACCTTAAACATGGTATCATTTCACCACTGATTTTTGGAACAGGGTCTCCTAGTAATGTTCGGACTGTCATGCATACCGATTCTGCTAAAGACTTCAGATTGTAGCCACCCTAGATAGATCAAGACAGTCAAATACAGAGCAGGAAACTATAAAAAAACATTTAAGGACGTTCCCTGGGATTTCAGCGACCCCATAACAATTTCATAATTTTTTGCTAGGTAAAATAATAACTGTCTAAATATGTAAAATCCACAGGGGAAAAAATATAGTCTGCCATGCTTGTTTTTAGGTTATATGGTGGGACCCAATCCTTCTTTACATAAAAAAATGTATAAAGTGTCACATTGTTTTATGTGGTTATAATATCAGTGCTGTAGGTGTCAACATGAGTGTGAAAGAAAATGTGAAACAAGGACACTCTATTCAATATTTTATTATTTTTATTTATTTTTATTTATTTATATAAGTTTAGGAATAACAACCCTTTGAGTCAGGGACTCATTTACAAAAGCTCCATGTCATACATTGAATGAGGACAAATACAGAGTAATATAAGGTACAGAGACTACGAACAGAGACAGAAGCGGATAATACACAACAGAAACAGCACCAAAGGTGCGTAATTAAAGTCATATATTAGAATCAGAGTTAAATTAACAGCGGATACTTAGCCCATGTAGAGGAGTTTATGTGAAATCACAGTAACAGTTGGATATAATATGGGTACACAGCACAGGTTTAAAAGGCCCCAACCTGGGAATAGAGAAGGCAGTATCAGGGAGGAGTTCATCCAGAGTGGTGCCCTGTAGCAAAAGGACTTTTGGCTGGCAGTGGTCCTTGCAAAAGGGATGTGAAAGGTAGTAGTGTTTGAGTGTCTTGTAGCCCGCATCAGTGAGCACGTTCGTAGGAGTGAGAGACAGCTGGGGGGGCTAACCCTAGTTGTATTTCTTTGCCCAATAAGCAGGTCTGATAGAGTAGGTGCCCCTGAAAGTTTAGCCACGATGACCATTGGTAAAGTTCACAGGTATGTGTGAGGCGATCACAGCCTGTGGCTAGCCGGCATGCTTTGTTAAGGGAGCGCTTAATGCTGGACAGGACAGTGTCAGAGGCAGCACCATACAGAGACTATGCCATAGTCAACCAGGGAAAGGATGGAGCTAGAGATGGCTAAGCGGAGAGCATCAGGAGGAGATAGGGCCTATATTTATACAGGAGACCAATTAAACAGGTTATTCACCTGTAACAGGAGTTCTAGGAGTGGTATATGTTGTTCATCCACACTGTCTGGCATTGTCCTTTCCCTTTAAATCTTGCGGAAGTCTTCAAGCTGGCTCCTCCCACCCACCGGGTGGTAAATACCTCAGCTCAGTCCCTGGCGCTAGATCTAGCCCGCTGGAAGCAAGGTTGTGCGCCTTAAGCAGGAAGTCGAGAGATAGTGGATGAACAACATATACTACCCAAACATGCTACAGGTGAGTAACCTGTTTTTCTAGGAGCGTGGATATGTTGTTCATCCACACTGTCTGGCAGACTCCTAGCAGTTCTCTGGGAGGAGGGAGGCAAGGCGCACACCCCCTACTTAGGAAGAAGAGATTGGAGAACCGAGGCCCCAAAACCAGCATCTCGGCGTGACTCAAGGTTGATGTGGTAATGGGTAATGAAGGTGTTTGCTGACTTCCAGGTAGCAGCCCGACAGATTTCCTGGACA
This sequence comes from Neoceratodus forsteri, assembly GCA_016271365.2. NCBI lineage: Eukaryota > Metazoa > Chordata > Ceratodontiformes > Ceratodontidae > Neoceratodus > Neoceratodus forsteri. The sequence goes on from CM028131.1 coordinate 482,661,830, forward strand.
GGGATGTCCCTGGTAGCAGCCACCGATGCAGCAGTATGGCAGGTGGAATGAGCTCTTAACCCACTGGGAGGCTCCTTGCCCGCCAACTCATAACACAGACTTATGCATGATGTGATCCATCTTGCAATAGTCTGCTTGGCTGCAGGTCTGCCAGAAGCAGCTTCAGCGTGGTGACAAACAGCTGGCAAACTCTCCCGAATTTCCGCCGTCCTCTCTTATAATAGGAGAAACACGTCTCAGGTCAGAGTATGGAGCCTGTACTCGCATCAAGGTGTAATGGGTAATATACCGGCAGGGTCAACACCTGTTTAAGGTGAAACTCTGACACCACCTTAGGAAGGAATTTCGTGTGGGGCGCAGGACAACTTTGTCCTGTGAAACACCAGATAAGGGGAGTCCACAAAGCACCTGAGCTGCCCTGTCCTTCTGGCTGACAGGATAGCCACCAGGAAGGCAGTCTTCCACGACAAGCTTCAATGGCTTGCCCATGAGCTTACCAAAACCAGCAAGAGATCCCATGGAGGTGGAGGTTCATGCAGCGGAGGATATGTGATCAGGCCTTTGAAAAAGCGCCCGACCACTGTCTCCTGTGCCAATGTCGGCGGACCGGCCCGTGCCCGGTAAGCAGAGATGGCTGCCAGGTGCACCTTAAGGGTCGATGACCGAAGACCCCCTTTGGAGAGGGACCAAAGGTAGTCTAGAATGTTAGCCACAGAGCAGGATAAGGGGTCCAGGGTCTTTCCCCAACACCAAATGGAAAACCTTTTCCATTTGAAGGTATAACATTTCCTGGTCGATTCCTTTTGAGATGCTTCCACCACGGTGTAGACATCCTCGGAAAGACCCAGAGCCTGGAACTCTAGCCACTCAGAAACCAGGCTGTGAGGTGCAGGGAATGAAGGTCCAAGTGGAATACCTTCCCCTCGTTCAATGATGTCAGGTCTGGGCATGTACAAAGCTGCTCCAGAGTCCTGCATCTGAGGCTGAGGAGATCTGGATACCAGAACTGGCACAGCCAGTCTGGGGCTACCAGGATTACCTTCGCCTTGTCCCTCCTCACCTTGAGTAACACCTTGTGGATCAGGGAAATGGAGGGAAAGGCGTAAGGAGGCCTGGGGTCCCTGCCTCGAAGGTATTCCCCTGCAGCAAGCCCTGCTGAGGCGGGCATGGTACAGCCGCAGCTTGGTGTTCTCCTGGAGGCAAACAGGTCCTAGCAGGTTTTCCCAATGGGAGAACAGACTGTAAGCTACCTCTGGATGGAGAGACCATCGTGGGATGTCTGGCCTATCGGTTGAGAGCATCCGCCAGTTGGTTCGAGACTCCTGCCACATGGATGGCCAGGAGATCCGCCTCCAACCCGGCTGATGAAGGTCCAGATCCAGGCGCCTCCCTGCCTAGCAGGCGGGAGTGCGTGCCGCCCTGTTTGTTGAGGTAGTACATGGCGCGTGGTATTGTCCGTCTGGACTTGAACCACTTGACCCGGAGCTGAGAGTGAAAGCTAACAGTGCCAGTCGGCTGCTCTGAGCTCCAACAGGTTGATGTGGCATTGGGACTCCTTGGGGGTCCAGAACCCGTGGGCTCTGTTGTCCCCCATGTGGTCTCCCCAGCCCATGAGAGAGGCATCCGTCGTAAGAACGACCATTGGCTCTGGGCAGACAAATGGGATCCCTTCCCTCAAATGACTCGGGACAGTCCACCATTGGAGGCGTCCCAAATCCTCTGGGTGACAGTGATCAGCTGATCGAAAAGACCCTGACACTGAGACCATTGGCGCCAGCTCCCACTGAAGTGGGCGCATGTGCAATCTGGCCCAACGGACCACTGAGGTGCATGCCGCCATGTAACCTAGGAGACGCAGGAAGTCCTGGGCAGGATGCAAGTGCCCAACCAGAAATGATTGGGCAAAGGAGGAAAGAACCTCCGCCCTGTCCGCCGGGAGCTGAGCTCTGACTTGACGAGATTCGAGCTCTGCCCCAATAAAGCCCATCACCTGAGAGGGCACGAGTTCTGACTTGGCCTCATTGATTAGGAGGCCCAGGTGGGAACAAGTTCGGAGGGTCAGGTCCCTGGACCTCTCCACCTCCTGTAGGGAGGAACCCGCCAGGAGCCAATCATCTAGATAGGGGTAAATACGAATCCCTTGACGCAGTAGATGGGCTGTCACCACTGCAATGCATTTGGTGAAGACCCATGGGGCCGATGACAGGCCGAACGGCATGGCTCTGAACTCGTACAGGGTCCCTTCGACCCTGAAGTGGAGGAACCACTGGTGGGACGGACGGATTGGGACGTGGTAGAACGCATCCTGAAGATCCAGTGAACAGAACCACATGTTTCGCTCCAGAGATGGTATGATCTGGTTCAGAGTTACCATCCAGAAGGTGCGAGACCTGAGATATTGATTCAGGTCGTGGAGATCTAGGATGGGGCGCCAACCCCCCGCCCGCTTGGGCACCAGGAAATACCTGGACACGAAGCCTGGGTCTGTAGGAGGATCTGGCACTGGTGCTACCGCCTACTTGTGGAGGAGCTGAGCAATGTTGTCCCGAAGGGCCGACTGAGCGCCAACTGAGATCCTTTCCTCCTGTGGGCATGGGCCCAGCTGGGGGGTACTGCTCGAACTTTAGAGGTAGTCCTGCCCGACCACATCAGAACTCACCTGTCCAGTGATACGGACCAGGCGGAAAAGAGTGGCAGACCCCCCATGGGAGGACCCAGAACTGGCGTCACAGGTGTAGGGAAGGCCACCCCGACCCGTCACTGTGCAGGCTTGGAGGAGGAGAGCACCTGGACCAGCACCTCGGCCTCCTTTGCGGGGCTGTTGGGGACCTTGCTTGGGCCTAGGTGCCAAGCTTGAGCCTGCTGTTGTTGCTGACCCAGCGATGGAAGGAGGGCTGTCTGACGCAGGGAAGAATGCCGAAAGGACTTCTTCTTGCGCTTCTGCTGGTTCTTGCCTGAAGAACCCTTAGCAGAGGTGGCATCTAAGGAGGCATTAGATTGCTCAATACGCTGGAGATGACCTGCCACTCCCGGACCGAAGAGGTCGGTGCCAAGGAAAGGCACGTCAGCTAGCTTGTGCTGAGTATCTGCTGGAAAGGAGGATAACCTCAGCCAAGCCCTGCAGTGAGTGGCCACTGCGGCAGCTAGTGAATGGGCACAGGAATCTCCAATGTCCAGAGCCATCTGGAGCTGTTGTTTAGCAACAGCGGCCCTGGTCACGGACCTGCTTGACCGTGGTCTGCATGTCTGCTGGGAGATGAGGGAGGACTTCATCAAGCGACCCCAGTAGGGCGTGAGAGAAGTGTGCCATAATCACTGCCGAGCTGGCCTGATGAAGGCCCAGGATGATGCTGCATAAACTTTCCGGGCGAGTGGTCCATATTTTTGGACTCCTTGTCGGAGGCGGTCAGTATCCATAGAGCTGCCCGTCTCAAAACACTGAGGCAGTCACAGGCTCTCGGCGAGGATGCTCAGTGAAGCCCGCCAAGGACCCCATGGGCACCGTGTGCCTGCCGGACACGTCGCAGACTGAGGCGGGCCGAGAAGGCAGGCGCTGCCAAGCTCCAGTGCCGGGCCAACTATGGCTTCGGCCACTGGAAAGACCTCTGTCGGGTATCCCCCTCTTAAGAATATTCGTGAGAGGATATTCTGCCTTCTTTTGTATTGGCTGCAAAGGCATACCCGTGGACTCAGAAATGAGCCAAAGGATGCCCTGGAAGGAAGAGGACCTCCCTACAGGCCTGTCACTGACAGCTCATCATGGTGAAGGCCAGTAGTATCGAAGTCCGAGGAATCAGGATACAGGGATCTCCATCTATGTCCCCTCGATGCACCTAGAGCGATCAGGAGTAACAGTAATGGACAACCTATGGGGCAAGCCTGTAGTTGTCCGATCCTCCTAGAGGAGCTCCTCCCTGAGGCTGTTTAGGTGGTGGTTCCACCAAAATTGGTGGGGAGCCCGTAACAGGCCAACCAGAACGTGCGGTCCCACGGAGGAGAACCGGAGTCTCGGAATCGAGGGAGTCGGGTGTCGGCGAAGAGGCTGGGGCCAAATGGCCACAGCGGAGTAGACGGCTTTGACAGGTCAAAAGGAGTTGCTGCCACATGAGGTCCTCATAACGTCGCGAGTTTCCTTAAGTCTCTCCTCATCCAAGGAGGATGAGGAACGGCGGCGGTGCCTCTTTCGGGAGTGCTTATGACCATTTCTCGGTTTTCCGACCGACGGGGTCCTACTCCTCGATCGAGACCGACGGCGTCGGCTCTGTCGGTCAGGAGAAGCTGGATTCAGTGAATACCGAGGATCCGGCTCTTGTCCCTCGATTGGGATGCCCGAAGGATGGGTCTCCTCATCGGGGAAGGAGAGAATGGGAGTCCTCTCCAAAGAGTCGGCGACAGGTGTTGGCAACAACGGCTCGATCGGGTCGAGAGAAATCTCGGCCGGTTCTGCCATATCCTTGGCTTCAGTGCCCTGGCCTGATGGAAGGTCCGAAAAGCTGGCAGCCGAGGAAGTGATCTCGACCAAGGCCAAGACCGCCTGCTCCTGAGTATTGGACTGCTCTCGGTCCCAGGAACATCTTCTTTGGCTAGAAGAAGGCGATTTGGGGTCCTTGTCCTTTTCTTGGATCGGGAGGAGTGCGAGCCGAAGGTGCCTCACCTTGGTGGGGAGACTGGCACAAGCTCGAAAGAACCCCGTGAAGGTGGAGCCAGGTTGAGTGGGATGAAGAAACCGGTTGGCGGGAAGTATGGGCAACTTCCTCTTGAAAGCTGCCATCTGTTCGAGCTTCTTCAGCGGATCCTGCAGCCTTGAAACTGCATCACCTGGCTCCTTGGACTTCACGGTGGCTAACTCCAGCCTCCCAGCAAAGGCGCCTTGCGGTCCTCAGGATGGTGGGATGGAAGGCCAAACAGATGGTGCAAGCCAGCGCCTGGGCAATAAGCATACGAGAGGTGGGGATCGGTGCGAGACATTTTCTGTCCACAAGGACACCAGCGAAAACCAGGGGACGACTTGTCCTCCATATATCCGGAGCATTCGGATCCGAATAGTAAACTCTGACGAGTTTTAAAGCAAGTAAGTGCAGTGAAAACCGTCGATTAGACTCCAGGGCCTATGGTACTTGCAAAGTAGCACGAGGGAACCTGTATCTTCCAGCGGAAAGGAAGATCTGGCGTCATGGGGCGGAGATGAGGTATTTACCACCCAGGTGGGTGGGAGGAGCCAGGTTGAAGACTTCCAGCAAGATTTAAAGGGGAAAGGTACACTGCCAGACAGTGTGGATGAAAGTACAGTTACGTAAGAACTTACCGTAACAGAAGATCTTCGAGAGGATCTCTTGCAGCAGGCTATTACAATCAGGACTATGCTGCAGGCACTAGGACCCTCCGGTGAAAGTTCTGCCAGCAATACACACCAGGGACCGCCCCCAACGGCAGCCCCACCCTGACGTCGGTCAGGGTACAAAAGGCGGACCCAGCTCCCTCAGTTCTCCCACCAAGACCCAGAAGAAGCCTGACAAGAAGGCGAAGCCTACCATGAAGAGAATCGGAGAAGAAAAGCGAAAATGGATCTGCACACCTCAAGGGGAGGCGGGTGGGAAAGTGGCGCCTGCTGCAAGAGCTCCTCGAAGATCTACTGTTACGGTAAGTTTTGCGTAACTGTACTATCTTACCAGTGGGAGCTCTTACAGCAGGCTATTACAATCAGGACTGAGTCCCAAGCAGTCCCACAACAAGGAGGCAGACGACCCCGGGAGGAGGAATATGCTGACTCCAGAGGCCTTAGGACAAAAGCCCTTGTAATAAGGCTAGGCCGAAGCCAGCTCTGCATCTGGAGACGAGATCCAAGCTGTAATGGTTGACAAAGGTATGCACCGAGTTCCAGGTTGCGGCCACACAAATGTCCTGTATGGTGACATTTCGCAGGGCGGCGAAAGAAGCTGATACTCCTCTGGTGGAGTGACCCCTAATTGGGCCCGGCAGGGGTTTATTGTGATGCTCGTAGCAACCAAAACATAGCAAACTATCCATTTAGAGATAGTTTGCTTGGACTGATTGACCCAAGCAATGTGGTGCAAAAGCAACAGACAGCTGCTCTGATTTCACAGTGCTGAACCGTCCTTTCGAGGTAATACCTCAGAGTCCTGTGGACATCCAGTGTGTGGAGGAGAGCCTCCCCTCTATTGGAAGGGGAAGGAAAATAAACAGGAAGGTCAACCAACTGGTTGAGGGTCAATTCTGAGACCACTTTCGGAAGAAACTTAGGATTTGTTCTGAGGGAAACCCTCTCCCTGTGGAAAACCAAATAGGGCTCTTTACACATCAGAGCCTGAAGCTCGGAAACCCTTCCAGCTGAAGTAACAGCAACAAAAGCAAACCTTCCAAGAAAGGTAATGCAGCTCACAATCCACTGCTGGTTCAAAGGAGGAGGTGAGTTTCTCCAACACAAAAGGAGGTCCCAGGGTGGGACAGGGTCCCAAATGGGAGGTCTCATGTAAATTCCCCTAAGAAGGTGCGGGCTACATCCAGTTGTGTTAATGCTCTCTCTCCACGAGAGCATGCTGGCGGTGCCCACATGTGCACCTTGATAGAGGAGTAACTCAGACCCTTATCGTACAAGGAGAGGGATACTGTAAGCTGAGTTCACAGGGCAGGTGACGGGATCCAAACACAGCGGCAATGCCCAAAGACAGAAGCGCTTCCACGTCATAGCGTAGGTGGAGCGAGTAGAGGGCTTTCTTGCTGACACTAGGACCGCCATCACTTCTGGGGAAACCCCGTATTTATGTTGAGCTACGTCTGAAGAAGCCAAGCATGTAGGTGTAAGGATCGAAGATCCGGATGGACCAGCGACCCTTGGTCCTGGGACAGTAACTGCGAGCATATGGGCAGCGGAATTGGAGGTTCCGTGGATAACCGCTGCAGTAGTGGAACCAAATCTGCCGAGGCCATTTGGGGCCACTAGGATCGTCAGGCCCCTTCTGCCTGTAACTGAGCAGTACTCTCTGAATGAGAGGGAAGGCGAAAAGGCATAGAAACCTCCTGCCCAGCAAAGGGATAACACGTCTGTCTAGAAAACTCCAGGCGCATGCTCGCGAAACAGAATGTTGGCAGTTTGGCGTTGCGGTGGCGCAAAGAGGTCCAGCTCTGGAAGACCTCACCTGTCGAAGAGCTGGTCCGCTATGGATTGTAGCAGCTCCCCACTCATGCGCTTCTGGAACGCGACTCCGCTGAGGCTGTCGGCCAGATTGTTTAGGACGCCTGGAACGTGCATTGTGGACAGCCTTTTGTACTCGATAAAGAGGTTTAAAGGACTGAGATCCAGAATGGGACGAAGGTCCTGAGTCTTTTTTGGGACCAGAAAGAAGTGGGAATAGAACCCCTGCCTTGCTGATGCAAGGGGACCCTCTCTATTGCTCTCTTCTGCAGGAGGGTCTCTATCTCTCCTTCTATTGGTGGGATGTGAGAAGGAGGATAATGGGAGAGCTTTGGCGGAGTATGCAGTGGAAGCTCTGTGAACTCTAGCGTGTGTCCTCTCCGTATAATATCCAAGAATCACTGGTCTGTGGTGATAGACTTCCACCTTTTGAAATGAAGGGAGAAGTGGCCCCCAACTGGCTCCCCTGGGTCTTCCCGCGGAAGATGGGGGGCAGAAGGGAGTCATTGGGCAGAGCCGGGAGTGGGGAGAGAGGCCTGGGAGGACTTGGGCCCACGGGCAGGAGGTCACCAAAATGCTGGTTCCGTATCTCCTCTGGAAGCCTCCTCTCTGCCCTGTTGGTTGCCATGGGCTGGACCTTGACTGCCTGAGCACTTATGAAAGGACCGTGTACGGTGCTGTCGTCGCTGGTCACCACGGTGCATCTGGCGGACCGACCAGATCGACTTGCCCGACTCCTGGAGGCGGGATATCAAAGCTTCCGTCTCCTGCCCAAACAGCACGGTACCCTGGAAGGTCAGATCCTTGATACCGGCCTGCAGATCCTGGTGAAAGCCCGAGACTCTCAACCAGGCATGGCGCCGGAGGCACACCCCGGAAGCGGCTGCCCTGGCTGCCATGTCTGCAGTGTCATACGAGGCCCTCAGTACATGGGAGCCTACGTCTGAGCCTGACTGGAGGAGGGCCTGGAGCTCTGCCTTTTGGTCAGAGTCTGGCATGGTCTTAGCCAGCTCCAGTCCCCTTTCCCACATCGCATTCTGGTACTATACCATATGCTTAGGAAATTCAGGAACGGATGGAACAGGTGGAGGCAGCATATACTTTCTTGCCCACCTGGTCCAGGTAGCAGGACTCCGGTCGGGAGGCTGGGAGCTGAGGTGCTTAGGTTGCGAGACTTGTCATGGGCAGCCATGATCACCGCAGAATCGGCCTGAGGTGTTCTGCTAGAAAGGGTTCTGCCCTCGGGCCTTACACAGCCTGTCCAACTTTTTGAACTGCGGGATTGAGGCCGGATGCATCCAGGTGGTTCTAGTAAGGTCCTGAGCAGTATCAGCTAAGGAGGGATAACAGAGGCTTTGGCTCCTTTTGCCTCAGGTACTAGCCAATCTCGGTGTTCCGGATCCAGGTCCTCTGTGTCCCACTTGTTGGAGGCCTGGATGTGCCTCATGGCGTCCACAAAGGTAGGATCGTCCAGAAGCGGGCGAGGCTAGTCCTTCTCTCCCGGGGAGTGCTTGAGGCTGAGAGAGGAAGAAGAGGTCGACGTTGGGGAGGAGGATCGACTATCTGATTTGGAGTAGTCTGACCCGTCCTATGACCATGCCTTCGCTGGCGTCGGTAGCTAGGGGACCGACATCAGTCGAAGACCAACTCCGGTCCCTGGACGGCGATGGAACAATGACCAGCGTCGGTCAGAGGACTGACATTGGGAGCATTCTCGCCTGGAGCGAGAAAGGCTCCTGGAGCGTGACCTAGACCGACGTCGGTCACCCGAGTCCCGGGAGCGACGTCAGTGGTCCTGAGACCTTGTGCGGGAATGAGCCCTGGAGGGAGGTGAAGGCTGGCACTCCGGTGACTTCCTCGGGGAAGACTCACCTCCCGGCTGTGGTTTTCCCGCAAGGTCCGGTACCGGTGTCTGGGAGGACCGCTTGTGGACCTGCCCCACCAAAAGGAGAAAAGATCCTTGAGCTCATCCTTGGTGAATATTTCAGCTGCTCGTTTCAGGAAGAAAGTCTCCGGAACATCAGGGCGCAAAGGAGAGCTCTCCTGAGGGCCCAGGGGGGAGGAGGACTTGGGCGACAGGGCGTCGGTTCCTCCATAACCGTCCTGTGTCCTTCACCCCGACCAGGCGTCAGTGTAGGGACCGATGGGAGTGACACCGGGCGCGCGGAGAGTCATAGTCTCTGGAGGCGAACTTTAGCAGGCGCGCCGGTGCCTAGCAGGTGAGGTCAAGCAGGCACCTCTATGGGCTTAGCGATGACCCTTAGCTGGGTCACCTTGGCTTGGCCGCTTCTCCCCCGACGGGCTGGCCTTAGCCTGAGGAGTCTTCGAGGATCTCCGGAACCCGAGGGACAGGCCTTTTTGGGAGATGGCCGCGAGTGCGAGCACGACCATGACCGGGACATGTGACGGGACCGACTACAGTCCTTGCTGTGGCACTTCTTCTCCTTCCGCTTCCCCTCCGAGGAGTGCAGATCCATCTTCTGCTCCAGCAGGTAGGCCTTAAGGGCCTTCAGGCAGTGGATGCGGGTCCGGCTGGTAAAGGCCTGGCAATCTGCAGAATTGGCGGTGTCGTGGTCCAGGCCTAGACAAAAAAAGCACTGCCGATGGCCATCCTTCGCTGGGATCTGCCTCCCGCAGTCACACTTGTTTAAGTGTTCAGGAGATGCCGACGACCGAGAAGACATCCGAACTCGGCGGGAAAAGCGGCCGGCGTCGGTACTCGGAAGCGGAGCTGAGAGTGAGGAAAACAATGCTCTAAAGCGGGAAAACAACCAACGGGCAGCGGACTGACGTCAGGTACCAGAGTACGAGAAAACCCGTCGAAAATTGAAGAAAACTGAAGAATTAGTGTTGACTGGATATCAAACCTTTAGCTGCAACTGCAAGCAGAAGCTGTGCCTTCGACTTCATGTGCAGGACACGGTGGGAAAGAACTGAGGTGGAGCTGGGTCCGCCCCCTCTTGTACCCTGACTGACGGGGCGGGGCCGGCGTCAGGGGCGGTCCCTGCTGTGTATTGCTGGCAGAAGTTTCACCAGAGGGTCCTAGTGCCTGCGGCGTAGTCCTGATTATAATAGCCTGCTGCAAGAGCTCCCACTCGAAGTAAGATCAACATATCCATGCTCCTAGAACTAATGTTTATAGCAGAGCAAGTCGATGCTATATGCGCACGGAAAGCAAGGGCAGAGTCAAGGGTGACCCCTAGATATTTAAAACAGGCAACTGCTTCCAGCATGGTACCCTGGGAATTTAGTATAGATAGTTTGGTCGTGTTGTGCTTATGTTGAGGGTCAGCGAATAGCATGACCTTTTTTTTTTGTAGTTAAGGACAAGTTTGTGGGAGGTGAACCATGAGCCTGCAAGGCTTGTTGGAGCCGGGTAGGGTCAGGGTGCTGGCTAAAGATCACAGCATCATCTGCATAAAGGAGCAGGCATTCAGTGGAGGCCAAAGGAAGGGAGTTTAAGTATAGGGAGAAGAGGGCGGGCCAGGATGGACCCTTGTGGGACACCGATCGGATTGGAAGGCTAGTAGAAAGGGTGATATTTATTTTAACTTGCTGGGTACGGCCATGGAGATAGTTGGAGAACCAGTTAGCAGTCTCTTGGGAAACACCAACAGAGAGGAGGGAGTTTATTAGCATACTGTGATTGACAGTAGCAAAAGCCTTGGAAAGGTCAATGTAGACAGATCCAGCCAGGGCTCCCTGGTCAAGGGCTTCATGGATAAAGGAGGTAAACTCAAGCAGGGCAGTAGTTGTGTTGTGCCCTTTTCTGAAACCATGCTGCTGCTGGCACAGTAGATGGTGCAAGTCCAAGTGGTCAGTAAGTTGATCTGGAGTTATTTTTTCCAGCGCTTTTGAGAGGGGAGGAAGTATAGAGATGGGCCTATAATTACTACTCAAGGTATGGTCACCATTTTTATGAACTGGAGTGATGACTGCCCTTTTCCATAGGGTAGAGAACTGCCTACAGCACAGGGACATGTTTAGTATTTTTGTTAGAGGTGTTGGACTGCATCAAGAGTTAAGGAGAGCAGTTTTGCATCAAGAGCGTCACCACTCTGCCTTGTCTTTCCAAGGAACTTGGCGAGATATGGGCAAGCGACACTATGGGAGATAATTTTAAAGTAAAATATTAGTGACATTGCTGATGGGCTAGAGGGTAACTTAAGTTTGTTCGCAGACAACACGAAGATAGGCAATATGGTAGACACTCCAGGGGAATGGAGAAGATAAAGGCTGACCTTAAGGCTCTGGAAATGTGGTCAAAAACATGGCAACGAAATTTTAATTCTAAAAAATACAAGACCATGCACACTGGGAAGCCTAACCCAGGAGAGAATTACTACCTAGGAGGAGAAAAACTGTAATCCTCTAAACAGGAAGAGATCTAGGAATAATTATATCAGATGACCTGAAAATGTCCAAGCAGTGAAGAAAGCAGCACTGCATGCAAATGGGATGCATTGGCAGGGATTGCCAGCAGAAAAGAGAGTCATCTTGCCACTCTATAGATCACTGGTGAGGCCACACCTAGAGTGCAGCTTCCAGTTCTGGAGACCACACCTTAAAAAGATATTAACAGACTGGAAACTGTGCAGAGGAGAGCTACAAAAATGATTCATGAGCTGCACGACAAATCTTATGATGAACGTCTGCGTGACATAAACATGTACTCCCTGGAACAGCACAGGGAGAGGGGAGGTAGGACAGAGACATTCAAGTTCTCAAAAGGGATAAACAAGGTGCAGGTTCAGGACCTGTTCCATATCAAAAATCACTCAAGAACCAAGGGGCATAACATGAAGCTGGAGTGGGGCAGATTTAGAGGCAACACACAAAAGTCCGTTACCGAGAGAGTGGTAGATGCATGAAACTGCCTTACACAGGCAGTGGTGGAGGCGAAAACAGTGGGAACTTTCAAAAATGTGTGGAATAGATACAAGGGCACCATACCGCTGAACAGCAGTTACGGGAGAGTGGTAGGCATATGGGCAGGCTAAATGGGCCGTATGGTCCCCTTCTGCCATCACTTTCTCTGTTTCTATGTTTTTACATCATTTGTCATGATGTTTGCTTCAGTTTTTCCACAAATACAACAATAAAGAGTAAATGATCAATACTATGACACCCTCTTGGACTAATATTCCAAAAAATGTGGGAAATATCTTAATTTTTTTTTTTTTTTGCAAAAACTATTTCAGTCCTATGTCATTTTCATAAAACATTTGACAGATATAGAACACAGTTGTGAATATAGCAAAAGAAAAAAAAATAAAGTGTTACCATGCTTCTTTTACTAAGATACACTTTTAAGGTTGCAGTTTCAGAGCTGGTTGGCTCAGGACAAACATCATTGAAAAATCCCAGTAAAAAATAAAACTTTCCAGAAAGCTGTTTAAACAATTCAAAAGTATATGCAGAATGACAAAGACTTTAATATACAAGAAACAGAGTAACCACAGACTGATAAACATATGCATAAAGTGCCTTGAATAATGCCAACAGCTGCAACTGCGGGAAAGAACAGTTAGGTAAGAACTTACTGTAACAGTAGATCTTCAAGAGAATCTCTTTCATCAGGTCACACTTTTAGAACTTATACTGCACCAGCACTAGGACTACGTGGAAACTTTCACCAGCAGTCAGCCTTGGGCTGCCCATGATGACGTCATGCATCTCCACATCTATATAAGGCAAGGGCGGCCCTCTCTCTCCCCTCAGTTCCCCGCTTGAGATTATGCCCAGAGGATCAGTATCTGAGGAACTGGGAGATCATGCCATCACCCCAGCTTCCAGGCAACTTAGGCTACTATGAAAGACAGCTATTGAATGAAGCAGAACAGAACAGCACCCATATGGGGGATGGGGGTGGAATGGCATGACCTGATGAAAGAGATTCTCTCAAAGATCTACTGTTATGGTATGTTTTAACTCAACAGTTCTATCTTCTTCAAGGATATCTCCTTCATTAGGTCACACCTTTGGAATGAGTCCCAAGCAGTACCAAAAAAATTCACACGTGAGGTGGATGGAAAGAGAAAAAAATGACACTCCAGAATATGCCCTATTGCTTGGTGGCAGTAGACTCTATCCTCCTACGGCAGGTACTAAGCAGACTGGAAGACTTAAGGTAGGGTGCACTGTTGGCCAAATAGCAGCTGCAAAGAGTGTGACAGCAAAAAGGAAAAGAAAAAAGGAAAACAAGAGGCGTAGCCAAATGTTCTATGGACTATTCACAACTTCCCCAGGAAAATACCCTATTGTATCTTCTATTACAGAGGGCAAAATAAAAGCCAGGCCAATTTTGGACAGGCATTGTGTAAAGATGAGGGCACCCTGTGTCCTATAAACTAACAAAACGATAAGTGAAGATTTTGTGGTGTTTAGGTTTTGTTTTTGTTTTATGTTTTTCAAAAGATGGAGCAATGTTTCCAGGAGTTGCAGGCTCCACATACTACCTAGGAAGGTGGATTGCTTAGTTTTAATGTAATCACTGACCCTATCATACAAAACAAAATCTAGCCAGAGTCGATAGGGCTGTGAAGAGCTATCAAATGACCAAAGTTATTTTCTTGTTGGTGCCATATGGTGCTGTTTAGTCACAATCATCAAAAACTGCCATGCTGCTAAATCAGTCCTCTTGAATTTATTTAGTCAGAGTAAATGCTGCTGTGTGAGTGTGTGTGTGTGTGTGTGTTTGCGTGCAACCTGTCCTGCCGTAGGAATAAGACAGCTAACAGACTGCAATTGCACTGTCTGTAATCAGACACTGTAGTCTGACTTGCAGTTTCAGGAAATGGCAGACAACATATAATGAGTTAACCCCTAGGTTGCTGAAAGAAATAGAATAAATCTGTTAGACTGAGCTGGACAGATGATAGAAACAGCAGTTTAAAAAGTTGTTTTTTTGTTAATACCCTGAGAAGTTCTGAGGTACAATACAATAGCAACCCCCTTCCTTCAGATGCCTTTAACATAGAGCAGCAAATAGCAAACATCAGAGGAAGTGCACTATTTTGCAGCTGTGGAGAAATTCTTTCAAAAGTCCAAAAAGGAGTTCCACGATCAGCTGTTTAGAGCTACAATCTGATCGATCCCAAATGGGCTGTAGTCTCCCCACACCCCTAAAAGCATAAGAACAGTATTTCAAGATGCTCTGAGTGGAAGTAAACACAGAAGAGACGCCCATTACTCCTAAATCGCTCAAGGAGATGTAAAATAACTGAGAAGGACATCTTCCTAAATCAGAAGTGAAAACCGCCATTCGCAGCTAGCACATAAAGAGCTTACTAAAGGGTCTGTAAAATAAAATACTAGTTCTTAATCTGGACTGAAATGTCACAGAAAATAAGGTAGCTTTTAGGCACCTCAACCAAACAATAGTAGGTTCCCCCTACGAGGGAAAGTGGATTGTATCATCAGGGACATGGGCGGCAGACATAGAGGCAGATGCCACTACGAGCGTGAGATACTGTAATCTTGGGGACAGGGATACATAAGGTTCACCTCCTTCTGACACCTACCCAGCTGACAGACCAGTGGGCATAGAAACTGTCTAGAAACCACTCACTGCCCATTCATTATAAACGGGTGTCTGACAGATACAAGAGCTAGAAGAAGATTAAAAAGTTGTGCCGTCCCTTCAGTGGAGCCCAGGATTCGTACTCCTAGTGTGAGATGCAAGAAAGGGAAGGCACTTGCCTGAAGGTGGATAGCACCTTTTTGTATAAACGCTAACCGCCCCCACCTGGGTGTCTGTGTGAGTCTTTCCAGCAGGAGAGAATGGGTTTGTAAAAAAAGAACCGTCTGATAAGGGTGAAAGTGTAGCCATGTCTATGGAGACTACTACTGCCCCTTCCCATCACTGGTTGAAGATGTGGAGCAGCACCTTCCTGCAACTGGGCCCGAAGACTGAACTGGGGGTAGAGTCTCTCACTCATGGAAACTATAGGAATGACCCGAGGGGTCTAGACTGTGATATAAAGGCGGAGAGCAATCCCTGCCAGGAGTTTGAGAAGCCCTCTACCCCTACGGGGTGGGAGGGGCACCGAGGGTCACTGAATACCCAGAATGGACAACTTAGTGAGGGAAAAGGGAATAGCTAAGCCAAAACCCCATATCTCCTGATCGGATTCCATAGGATGGTACATACACTGTATGCCCCAAGCCTTTGTCGCCAATCTCCCTTAGTTTACATGTGTAACTGGGCGTAGAGGAAAAAGAAAGGGGGGGGTGGTGTCTGCCTACAAGAATAACAAGGGCTTCCGAGCAAGGCCACTCTTACAGTATCCAGTTGTCCTAAGTGATCATTCCCCACTGAAGTGTTCAGATGGCAATACAACTTTCTATAACAGCCCCTACATCTGATGATAAACCAGAATTAAGCGGAGCCTTTAGGGTCTGGAGCCCCTGCACCAATACCTGTTCTGGATGGGGCTCCTTGAACCCTTGGGACTGGGAAGACAGATGTCTCCTGACTTTTCTAGTGGGAATTTTGGGGGCTTGTGCTGGAGTGCTTAGTAGCAGGTAGGAAAGAGTGACCCATGTCTCTGCCTCTCCTACAGTGATGGGAGAGGGATCTGGCCAATTTCAATTTCACCCAAGGACAGTAGGCTTTTTAGGGCCTCTTCCACAAGATGGCCAAACAATTTTTGGCCCCTAAAAGGAGCATTCAGCACTACCTGCTGGACTTGCCTTGCAAATCCAGTGACTCTGAGCCACAAATAACACCTCAGGCGAATTCCAGGGGCTGCAGTTCAGGCAGAAATGTCTCAGGCATCATAGGCCAAGCATACTACTGTATGTGTCTGCCCACTGCCATCCCTGCCTTGAGAGACTGCACTAAGTCTGTTTTGGCTGTTTTCTCAGGTAATGCCCTGGCCACTGCCTGTGCCTTCTTACTGAAGCGTGTTCGATGCCTCATATGTACTTGTTGGTTAATCGTAAACCTAAGGAGGCCAAAGCCTAAATATGTACTTCCCTAATGTAGCCAATCTCCTGGATTCCTCGAGGACAGGGAAATGAGACTGCAAGGTGCTCAAGACCTATGATGTGCATCTGTAAGGATCGCTGAATCCACTTCAGATTGGTGGGTATAATGGCATTTGTTAGATGGGACAGGGTACAGTTTATCCACCTTCCTTGGCACTGCAGGTACCATGTTGGGTCTGTACCAAGTGGCATAGGTGGTGTCCTCCAAAACAGGATGTAGGGTGTCATCGAGGCATAGGTCAGGAAGCATAGGAAAACCAGGAGCAGTAGTAGAATTCACCAAAAATATTTATTTACACTAGCAGTAACATAAAAAAAATAAACTTGTTCAGTGTAACTATTTACAAAGGCAAAATAAAATAGAGAACATCCATCAGAGTTTCCTTCAGTCTCTGTGTCTAGGTGCAGCTCAGTTCTCTTATAAGTCCTTCCAACCCTCATTCTTAACAAGCATCCTGCTTCATTTAAATGTTCTTGTAAGTATCAGGCACATGCAGCTAGAACATAATGTCCCAGAAATGAGGCCCCTTTTCCACAGCTCTTCTGCAAATGGCTTAGAAATGTGCACTCAGGTAACCTCTTGAGTTCCCAATAGCTTTTTGCAATCATCTCAAAATATAATTATATACATTTCAACAGTAACACTATATATTTTCTAAACAAAGGGATCCCAATATCAGTTACATTTCCAAGTAATGATTTGCATATATTTTTATATCAGCAGATATGCAAGGGAGGAAAAAAGACAGACAGCAAGGGAATGCTGAGAGACAGTGAGAGGCAAAGAATTATGACACTGTCATGGTGATCAAATCCAAGGTCTCACAAGAAAATTTGGTTGTGCAAC
Source organism: Neoceratodus forsteri (assembly GCA_016271365.2). Taxonomy (NCBI): domain Eukaryota; kingdom Metazoa; phylum Chordata; order Ceratodontiformes; family Ceratodontidae; genus Neoceratodus; species Neoceratodus forsteri. The sequence goes on from CM028131.1 coordinate 482,678,821, forward strand.
CAGACAGACGAGACAGGAAAGGGGAGAATAAAAATTATCCCTGCATTCAAACTCTTTCCATAACAACTGGGACAGGGTCCTATTCCACCCTGTCACAAGGGGAAGGATAACCTTTGATGGGATTGCCAGCAATTCTAGGAAGTCCATGAGAGACCTCTTAGTAGAGTCCTGCTCTTCCAAAGTAAATCCCATACAAACATATGAAACTTGCCAGCAGAAACAGGCCTCACAGTCTATAAAAGTCTGCTCGTATGAGCAGCTAGCACCCTATAATGCAGCTGCCCCCCCCCACCCACCATTCACCTCCTGGAACTGCTCAGTGTCCTTTACCCAGCCCCCTGCCCTGTCCCATGCCCAGTTAAAACTCCCCACCGTCTTGCATGCCACCACCTCCTCTGGCAGAGCGTTCCATTTCGACACTACCCTCTCAGTGAAATAATGCCTTCGCATCTCCCTCCTGAACCTGCTTCCCTCCAATCTTAGCCCGTGCCCCCTTGTGTCCCTTCCCTTCCTCAGCTTAAACAGCCCTTCCATGCCAGATCTGTTGCTCCCCCTCAAGCATTTGAAAGTTTCAATCATGTCCCCACCATCCCTTCTCTCCTCCAGGGTGAACAAACTCAAGTGACCCAGCCTTTCTTCGTAGGTTATGCCTCCCATCCCTGTATCATTTTCATCCCCTGCACTGCACTGCATTGGCAGCTTGATATCCTTCCTCAGATACAGACGCCAATATTGCATGCAGTACTCCAACTGTGGCCTGACCAAGGACCTGTACAGGGCAGGATCACCTCTTTTGCCTGCATGAGAATTCCCATGCAATGCACCCAGCATCCTATTGGCCATAGCTGCAGCCCTCCTGCACTGAGCAAAGTTATTCATGCTCCCCATTACTATGACCCCAGATCCTTCTCCTCCTCAGTGACCCCTAACCAAACCCCACCCAGCCAATATTCCCTCCCATGACAGCTTGGATGTCCCTGCGTCATGAGCAGAAAGGAGGTCCTCTGGGTGGTGACCTTGGTGTATGGGCCACCAAGTCCTTCCTATGAGAAGAAGGAGTGGAGCTTGCACCATGTGTAAATTGGCTGTCCTCCATATTCCTCCTCTTCGTCCCCATCTGATGCCATTCTAAGGTCATGATGATGGGACAACTCATCATTGTAACTGTCCACAAGCAGCAGGGAAGGTGGACTAATAGGTACTGGAGGCAGTCTCGGTGTCGACTGGCCAGCAATATTGCAGGGCCTCATCGATGGGACAAGTGGCTGCAGGGGCAGGCCTGGCATGCTACATCTGACCATGTCTCAAACATATTGAGATGCACTTGGGAGTGAATGCCTCCCATACTATGAGCTAGAATGGATACTGCATGGATGGAATCAATCTGTCCAGAATGGGTATGGTCGATAGTAAACGAGCACTGTGTGGTATTGGCTCCCTACTGTCCGTGGATGGTGCCATTGTGGGGGGAGGCAACTGGGATGACCCCACTGATGAGGTCACCAACTAGAATGCCCCACTTTTGGTGGGGAGTTCCTTTCTCAGGCTCCCATTGTGCATGAAGCATTCACGTGTACTTCTCTTAATGTCTTAAATAAACATAAGGTTATGGTCATTCACCCTATTTAACAATGTGGTTACTGTCTCTGAGGAAAATGGGAAAGGGTTCTTAAAAGTACAGTTACATAAGAACTTACTGTAACAGTAGATCTTTGAGAGACGCTCCTGCAGTACGTCATAACATCTAGGAATTGGGCCGCACGGAAACTTTAGCTAGCAAGGTTTCCACCCTGTCCAAGAGAAAGTAAGCCTTGCCCTGGACTGTGTCCAGCACTGCCCCAATGAATTGGACTCACTGAGAGGGAATGAGATGCTACTTGGGGCAGTTCACCGTGATGCCAACCTGTTGAAAAAGATCCAGTGTAATGGAAAGAGAGGCCAGCAGGCTGTTCCTCGACGAAGCTGACAGGAGCTAGTCGTCGAGGTACGGGAAGACATAAGAGCCCTGATGGCATAATGCTGCTGCCACCAGTGGAAGGCACTTGGTAAACACCCTGGGTGCCGAGGAAAGGTCAAAAGGAAGAGCTTTGAACTGAAAATGCTCCCCCTGAAAGGCAAACCTGAGGAATCTGTGGTGGGAGGGGAAGACTGGGATATGCAGGTAAGCATCCTGCATGTCCAGTGCAGAGAGCCAATGTCATTGGTGCAGTAGAGGTAACAGGCCCGGAAGGGTCAGCAGGTGGAATCTCTTGTATTTGACATACAGATTTAGCATGCTTAGGTCCAGGATCATCTGAAGGTCGCCTGTCTTTTTAGGCACCAAGAAGAAGTGGGAGTAATACCCCCTTCCTACCTGGGTCAAGGCAGGCTCCATGGTGGATTTTCTCAGCAGAGCCTCAATTTCCTCTATGATGGCGGAATGTGATGCCTTGAGTAGTGAGAGTGACCTGGAGGATTGTCTGGAGGTCTCTCTAAAAATTCTATGGTGTGACCTTGAGCTACAAGTTGAAGAAGCCATGAGTCCAATGTGACTGCCTCCCACCCGGACAGGTGCAGGGTGAATCTGCCCCCTACTGAGTTGTCGGCGGAGGGGGGGGGGCCTGGCACAAGTCAGGAGGTGGTGGGGAGGTTAGAAATTGCCCCTCTGTAGGATCTCAGAGATTTAGCCAGGGGGATGGTAGCTGCTTAAGTAGCCCGACGTTTGGTCTGATGCCTGGCGGGCTGTTGCTTTGTTTGCCACCTTTGCTGGTGCCGAAAGGACTGCTTAGGTTTATTACAGGACTTGTACATATACTGGACAGAGCGTAAGGCTTTACCACTGTCCTGTAACAATAATGTCCTTGTCATCACCCCCGAAGAGGACTGACCCTCTGAATGGGGCATCCTGAATGGCAGTCTATACATCCTGAGCTAAACCTGAAATACGTAGCCAGGAATGCCTATGTAAGCAGACAGCTGTTGCCATGCTCCAAGCAGAGGCATCTACAGCATCATATGTGGCTTGAACAGCATGGCAACAGGAGATTTTGGCCATCCTGACAGTGTGGGACATCTCCCACTTCAGGTCAGAGTCAGGCAGAGCCATGCTTAGACTCCAGTTGTCCCAGGATGGATTTCTGGAAGACCACCATGTCATATAGTTTAAGGTCCAAAGGGCCAGAGTAGAGGATAAGTAAACTTTACATCCAAACTTATCTACCTGCCTCAACTCCTTATCTGGAGGGGAGGTGCTCATGTGCTGGGCTTAGCCATGCAGTCGTGGGCCTCACTGATGACCACTGAATCGGCTTTTGGGTGGATGCTGAGGTGGTCTTTGCCTTCAGGGGAAAGATATAATCTGTTAGCCTTCTTGGAGATGGCTACCACCAATGAAGGCTGTTGCCAGACCATGGAAGCGAGGTCTTCGTGAGGCCCTGTTCACAGTGGAATAAGAGAGGAGGACAATTCTGGTATATTAAGGTGTTCCACCAGTCATTTGCGTTGAGGATCCTGATGCTCAGACTTCCATCTGTTGGCCTCCTGAATCTGCTTGAGGAGCTCCGTGAAGGAAGGATCCTCAGGAGGGGATTTGGGAGACTCCTTATTCTTGGGTTCATCTGGGAGGAGTCTCATAGCCTGAGCCTGGATGGGAAGAATCCAAGTCAGAGTCTGATGATGGGCTCCGGTCCGGGACAAAGCCCGTGGCAGGGAGTCTCGTGTTAACCACAAGTCCCTGGGACTGTCAGCAACCGTAGTCATATCTGTCGTTCTGCCCATGATGGAGGGATGTGAGTCCACCGGAGATAGCGATCTAGGTGTGTCTGCTCTGAGCGGACCGGCGTGGAAGCGCCCATAGGCTGACGGCTGTCTAATTCTGAAACAAACTGGGTCTTGGCTTCCTGCCACCAAGACTGGATCATAGCCTGAAAGTCCACCTGAGGCTGAGGAGGAGGAGGAGGTGGAGGAGGCTGGTAGAGCGGCGGGTAACCTGACAAAGGGTAACCTGGCATCAGGTAGCCCCACATTGGAAACCCTGGTGGGAAGGGAGCAGGTACTGGGAGAGTGACATGGATGAAAAAACAGGTTACTCACCTGTAACAGTACTGTAGTTCTAGGAGTGGTATATGTTGTTCATCCACACTTGTTGGCATGTCCTTTCCCCTTTAATTCTTGCAGGAAGGTCTAAAAGCTGGCTCCTCCCACCCATATATTCCTCGGCTCCACCCCTTGATGCAGATCTTGCCGCTGGAAGCAGAGGGTTGTGCATCGAGCAGGGGAGTCGGGTGGGTTCATGTGGATGAACAACATATACCACTCCTAGAACTACTGTTACAGGTGAGTAACCTGTTTTTCTAGGATCATGGATATGTTGTTCTATTCCTGCTTGTTGGTAGACTCCTAGCAGTTCTCCAGGAAGAGGAAGGCAAGGCGTACACCCCCTTAATACTTACTTGGGGAACAAAGATTGGAAAACTGAGGCCCCAAAACCAGCATCCCAGCATGACTCAAGGTTGATTTGGTAGTGGGAAATGAAGGTGTTTGCTGATTTCCAGGTAGCAGCCCTGCAGATATCCTGGATAGGAACATCCCTAGAAGCAACCACCAATGCAGCGATATGACGGGTGGAATGAGCTCTTATCCCTATGGGAGGCTCCTTGCCCACCAACCGATTGCAGAGATTGATGCAGGATGTAATCCATCTGCCGATCATCCGCTTTGCTGCAGGTCTGCCAGGTGCGGCTTCAGCGTAGGTGACAAACAGCTGGAGAACCTCTCCCTGAATTCCAGCCATGCGCTCTTTATAAGAGAGCGCTTGTCTCAGGTCCAAAGTATGGAGCCTGTACTTGGTCTCCGAGGTGTAACTGGGGTAGTACACCAGTACAGTCAACACCTGGCTTAAGTTAAACTCAGACACAACCTTCGGAAGGAATTTTGGGTGGGGACACAGGACAACTTTGTCCCTGTGGAAGATCAGGTAAGGAGACTCAATAGAGAGTGCCTGGAGCTCCCCAGTCCTTCTGGCTGACGTGACAGCCACCACAAAGACAGTCTTCCATGACAGGTGTGACATCTCACACCTGTGCATTGGTTCGAGTGGCTTGCATATGAGCTTTGCCAGTTCCAGCAGTAGATCCCATGGTGGTGGTGGTGGTTCACGCACCAGAGGGGAAAGATGGTCGAAGCCTTTAAAGAAATGCCAGACCACCTTCTTTTGAGCCACTGTCTGCTGACCAGCCTGTGCCGGTAAGCGAGATGGCCCATGAATCACTATAAGGGTTGTGAGACTGAAGACCCCTTTTGGACAGAGACCAAAGGTAGTCAAGGATGCTAGCCACAGGACAGGACGAAGGGTCCAGGCCCTTACCCTGACACCAAATGGAGAATCTCTTCCATTTGGAGGCATTGCACCTCCTGGTCAACTCCTTTCTAGAGGCCTCAACAACACTGAGGACATCATCTGAGACACCAAAAGCCTGGAACTCTAGCCACTCAGGAACCAGGCTGTCAGGTGCAGGGGATTGAAGGTCCAGATGGAATACCTTCCCCTGTCTGATCAAGAGCAGGTTCAGGTGTGCGGGAAGGCACCTCGGAGGCATGGTGCTGAAGCTGAGGAGATCTGGATACCAGAACTGGCGAGGCCAGTCTGGGACTACCAGGATCACCTTTGCCTTGTCTCTCCTGACCTTGAGGAGCACCTTGTGAACCAAGAGAAGTGGTGGGAAGGCATAGAAGAGGCCTGGGTTCCACGGCCTCAAGAAGGCATCGCCCTGCAGCGAGCCCTGCTGAGGGGAGCGTGCATGGAACAGCCTCAGCTTCGTGTTTTCCCTGGAGGCGAAAAGGTCCACCTGAGGTTTGCCCCAATGGGAGAACAGGCTGTGTACTACCTCTGGCTGGAGAGGCCACTCATAGGACGCCTCACCCACACGACTGAGGGCATCCGCCAGTTGGTTTGAGGCTCCTGCCACATGGATGGCTAGGAGATCTGCCTCAGATGGCTCACGAGGGGCCAGATCGGAGCACTTCCTGCACAGAGGCCGGAGTACATGCTGCCCTGCTTGTTGAGATAGTACATGGTCGTGGTATTGTCCATCTGGACCTGCACCACCTGACCTCGAAGGAATGGAAAGAATGCAGTCAGCGCCAGCCGAACTGCTCGGAGCTCCAGCAGGTTGATATGACATCAGGATTCCTCGGGGGTCCAGAGGCCATGGACTCTGTGATTCCCCATGTGGGCATCCCAGCCCGTGAGAGAGGCACTGGTCATTAGGACGACCATCGGCTTGGGGTGGACAAATGGGATCCCCTCCTGCAGATGTTCTAGGATGGTCCACCATTGGAGAGCGTCCCACATCTTCTGGGTCACAGTGACCAGCTGGTCGAAGTGACCATGTCACTGAGTCCACTGGCTGGCCAGCTCCCACTGAAGGGGGCGCATATGCCACTGGGCCCATCGGTCCACAGAGGTGCAGGCCGCCATGTAACCCAGAATGCGCAGGAAGTCCTGGGCAGGACGCAAGTGCCCAACCAGAAATGATCGGGCAAAGGAGGAGAGAAACTCCGCCCTGTCCACCTGGAGCCTGGCTCTGGCTCAGCAACAGTCGAGCTCTGCCCCAATGAAACAGATTACCTGCGAAGGCATGAGTTCTGACTTGGTCTCACTGATTAAGAGACCAAGTTCAAGGCAGGTCTGAAGAGCCAGATCCTTGGATCTCTCCACTTCCTGAACTGAAGGACCCGCTATGAGCCAATCGTCAAGATATGGGTACACTCTGACCCCCCCCCCGACGACGAGCGTAGGCCGCCACCACTGCAATGCATTTGGTGAAGACCAGGGCATGCTGATGACAGGCCAAACGGCATGGCTTGGAACTCGAAGAGGCTCCTCTACTTGGAAGTGGAGGAACTTTCAGTGAGACGGACAGATCGGGACATGAAAGAACCCATCCTGCAGATCCAGAAGCAAAACCACATGTTCTGCTCAGAGATGAGTGCGATCTGAGACAGAGTTACCATCCTGAATGTGCGAGACCTGAGGAATTGGTTCAGGTCATGCAGATCTTGAATGAGGTGCCAGCCCCCCCCCCGTCCATGTCGGGACCAGGAAGTACCTGGAAACGAATCCTGGGTTGACAGGGGGAGCTGGGTGATGTAATCTCGGAGAGCCGACTGAGTGCGCACGGAAACCATTCCCTCCCATGGAGTACAGGTTCAGCTTGGTGGGTACTGCTCGAATTCCAGATGCAGCCCCTGGCTGACCACTTCCAAGACCAACCTGTCCATTGTGACAACTGACCAGCAGGAAAGGAAGTGGTGGAGCCAGCCCCCCATGGGAGGACCCAGAGTCAGCGTGACAGGAATGGGGTTAGCGACCCCCATCCAGCCATTGAGTAGGCTTGGAGGAGGAAGACCCGGCTTGGGGACCGCCGGGACCTTTTCCACTGGGCTTACAGGCCACTGAGGGCCCTGGCTTGGGCCGAGGGCACCAGGGTTGAGCCTGCTGTTGCTGCTGCCCTGACTGGAAGTGGGACTGCTTGGCCACAGTTGCAGAAGACCAAAAAGGCTTTCTCTTATGCTTTTTGGAAACCTGGAGTTCCTTCTGGGCAGAAGTAACCGAGTCCAAGGTGGCGTTGGACTTTTCTATGCATTGGAGGTGACCGTCCACTCCTGGACCAAAAAGATCAGTGCTCAGGAAGGAGACATCCATCAATTTGTGCTGAGTATCCACTGTGAAGGCAGCGAGCGCAAGAGTCCCCGATGTCCAGGGCTGTCTGGAGTTGCTGCTTTGCAACTGCCTGGCCCTGGTCTTGGACCTGCTTGACCGTGGTCTGGAGGTCTGTGGGGAGATGAGGAAAGACCTCATTGAGGGAGCCCAAGAGGGCATAAGAGAAGTTCATCATCATGGCGGCTGAGCTTGCCTGATGAAGGCCAAGTGAAGAGGCAGCATAGACTTTCCAGGCCGAATGATCCAGTTTCCTGGATTTTTTGTTTGGGGGTCTATCGGTGTCTCCCGAATTTCCCAAGCGCCTGAACACAGATTCAGTCACCAACCCCTCAGCCGAGGGGTGTTCTATGAATCCCGAAAGGGAGCCGATGGGAACTGCGTACTTGTGGGCCATCTGGGCTGAAGGCGCAGGGCAGGAGGCTGGGTGCTGCCAAAGCTCCAAGGCTGGGCCAACAATGGCTTCGGCTACAGGGAAGGCCTCTGTCAGAGAATCCCCTCGTTTGAGAATATCAGTGAGGGGATATTTGGCCCGTTTCTGGACAGGGTCCAAGGGCATCCCTGTAGATTCGGAGATGAGATGGTGGATGCCCATGAAGGACATGGGCCCTTCCTCTGTCAAGGGACTCCTGATACATTCATCATCCAAGTGACAGGAATGCAGATCAGAGTCCGGATAGATCGGCCAGTCACCTGTGTCACCTTCAACTCACCTGGGACAGTCGGGAGTGAGAGTGACTGACAGCGTACACGGAAGGCCCTTAATGGGCTGAGACTCCTTGGAAGGAGCTCCAGAGGTAGGCTGTTTAGGTGGCAGTTCCACCCAGATTAGTGGCGAGGCCGGTTTCGAATGAGCCGGGAGGGTCTTAACCAGCTCCACAGGCGGAGGGGCAGTATCCTGTGGTGATGGCGTCAGCCTAGAAGGCAAAAGACAAGTGATGGCTGGAGTGGAAGCCGGGGTCGACTTCAGGCCAGCCATAATCAGCTGCTGCCACATCAAGTCCTCGCAGTGTCGATGCAACCTGCGTCAAAGCCTCTCCTCTTCGAGGAGGATGAGGAAGAATGGTGGCAGAGCCACTTCTTGAAGCGCTTATGCACTTTCTTCGGCCTATCGGTCGAAAGGATCCGAGACCTTGACTGGACCAACTGGGTCATTTGGAAGGTGCCGGGGAAAAGCACGGCTCTTCCAGGTCTGGGACTGGGACCATGAAGAGGTTCCCAGTGGACTGGGTTTCTGCTTCAGTGGGTCCAGTCAGGACCAGGATCCTGAATAAGGAATTGTTGGTCTCATCGAGCGACAATGGGTCGACAGGGTCAAGAATAATCTCAACTGGATCGTTGTCCCGTGTCTTAGCCGGCTGACCTAGCGTGGGTACCAAAAAGCCAGTGGACGAGGCTGCAATCTCGACCGAAGTCGAGACAGCAGATTCCTGGAACTGAGATCTCTCACAATCCCAAGAACGTCATTGGTGAGAAGAACCTTCTTTTTGCTCCTTCTCCTTTTTATGGGAATGAGAGATGTGCGCACCCAAGGGACCCTCTCCTTTAGTATGGAGAGACTGACACATCTCCTTAAAGGAGCCAGAAAGGGTAGAGCCCAGATTTAGCGCAACAAAGACTGACAGGGAAGAGGACTGATCAGCCGCCCATGCCGCCTCCTCTTCGTAGGCCTTCATTTGCTCCAACTGTCCAGCGGACTCCGCAGTCGCAGAGACCACCCAACAGGCCTCTTTGGATTTGACTGGCAGGTTCTGTTTCTCCAATCTGCGCAGTTGCAGTCATGCGAGATGATTGTCCAGAACGTTGGGCTGGAATGCGCAACAAAAATCGCAAGCCTGGTTGTTGTAGGCATGGCTCAGGCAATAGACACATGAGGCATGCGAGTCGGTTCAAGACATTTTTTGCCCGCACGGGCAGTGGAGGAAACTGGACAAGGACTTGTCCTTCATCGTGGTCATAATCACGGAGTGATTTGAAGAAACTCGGATGAGCTTAAGTTTGAGTAAATCCAGAGATTTATTCGCCAGGGCCTACTAAACACAGCAGCGATAAGGAGGGAACCTGAATCTTCCAGCGGAAAGGAAGATCTGGCATCAAGGGGTGGAACTGAGGGATATTCCACCCGGGTGGGTGGGAGGAGCCAGCTTTTAGACCTTCTGGCAAGAATTAAAGGGGAAAGGACATGCCAACAAGTGTGGATAGAACAACATATCCATGATCTTAGAAAAACTACTTACCATAGTAATCTTGTTTCTTCGAGGGGATACTCCAGTATTCATAACTATATGCAGTATGCCTTTAAGTCAGATCTGCCCGAAATGGAACGTTATGCTAATGATGTAACACCACTGACATGTGCCACTTTTCAAATGCTGCCCTATCAACTGCCTACATTCTAACCTCTCAGATTTCATGGACACCTGGCAAGACAGGCCCCATGAGGAAAATACCTATATAATAATAATAACAATACGATACTTAACACCCCAAAAGCCTCCAACAGGAGAATAACCACAAAACACCCTGAATGTCAGAATCACCTTAAAAGGGGAAAAAACTAATGCAAACACAGTTTAAAAACAGATATGCCAGAGTGTGGCACTCCTACCCCTGGTTACACAGTGTGGAGTACAGAGGCTGTTGGTTCTAGAAGGGGAGGCAGGGTGGGAGAGTTATAAATATTGGAGTATCCCCTGGAAGAAACAAGATTACTGTGGTAAGTAATTTTCCGTCTTATACCAGGAATAGTCCAATATTCCTAACTCTATGTAGACTAAGAAGCAGTTACCTTTGAAGGTGGACACAGTACCTACTTTGGAAATAAGACTTTGCAGGACTGCTGTGCCAAACCCAGCATCACTTCTAGCCTGGGTGTCCAGGCTATAATGTTTTGTGACTGTGTGCACTGTTCTCGAGGTAGCTGCTTTACAGATGTCCACCAATGGGACATCCCTGGCAGCTGCTATAGTAGCAGCTGTACCCCTTGTGGAGTGGGCCCTCAGCCCTACAGGGAGCGTCCTAGCCTCTGAGTAACAGAATTGGATACACTGCACTATCCAGCAAGAAACGGGCCTTTTAGACACTGGGTGCCCTTTTCCCACATCCCCATAAGTCAGGAACAGCTGTTGACTGTCCTGTCTATGGACCTTGGTGACAGTCATACAGTAGCTAAGAGCTCTCTTGACATTAAAACTGTGTAGTCTGCATTCACCTGAACTAGAATGCTCAGTGAAAAGACAGGTAGGGTAATGGACTGGTTCAAACGGAAATCAGAAACCACTTTAGGAAGAAATTTCCTGTTTGTTCGCAGGACCATTTTCTCCTTGTGGAAGAAATTTTTTTTACTTTTTTTTTTATTTATTAATTTTTTTTACTAGGAGAGACACACTAAGGTGAAAACTTGTTTACAGGTGTGACCTGGGAGCACAAGGAAATTAAGTGACTTGCTCAGGGTCACACAGTGACGCTTGCCATGTTTCTACCCCTGGCTCTCACTCTTTCCCTATTAACTCTTCCTGCTGCACCCACCCTTTCCTGTCCGCTCCAGCCTGGCTAAAGTCCCACCCCATCCATAGTAGTGTCCCAATTATCTACCCCTCCTCCGTCATTATCATAATAAACAAGTACATGACAGCCATCGTCACTTTCTGTGGTTTTAGCCCAATTTTCCCCCCAGTCGTCGGTAATATATCGCTCCTCTTCTTTACCTCTCTAATCTGCCACCCCATACCTGCCACCTGCCACCTCTTTCCCCAATATGTGTAGTTGCCGGCTGCCTCACTCAAAAGATCTCTGCTTATAACCCCTGTATGCCTATGGTTGATTGTACATCTGCTGACTTCTTCAATTGTAAAATAATGCTTTTTTTTTTATTTATTTCAACCTTGTACTGTACTGCATATACTGTATATACTTTTTCTTCCTTGTATATTATTGCTTTTCGTATACCTACTTCTGTACTGTGCTTTGATGTATTCATGACCAGGTCCACCTTGCAAATGAGCCTTGCTCAATGGTGCCCGCCTGGAAAAAGATTTTGATTGATTGATTTGATTGAAGTGGGGGCTGTGGGATTCAAACCCAGGTCTCCAGATTTGCAGCTCAGAGCCTTAAACCACTGCGCTATACTGAAATGTAGTCCTGTTCAATCAGAGAGCCAGTAGCTCACTGATCCTTCTGGCAGAAGTCATGCCAGTAGAAAAACTGTTTTCCATGTGACATACTTCAAAAGAACTGAAGACATGGGCTCATAGGGGGAACCCATGAGCTTGGCTATACACACATTTAGGTCCCAGGCTGGCACCGGTTCCCTGTGAGGGGGTGCAAGTGGGCTAGGCCTTTAAAGAACCTCTTGAAAATAGGGTTCGATGCCATAGAAACATTCTGTCCAGCTGAGATATAAGGAGATACTGTAGCTAGATGGACCTTTAAAGTAGTGGGCTGCAGGCCCAGTGAGTGCAAATGGGTAAGGTAGTCCAGTACAGCTGGAACCCCTGCTTGTACTGGCACCACATCCTTGGTTGAACACCAAATGGAAAACCTTTTCCATTTTGAGGCATATGTTTTCTTGATAGAGGGCTTCCTGTAACCCCTTAAAATGTTCTGAACACTTTCAGAGAGATGCAAGCCTGCATACTCTAGGTCGACAAGAGCCATGCCTTGAGCCTGAGGGATCTGAGGTTCGGTACAGGACCCTCCCTTGATTGGAGGTTAACAGGTTGTGCCTTCGAGGAAGCTGTATTGGTTTGGCCACAGACATGGAGAGCAGCAGAGAGTACCATGGCTGCCTGGCCCAGTCTGGTTCTATCAAGATCAGTGATGCTGGCATGGACCTGAACTTGAACAGCACTCTGTACACCAGAGGGAAGGGAAGGAAAGCATACAGGTGCCTCCCTGACCAATCCAGAGCTAGAGCATTTATTTATTTATTTATTTTACAAGTCAGATTTACAACCTTTGAGTCAGAGACTCATTTACAAAGGCACCTCGTCGCAGGGAGGGCAGACAGTAGTACATTGTGCAATATACAACAGAGGACAACATTACAGGTGCAAGAGAAACAATGAACATATAAAACACTCAGTTACATATTATCATATATTACAGGTTACAGTGAATGATGTACTAAATCCATAGGAGATACAGAGGGGTACATCCTTACATGAACCTAGAGGGGAAGGTATAGTGGGGAGATGGATAGGTTGTCCAGAGGACATTGTCAAAGTCAGGTGGGGCCATGCAGGAAGGTCCGCTAGAAGGAAAAAAAGGGGTTAGGGTTAGTTACATCATAGCAGCGGACATTAAGGAGATGGTTCCTAAGGGCAATTTTGAAGGGACCAATTTGGCGGTGCTGGAGATGCAGATTGAAGGGGAGTTGAACCAGGCGGGGCTCAGTAGGCGGAAAGACCTCTGGGCAAGGAGGTCTTAGTTCTGGGCACCAGGAAGGTGCTTTAATAGAGGCTACATGTGGTGACAGATGGGGGCCATGTACGTGAGGAGGAAGAGACACCGGGGGAGAGTCCGAGCAGAGATTTCTTACGCGTAACAGGTCTGGTACTGCAAACGCCTCCTCGGGCGTGAGCAAGTTGGCGGAGGTGTAGAGCTGACAGGTGTGAGTGCAGCTGGGGGCTCTGGTCAAGAGCCTGCAGGCCTTATTAATGGAGAGTTGGATTTTAGAGAGGGCGGTGTTGTCAGCCGCTGCGTAGATGGGCAGGCCATAGTCCACTAGGGACAGGACGGAGGAGGTGATGGCCAGGAGGAGGGCAACTTGGGTAGGCAATCCCTATGGCGGTAGAGTAAGCCAACCTGAGAGTTTATGGCAGAGGAGAGGGCGTTGATGTGAGTGTGGAAGTTAAGGGCAGTATCGAAGGTGATGCCTAAGTACTTGTAAGTGGACACTTGCTCTAAGGGTGGAGAGTGCTGGGGATAATCAGGAGGGGGGCATTTTTAGCCTTATTTTGGTGGTGAGAGAAGAGCATTGACTTGTCTTCTTGAGGTTTATGACTAATCTGTGATCAAGAAACCACCTTTCAGTTTGATTGTAAGTGTGCTGGAGGGATGATTGGAGGGTGCAGGGATCGGGGTGTGAGGCAAAGAGAACTGCATCCAGGGGGATTGTTCCCCGAGCTGGAGGACTGCAACAGTATAGTGGCAGGTGGTGGTTCTCATGGGATGCAAAGAGATCTATCTCTGGTGTACCCCACCTTCTGAAAATCCCTCCCATCACCTGTCTATTCAGGGCCCATTTGTGATGGGCCTGGTTGATCTGACTCGGAGCATCTGTTAGGGTATTGTCCTTGTCTGGCAGATGAATGGCCTGAACAGAAACTCCTAGAGAGTAGGCCAGGCTCCATATTTTCATAGCTTTTATGCAGAGAGGGTTTGACCTTGTCCCTCTCTGTTTGTTTATGTAATACATTGCAGTGGTATTGTCTGTTCTGAGCTGTACCACCTGCACAAGTGGTGTGAAGGCCTTTATTGCAAACAACACTGCTCTGCGCTCCAACAAATTTATATGCTACAGTGACTCTGCACCTGACCATATGCCGCTGGTGGTGTGATCCCCTAGATGGGCACCCCACCCCAGTAATAATGCATCTGTTGTGAGAACCACTGATGGGAACTCTTGTTGAAAAGGAATTACTTCCCTTAGGTTGGTTTCCCCTTTCCACTAAGTAACATTTTTGTTACTGGAATTAGCTTTGAGAGAGGATCTCTCTTTTGACACCAGTGTGCCCTGAGGTGGAATTGAATACCTCTCATCTGGAACCTGGACCCCGGGACTGTGCTTGTGGTTGCTGCCATGTGGCCCAGGAGCTGCAGAAACTGTCTCACAGTTTTTGGTCTGTTCAGGCTGAAGGAGCCTGCAATCAGCAGAATACATCTTACCCTGTCCAGAGGCAGGTAGGCCCTGCCCTCCTGGGTATTTAGTTCTGCTCCTATGAACTGCAGTACTTGTGCAGGGAGAAGGACAGGCTTTTTGCAACTTTCTTTTGCAGCAATGGAGAAATTAGTCCCCAGAATAAGCTGCAATGCTGGGGAGCCGCAGGGGAGAAGAAGCCACAGGGGAGAGGACTTGAGAGGCTTATTTGGCAGCATCATCAGTGAGGGAATCAGCGGCAGGCAACTGGACTTTGGCCACATCGGTGGCAACTGGGAGCAAAGTGCGCCACATCGGTGGTGGAGACAGCTGGACTTTGCCCACATTGGCGGCAACTGGGTGTGGAGAGTGGCCACATCGGTGGCGGGAGAGCCTGGTTTTTGGCTGCATCAGAGGCTACAGTCAGCTGCATCAGTGGCCGTGAGGACTGTGCCTGACCACATCAGTGGCAACACAGGGGTGGAGATCAGGGGCTAAACAAAATAGGCCATCCATCCAATCAGGGCCAAGAGAGCACCAACAGTGCAAATTTCAGTGCTGCAGCTGGACATAAAAGGAAGGAAGCCCAGCCACAAACAAGACATTAGTCCCCATAGAGAGCTATAACGCTAGGGAGCCGCAAGGGAGAGCACTTGAGAGGTCTTCAACGGCATCATTGGCAAGGGGATCACCAGCAGGCAGCTGGACTTTGGCCACATAGGTGGCAACTGGGAGCAGAGTGCGGCTGCATCGGCAACAGGAGGCAGCTGAACTATAGCCACATCGGTGGCAACTGGGAGCAGAGAGCAGCCGCATCAGCGGCGGTAGAGCCTGGTTCTTGGCCGCGTCTGCAGCGCTGGAGACTGCCACATCGGCGACCGTGGGGACTGCACCTGACTGCATTGGTGGCAACACAGGGGCAGGGATTGGGGGCTGAACAAAGGAGGCCATCCATCCAATCAGGGCCAAGAGAATGCCAAGAGCACGAATTTCAATGCTGCAGCTGGGCATAAAAGGAAGGGCACCCCAGCCACAAACAAGACACTGGTTCCCAGACAGAGCTGTAATGCTGAGAAGCCGCAGGGGAGAAGAAGCTGCAGGGGAGAGGAATTGAGAGGCTTCTTCGGTGGCATCGTCAGTGAGGGGATCAGCGGCAGGCAGTTGGACTTGGTCACATTGGCAGCAACCGGGAGCAGAGTGCAGCCGCTTCGGTGGTGGAGGCAGCTGGACTTTGGCTGCAGTGGTGGCAACTGGGGAGGGAGAGCGGCTGCATCGTTGGTGGGAGAGCCTGTTTTTGGCCGCATTGAGGCTGGAGTTGGCTGCATCGGGTCGTGGAACTGTGCCTGACCATATTGTCGGCAACACAGGGGCGATCAGGACTGAATAAAGGAGGCCTCTATCCAATCAGGGGCTAAGGAGTACCAACAGCTGCCAATTTCACTGCTGCGGTTGGGCATAAAGGAAGGAGCCCAGCCACAAACAGAACACTAATCCAGAGAGAGCTGTAATGCTGGGGAGCCACAGGGAGAAAAAGCCACAGAGGAGAGGACTTGAGGTTTCTTCAGTGGCATCGTTGGCGAGGGGATCAGCGGCAAGCAGCTGGACTTTGGCCGCATCAGCGGCAACTGCGAGCAGAGTGCGGCCGCGTCGGTGGCGGGAGGCAGCTGGACTCTGGCCACATCGGCGGCAACTGGGAGTGGCAAACAGCCACATCGGCGGCAGGAGAGACTGGTTTTTGGTGGCATCGGAGGCTGGAGTCGGCCGCATCAGCCGCCATAGGGAATGCACCTCACCGCATCGGTGGCAACACAGGGGCGGGGACCGGGGGCTGAACAAAGGAGGCCCTCCACCCGATCAGGGCCAAGAGCGTGCATTTCAATGTTGCAACTGGGGATAAAAGGAAGGGAGCCCTGCTGCAAGCAAGACACTAGTCCCCAGAGACAGCTGTAGTGCTGGGGAGCCGCAAGGGAGAAGATTTTTTCCTGCCCACCCTCCCCAGCCCCAACCTCTATTAAATGCCCAAGGAGGACGGAGACAACAATACCAGGACAGACCTCAATGGTTGCTCTTAAGGGCCACCTCGAATCAACAAGGGCCGATCACTTGATCCAAAACTGGAATAAGCGTACTGATGATACTGGCTCAATTTAACAGGCTGACCAGTTAGGGATACCACAAAAGGGCTGGTCACTTGAAACATTCAGCTGGTCAGAGCTCACTGGAGAGCTTGCTGTGTACTTTTTAGGATTAAATTTGATCCTGCCTGCTGTAAGCTGTCTTCAACACATTTATAGGCTAATTTGATGCTTTTTTTTTGGCTTTAACTTAATTTGAACCTGCCAGCTGCAAGCTGTCTTCAACAGACTAAACTGACCTAATGGTTAATTTGATGCCTTTTGGCTTTGTTGTGGTGGGATTTGCACTGTATTGAGTAAAATAGGGCATTTGGGGTGAACCTGGCTTGATTAAGGGAGTTGCTTTGGGTTCTTGGGATAATCTGGGCTCAAGACAGGCATTCTGTGTTGGCTGGGTTAAAACTAGATTGCTCTTCCTAGGGTGGTCTTGAGCTGCTTTGTCTTGGTGTTGATCTGCCGGCTGAATTTTGCTGAAGCTAGTTAGATGACACATTGATGCTTGCTAGATACTGCATTGCTTCGGGTTGATTTAAACTGCTTTGGGCTGATATATTCCCTGCAGCAGGGGAGTCATGGGTTAATAGTCGGTACCCCTGAGAAGACCAGGGCCACATGGCTGCAGCATGTTGGGGACATGCTAGAGGAAACTGGTATAGGGGGAGGGAGGCAAACAGGGGCAGCTGGGCTGGGCGGGACCACTACTGGAAAGGGAGGGGGACCTCAACTACATGATAGAGGGGAAGCAGGCTGGTGGGTTGCAGTGGCTGTGGAGCTACAATGGCCATGAGTACACTGTGGAGACTAGGACACTGTCCTATATGTGCCAGGCTGATGGGATTGGAGGCTGAGCTGCGCAGGCTCAGGTATGAGCTGGACAGGTGGGTGAAAGGCATGAGTGCAGGAGATGGGAGGCACGTATCCACAGACAACTGGGGGGGAGGGTGCCTGCAAATGCGGGTGCAAGAGGATGGGGAGGCCCACCAGAAATCACTGTAGGTCTGGACAGCCCTGGGGGCAGAAACGGGGGGAGGGATCGAGGAGGGCAGACAGGGAGGAGGGCGGAAGATGACAGAGAGCAGGGGCTATTGGCAGATAGGCAAAAGGGTCTCCAAGGACCGTGGTGGAGGAGCTCACCTCACAGGAGGGGAGCACTGGTAAGCAACCTACTGGGAGGATCCCGGTCTCAAATAGGCACTGGTCACTGGTGGACACCATGGTGGGTGGGGTCTCAGAAAAGTGGAAGGCTGAGTCAGCAGAGGATGGAAGGAGAAGGAAGATGAAGGTGAGGGGGGTCAGGGGCATGGGCACCGGGACTAACAGAGAATCCAGGGATAGCACAGAACGGGGGGGGGTGCAAGCTGGGAATGTCTAGGGAGGGAGGATGAGGGGAGAGTGAAGAGGGAGCTCAGAAGCCAGGGGGAAAGGGACCAGCACGGAGTAAGTGTGGAGGACAGCAGAAAAAAGAACGATGGGGGGGTTGAAGCAAGAGCCCCAGGAAGTCAGGAGGGTTCACAGGCTAACAGGAGTACTGCTGGGTCAGACCTGAGGGTATGGCGGGGGCTAGGAGAGAAACAGTCAGACAAGGGAATTAGTTGGAGCAGGGGGTAAAGGCAGCCATTGACAATCAAATTGATGGTGCGGTCAGAAACAACGGAGAGGTAGTGGAGTGGGGGAGGGTTGGAGGAGGGAGTTAGGCTCAAGGGGAAGGAGAAACATAGAACATAGAAACATAGACTTTGATGGCAGATAAGGACCGCTAGGCCCATCTAGTCTGCCCATTTCCCTACCTACAGGAGAGGCCGCAGATCCTAGTTAACCAACAGCCTATTTCTTCCTACCCCCCACAAGAATTGCCTTATGTCTGTCCCATGCATTCTTGAATTCTCCCACAGTTTTAGACCCCACAACCTCCTCAGGAAGGCTGTTCCATGCATCCACTACCCTCTCTGTGAAATAATACTTCCTCACATTGCCCCTGCACCGCCTTCCTTCTATCTTTAAATTGTGTCCCCTTGTTCTTGCAAGTCTCTTTTTCTGAAAGATGCTACCCTCTTGGACTTTGTTGATCCCACTGTGGTACTTAAAAGTTTCTATCATGTCCCCCCTCTCCCTTCTTTCCTCAAGGGTATACATATTAAGCTCCTTTAGTCTCTCCTCATACGGCTTCTCTTGCAGACCCTGCACCATTTTAGTTGCCCTCCTCTGGACTGCCTCTATCCTGTCTATGTCCTTGCAGAGATGGGGTCTCCAGAACTGGGCACAGTACTCAGATGGGGTCTCACCAACTGTCTGTACAGAGGGATAACAACTTCCTGTTTTCTGCTGATGATGCCTCTCCTATACATCCCAGTATACCCCAGCCCTCCCTACTGCCTTCTCACATTGCTTGCCTAACCTTAAGGTCATCTGATATGATTACCCCAGGTCCCTTTCCTTTTTGTTGTTGTTACTACCTCCCACCCATTGTGTATTCTTCCCTGGTTCTTGTTTCCAGGTGCATTATTTTGCACTTTGCATTGAATCCTAGCTGCCATACTTCTGACCATTCCTCCAACCTTGCCAAGTCCCTTTTCATCCTTTCCACGCCTCCTTGTGTATCAACCCTGTTGCAGGTCTTTGTGTCATCTGCAAAAAGGCATACTTTTCCTTCCAGTCCCTCTGCAATGTCACTGATGAAGACATTAAAAAGGACTGGACCCAGTACTGAACCCTGCGGTACCCCACTAGTAACCCCCCTTTCTTCAGAGTGGACTCCATTTACAATTACCTTCTGTGTCCTGTTGTCCAGGAGGAAGTTAAAGTGCTCCTGCTAGGAGGCTCCATGATCAGGGCATTAAGTGGGAAGAGGGAGTGAGGGGCAAGGCTGTGTTGTCACGTCAGAGTATATCTGGCTTGACTGTGCACAAGGCCAAGCACTTGGTCTATGCTCTGGTGGAGGAGTGTGGAGGATCCCTCAACATAATAGTGCACCTAGGCACTAATGACATTGAAGGAAATAGTGTGAAGGAGATTCATGCACGGTTCTGGGAGCTAGCCAGGGTGTGTCATGCCGTGCGGTGCACAGTCTCTTTCTTGAAGGTCCTCCCGGTGCCTAGAGCTAGCATGGGAAACAAGCACAAAACTGGGGAGGAAAATGAATGGCTCAAAACATGGTGTGTGGCTAGGGGGTATGGGTTAGTTGGGAACTGGGGTGCAACTTGGGATGACAAGGGGCTACATGCTAAGGATAGGCTCCACTTAAATTTTGGTGGGGGGGGGGGTTGACACTAAAACTGAATGAGTTCATCAAAGCAAGGTGAGGGTTTAAACTTGTGAAGGGAGGGCTGGGGCTTGAGGCTGCTGCAGGCAGGTACATCAAGGGAGGACTTGGCCTTCTCCCCCTAGCAGGGGGAAGGGGTGCACAACAGGGGCACCTGTCAGTGAGCAAGAGAGCAGGGACTTGCAGGTAACTGGGGGATCTCAGAGTGGGGGGACAGGAGAAAGCAAGAGGCAGGGATGAAGGGTGGTCCTGATTAACGCCAGGAGCATGGGAAATAAGATGCCATGACTTTCAGGCGATGCTAACTGAAGGGGGTTTGGATGTGGTGGCAGTCACTGAAACTTGGGCCACTCCTTGGCATGACTGGGACCTTCTGCCTCAGCCTGTAACTGTCCCTAGGCTGCTTGGTACCTCCAACCCTGGTGTGCTCCATCCACTTCCCTGGTTCCTAACCCCCTCCCCCGAGCTCAAATAGGGGAACCATCCAATCCTATGGTTTCCTGCACCTCAGCACTTATCATCCTTATACCGGGACAACCACCCAATGTCCCACCTTAAAAGCCCATGTGTTATACCAAGAATTGTTATTACTGCTTGAATGTTCTTACCTTGATGTATATGCTTATCTGATCATCTTGTACTTGTTTATTTGTTTCACCCTGTTCAATGCCTGCATTTCACTATGTTGTAATTGTTCTCATTCTGCTTCTAAACCTACGCTTGTATTCTCCTGGGTTGCACCTGAAAATAGGCGTATTCCTTGTCTCGCGTGCTTACCTGGCAAAACAAAAGCTAATAAATAAATAAACAAACAAACCGGATAGATGTACACCGTGTTCAGGAAGGATGGGACGTTTGGCAGGGTGGCACTCTTCATTAGGAATGGCATCAATATATGCAGGGTGGAGGGGGCAGAGGAAAATGTAGAGGTACTATGGGTTACCTTGCAGGCCCCTGAAAGGAAGCGGGTCAGCCTGGGAGTGATTTATAGGCCTACCATGCAGGCTGAGGAACTTGAGGAGGTCCTGGTGGTGAATCTAACTGTGGACAAGGGGATGGTAAAACTATGCTGCTGGGGGACCGTAACATGCCAAGGGTTTATTGGAGCACTACGGCATCTTCATCGGCTGGGAAGCAGCGCTTGCTGGATGTCTTTCAGGATGCCTTCCTAACGAGGGGCGTGGTCTGGCAGCAGAGTGGAGCAGACGCATCTCTGTAAAGCTCCCAAAGAACTGAGCCAAAATAATATCAAAATTGCTCTTATTTCATTTTTTGGACTTCCAGATAGGACCCTGTGTGGTTTGTTTCGAGCCGAATGCCTAAAATTGGAAAACAAAGAAGCTCCTCGTCATCAGCTGAATTAATTAAACCGAAGGTGACTGCACGAGGTGCGGGCCCACAACAAGTAGAAGGTGTCTGCGGTAATATGGGCTCTGGGCCCGAGAAGGTCTCACTGGGCACAGTTAATGCTACATTAGCCCAACTAGTGAAAACTATTGGAGACATGGACAAGAAGCTGGATATCCTCACCCCTTGGGTTAGTGCTCTTGAAATCCGGGTTGACGAGTGTGAACGCGTGGTACAACGGGCTGAAGGAGCTTCTCTTAAATCAGTTGATACCACTGACAAGTTACTAGAAGAGAACTTTCTCCTCCGACAGTGGTTAGAAAATGTTGAAAACCTGGCAAGGGAGTGCAAGGTTCATATTATTAGCCTACCAGAACAATCGGAAGGAGAGGATGCTCTGAATTTTGCTCTATCTTTAATACCTCAACTCTTGGGCCTCTCAGAAGATGATCCCCCCGGCACTTGAAAAAACTACCAGATTACTCCTCAGTGCCCGGGCCTAATTCATCGGACCGCCACATTCTGGTGGTCTGCACGGGGTAGGAGTCCGAGACACTATCCTGGCAGCAGCAAGATGCAAGAGGCAGCTGCGCATGGTGAAGCTGAAATATCCCTGTTCCCGACCTCTCCTACTCTAGGCAATGACGGAAGGCCTTCAACCGGTCAGAAACAAACTGAGGGCTCTGAAGGTGACGATCAGCTTCTCCCTGCCGCGAAGTTGAAGGATGGCAAGGCCACACATATCATTTTAATGATCCTCGAGGCCTACAAGCTCCAGGAGAAGATTGAAAGGAGCAGCGGAAAGCGAGGCGGTCTCGTCGGATGAAGGAGCCCTGAGAGGATGACTAAAACTTGTGGGGCAGTGAGTACTTTATAGTGATCCCCATGGACTGCTCCTAGAAACATAATCGCACTGCTTTACATTTAAATGTTTATGACTTTGATCTGGACATATCATGGCTGACCTTCGCACCGTGATTGATCGGGGGTTTCGTAGCAATTTTACGGAACCCATGGTGTACTGTCTGCAATCTGTTGTTCCATATAGTTCTGAAACATATTTTGATATTTACCTGAGATTTCATTTATTTTCTGACTGTTTAAATAAGGCTCATCTTTGGGACTTTATCTACTGACTGGGTAGTAGTTATTAATGTAGGAGGATAGTTTGGGCTGGGTCCCTAATTGTTAAGATGGCATCTCTATGGATTTTACCATATTTCCTATCTCCAGATAATGCTCAAGGCTGTTAGAGGCTGTTCTATTTGAATTAATCCTGTTATTTTCAAACATGGTACTTCCCCTCATGTTGTAACTATGGGGAGGATGTCCTGTGATTCCTTTGTAAGTGGATTATGTGGACATGTGTATCCTGTATTCCTCTGTGGATAATTTTTGTAAGTTTTGTATATTGAAACTTATAAATAAAAATACGATAAAAAAAAAAAAGGATACCTTCCTAACCCAACTGGTAACAGACCCGACAAGGGATGGTAGCATCCTGGATGTGGTCCTGTTGGATTGCAATCTGGTTAGAAACCTAGTTGTAGGAGACCCACTAGCAGGGAGCGATCATGCCACAGTTTGGTTTTCCCTGGATCGGGGGGGGGGGGGAGTCACACTAAAATGGCGGTGGTTGACTCTAGGGGGCAGACTTTAAGGGTATGGAGGAGATCCTCAAGGGGCATTTGGAGGGGATCAAACCAGATATGGATATAGAGGGCAGGTGGGAATTTATTAAAAGAGGGCTCCTAAAAGCTACCAAGGCCTACATGAAGGTTTGACACAAGTTTGGTAGGGCCAAGAAGCTGAGCTGGTGGAACAGGGAGGTCCAGGAGGTGGTGAGGAGAAAAAGCTGCTTACAGAATACGTAAGCACTCACGAGGGGACGTTGACAAGGGGGAGTATGATAGGTTAGCCAAAAAGGTAACCAAGATGGTGGAAGCAGCCAAGTTGAGGACAGAGGAGCGGCTAGCACAGGATCAGAAACAGGGAAAAAGGGTTCTTTAGGTACATCAGGGAAAGGAGGAAAGTGAAGGGGCCAATTAGCAGACTGAGGTCTGGGAGGGGGTGGGCCGAGGCGGAGGTACTTATCAAATACTTTGCCTCAGTCTTCACAAGAGACGATGGAGGACATCACCAGAAGGGGGGAGGTGGGACAGAAATGAGGAAGGGGAGCTCTCTGTCATTGAAATTTCCATTGGTAGGGTGAGGGAGGCCCTTAAGTCCCTGAGAACGGATAAGGCAATGTGTTCCGATGGCCTTCGTCCCAGGGTGCTGAAGGAGATGGCGAACGTCCTTGCTGCACCTCTGGCAGACCTTTTTAACTCCTCCCAACAGACAGGTTGGGTGCCTCGGGATTGGAGGATAGCACATGTTGTGCCTATCCACAGAAGCAGCTCACAGGAGGTGCCGGGTGACTACAGGTCTGTCAGTCTGACATTGGTACTAGGCAAGATGATGGAGGCCATCTTGAAAGAAAGGCTGGAGGAGTTCCTGGAGACATGGGGCCATCTGGACGATCACCAGCATGGCTTTGTTCAGGGCAGATCATGTCAGACTAACCTTCTGGAGTTCTATGATTGGATGATGAAGGCACTGGACCAGGGGAGGCCAGTGGATGTCCTCTTTCTAAACTTCAGCAAGGCATTTGACTCGGTGCCACACCCAGGGTTGCTGGACAAGCTAGGGGAAGTGGGGGTAGGGAAAGGGATGATGAGCTGGATACGGAACTGGCTAACTGGACGGTTCCAGAGGGTGGTGGTCGGGGGGGGGGTTATCATCTCCAAGGAGGGTCATTAGCGGGATCCCGCAACTTAAGGGTCGGGGTTTGGCCCACTCCTGTTTAATACTTATATCTCAGACGTCAGAAATGGTATCAGGAGTGAGATGAGTCTCTTTGCGGATGACTCAAAGCTGAGGGTGATGGTGGACAGTGGGGGAGGGTAGAAGAGCCCTACAGGGAAACCTGGAGACTTTGGAGAGGTGGTCATGCTCTTGGAAACTGAGGTTAAATGCCAAGAAGTGTAGGGTTCTCCACCTGGGGCTTAAAAACACAGGTCATGAGTTTTTTGGGTGGGAAGAAACTGTAGGTTTTAGGGGGGGAGGATCATGGGGTGGTAGTGGATGCCAAAATGAATAACTGAGCAGTGTAGGAGGGCTGCGGCTAAAGCGAATAAAATGCTGGGGTGCATTGCCAGGGGGATAACCTCGAGGAGATGGGAGTTACTTCTCCCTCTGTACAACTATCTGCTTAGACCACACCTAGAGTACTGCATGCAGTTTTGGAGCCCATACTTACAAAAAGGACACTGCGCTTCTGAAGAGAGTCCAGAAGAGAGTGACCAGGATGATGCAGGGCCTGGGGGAGAGATCCTATGAGGAGAGACTTGAGGAGCTAAACTTCTACTCCCTGGAGGAGAAGAGGGACAAAGGGGATATGATCAAGGTCTTTAAATATCTAAAGGGAGTAAACAGGGTCAGCCTTAAGAGGGTGTTCCAGATGAGGAGGAGGGGCCACCAGGGGCATTCCGTGAGGCTGGTTGGCGGGAGGCTTGGGGGAGACTAGGAGAAGCTACTTTAGCGAGAGGGTGGTGGACCCATGGAACGCACTGCCTGTGGAGTTGGTGGCAGTGGATACAGTGGTGGGATTCAAGAGAGGCTGGGACAGATACGGGAAGATAAAACTGAGACATGCCAGATTTGGAGGTGCACCTCTGTTGGGGATGGGGTCGGGGGTTTTCGGGAGGTGAGGAGGCAGCAACGGTGTCCTGACTGGGTGCTGATTTTCAAGCAGACTCGACAGACCTTTAGACCTACTCTGCTGGCAACTGAGTATGCTGGTATAAAAGAAGCTTTTAGGGCCTTCTGGAGGTGGATCCTGGTCTTTGGTTGAACTTCAAGCAGTGATCGCAGGCCTCAGTGCGTGCTTCAGGCCCTAGGCAGAAGAGGCAGAGAGCATGGCCATCCTTCGATGGGCTCTACTTGCTGCAAGGACACCTGGACTGCCACAAGTTCCACTGACAAGGTT
Organism: Neoceratodus forsteri; assembly: GCA_016271365.2. Classification (NCBI taxonomy): domain Eukaryota; kingdom Metazoa; phylum Chordata; order Ceratodontiformes; family Ceratodontidae; genus Neoceratodus; species Neoceratodus forsteri. The sequence continues at coordinate 482,704,150 of CM028131.1, forward strand.
GGAGATGCAGACATGCAGAGGAATTGAAGGAAAATCAAACTTTTGGAAAAAATAATAAAGCGTGGGTAGTCGTGGAAAAATGGTGGTTAACTAGAGCAGCAGGCATCCGTGGAGCCGATGTGCATGGGTCAACGGCAGGAAAAGAACTGAGGAAGTGCTGGGAGACCACCCCTTATATACTATTCAGAGACAACAAGCTTTTGATCAGGCAGTCAAGGAAAGTACAGTTACGTAAGAACTTACCATAACAGTAGATCTTCGAGAACAGCTCTTGCAGCAGTTTACACCATTAGGACTGAAGCCGGCAGGCGCCAGGACCCCACAGAAATTTTCTAGCTAGCAGTATTCAGTGTGGACTGCCTCCGACGTCAGTCCCGCCCCCGTCAGGCGTAGTACATAAAGAGGCGGTCCCCCAGAATCCCCAGTTCTCCTGCCGAAGACTCCCAGCGGCTGGATGACATCAGAAGAGGAGACTGAGGATCCGCTATCAAATGGCAAACAGAAAAGAGGCTGTGAATGCCTTATCCTAGGAGAAGGATGTTGGAACCAGAATCTACCTCCAGCGGGGATGGTGGGAGGGAAAGTACCTGCTGCAAGAGCTGTTCTCGAAGATCTACTGTTACGGTAAGTTCTTACGTAACTATACTATCTTACTTCGAGAAACAGCTCTTGCAGCAGGTTACACCATTAGGACTGATTCCCAAGCAATCCTGGAAATCACACACCATCGGGAGGAGGGAAGGTAGAGATTCTCGAATGACATTGAGCCTAGGACAGAAGTCCTTGAAGGACTGCTAGACCAAAACCTGCTCTTCGCCTCAATGCAATATCCAGGCTGTAATGCTTGATGAAAGTGTGTACGGAGCTCCAAGTAGCTGCAGCACAAATAGCTGAGGTGGATACATTCTTTAAAGTTGCAAAAGAGGTAGCCACCCCTCTGGTGGAATGACCCTTAACCGTGCCCGGTAGGGGTTTGTTGCGCTTCTGGTAACAGAACGTAACACACTGAATGAGCCACCTGGACAGCAACTGTTTTGAAACAGGAGCTCCCATCATCCTGTGGGCAAAGGAAACAAAAAGCTGGTACGATTTTAGGTGGTGTTTGGTTCTGGTCGGGTAGTACCTGAGACACCTATGCACATCTAAAGTGTGCAGAAGGGCGTCTCCTTGATTAGAGTACTTAGGGAAATACACTGGTAAATCGAGATCCTGATTAAGGGTGAGTGCTGAGACCACCTTAGGCAGAAATTTAGGATTAGTCCGTAGGGATACCCTGTCTTGGTGGAAAACCAAATAAGGTTCTTTGCACATAAGTGCATGGAGTTCAGAAATTCTTCTGGCCGAGGTGACGGCAACTAAAAACAGCGTCTTCCAAGAGAGAAGACGTAGCTCGCAATCTGCGGCTGGTTCAAAGGGTGGCAGTGTAAGCTGCTCCAGGACAAAGGGTAGATCCCATGGTGGAACTGGATCCTTAATCGGGGACCTAAGGTGGAGGACACCTCTCAGAAAGCCACGTGTCATGCCCAATTGAGCTACAGTGCGTAGGCCTATAGGGATATGATAGGCTGGGATGGCACAGAGATGTACTTTGATCGAGGAGTAAGCCAAGCCTGACTGGAAAATGGACAGCAGGTAGTCCAGTACTAACTTCTCTGGACAGTCCAAAGGCGAAAAACCGCGCGCTTAAACTCATAAACAAAACCTACGCCACTTCATGGCGTAGGTCGCATGGGTAGCCGGTTTCCTGGCAGCAGCGAGAATGTCTGCTACCTCTTGTGAGACCCCGTGTCGCATCATGGCTATGTCTCTAGGAGCCAAGCGTGTAGGTGCAGGGATCGTAGGTCCGGATGGACCAAGGAATCCAACTCCTGAGACAGCAAGTGGTTGCTGATTGGCAACGGCACTGGAGGTTCCCTGGACAGCTGATGCAAAAGAGGGAACCAGATCTGCCTGGGCAAAAAGGGCACAATCAGTATCAGCGTCGCTTGCTCTCTGCGAAGTTTCAGAAGAACCCTCTGGATCAACGGAAAAAGGGGAAAGGCATAGAGGAATCTGCCCATCCAGGAGAGGGACAATGCGTCTCGCCAGAAATCACCAGGCCCTGGATCAAGCGAGCAAAAATTGGGCAGTTTTGCATTGGACGGGGACACGAAAAGGTCTAATTCCGGAGTACCCCATCTGCGAAACAGATCCTCTGCTACTTCCTGAAGTAGTTCCCATTCGTGGATTCTGGCCTGAGAGCGGCTCAGGCCATCTGCGATGACGTTGTCCACTCCCGGAACATGAACGGCAATGAGGTTTGCACCGTGTTGTAAGACCCAATCCCACACTCTCATGGCCTCCCTGCAAAGCAGGTAGTAATGGGTGCCTCCTTGTTTGTTCAGGTAATACATCACCGTGGAATTGTCTGTTTGTAACAGAAGTGTACCCGGTGGGATCTCCAACTGGAAGGCCTGTAGGGCGTAAAGAACTGCCCTAATTTCCAGGATATTTATGTGGAGATGAGTCCCTTGGTCTGTCCACAGGCCCTGAAACCAGACACCGTCGAGGTGTGCTCCCAACCGAGCCCTGAAGCGTCCGTGGAGAGTGTCACAGTCAGGGATGGCGCAATAAAGGGGACTCCCGTCGAGAGATTCTTCGAATCTAGCCACCACTGCCAATCTCGGATTATGGCCTTCGTGATCTGGATTGGGTGCCGCAGATGGTCTTGCTTTTGGTCCCATTGGACCCTTAACATCCACTGGGTTACCCGCATGTGGAGATGGGCTAGCGGGACTGTTGCAATGGCCGCAGCCATGTGTCTGAGCAGGCAAAGGACCAGTCTGGCAGGAACGGTCTTCTTCACCGAAATGTCCCTGATGAGGGATCTGATGTGTTCCGCTCTGTCCGGGGGAGGAGGAAAGCTTTCCCTTGGATGGTGTCCAGAACTGCACCTATGAATTGCAGAGTCTGGGACGGAAGCAGGCATGACTTCTCGTGACTGATGATGATGCTCAACGTCTCGAACAGAGACTGAGTACAGTGAATAGCGGACCTCAGGGCCTCCCGGGAGGGCGCCATGAGAAGCCAGTCGTCCAGGTAGGGGAACACATAGTGGCCTTGTCTCCTTAGAGATGCGGCTACAACCACCATGCACTTCATAAAAACACCTGAGGTGCTGATGACAGCCCAAAGGGAAGGGCTCGGAACTGATAATGGCGACCCTGAAACTCGAAGCGCAGAAACTTCCTGTGCGCCTGAGCAATAGGTATATGCAGGTAGGCATCCTGCATGTCTAGGGACGCTAGGAAGGCATCCTGCTTGAGCATGGGAATGAGACCTGGGAGGGTCACCATGCAGAAGCGTTTGTACAGGACCAAAACGTTGAGGTCGCTGAGGTCCAGTATCGGACGGAGGTCCCCTGTCTTCTTTGGAACCAGAAAGAAGTGAGAATAATATCCTAGACCCCTCTGGTTCCATGGTATGTGCTGTATGGCTTCTTTTTCCAGAAGCGTGAGCACCTCCTGCTGTATGACCAGGGCATGCTGACCCGAGTAACGGGAGAGCAGGGGAAGTCTTGCCGGTGGGTGGTCGAGAAATTCTATGAAATTGCCTTTCTTGACCAGTTGAAGAACCCACCTGTTGGTGGTAATCGACCGCCACCCTAAAAAGTGGCGAGCAATGCGACCCCCGAACTTTTGTGCCCATTGATCCAGAGGAGGGGCGGGGGAAGGGAAGGAGTCATGCTGTGGCAGCACTGGTCCCTGCGGGCTGGGCCAGTTTGTGTAACGTGGCCTCTGCCTGGGGATGACGTGGCCTGGGCTTTACATTGAAAAGTGCCCTTTGTTGCTGGCTGGAACGTGGCTGCTGCCTCTGTTCCGTCATGAAGTGGCTCTGGTTCCTATGAAAGGAACCAGGCCTGGATCTGTACATGGTCTGTACAGATCGGACTGCCTTCCAGCGTCCTGGAGTTTGGTGATGACCTTCTCTGAGGATTCCCCAAGGAGTACTTAACCATTATACAGGGATGTCCAGAATGTTGTTCTGTACGTCCGGGTGAAAGCCGGAACCTGAAGCCAAGAGTGTCTCGGAGACAAACCATGAAGCTGCAGCTCTGGCAGATGAGTCCGCAGAATCGTATGCGGCTTGAAGCACTTGGGTACCCACATCTGACCCTGTGCAGAGAAGACTGAGGAGCTCCGCCTTTTGATCACCATCGGGAAGCTTATCAACCAGGTCCTGGCCCTGTTCCCACAGGGCATTCTGAAACTGTACCATGTGGGTGAGGTAGTTCAGAGACCTGATGGCACATGTAGCAGCCGTGTACGTGCGCCTCCCCAGGGTGTCCAATTGTTTGGATTCCTGGTCCGGTGGCTGAGTGCTCATATGTTGAAGTCTTTGAGACCGGTCATGCGAGGCCGTGATGACCAGGGAGTCTGCCAGAGGTTGTTTAGCCAAGTACTGGTCGTTTCTCGGGGCCTTGTACAGGTGGTCAGCCTTCTTTGGCACTGCGGGAGTGGAGTGCGGACGCTTCCACGCAGCCTTGGTGACGTCCGCAAAAGTGTCCACCAAGGGTGGTGCTACCACAGGCTTTGGGTCTTTCTGCCGAAGATAGCGGGCAAGGCGTTGTCGTTCAGGGTCAAGGTCTTCAGCATCCCACCCCATGTTGTCCTGGATGTGTCTCATGATCTCAGCGAAAGAGGGATCATCCGGAGGAGACCTGGGGAGGTCATGTGGGTCAGGAGAGGAGATGCTGAGTGGAGAAGGAGATCTGGAGTAGTCCGAGGTGTCCGATCTGGAGTCCTCCCCCGACGGAGTATACCGACGCCGTCTGGGTCACTTGGGGCTGGGAGACCCTGATGGAGATCTGAGGAGGCCTTCTCCTGTCTTTTGATCTGCCCCTAGGAGGTGGAGTCTGTTCCTTGTGGGTTGGTGGTCGTCCTGCTGGCCCCTTTGGTAGAGGAGGGGGCGTAGGAGGCGAAGGAGTAGGAGGAGGAGCAGTAGGAGTAGGAGGAGGAGGTTTAACAGGGACCACATCCTTTCGGATGGTGTCCCACCAAAAAGTAAAGAGTTCCTTTACTTCTTCAATATTCATACCCGATGACAGGTCTGGTGCCAGTGGTCTGTCCCCGGGGTCGGGCGTTGGGTCCCCGGGTGTCTCCGGGGTCAGGGAAGGTTCCCGTGGGAGCCCGGCATCCTCAGTGTCGCCCGCCTGGTCTTCAAGCAGTGTAGCATCCTCCTCAGTCGAGTCCCTGTGACGGGGTCTTCACTCCGGAGAATCACGTGCCAGCGTCGGGCTCTTGGCGACACCCTGGATCAGTGAGCGCCAAACCGGCGACGGGTGTCTGGCCGGTGTCGTCGGTTCCTGCGAGCGCCTGGCCGACTTCTGATGCTTAGCCGACGTCGGGTCCGACGCCCGCTTCAGGGACGTCAGGTCCTCAGTCTTTCTCGGAGGTGGATCAGGACCTCTGGGAGGTTGGGAGACCGACCTGGAGTCGGTGTCCCGACGTCGGGTGGAAGATGAAGATTTGTGGTGCTCGGAATACTTGGAAGAGGCCTTAGATGGAGTGGAGGAAGCCGAGGGCCTCGAAGTCTTGATCGGCTGGAGCAAGGAAGAGCCGCCTGAAGCCCGGACCTTAACCGAGGGGGGGAGGGGCTGTGACCGAGCCCTGGAGGGAGAGCGGTCCAATCTGGTGGAGCCTGAGCTGCGGGAGTCCAAGGCCCGGGTTGGGGATCTGGACCTTACCTTCTCCTGGTGCTTATGGGCCTTCGAGGAAGATTCTCCCCTGGAGGAAGGTTCTTGGTCCATACTTTTCAGTTTCTCTTCAAGAAGATACGCCTGTAGTGCCTTCTGATGGCGGATCCTGTTGCGGCTTTTGAACCCTTGGCAAAAGGTGCAGGCTTTGGTATCATGGTCCGGGCTAGGCAACGCACACAGGAGGGAGTGAGGATCCTTGAAGGGATCTGTTTTCTGGGCAGGCACACTTAGAAAGGTGACCCTAAGCGAAGGAGTTGGAGAGGACATCAGTTAGCAAAAAACACAGAGAAAGTTCTGCACGCAGTGGTGATACTGCAGGTAGAGAGCCGAGAGAGACCAATGCTGGCGAGGCTGACGGAGGAAAAGAACTGGGATTCTGGGGACCTCCTCCTTATGTACTCACGCCTGACATCGGGCGGACCGACATCGAGGCGGTCTCCGCTGAATACTGCTAGCTAGAAAATTTTCGGGTCCTAGCCGCCGGCTTCAGTCCTAATGGTGTAACCTGCTGCAAGAGCTGTTTCTCAAGTAAGATCTGTTTTTCTTTGCTTGTCAATGCATATAACTGATTGATGAAATATTAGACAATAATGTAAGTAAATGTAAATACTGTATATATTGGGTATTGTTTTGTTCATGTTTTCTGTGCCTTGTGATCTATTATATAAGCTAAATTGTATGTAATCTTTTACTGGTATTACTTCTTTGTTTTATAAGCAACAATAGCTGATAGTATATAGGACTGTCTTGTAAACTGGACTGTAAAGTCCAAATGGCATATATTTCCTGTACAAAATAAGTTTACCTACCTGCCTACCTCCAGAGGCGAGCCGACATCAGTGGGCGGCCCCCTGCTATAGACTGCTAGCTAGACATTTTCCATGGGGTTCTGGCAACTGCTGGCTTCAGTCCTTGTGGTTTAATCTGCTGCAAGAACTCCCCCTCAAAGTGAGACCCTTTGGATACTGCAGTTTTGGGAATTTTATTGAATTGCAGGAACAAACCTTGGTCCTCTACTTCCAGGACTGACTCATCTGTGGTGATCTTTGACCATTCCTCGAAGTAGCAGGCCAACCGCACCCCCACTGGCAATAGATAGGTGACCAGGGCAGAATTGTCAAGGGTTTTGTTTCTGCTGGGCCTTACGGAGAAACAGGTTGCGCTACTGCGCTAATTTGCTTTTCTCCACCACAGAGTAACCTCTTTGTGGTGGGTACTAGCATGGAAGCATACATCGGGTAGCAGCCCATACCAACTTCACTTTCCATAAGACCCGCAGGAAGTGGAGGCTTTTCTTCTCAGTATTTCTCTTGTAGGTGGTTTTGTACTGGTCTACCTTTTTCATGTTAAGTCTCTGTATTTGTCACCAAATAGAGAGTTTCCCTCAAAAGGAAAATCCATAGCCTTTGTGTGTCCTGGGACAGACTGGTAGTTCTAAGCCAGGCAAACTGACACTACATACCAGCACCTTAAAGTTGTGTTATTTGTGTTCACTGCCATGTCGCGACTGGTACTTTGTAGCATCTATGATTGATTTAACTGTGTTACCCATGTCCAGTTGCTTTTTAGGGCTGTGGGTGGAGCCTACAGTCCTTCTGTCATCGATCAGAACTGTTACGGTAGATTCTTACGTAAGTACCATCTTACTTTGAGAGGGCTCTTGCAGTAAGTAATTACATACAGGACTGAATCCCAAGCAGTCTGGAAAAAAGGAAAAGCACTCGGGAGGAGGAAAACTATCCAACCAATGGAACCTCCGGCTGAATGGGTCTTAGGAGAGAAGACCTTGGAGTACAGCCAACCCGAAGCCTGCTCTACGGTGAGAGGCAATATCCAAACTGTAATGTTTCGTAAAGGTATGGACAGAAGTCCAAGTCGTGGCTCTGCAAATGTCTGCCACTGACACATTCCTGAAACAAGCCACAGAGGCAGCTACTCCTCTGATGGCGTGATCTCTAACTTGACCCGGCAGGGTCTTGTGGTACTTGTTGTAACAGAAGGTGATACAATGAGCCAACTATTTAGAAAGGCATTGCTTGGAAACTGCATTGCCCTCGCTTTTGTGAGCAAAGGAGACAAAAAGCTGATCTGATTTCCTGAGATCCTTAGTCCTAGTGGTATAGTATCTCAGTATTCTATGAACATCCAGAGTATGCAAGAGGTACTCCCATTGATTGGAGTGTTGCGTAAAGAAAGCAGGTAACTCAATGGATTGATTCATCATAGATTCCGCAACCACCTTAGGGAGAAACTTAGGGTTGGTGCGCAGAGCCACACGTTCCTTGTGAAAAATCAAATATGGGATTTTGTACATCAGGGCCTGAAGCTCGGAAATTCGATGAACTGAAGTAATGGCCACTAGGAAGAGAGTCTTCCAAGAGAGGAACTTCAAGTCTGCTGAGGCTGCCGGTTCAAAAGGAGGCAGAGTAAGCTTCTTGAGAATAAAGTTCAGATCCCAGGTAGGAGCAGGAATGCGGATGGGGGGTATCAAATGGAGAACCCCTCTGAGGAAAGTCTTAGAGACTTCCAACTGAGAGAAAGTCCTGTCTCCAAAAGGGACATGGTAGGCCGAAACTGCTGCATTGTGGACCTTCAAAGAGGAATGGCTGAGACCCAGGTCAAAGAGATGACACATGTAGTCCAGGACTCTTTCAACTGGGCAAGAGAAAGGCTCAGAGTCCTTTGAAGAGGCCCAAATCAAAAATCGTTTCCACTTCATGGCGTAGGTGGACCTAAAGGAAGGCTTTCTAGCCTCCACCAGAATATCTGCTACGAGAGGAGCAACCCGAACCGGGCTTGAGCTACGTCTGCAGGAGCCACGCATGCAACTGAAGGGATATGAGACCTGGGTCAGCAAGTGCTGTGACAGAGGAAGAGGAAGTGGAGTTCCTCTGAAAATTGTTGCAGAAGAGAGACCAAACTTGCCTGGGCCAGAATGGAGAGATGAGAATCATCTGGGCTCCTTCTGTTCTTATTTTTTAAACCTTGTATTTATCCTTCTCACTGCACATCCTTCCACTCAATCAGACCTCCTCGGGCTGCCTTCTGCCGTCCTGGCACCCCAGGAGTCTGCTCCTAGAGTGTCCCGTCCGCTCAGAGCTCCTAAGGTATCCCGGTGTACCCCAGGTGGCAGAGAAGGACCTCTAACCTTCCCCTAGTAGCGGTGGGCCGGTGGGACACAGTGGAGCCTGCCCCGGTGAGTGCCGGTGATGTGGACCGGCATCGGAGGAGACGTCACCTAGGAGTGACGGGCTCCATTTTCTCCTATTCTGATGAGCCCCTATCCCCGCAGTCGCCAGCACACTAGGAGAGACAATGAGAAGGCTGTGTGAAGACGCTGCTCCTCCTCAGGCTTTCGGCTGGCACTGCCCCTCCTGCTGTACATCCCAACCCGCATCATCACTCCCAGGTTCACCCAGGAGGTGGCAATACAGCAGCGAGGCAGACCGGGCTCCTTCTGTTCTGAGCTTGTGCAAGACCCTCGGAATTTAGGGAATTGGAGGGAAGGCATAGACGAATCTGTCCCTCCAGTTGAGAGACAGAGCGTCCCGACAGAAAATGTCTCGCCCTGGAGCGAGTGAGCAGAAGGCAGGAAGTTTTGCGTTTTGAGGAGACACAAACAGGTCTACTTGAGGGGTTCCCCAGAGCAGGAAGATGTCGTCTACTACCTCTTGATCCAGTTCCCATTCGTGGGCTCTGTCTGAAGACCGACTGAGGTGGTCTGCTAGCATGTTTTCTACTCCCGGAACATGAACTGCTGTCAGATGGAGGTTGTGCTGAATAGCCTAACTCCAAACTCTCATTGCTTCCCTGCACAGAGGGTAGGAACGAGTTCCTCCCTGCTTGTTGATGTACCAGACTACACACATGTTGTCCGTCTGGATGGTTAGATGACTGGGAAGAATGGAGGACTGCAGAGCCTGGAGAGCACACAGGACGGCTTTGAGTTCGAGCACATTTCTGTGTAGAGTCTGCTCGAGTCTGGACCAGGTGCCCTGATTCCTGTGAGACCCCAGATGTGCTCCCCAGCTCTCTCCTGAGGCATCTGTTGTCAATGTCTGGGAGGGGAGTTCGATATTGAAGTGAACTCCCCGGCAAAGGTTTTCTTGCACCATCCACCACTGCAAGTCCCTGACCATGGGATCGGAGACTAGAACCTCCTGGTCTAGGTTGTCCAGAGTTTGGTCCCATTGAGATCGAAGCGTCCACTGAGAGATCCTCATATGGAGCCGAGTGCGAGGGACTGTTGGGATAGCAGTCGCCATGAACCAGAGGAGGCGAAGGACTGACCTAGCACCGACCCTTCTGCGACTGGACAACAGACATGCTTGAGTCTGGAGGGTGTCCATCCTGTCCGGAGGCAAAAAGGCCTTGCCAATGGTCGTGTCCAGGATTGCCCTGATAAACTGGAGTCTTTGGCAAGGGACCAGATGGTACTTGGCCTGGTTGATGGTGATACCCAGGCTGTTAAAAACCTGCAGGGTAAAGGAAAGGGAATGTAGAAGTTCCTCCCTGGACGGGGCCACCAGGAGTCAGTCATCCAGGTATGGGAATACCTGCACTCCCTGGGTACACAGGTGGGCCGCTACCACAGACAGGCATTTAGTAAACACTCGGGGAGCCGAGGAAAGACCAAATGGGAGGGCCTTGAATTGGTAGTGGTCCCCCTGAAAAGAAAACCAAAGGAATTTGTGGTGGGAAGGGCGGATGGGGATGTGCAGATAGGCATCCTGCATATCCAAAGCGCATAGCCACTGTCCCTGACGAAGAAGCAGCAGAAGGCTCTGCAAGGAGAGCATTCTAAAGCATTTGTACTCCATAAACATGTTCAGGGAGCTGAGATCTAAAACAGGCCTCACGTCTCCCGTCTTCTTTGGAACTAGGAAGAAATGGGAATAGTAACCTGTCCACCAAAGATGGGTGGGAACTGGTTCTATCGCTGCCTTCGATAGAAGGGAGGAGATTTCTTCCAGGACCAGAGGAAGATGTTCCGGGGAGTAAGACAACTTGGGGGGGTGGTCTTCAGGGCAGTTTCTGAAGAAACTCGATTGAGTGTCCTGCTGCTATCAGTTGGAGCACCGAAACATCTGATGAATCCTCTCCCAACCCGGTAGATGGAAGAAGAAGCTCCCTCCTACTGGTTCCTCTGGAATATCCAGAGGCTGTGGGAGAGAGGAGGAGTCAGGAGGTGTGGGGGCAACGCATCGGCCGAGGCTCCCGCAACTTTTCTGGGCGGGGGAGTCTTGGTTGCTGAAGGGGCCCGACGTTTGTTGGCCCGCTTGCCCTGTGGTTTCGCTTTAGGGTGGGAACGTCTGCGAAAAGGGCAACGCTGTCCCTGAGGGGGCCTGTACAGAGGTCCATGGACTTGAGTGCAGTACCCTTCTCCTGCAGGTCGGTGATGATGTCCTTGTCCTTGACATCACTGCTGAACAGCACCGAACCCCTGAAGGGTGCATCCTGGATTGTGGATTGCACTTCAGGGACCAATCCTGGCACCCAGAGCCAGGGATGATGCCGAAGACCTACAGCGAAAGCCGAACTCTGACCAGCTGTGTCCACTGCATCGTAGGAGGCACGGAGTATGTGCCGACTGGCTGAACAAGCAGATCAGACAAGATCAGCCACTTCCTGTTTGGTCTGGGATTCAGGAAGGGAGTCCAATTTTGATTCCACCTGACTCAGGATCATCTTCTGGTAGTCCCCCTTACGTGCGACACAGTTCAGGGCCCTAATCCCCAGTGTAGAAGAAGCGTACACCTTCTTTCCATACTGGTCCAGAAGTCGGGACTCCTTGTTGAGTGGAGACGAGCTGAGATGTTTCAGGTTGGCAGAGCGGCCGTGGCGGCGCTAATCCTGCTGGTCTGCCTTGGGGTGTACATTCAAAGAATCTACACCTCAGGAGCCTGATATAGCCAGTCCGCCTTCCTCGAAGGGGCTAATGCGAACAGTTGTTTCCAAGTAGTGGAAACAAGGTCCGCGTGAGGCTCAATCCAGGGTGGAATCAATGTTGGGCGTCTCGGCAGATACAAGTAGGCAGCGAGCTTCTTACGCTGTGGATCTGGCTCCAGGGTGCCACTGATGAACTTCCTGGATCTTTCTCAGTAACTTCAAAATGGAAAGCTCCTCCGGAGGAGACTTCGGAGGAATCCTTGGCCTGGGACAATCTGGAGTATGTGGCTCGTCATCCAGATCGAAGCATCCCCCTGAGTCTGAGTCAGAGGTCTCCGATGAAGAAGAGGAAGACTCCTCCCAACGCAGGGGAGGAATGGTCCCTTTGGGAAGCCCCCTGGGAAGCGTGTCCTCCCCACCCATGGCGCCCAAGGGTTCACCTCTGGTGTCGGATAAGGGGGAGGGAGTCTCCCGTCTCCTGCGTAGGGGATCCTGTGCAGGGTCTGGCGCCAGCAGACGGCTCTCCTCCTCCCATGTGAGCTGAGACTTGGCCTCAGCCCAACAGGCAGCCAGAGTCTCCTTCAAATCCACCAGCGGCTGTGGTGAGGGCAGTGGAGGAGGAGGAGGAGGAGGAGGGGACGGATACTGAGGGTATCCGAGTCAATATCCGTAACCCGATGGCAGAAAGCCCAGCATCGGGTACTGAGGCACTGGGTACTGCGGTGTCGGATAAAGCAGCACCAGGTACTGCGGCATCGGATACTGCGGTATCAAGTAGGATGGCACCAGATTAAGCGGTGTCGAAAACCCAGGTACCAGGGGCTCTGATGGAGTAGAAGGCCCTGGAAGAGGCCCAGCAGGCAGGCCAGGTAAAGGTGGCCCCGTGGGCATCGGGTCCGGTGTTGGAGTAGTTTCGGTAAAGGAACATCAGCTGGCATCAGGTAGGCCAGCTTCAGAGCCGGCGTCCGAGGATCCGGCGTCAGGGGGTCCGGCATTGTAGGAGGAAGTCCTGACGTCAGCGTACCCAACTCCTCCGTGTCGACCAGGGATCGAGGGTTAAAATCCCTGTGGTCCAGCAGAGAAGATGCAGGAGACTCGGCAGGGAATGGCAAGCATTGCAGTGAGCCTAGGACGTCGGACTGGTCCAAGGGGTCCAACATAGGCTCTTTCGCTGGGCGTTCGTCAGAGGGGCCAACGTCTGACTTATCAGCAGGATCCGGGCAGGCATCGGAGGAGCTGGCATCTCACTTATCGGAACCCTGGCCCAACGAGGGTCACGTTGGGGAAGCAACTTTGGCGGGCGTGCGAGGGACCGTGCACCCCTCCGAAGGAGCTGGCGTCTTATCGGCCCTGTCCGGGCGGACGTCGGTGACACCGGCATCTGGCTTAGCGGACCCGCTCGACCCAGAGAGCCACGTGGTAGTGGCCTTCCCGGGAAGGGTAGTCTCCTTTGCCCCGGAGGCACCCGAGGGGCCTGAGCGTGAGCCCGATGGGAGGGGCGACACTGTCTTGGACACCTCCAAGACGGGCGTCAAGAAACGGTCTTCCAGAGGGGATGTTACCTTGAAAACCGCGACTCCTGCTGGAGTCGAGGAAGCCATGGAGGTGGGAGTCCTGATCCCGGTGCTTCTCCTTCTTTTTCTTATGGCCTTCGAGGGCGTGAAGACTACCTTAACTTCTTCAGCTCCTTCTCCATAGAAGCCATCTTTTCTTCAGAACCGTGGGTCTCCAGGGACTGCTGCCTCAGTTTTCAGGTGGCTGAGTTGAACTGCTGGCGGTGCTGGCACTTCTCCATGGGGTGGTCCAGGCCTAAGCAGAGGTGGCACATTGAGTGTCCGTCCTTATGCAGCAGCTGGGAACCTCACGAGTCGCACTTATTTTTATGCGTTTCGGAGGGTGTTGGGGACGACATACACAGCTGTTAGGAGTGAAAAACAAGAAAAAACGGTCGAAAAATCGGCAAACTAGACCGACGTAAGACTGACAAGAGAAGGAACGTTGCTGCGAGGAACTTTCCCAAGTCGACGGCGGGAAAGAACTGGAAGGCGGAGTGGGGAACGCCTTTATACTAACATCGCATGATGTCGGTCACCTGATCGAAGGTCCCCGCCAGAGACTGCGAAGCAAAATTTTCCGTGGGGTTCTGACGCCTGCTGGGTCATACTTATATGTCATTATCTACTACAAGAGCCCCTCAAGTAAGATCTAAAAGAGCGCTTCCATGACAGAGCACAGCTCGCAACTCGCCTGTTCAAAGGAGGTAGCGTGAGTTTCTCCAACATAAAACTGAGGGTCCCAGAGCTGGCCCCGTGGCGCTGAGGGTTGAGGCGCCTGGATGCCACACCTTGCGCTCACGCCGCAACCCGAAGTTCGGAACCACCTTTGGGTCATCGGGGTTCCGCAAAGATGGGTGGAGGAGTGGGACTGAGCATGCCATCAGGCTGCTCTCCTCCCGGGTGGTGAGGGTGGGTTGCGACCCTCCCATAGTTCCATTTCCACCAGTTGGAGGCTGGTGGGGTAATGTGAGGCATGGCACTATGTGTGGGTGGAAGGAGCTGAGCTGGCATCCGATGTGCACGCACACCTCCACGCACATGTACAGGTGCGGGGGAATGGGAGAAAACACAAGAAAAAAAACAAAAAATATAAATCTAAAAAAAAAAAATTGAGGTCCCAGGGAGGGACCAGATCTTGGATGGGAAGTTTCAGATGCAAAATGCTCCACAGAAGATGCGTGATATCTCGAACGGAGCCACAGCCCTGCCTTTGATGGGCATATGGTACACATAGATGGCAGAAAGATGCATCTTGAATGAAGAGTACCCCAAGCTCGAGTCTGAAAGGGAGAGAATGTACTTCAACACCTAACTCATCAGGCAGGTGAAAGGGTCCAGTTGGTGCGAAGCATCCCAATGGGTAAAACACTTCCATTTCATGGCATAAGTGGCCTGGTGGAGGGTTTCCTAGCCACCACCAGGACATCTGTGACCCCAGAGGACACCCCGAAGCAGGCGATTGCTAGGTCCCCAGGAGCCATGCATGGAGATGCAGACACTTTGGATCCAGATGGACCAGGGTGCCCTGGTCCTGGGAAAGCAAGCCAGTGCACCGGGGCAAGGGCACTGGCATTTCCACCACCAGCTGTTGCAGCAAGGGGTACCAAATGTGATGTGGCCAGAAGGGAGCTATGAGTATCATCTCCGCCCCTTCCAATTGGAGCTTGAGCAGGATCCTCTGTAGGAGCAGGATGGGAGGAAAGGCGTACAGAAACCTCCTTTTTCAGGACAGGGACAATGCGTCTCACCAGAAAACTCCAGGCCTGGGATCAAGCGAGCAGAAAAGCGGCAGTTTTGTGGATGAGTGGGGATGCATATAGGTCCAACTCTGGATGACCCCACCTGTCAAAGAGATCTTCGACCACTGGGGTCAGGAGTCCCCACTCATGAACCAGTGACCAGGAGTGGCTGAGATAGTCTGCCAGGACGTTTTGGACCTGGAACATGTACGGCCGAGAGCTCCAGTCCATGCTCAATGGCCCAATACCAAACCCTCATCGCCTCCCAACACAGGGCGTAAAAGTTAGTTTCCCCCCCTACTTGCTGATGTAACACACTATGCACATGTTGCCCATCTGCACCAACAGCAGACCAGGGCGGAGATGAGTCTGAAAGGTCTGCAGAGCATAAAGGACCACTCACATCTCCAGGACATTGATATGAAGACCCTGTTCCACTTCCATCCAAGTGCGCTGAGTATGGTGATCGGCCAGATGAGCTCCCCAGCCCAGACCCAAGGTGTCCGTCGTGAGAATCTGACAAGGGGCCGACAGTTGAAAAGAGACCCCCCAAAGGAGGTTGGCCGGCTCCAGCCACCACGGCAGGACTCTCCTGACCAGGTTGGAGACCATGACCAACTGGTCCAGGTCATCCATGCACTGGTCCCATCGGACCCTTAATGTCCACTGAGAAACTCACATGTGCAGACGGGAGAGGGGAACCGTGGCAATGGCTGCTGCCATGTGACCAAGAAGGTACAGGAACACCTTGGCAGGAATCTGGCAACTTGAGGAAACTAGCCAGGCCTGTTCCATCAGGTGTTCTGCCCATGGGCAAAAAGGCCTTGCCCTGATCGGTATCCAGAATGGCCCCTATATACTGGAGGCACTGGCAAGGAGAGAGGCAAGACTTCAGATGATTGATGGTGATCCCCAGGGCCTGAAATAGATGAAAGGTGTATTCTGGGCCTGGCCCAGTCGGTCCCTGGAGGGTGCCGCTAACAGCCAGTCATCCAGGTAGGGGAACACATAGAAATCCTGCCTCCTGAGGGCAGTTGCCACATCTGCCAGACACTTGGTAAAGCCCATGGAGGGGTAGAGGAAAGGCCAAAAGGGAGGCCCCGGAATTGAAAATGGGCTCCCTGAAAGTGGAAGTGGAGGAAGCATCGATGGGCAGGAAAACTCTGAATATGTAAGTAGGCATCCTGCATGTCCAGAGAGCACAGCCAACCCTTTGGTGCAGGAGGGGCAACAACCCCTGAAGGCTGACCATCCTGAAACATTTGTACTCTATGTACAGGCTCAGATGACTCAGATCCAGGATGGGCTAAAGATCCCCAGTCTTTTTGGGGACAAGAAAGAAGTGTGATTAGAACCCCCTTCCCCCACTGAGCTGGAGGGACAGGCTCTGTGGCCCTTTTTTTCAGAACAGCCTCAATTTCCTCCCATACGAGGGGCAGGTGGGCTGGGGGGGGGCTTAAGAGGAGTTTACCAGAGGATTTTCCAGAGGCCACTCTAGAAATTCTAGAGTGTGGCCGTGCTCTATGATCTGAAGCATGCAGTTGTTCGTGGTTATGCCCCTTTACCCGTTGAGGTGGAGGGAGAAATTACTCCTGACAGCTTTCCCTAGAGCTCTTTCCAGAGAAGGGGAGGTCAGCTAAGGAGTCAGGAGGTAGGAGCAGGTGCCGGAAGGGTGACCGCGGGCACTCAAGGAGCTCTGGCGGCAGCGGCAGGGAGTTGATGCTGTATTGCACTTGCCCTGTCATTTGGCAGGCTGTCGAGAGTACTTATGGGAGGAGCAGTGAAAGGAAGAACACTGACCCACCCTAGGTTGAGTGGTACAGCAAGTGAACAGACCAGAGGCCATGGCCTTTCTCCTGGAGGGTGGAAATTATATCCTGAACTTCCTCCAAAGAGGACAGAGCCCAAAGGGGCATCTAAAATGCTGGACTGCACAGAGCCACAGAATGGCACCAGAGGCAGACACTAGCGGCCGCTCCCCTGCCCAAGGTGTCCATGGCATCACAGGCAGCCCGAAAAACATGGTTGCTAACGTCAGAGCCTGACTTCAGCAGCTGGGCAAGCTGTATTTTAATGGGATCCTCAGGCAAAACCTGAACGAGGTCCCTGGTATGGTCCCAGAGGATGTTCTGATATTGGACCATATGAGCCAGGTAGTTAATGGCCTGGATAGACAGAGTAGTGGATGCAAAGACGCGTTTACCCGAGTGGTCAAGCTGTCTGTATTCCCGGTTTGGGGGATAGCACTGAGGTGTTTAGACTTCTTGGTATGGTTGTGTGCTGCATTGATGACCACTGAGTCAGCCTTTGGGTGGTCCCCAAAAAAGGCTTACCAGCCACAGCGTGGTAGAGCCTGTCCGCCATCTTAGGAAATGGAGGAACAAATAAGGGGTGATTCCAAGCTGCCCTGATGACACTGTCATAAGAGTCAAGTCAGGGGTGGCACCACCAGGAAGGCATCCTGCTGCCTCAGATAAATGGTCTGCTGACACCTCTCTAGGTCTTGCTCCACCATTTCCAAGGCCATGATGGACTGGATGTGTAACCCCTAGGTGGCGCTACTTTTATTATCCCTGCCTTGCCTGGCCACAACAAGGTTGAGGGGCCTGGGTTTCCAATCTTACTTTAAACTGGTTCTTTTTCATGATATTAGTTTTGTGCAGTGCCTCCACCCAAAGTTTAGCTTTAAGTGGGCTAGTTGATACCTGGTACAACCCCTTGGGATGTCATACCACCCACTACAACCATTAGCCACCCCAACACATGACCCAATAACATTTCCACATATTTCAACATTTCACATTTAATGACTCTCTGTAATAATATGCTCACAACACCATGATTTGCAAAACAACAACATAATAATTTATTTACAGGGGCTTAGGGCTTAGGAATGGGAAACAAAGGAGTAGAGGTTATGCAATACTATTGTTTTTATTAGTTACAGTATTTACATCAGATTTGGTTTGGTTTGGGGCTGGTGAAACCCTCCAGCTGGGTAGATACCTGTTATTAAATAAGAAATCAATCAACATTTTACCAACACTGATCTCCAGAGCCCTGGATATCTAAGCTGCACAGAATCAGATGACACCACATTATTTCCCACAACTGGTACCAGTTCCCCAAGATTTAGTATGAGACCCCTCCCATTCCCACACACTTAACCCTGGGTACCCAGTACTTTAATGTTCTTGCATGCTGCAGGCCTAGGAGACATTGCAGCTGCATATTGGTCGGCTTGATTCAATAAAGAGTAGCAATTAAATTCCTAAATTCGACATTTGAAACTATTTACAGTCTCTTTGGGGTATGCGAGGATTGCCCTGCATGTTGCAGTCAAAAACACTGGTCAGGTACAACCTGCCGGTTACACAGTTTGGTTCTAATCTGTATCTCTGAATATCCAGCACATTTATATGTTCCAGTACATTCAACACATTTATATTCTGGGCACAATTGGTACATTTGAAGAAGATAGGGCTTCTACAACCAGGGGCCAGGATAGCCGCCCTGGTCAGATTACTTACAAAACAGTCACTTCCAGGTTACTGAAGTCAAATCCAAAAGACTTGGGGTCTCAGTCCTTTTTGTGGTAAATGGCTGTAGCTTGTAGCTCCACTGGACGTCTTGACCGGATAGTTTACAAACCACTGGACCTCCCAGGCAAAATCAGGATAAGCCCCTGTACTGAGTGCTCCCCTTCCAGTCCTGTAGGCTCCATAGCGGACGTCATGCATCAGCACATTCATACAATATTCTGGGCTCACTTGGGTCCCCCCAAAACAGTCACGTCCAGCTGCGCTGGGCAAGATAAGGACAGACAAAGACTCGCACTCCAGAGCCAGGAGCTCAGGCATTCCAGCAAAGGTCACCAACACAAAAGTCTCTTTGCCAAAAAAGTTTGGTTTTATTGCATTATTGTCCCTGATGAAGCTCTTACGTGGGTAAGCGCTGGGACACCTGATCTTGCAGAGGTTGACTTGTTTGCAACAACTTTTATTTGCTTATGTTAAGCAATAAAAACAAACTATCGTTGTACTGTTTGGGCTACCACCTACACTCGCACCCTGCCCTGGTTCCTGAGCCACGGCACATAGCTGATTTAAGCTGGGCGAGAAGTGAAGCAGATGCAACGAGCAGACCAGTAGAACAGTCACAAACAGCAAAGTTTCAAAAGGGTCCATCTCGCTGGGATAAGGTTAGACACAGCAGGATGCAGGGTGCAGACCAGTAGAACCGTCACTAAGGGCATTGGCAGCCCCAGTTCAGTACTTTCTTTCATTCTTGCACTGGGGGTACAAGAGTACTCACTCAAGCTCCTGATGGTAGAATCTCCACAATCAAGGTTCCTGATGTCTTCAGTTCTCTCACAACGGAGGTGAAATCAGCTCTCTCACATCTGGCTTGATGTCGAGTTGCAGGTCCACATCTCTCCCCAACGTGGAAGGGAGAGCTAGCACCTGGAGGACATTCTGGCAACCCCCAGGCTAGCAGGTTTTGCATTAATTAAATTACTTCAAAACTTGTACAAAGGAGGCAAACACTCCCATCCTGGATGGAGAGGATTAACTGGATCACCAGGTCCAGTTGCATGGGCTGGGGGCCGGAACCCCTACCCTGTGTGGGGCTCCTGCTCGAATCTAGAAAAATGCTGAAAACGTAACTTTTGCGGGGCCTCCTGAGGCTTCTAATTGGCTGATGGTGTTGGGTGTTTGGCCTCCGACCGATTGGAGGGCTTGTCTCTCAAGAAAACGAATTATGCATGCACTTCACTCAATGCACAGTTGGTTTACTGTTTGGCACCTGAAATTAGGTCCCTGCAGTTCCCATGAGCACTTGGAAGTTTCCATGAGCTTTGGCCACTGTCCCAAGTTCTGGCTTCAATATTCTAGCTTTCTGATTGACTGTGCTGCTCTGTAATGGCTGCTTAAACATAGAGTCCCTTAGGCATAAATACCACAGTCCCAGATTAAGTCCTGGTACAGCCAGAATAAATTAAACATTGGCCCCAAACCCCCAAAGTTCAATAGCCTTGGATATGTACTTGCTGTGGCTGCCCAGATCAAATAGATTTTTCAGTCCATTTTCCTGCCGCTGCAACTCCACATACTGCAGCAGGCAGGCTGTCTCTCGGAGTCCCAAACATTACACTGGTACAACCAGAATTTAAGGCGTCTTGTCTAAACACTGTCCTCCTGCTTAAACAATTTTCCTCAAACACAGATACAGCAATTACAATATTTATTTTACATTTTCTTTCTTTTCAGCAGTTGCCAAAATACAGCTTCCTGAGGGCAGAACAGACCCTCATACATATTATGCATGACGATCGGGCTCGAGGGCTCATTAATTCATGAGCCCGATCTGAACACCGTGGATCTATTTAATTACTTAAGATAACGGGCTCTCAGGGCCCTCCTCAGTGGTCACTGGGTCCCCTTAGTTGATGGGGACACTGGGACCCCTGAACAGTTCTCCTGTTCAACTGCACAAGAAGTGGTCGCACAATCAAAGGTGCCCACCAACTTCTCGCCGATCCCCGCCACAACAGAGTAAGCTTTGCAAGTGCAGGTGATCGCAGTTCAAACTTTGAGCCACAAAGGGCTGAAACCACACTGGGGCAAAGGGTTCTTTGGGGCACCAAGGGCACTAACGACTCGGGCCAGGAGAAAAAAAATTATGCAGGCATTTGGCGGCGCTATAGAGAGTGGCTAGAAATGGGAGCTGCTGGCTAAGGTAAGCCCCCAACTGGTAGGGGGGGTTACAGATGTGTTTCATGACATCCATGAAAGATGGATCATCAGGAAGGGACTTGGGAACCACATTGGTGGGCTCCTCACCCTCCTAAGATTCCACTGGGGTGGAGGAAGACTCCGAGGAGTCCGAGCCATCCTCATCGGTTCCTCCTGATCGCTCTTGAGTGACAGGTGTCCTTCCTGGTGAAAGCCAGAACCAACGCTGGGCTGGGACCCAGAGGACCCCAGCGTCTGGGGATCACCAGCACCAGAGTGTCCCTGGTCCTAAGGGCAGAAGATCCAGTACTGGTTGCTGGGGGATGCTGGAGGTGGACCCTGAGGGGCCGGGGTCTGTTTCTGTATAAAGGATCACCACACGGAAAACAGGGCATTATAGTCCACCAGAGCATGTAAACTGTAGACCGGTGGGTAAGGGTAAGCCGACAACGGGAAGGGGTAGGAAGGTGGCGGAGTTGGCATATCGTATCCCGGCAGGGGAACAGCCGGCATTGGCTGTGGGTCCAGCGCTGGGCCCACAGCTGTTGGCAAAGTCGCAGGCTGCAGGAGAGGCGATGCAGGCGCGGGCCCGAAGGCTGGGGCAGCAGTAGGGCTAGCAGCAGCCAGCGGGCATCGGCAGGGAACATCCAGGAGAAGAATCTGCCGCCAGATTAGAAGGAGAAGCAGGCACCTGGGGAAGCAGACTGCCTAGGAGAAGGCAGTGATGCCAGACTTGGGAGGCAGAGGTAGCCTGCTGCAGGCGCTGCCTGGAAGGGCAGACTTTGGGTCCCATAAAAAGACTAACGAAGGCAGTACCTTGGCTGGGGGGAGGGGGGACTGCAGAAGAGCCAATGCCCACTGTACCAACACTGGCTAAGCCTCCTGGCTGAAAGCCCATGAAAGAAATGGGCCTGTGCATCAGGCACTGAGGGACAGGAGATAGAGTCCTCTGCCCCCAAGAGCTGCGCCTATAATGGAAATAAGGGCAGGCAGCTGCACTACCAACAGCCTGGTGGAGGTAAGGGTTGGTTGGGCAGTGGAAGCCTGCCCCATGGGAGGATGACCCCACATGGTCGAGTGTCTGGCATGAACGTGAGCAGGAAGCAGACCAGTCCCAGTCCCGGGTGTTATGCTTCCCACCAGATTTCTCCTGGGATTGAGATGAAGAAGAAGCCCCGAAGACTGTGCTGGTGAGGCCAAAGAGCTCCTGGCCTGCAGCTCCTTTTCCATTGCAACTAACTTCTGCTTGATAAGATGGCTCACCAGTATTTTAAGACAACGTCTCTGAGTGGCCTGGTTGAACTTCTGGTAAATCAGGCAGGCATTCAGTGTCATGGCTGGGGCCTAGGCAAAGGATGCATGCAGAGTGGCCATCTTTTTCAGGAATTTGTTTGCCGCAGGTACATTTTGTGGAGCACTCGGAATACACTAACAGAAAAAGGAAAATTAAAAAGCATGACAAGAGCAAGTAATGGCGGTCAACTGTAGCAGCAGCATCCGCTAAGGTTCGACGTGCGCAGGTCGATGGAGGGAAAGAACTGGGGAGGGTGTGGGGGACCACCCACTTCACAGGATAGACTGGACATCAGAGGGTGACATCGGCAGTGGGCGGTCCCTCGTGGTAGACTGCTAGCTAGAAAGCCTGCAGGGTCCTGGCACCTAAGTCCTACCAGTGCTGGCCTGCTGCAAAAGCCTTCCTCAAAGGAAGATCCACCACCGCCTCTGCAGGGTGAAGGTCCCAACCACGGCACCTGCCTCCACCAGACACGGATCTCCTAGGGAATCATGGAGGATTAGAGGAACTCTGAAGGCCCCACCATGGAGGATGGAGGATAAATACTTACATAAAAAAAACACAATCACCTGACCCTGGTTCAACACATTAATGATGCAGGTTAGGCGTCGGATTTCTACCTAAGATCAATCCAAAGTCATCCGGTCATCTGTAGCCTAACTGCAGATCAGTATACCAGACACATCTCCTTATCAACAACACTCCTTATCAGCAACAGCCAGAGTCTCTCCCAGCCATAATTTCCTCTCTCTCCCTCTCTCTGTCCCTTGACTGAATCCCTTTGCATAACACTGCAGCTCACACAACTGTGTTGTAGTTCTGAAATGATCACTAAAGGAAGCCCCCCTCCTGACTGAAGCCCTTTCCACAGACCTGGACCTCATACAGCTGGGTTTTAGCTGCGTAATCAGCAGCACTACCAACAACCCAAATCTATCACATTTCTGTTAAAAGTGACCATCTATTCCATCCTGTTCCTTAGAAATACGATTACTGTACTTCTATGACTGCATCCAAACAACTATGTTTCTGTATATGGTATTTTATTAAACTACAACCTCAAAATGCCCTTATAAGTGGAACAAGCCATTCTAAGCTGTAGATTAAAGATGTCAATGCACTTTCCATGGCCAAAAGCCCACTCTGCCTTAGGCTTTGGATTCTCGTATCATGGAGGCATACATCAAAATCCTTAAAACCATGGCCTGTCATGGCTCATTCATTACTTCCACCACATAATTTCATAGTATAATAAAAATGCATTGTGACAACAATGTAAGAACTTAAAAAGGACACACTACATCACACAGTTCTAGCAAGATAGCAAGATGGCCGCCGAGTTGGGCAGGTGCATCTGAGGTGCTCTGAGTTTGAGCATCTCATTACTGTAAAATCTCTTTTAACAACTAGGGAAAAAGAATCCCAGGACAGAATACTAGATGAGTGGGGTAAAACTCAGTACTACACCAGAGGAACATAACCTCGGAGTCATTATTAGCGACACCCTTAAGCAGGCTAAACAATGTGACAAGGCATGCAGTAAGGCAAACAGGATGCCGGAATGTATAGGTAGGGGTATTGACAGTAGAAGGAAGGAGGTGATATTCCCCCTCTACAGATCCCTGGTGACACCACATCTGGAGTACTGCATCCAGTTTTGGAGCCCTCCTCTTAGAAAAGACAAGGGTAGGCTGGAGGTGGTACAGAGCAGGGTAACAAAGATGATTTAGGTCCAGCAAGAAAAGTCCTACAAGGAACAACTTAGGCTGCTGAAATACAGGTTACTCACCTGTAACAGGAGTTCTAGGAATGGTATATGTTGTTCATCCACACTCATTGGCAGGTATCCTTGCCGCTTTAAATCTTGCCGGAAGGTCTTCAAGCTTGCTCCTCCCACCCACCCGGGTGGTATAACTCTCGGCTCTGCCCCATGACGCCAGATCTGGCCGCTGGAAGCTCAGGGTTGCGGTCGAGGTTAGGGAGGTTGGAAATGTAGGGGATGAACAACATATACCATTCCTAGAACTCCTGTTACAGGTGAGTAACCTGTATTTCTAGGGACATGGATATGTTGTTCATCCACACTCATTGGCAGACTCCTAGCAGTTCTCCGGGAGGAGGGAGGCAAGACGCACACCCCCAATACTTACTTGGGAAAGAGAGACTGGAGAACCGAGGCCCCAAAACCAGCATCCCGGCGTGACTCAAGGTCGATGTGGTAATGGGTAATGAAGGTGTTTGCCGACTTCCAGGTAGCAGCCCTGCAGATTTCCTGGATAGGGACGTCCCTGGAAGCAGCCACCGTTGCAGCAGTATGGCGGGTAGAATGAGCTCTTATCCCTCTGGAAGGCTCCATGCCCGCCAACTTATAGCAGAGATCTATGCAGGAGGTTACCCACCTGCTTATCGTCCGCTTGGCTGCAGGTCTGCCAGAAGCGGCTTCAGCGTAGGTGACAAACAGCTGGCGAACCTCTCCCGAATTTCAGCCGTCGCGCCTTATAATAAGCGAGCTCTCTAGGGTCCAGAGTATGGAGCCTATATTCGCCTCCAGGTGTGATTGGGGTAGAACACCGACAGAGTCAACACCTGGTTAAGGTGAAACTCCGACACCACCTTGAAGGAATTTGGGTGGGGGCGAAGAGGACAACTCTGTCCCTGTGGAAGACCAGGTAAGGAGACTCGATGGAAAGCGCCTGGAGCTCTCCCATCCTTCTGGCAGACGGATAGCCACCAAGAAGGCGGTCTTCCACAACAGGTGAGAGAGAGCACACCTGTGCATAGGTTCGTAATGGCTTGCCCATGAGCTTTGCCAGTACCAGCAGTAGATCCCACGGAGGTGGGGGTTCCCCACTGAGGGAAATGTGATCAAGGCCTTTGAAAAGCGCCAGACCACACCTTCTCCGTGCACCGACTGCTTCCCGGCCCGCGCCTCAAGCAGAGAGATGGCTGCCAGGTGCACCCTTTAGGTCGCCGACCTAAGCCCTTGACTAGAAAGGGACCATAAATAGTCCAAGATGCTTGCCAAGGAACAGGAGGAAGGGTCCAAGCCCTTGCTCTGACACCAAATGGAAAACCTTTTCCATTTGAAGGCATAGCATTTTCTGGTGCGACTTCACGGACGCCTCAACTACATTGAGGACCTCGCCGGAAAGACCCAAGGCCTGGAACCTAGCCGCCAGGAACCAGGCGTCAGGTGCAGGGATTGAAGGTCCGGATGGAACACCTTCCCCTGATTGACTGAGAGCAGGTCCGGGCGAGCTGGAAGCTGCCGCGGAGTCCTGGAGCTGAGACTGAGGAGATCTGGGTACCAGAACTGGCGAGGCCAGTCTGGGGCTATCAGAATCACCTGCGCCTTGTCCCTCCTCGCCTTTGAGAAGCACCTCAGGATCAAGGGAAATGGGGAAAGGCGTAAAAGAGGCCCGGGGTCCACTGCCTCGAGAAGGCATCCCCCTGCAGCGAGCCCTGCTGAGGGGGGCGGGCATGGAACAGACTCAGCTTCGCGTTCTCCCTGGAGGCAAACAGGTCCACCTGAGGTGTGCCCCAATGGGAGAACAGATGCTGTACTACCCCGGCAGGAGAGACCACTCGTGGGATGCAGCCCCTATCCGGCTCAGGGCATCGGCCAGGGTGTTGGAGGCTCCTGCCACGTGAATGGCTGGAGATCCGAGCCTCCAGGCTGCGCCCGCGAGTGACCGTCTTGCGGAGAGCTTCCTTGCATGAAGCATGGGCGCGTCCCGCCTAGGCGGTTTAGATAGTACATGGTCGTGGTATTGTCCGTCTGGACTCGGACCACTTGACCCCGGAGGAACGGAGCAAAGGCGGTGAGAGCTAGGCGGACCGCTCGGAGCTCCAGCAGGTTGATGTGGCATCGGGACTCCCACGGGGACCAGAGGCCATGAGCCCGGTGTTCCCCCAGATGGGCACCCCAACCCATCAGAGAGGCATCGGTCGATAGAGAGACCGTCAGCTCGGGGCGGACGAACGGGATGCCCTCCTGCAAATGATCTGGAACGGTCCACCACTGGAGAGCGTTCCACATCCCCTGTGTCACCGACATAAGCTGGTCCAAAGGATCGCAGCGTTGTGACCACTGGCTGGCCAGTCCCCACTGAAGGGGACGCATGTTCCAGCGGGCCCAACGGACCACGCTGGTGCAGGCCGCCATGAGACCCAGGAGGCGCAGGAAGTCCCGGGCAGGGCGCAATTGCCCAACCAGAAATGATCGGGCAAAGGAGGAAAGAACCTCGGCCCTGTCCGCCGGGAGCCGCGCTCTGGCTCGAAGAGAGTCGAGCTGCGCCCGATGAATAGAATCACCTGCTTGACTCGAGTTCCACTTGGCCTCGTTGATAAGGAGGCCCAGTTGAGAGCAGACCTGGAGGCCAGATCTCTGGACCACTCCGCCTCCTTCCTGGAGGAGCTGCTATCAGCCAGTCGTCCAGGTAAGGGTACACCCGGACCCTCGGCGTCAGAGGAATGCTGTCACCACTGCCATGCATTTGGTGAAGACCCTGGGAGCTGGAGACAAGCCGAAGGGCATGGCTTGGAACTCGAAGAGGGATCCTTCCGCTCGGAAGCGAAGGAATCTCTGGTGAGACGGACGGATAGGGACGTGAAAAAATGCGTCCTGCAAGTCCAGAGAGCAGAACCACACGCCGCGTTCCAAGGATGGTATTATCTGAGCCAGAGTGACCATCCTGAAGGTTCGAGACCTTAGGAACTTGTTTAGGTCGTGTAGGTCGAGAATGGGACGCCAGCCCCCCGTCCGCTCCGGAACCAGGAAGTACCTGGACACAAACCCTGGGTCTGAAGGAGGGTCCACCACCTCTCTTATCACCTCCTTCTGGAGGAGGAGAGCGATGTCGGCTCGACGAGCTGCCAGTGAGGCTGGGGATCCCGAAGCCCCCCGAGGGGCGACGGCTCTGAAGGGTGGTGCCTGCTCGAATTCCAGAGGCAGGCCTCTTCCCACCACCTCCAAGACCCACCTGTCCGTGGAAACAGCGGACCAGGCAGAACGGAAGTGCCGGAGCCGTCCCCCCACGGGGACCCAGGGTAGTGGCCGGGAATGGGGCGACACCCTCAGCCCGTCACTGGGCAGGCTTGGAGGAGGGACCGGCCGAGGACCCTCCTGGGCCTTTTCCTCCCTGCCTCCTGTTAGAGGAAGCCGCTGGCTTGGGTTTGGGATGCCAAGGCCGAGCCTGCTGGCCTGGCGTTGCTGGGCCGGGCGCTGAGGGCACAGAAGGACGAAAGGGCTTAGGCTGTGGTTTCATGCCTTTGTCCTTCTGAGCGGAAGGAGACCGAGTCCAAGGTAGCATTGGACTTCTCGATCCTCTGCAGGTGACCTTCCACCCCAGGGCTCAAGAGGTCAGTCCCCTAAAAGGAACATCCGCCAACTTGTGCTGGGTATCCGAGTAAAGGTGGATATCCTCAGCCAGCCCCTTGACGCATAGCCACTGCGGCCGCCACCGATCTGGCACATGAGTCCCCTATATCCAAAGCAGTCTGGAGCTGTTGTTTGGCCACTGCTCTGCCCTGGTCCCGCACCTGCTTAACCGTAGTCTGCAGATCGGCGGAAGATGAGGATGACCTCATCCAGGAGCCCAACAGGGCATGAGAAAATGTGCCATGAGGGCGGCCAACTGGCCTGACGAAGGCCGAGAGAGGACAAAGAAGCAGACTTTTCGCCCGACATAGTCCATTCTTTGACTCCTTGTCAGGAGGTTTGTCCACATCCTCGGCGTTGCCACGGGCGCGGGAAAACGCTGTCGGTAACCAACCCCTCAGCAGAGGGGTGTTCCGAAAAACCGGACAAGGAACCGGTAGGGACCGCATACTTCCTGGCCATCCTGGCCGAAGGCGCAGGGCAGGAAGCAGGGCGCTGCCAAAGCTCCAGTGCCGGACCCACTATGGCCTCGGCCACCGGAAAGGCCTCCGTCGGAGAATCCCCTCGGTCCAGAATCTCCGTGAGGGGATACCTGACCCGTTTGGAAACGGGTTCGAGCTCCATCCCGGTGGACTCCGAGATGAGCCGAAGTAGTCCTAGGAAGGACGACGGGCTATCGTCTATTGACTGACCTCCTGAAGACTCCAAGTCCAGTCGCTTGGAGAAAAAGGAGGAATCATCTTCGGACTCGGAAGAGTCCTCGAAGAGCTGCCTCTGGCCTGAGCCACCCTTCACCTGCCGAGGTCGATCGGGAGTGAGGGTAACTGACAGCCGATGGGGTAGACCCTTAGCCGACCGAGAATCCTTGGTCGGAGCCCAATTGGTGGCTGTGGAGGCGGAGGTTCCACCGAATCGGTGGAGCAGCTGGTTTGGCCGAACAACCGGCCTGGGTATAGGCCCTCGGATAAGTCGAGGTTGTGTCGGCCGCCCGTGACATGCCACTTAATGGCGGGGAAGGCGGCGGGGTCGGCTTACTCCCGGCCAGGAGGAGCTGTTAGCAAACATAAGGTCCTCGTCACTGCCGACGATTTACTGGAGCCTCCCCATCCGAGGAGGAGGACGAGGACGAGCGCGACGCCATCGCTGTGCCGAGACCGAGACCGCCTATGACGGTGGGATCGGGCTGACCGGAAGAGGTCCGAGACCAGACCGGAGTCCCGGAATTTCCGAGGTCGGTGCGGGAGGTGTCGGCCGAACCGCACTCCTCTTCGCTCGGATGGTCCATCCGAGGTCTCGAACCGGAGAGCACAGGCGAGCCACAGGATCCTCAACTCCTCCGGGGAACCGGGAGAGGGAATCTTGGCTGCTAAAGGCGACAGCCCGTCCAATGGGTCGAGAAAATCTCGACTTCATCGGTGGGAGTCTCGGTCAACTGACCTGGCGGGGACACCGTGAGGCCAGTGGCGGCCAGCTGTCACCGGGAAGCCGACGGTCGACGGCCCGGGAGAGGGACCTTTCCCGCTCCCAAGAGCGTCGACGGAGGGACTTACCCCTGTCCCTCTTTTTGGACCGAGAATAAGGTCCAGCAGACGCAGGCCCTTCTCCTTTAGTGGAGAGGGACAGACAAAGCTCCTTAAAAGAAGCCGTGTAGGAAGAACCCAGAGAGAGCGGGATAAATGCCGCGGCCGAGGAAGATACGGCCAGCGCCGCCTCCTCTTCGAGGGCAACCATCCGCTCGAGCTGATCCGCCGAGCCCGCCGCCGGACACCGCCAACCGGGCCTCCTTGACTTCACGGAGAGAACGCTCCGGACGCCCAGTGTAATCGGGCACGGTCTTCGAGGACGAGGCCGGGAAAGATGAGCACAGGTCGAAGCCCGCGGGTCGTGCTCAAGGCCTAAGCAGTAGACACCGTGTAGTGTGGATCCGTCTGAGACATCTTCTGCCCACATGGGCATCTCCGAAATCGGGGTCGATTTGTCCATCGCGGCACGAGGGATAGAAGACTGAAGTCTTTTCGAAAATTTATTTTAAATCCGCAAGCGGAGAAATAGGTACCAGTCTCAAACGCAGAGCGTTAAGGAGGGAACCTGAGCTCCAAGCGGTAAGGAAGATCTGAGGCTCATGGGGCGGAGCTGGAGTTATACCACCCGGTGGGTGGAGGAGCAAGCTTGAAGACCTTCCGCAAGATTTAAAGCGGCAAGGATACCTGCCAATGAGTGTGGATGAACAACATATCCATGTCCCTAGAACATGTATTTTTGAGGTTAGAAGGGAGAGGGGGATATGATAGAGACATTCAAGTTCCTGAAAGGAATAAACAAGGTGGACTCCGGGAAAGTACAGTTACGTAACAACTACTGTAACAGTAGATCTTCAAGAAAGACTCCTGCAGTAGATCATAACATCTAGGACTAGAGCTGCCAGGCACTAGGACCACACAGAAAGTTTAGCTAGAAGTGTCAGGCAGGGACTGCACCCCGACCTCACATGACCAACGTCAGTGTGACGCTATATAGGAGGCAGTCCCCATGCCCAACCTCCGGTTCTCCCACCGGAGACCTAAGAAGGAGTGACAGGAGAATGGAGTGGGTTCCTGTAGCCAAAGAAAGGCGTACAGCAAAAGAAGCGGCAGAAGCAGGGGGAAGGTGACCAACTGCAAAAACCTCTCTCAAAGATCTACTGTTACAGTAAGTTCTTACATAACTGTGCTACCTTACTTTGAGAGGGCTCCTGCAGTAGGTCATAACATCTACTGTAGGACTGAGTCCCAAGCAGTGTTAGTCAGACAAGGACTAAACACGGTAGGCAGGAAAAGGTCCGCAGAAGGAAGCAGGGAATTTAAGACAAAAGGCCCTGTAGGACAGCTAGTCCAAAGCCAGCCCTGCGCCTAGAGGAAATGTCCAGACTGTAATGCTTAGTGAAGGTGTGGACAGAGATCCAAGAAGCTGCCACACAAATCTCAGAGACATTCCTGAAACAAGCAGTAGATGCAGCCATGCCTCTGGTTGAGGGGGTGGAGTGGCTATGTTCATTAGAGATGACAGAGAAAATTGCTAGGGCAGAAGAGGCAGAGGAAAACGTGGAGGCCTTATGGGTCACCTTATGAACCCCAGCAGGAGGTAAGGTCAAGCTCGGTGTTGTATATAGGCCCCCCCGGATGGGTGATGTTCTGAGGATGGTTTGCTGGACAACATCATTGCCCAGTGTGGACCAAAAGGGAAGGAGTGGTGTTGATGGGGGACCTTAATATGCAGGTACAAACTGGGGAGCCATGTCCTCTAAGGTGGCCAAGGAGCAGAGGCTGCTGGACGGCTTCAGGATGTGTTCTTACAGCATGTGATGAAGCCCACAAGGGAGGGCATCTCCTGGACGTGGTTCTGGTAGATGGGGATCTGTAAGGGACCTGGTTGTAGAGGATCCCTGACTGGCAGCACCACAATACTGTCTGGTTTCAAATAAGAATGGGGGGACAGATCTAGGACACTGGCGGTGGACTTCAGGGGGCAGACTTTGTGGGCAGGAAATATTCTCAAGGATCACTTGAAGGGATTACATCAATGACAAATGTGGAAAAGAGATGGGAGGTCATAAACCGGGGACTTCATGAGGCAGTCAGGACCTGCGCTAAGGTGAAACGTAAGGGAGCAAGGTCACATAAACCATGCTGGTGGTCCAGTGAGGTTCAGATAGCGGTCAGAGAAAAGAAGGCAGCCTACAAAAAATATAAAACAACAAGAGGGGATAAGGAAAAGGAAATGTGCCATCTTGCATTTAGAAAAGTCACCCGGATGGTGAGGGGGGCAAAGTCTAGTAAAGAGCAGCGGCTGGCACAGGGGATACATGGAGGGGAAAAGGGGTTCTTCTGGTACATTGGAGAGCGGAGAAAAACTAAGGGCCCTCTCGGCAGATTAAGATCAGAAGGAGGGTGGGTGGAAGAGGCGAGGGACCAGGCAGAGGTATTAAACAAGTACTTCGCCTCTGTGTTCACTAGGGAGGGGGATGGGATATCTACAAAGCAAGGCACGATGGGGATAGAGGCGGTAGTGAGTGGGATCAGGGGAGCAACAGAAATGGAGCAAGAGAGAGAGGGTACCCCAGGGTGTCACATCAGGATAAGAATAAAAAGGCCAGTAAGGTGGAGGACGGATGATGCTTTCTCCACCAAAGGGGTGTGGTTAGCCCTCAAGGCCCTAAAGAAAGATAAATCTCCTGGAGCCGGATGCCATTCATCCGAGGAGTACTATGGAATTGGCGGACATACTGGCTGCACTCTGGCGGCACTCTTCAACAGGTTGCTTGAGACAGGGAGGGTACCTAGGGATTGGCGAGAGGCACATGTGGTGCCAATCCATAAAGGGGGGTCGAGGGAAGTACCAGGTAACTATAGACCCATCAGTTTAACCTCAGTGGTGGGAAAATTAATGGAGAGTATACTGTAGGAATGATTGGGGGTGTACTTGGAGGAGGTGGGAGGTCTGGATAGTCGGCAACATGGGTTTGTACCAGGTAGATCACGTCAAACCAATCTTGTGGAGTTCTACGAATGGGTAACATCAGAACTGGACAGGGGAAAGCCTGTGGATGTACTGTTCTTGGACTTCAGCAAGGCATTTGACTCTGTACCCCACAATGGTCTGGTGGAGGAACTAACGGGGTTGGGAGTAGACCCTTTGATGGTCAGATGGATTGAAAACTGGCTAGCTGGACACACCTAGAGAGTAGTGGTCGGTGGGGAGCTCTCGAACCCTAGAGAGGTTGGTAGTGGGGTACCGCAGGGCTCGGTCCTGGGTCCAATCCTGTTTAATGCAGGGATTTATTTAACTCTAAAAATTGATTAGCGTTTTGCTCATAAAAGTGCTAAATCTTTGTAAAAATGCATAGCTCTTGCCTCACTGTGTTTAACAAACACAGCACTTCCAGAAAATCTATATAAATAGGTTCTGTGCAGCTAGTATAGCCCCAAGAAAAAAACTGCTAATCAATTATTTAAAACCCTGTAATGCATACATATCGGACATCAGGGAGGGTATAGGGTGTGAAATGAGTCTCTTCGCTGATGACTCCAAGATGGGAGCAGTAGTTGAGGGGAAGAGGGGAGGTTGGCCCTGCAAGGGGACCTGGACACCCTGGAAAGCTGGGCTCACACATGGAAATTAAATTTCAATATCACCAAGAGCAAGGTGTTACATCTTGGGCGGGGAAACCCTAAACACAGGTACACTCCTGGGAGGAGGCGCTGAGCCTCAACAGGAAAAAAGACCTAGGGGTCATGGTGGATGCATGTATGAATAACTCTGAGCAGTGCAGGACAGCAGCTAGCAAGGCAAACAGGATGTCGGGATGCATCGTAAGGGGGAACACCTCTAGGAGCAGGGAAGTGAGTCTGCCGCTGTACAATGGACTGGTTAGACCACACCTTGAGTACTGTGTACAGTACTGGAGACCACACTTGAAGAGGGACATACAACTCCTGGAGAGAGTACAGAGGAGGGCAACTAAGATGATATGAGGACTAGGGATTTGATTTACGAGGACAGACTTGAGAAGCTCTGCCTGTTTTCATTGGAGGAGAGGAGAGACGGGGGGACATGATTGAGGTCTTCAAGTACCTCAAGGGGAATAAATAGGGTAAACATGGAGGGGATCTTTAGAATAAAGCAGGGAGGTATCACCAGAGGGCATGGTTTGAAGGTGAGAGGGTGAGGGGGGTGAAGAGGAGGAGGTTTTTCACTAACAGGGTGGTGGACCCTTGGAATGTGCTGCCTGGCGAGCTGGTTCAGAGATCCACAGTGGAGGGCTTCAAGAGAGGGTGGGACAGACACAGTAAGCGGATGTATCAGATGATGGCCTGGCCCAGGGGGGTGGGGATGGATGATAGGGGTTTCTGAAACACAAGGGGGGGAGTGCCTCGGCACCCAACTAGGGATCTGAGGTTTGAGCAGACTCAATAGACCGTAAG
This sequence comes from Neoceratodus forsteri, assembly GCA_016271365.2. Lineage (NCBI taxonomy): Eukaryota > Metazoa > Chordata > Ceratodontiformes > Ceratodontidae > Neoceratodus > Neoceratodus forsteri. The sequence continues at coordinate 482,737,440 of CM028131.1, forward strand.
GCCTAATCTGCTGGTAATTTGTATGTTAGTATGTAACTTCCCCTGGAAGAGGCTTGCTGTACTTCTGGTAACAGAAAAGAATATAGTTTGCCAATCATTTGAACAAACATTGTCTAGAGACAGCAGCGCCTTCTCATTTAAGCACAAAAGAAACGAAAGGCTGATCCGTTTTATGGACTGACATCGTCCATTTAGTATAGTGACGCAACGTTCTGTAAACATCTAAAGTAGAATCAGAATCATAGAATCACAGAAATTTGCCGGTAGAAAAGGACCCCATGGCCTATCTAGTCTGCCCAATATACCCCCACTAATTAATCTTACGCTCCATTTCCTTACCCTCGCTGTCTTATTTAGCCCAAGTGGGTGTCCCAAGCTCTCTTGAATTTGTCCACTGAAGCTACCTCACGACCCATTCTGGTAGCCTGTTCATGGCCCCACGACCCTCTCAGTGAAGAACTTTCCTCAACATCTCCTCTAAATTTACCTCTCCAGTCTGAATGCATGCCCCCAGTCGATTTGTTCACTCATCTTGAAGGTGCTACCCACCATCACTCTGTTTATTCCTTCAGATATTTGAAAATTTCTACCATGTCCCCCCTTTCCCTCCTCTTCTCCAGTGTGTACAAGTTTAGTTCCCCTAGCCGTTCCTCGGACGACTTCTCATGTAGCCCTTGCACCATCCTGGTTGCTCTTCTTTGGAGCCTCTCCAGCCTGTCCCCTTCTAAGTGTGGCCTCCAGAACTGAACCCCGTATTTTAGCTGTGGTCTGACCATTGTTTTGTATAGTGGCATGACCACCTCCCTTCTCCTGCTTGTGAATCCCCTTCCTATACATGCCAGTATTCTATTTGCTCTTCCAGTTGCCCTGTCACACTGGCTCCGAGCCTTCATGTTGTTCGAAATTGTGATCCCCAGGTCCCTTTCCTGCTGTTTCCTCCAGTTCTCCCCCACCAGTATTTCGCCCTTGGTTTACTATGCCCTATGTGCAAAACTCTGCACTTTTTTGCACTGAATTGTAGTTGCCACTTTGCTGACCACTCCTCCAGCCTGGCCAGATCCTCCCTCATTCTCTCCACCCCTCCCGGTGTGTCCACTCTATTGCGGATCTTCATGTCGTCTGCAAACAGACACACCTTCCAATTTAGGCCCCCCGAAATGTCCCCAAATGTATATGTTGAACAGTATGGGACCCAGCACAGACCGCTGGGGAACCCCACTCATCACCCCTCCTTTTTTTGAGTGCACCCCGTTTATTACCACCCTCTGAGTCCTTCCCTCCAACCAATTTTCTACCCACTTTGTGATCTTGCTCTGCACCCCTAAGCCACACAATTTGCTTATTAGCCTCCTGTGGGGGACAGTGTCAAAGGCCTTTCTGAAGTCCAGGTAGGCCACGTCCACCGCCCCCCCATCCCATATCTCAGCTATTCCATCAAAGAATTCAATCAGGTTGGTCTGACAAGACCTTCCACCTGTGAACCTATGTTGGTTGTCATCTATGAGGCCCTCCTCTTCTAGAAATTGTACCAGCCTTTCCTTTATAAGTGCCCCCATTAGCTTTCCCACTATGGAGGTATGGCTAACAGGGCGGCAGTTTCCTGGCTCCTCCCTTCCACCCCCCTTAAGTAATGGCACCACATCAGCCCTTTTCCAATCCCCCAGAATCCTCCCCGTGTCCAATGACAGACTGAATAACCTTGTGAGTGGTGCCACCAGTTCCTACCTTAGCCTCCCCAATTAGAATCCTCAGGGTAATACACCGGCAAGTGTATGGTCTGATTCAAAGTAAATTCAGAAACCACTTTTTGTAAAAACTTAGGATTGGTATGCAGAGCCACCAGGTCTCTCATAAATCAAATAAGGCTCCTTACACATCAGGGCCTGAAGATCAGAAATCCTTCGAGCAGAAGTAATAGCAACTAAAAAGAGCGCGTTCCAACAAAGGTAGCGCAGGTCTCAACTTGCAGCCGGTTCAAAGGGAGGCAAAGTGAGTTTCTCAAGAATGAAGTTCAGGTCCCACAGAGGAACATGGTTCCTAACTGGGGGTTTTATGTGGAGAATCCCTTTCAGAAAAGTTTTGGAAATCTCCAACTGAGCTAGAGTTTTGCCATCTACCGGAATGTGGTACGCAGAAATGGCAGACAAGTGAACCTTCAGAGACGAGTAGCTAAGGCCAAGGTCTGACAGATGCAATAAATATTCCAAGATCTGTTGAACAGGGCAAGAGAAGGGATCCCAACCCTTAGAGGCTGCCCAAATGGAAAATCTCCTCCATTTCATGGCATATGTGGTCCATGTAGAAGGCTTTCTGGCCTCCACAAGGACCCGAACAACTCTGGCAGAAATGCCAAAGCGTGAAGCAACTATGTCAGAAGGTGCCACGTGTGTAGGTGAAGGGATCTGAGGCCCAGATGGACCAACCTGCCTTGCTCCTGGGTCAGGAGATCCTGACAGAGAGGAAGAGGCACCAGAGGTTCCACCAATAGCTGCTGAAGCAGGGAGAACCAAATTTGCCGAGGCCAATAGGGGGCAATCAGAATCATGTGAGCCCCATCCGCCTGAAGCTTCAGAAGCACTCTCTGTAGAAGCAGAAAGGGAGGAAAGGCATACAAGAACCTCCCTGTCAAGCAGAGAGACAGTGCGTCTCGCCAGAAAACGCCATGCCCATGAACAAGCAAGCAAAACTTGGGGGTAGTTTTGTGTTGGATGGGGAGGCAAACAGATCAAATTCTGGTCGACCCCAAAGGGCAAAGATGTCTTCGGCAACCGACTGTCTCAGTTCCCATTCATGAGCCCTGGCTTGAGTGTGGTTGAGACTCTCCGCCAGGACATTCTGAATGCCTGGGACATGCACTGCTGTGAGCTGGAGGTTGTGCTGGACTGCCCAATACCAAACTCACATTGCTTTCCTGCTTAGGCGATATGAGTGTGTTCCTCCCTGTTTGTTCAGGTACCAGACTAAGCACATATTGTCCGTCTGGACCACAAGTGTGCCTGGAAGAAAGAGGGCCTGGAAAACCTGAAGAGCATACAACACTGCCCTTATCTCTAGTACACTGATGTGTAGAGAGAGCTCCCTCTGCAACCGGGATCCCTGGATTCTGTGAACTCCGAGGTGTGCTCCATAACCCTGTCCCGAGGCATCGGTGGTCAGTCTGTGAGGGAGGGGAGGGTTGAAAGGGAACCCCCTGGGAGATGTGACTGAGATCTTTCCACCACAGGAGATCCCTTCACATGGGGTTGGACACCATGATTCTGTGATCCAGGTTGTCCAATCTCTGATCCCACTGGACCCTTAATGTCCACTGCGTGACCTACATGGGGAGCCTGGCCAGGGGAACAGTGGGAATCACTGCTGCTACAAGGCCCAAAAGCCACAGGACAGAACAAACTGTAGTTAGACAGCTGGATGCCACTAGTCTCGCCTGCTAAATTAAGGTCTCCGCCCTGTCCAAAGGGAGGAAGGCATTTCCGTGTGCAGTGTCCAGCACAGCCCCAATAAATTGAAGGCACTGAGAGGGAACAAGACGATACTTGGGGTAGTTCACCGTGATACCGAGCTGGCAAAAAAAAGCCGAGGAAGTGGACAGGGAGGTCAGCAGGCTGTCCCTCGATGGAGCTGATAGGAGTCAGTTGTTGAGAGTCACGGAAAGACATAAGACCTGACAGTGCCGCCACCACCACAAGGCACTTGGTAAAAACCCTGGGTGCTGAGGACAGGCCAAAGAGAAGAGCCTTGAACTGAAAGTGCTCCCCCTGAAAATCAAACCTGAGGAATTTGCAGTGGGAGGGGAAACCTGAAATGTGCAGGTAGGCATCCTGCATGTCCAAAGCGCAGAGCCAATGTCCCTGATGCAGCAGAGGTAACAGGCCCTGAAGGGTTAACATGTGGAATCTCTTGTATTCGACATACAGATTTAGCATGCTTAAGTCCAATATTGGCCTTAGGTCGCCTGTCTTTCTGTAGTAGTAGTAGTAGTAAAAGTTTATTTTTATACAGGTAAAGATGGTTTGTTACATCATTGGGTCACTGACCCTTTTTCAAGATGTACCTGTTTTCTTCAAGGTTTAAAATAACATAAAATACACACCATTCATTTTACAACATACATTTTACATAATTTCACTAAACAACATGGTTTTATGTAGTCCCCATTCAAAAACATCACATTTTATATTATAACATTGATTCCACAGTTTAAGAAATCCACAATGTTTCAAACCCACATAATTTATATTCTCCTCCAAAATCTTTTTCACCATTACAATACATCTTATTTCCAATCCAATATCAATTGATCTCATAAAATGTTTAGATTTTTGAATCTGCTTTGTTTCCGGGTCAATGGGTACCCACAAATTTATAACTTTTATACCAAAGGTCATTTCACCATATTTGTTATTTATTCTGGGCATTACATATTTACTTCCCACCTTACCTCTTAAATTATATTGATGAGCATGCATTAAACATGGAATTTTATTCACAAGATACTTAGGACTTTGTTTATGAACTACCCCATGTATTTGTTTTAGCCATTTTTGGTCCCTTTTTTGTTCTATCTGATCCCATTTTAAGATCTTAAACTTTTCACAATGATGAGTATAATATTCACAATTTCATATAAATCTAGCTAAGTTATTATAAAGGACATGTATTGCCCTCAAGTTTGACTTATTGGCCATACCATATATGTGAATTCCATATTCTATACAGGGAATAATCAATTGATTTATTATGTCTTTTCTCATTTGGTAATCCAAACAATATTTAGATCTACGAAAAGCCCCTAATTTGTTATTAGTTTTATGAATAAGATTTTTATATGGGAGTTAAAATTCAAACTACTATCTACAGTAATCCCCAAATACTTGTATGAATCAACCTGGTTTAAAGATTAATTTTTAACTGTTTTAATTGAAATTTTGGGGGAATTATCATTATTTCTACCTTTACTATAAAATACCATTGAATTTGTTTTTTTACTATTCAATACCAACCCCGATTTATATAACCATGTTTCCATCCTACTAAAATCATTCTGAAGGGTCTTCTCCATTTCCTGAGTTGTAGCACCCCTGGCCAGCGGTACAGTGTCATCAGCGTACATACTCAAAACTGAGTTCTGTACCACTGTTGGGAGTTCATTTACATACATTGAAAACAACAAAGGGCCCAAAATCGAGCCCTGAGGGACTCCTCTGCTCACAAGTGCTGGTTTAGATGAAATATCACCAATATAAACTTGTTGAACTCTACCTGACAGATAGGAATCAAACCAGGGAAGGGTTTCTCTCGCCATTCCCAACTCCATCATTCTCCCAATCAATTTACCATGGTCTATAGTGTCACAGGCCTTGGAGAGATCCACGAACACCGCCCCAACCGATCCTCCCCCATTTAACTGGGAAGCGATGTTATCAATTAAATCGGTGAGTGCGGTGTCCGTGGAACAGCCTTTACGAAATCCTAACTGGCAAGGAGACAGGAGAGAACTTGTTTCCAAGTATCTACTCAACTGCCCCCTTACCAGTCCCTCCAAGACCTTTGACAAACAAGACAATAATGAAATTGGCCTATAGTTTGTTGGTTCCACAGGGGAAGTACCTTTATAAATTGGTACAATCTTTGCCTGTTTCCACAGGGTTGGAAATTTATTTTCCATCAGACTCCAGTTAAAAAGTCTTACTAGAATTGGAGCAATTACCTCTAGAGAATCTTTTTTTTTTTCTACTTATTTTTTATCCACTCCTTACTGTCCCTTCCAATCACCACTCCTTCCGTCCTACAAGGAGTGACGGCCCCCACCTCTGCCAACCAGCTTGGTCTGCCCCTAGAGTGCCACACTGCCATTGGGGCACCTTGATGGCCCGGATTACCCCCTGGGCGGGGCAAGAGAGGCCCCTTTTCCCCCTTCCCCCTGCGGCAGCTGCATTTGGTCTGCCCTGGTGGGAGGGTGGCAGGCCGGCTCCGGAGGACTTCATCTAGGTGACGGAGGCTTTTTCCTCCGAGTTGTCTTGTTTCCCCCCCTTAACCCCGCCCTCTGAGACGCCGGCGCAGAGAGTCTGCGTGCTGATGCACGCTCCTCTCATGCACCTAACGGCATCCCCTTTCCCCGGCTCCGATAGATGGAGCCGCCGTGTCCTTTTCGGAGTCGGTGCATCCACCGACCCTCTCCAGGACGCCAGGCGCTCCCAAGCGCCCCTGGCATCCCACCCGGCGGAGGAGGCATCCGTTGGGACGCTCCATCCTCCCTCCCCGGCACGCCCTCGTCCTTCCCGAACCCAGGTCGCCGGCGTAGCGCGAGGTGTGGCGTCCAGCGCCTCAACCCTCAGCGCCACCGGGCCGGCTACCTCTAGAGAATCTTTTAAAAACCTATTCTCTATTTTATCCAAACCTGGGGCTTTGTTTAATTTAAGTTTCCTTAATTCACTCTTTACCTTTCTGCAAGTTATTGCTTTAAACCTAAACCTCATTTTGTTTAATGGCCATTTATCCCCTTGGCCTACATCTATATGAAGCTGCTTTGGGGTTTCTATGTCAGGTAACAGAACAAAATATTGATTTAACCTTTCTGCAGATTCAAGTGTTGGTAATAAAGTATCCCTCCTGATCTGGATAGGCTAGTCTGTTTAACACAACAGTTTCAAATGATTTTATCAATTTCCAATATTGTCTAGGATCAGTACTATGTTCTACCTTATTTTTATAATATTGTTTTTTCGAAATTTTAATTTTAACTTTAAGCTTATTCCGTTCATTCTTATATTTAATCCAATCATCAGGGTCCAATGTTTTGTTAGCCTTTTTCTATAATTTATTTTTATATCTTATATTATGTTTTATCTTATCTGCAATCCAGGGAACATTTACTTTTTTACAAACACCAATTTCAAAAGGGGCAACCTTATCACAAGCTGAACAAACATTTGTTCTGGGCACCAGGAAGAAGTAGGAGTAATACCCACTTTCCATCGGGGTCCGAGAAACGGGCTCTATGGCGGATTTTCTCAGTAGAGCCTCAATTTCCTCCCTGATAAGTAGAATGTGGTGCACTGGGTAGTGAGAGTGACCTGGAGGGTTGTCTGGAGGTCACTCTATAAATTCTATGGTGAGGCACTGAGCTACAAGTTGTATGACCCACAAGTCCGATGTGATTGCCTTCCACCCTGACAGATGGAAGGCAAGTCAGCCCCCTAGTAGTTCCTCTTACACTAGCGTCAGAGGTGGAGGGCCAGGCCACAGGTCAGGAGGCAGTGGGGAAGGAAGAAGAAGAAGCCCCTCCGGAGGATCAATGAGATTGGCCGGGAAGGTGGTGGCGCTGAAGTGGCCCGATGTTTGGTCTGGCGTCCTGGCGGGCTGCTGTTTGGTCTGCCTCCTTTGCTGGTGCCAAAATGGCTGCTTGGACTTGCTGTAGGACCTGTACATTAATTGGACAGAGTATAGGCCTTACCGCTGTCCTGTAACCCAGTTATGATGTCCTTAGCATCACCCCCAAAGAGGACCGAGCCTCTGAAGGGGGCATCCTGAATGGCAGACTGCATATCTGCAGCCAAACCCGAAATGAGTAGCCAGGAGTGCCTATGTAAGCAGACAGCTGTGGCTGTGCTCCTGGTAGAGGCATCCACAGCATCATATATGGCCCGGAGGGCATGGCGACAGGAGATTCTAGCTGTCCTGACCATCTGAGAAACTTCCGACTTCAGGTCAGAGTCAGGCAGAGCGTCTAGCTTAGCATCCTGTTGCCCCAGAAGAGATTTCTGGAAGACAACCATGTGGGCCACATAATTTAAGGCCCGCAGTGCCAGAGTACAGGACAAGTAAACCTTACGTCCAAACTGATCTAGCTGTCTCGACTCCTTATCAGAAGTACTCATGTGCTTAGGTTTGGCAATGCGGTCATGGGCCACAATAATCACCACTGAATCAGCTTTGAGATGGGTGCTGAGGTGGTCTTTGCCCTCAGGGCACGATACAGCCTGTCAAGCCTCCTTAGATATGGCTGCTACTGATGAAGACTGTTGCCAGACTGTGGAGATGAGATCCTCATGAGGCCCGGTCCAGGTAGAATAAGTGAAGGGGTAAGTCTGGCATATCTAGGAGTTCTGCCAGTTGCTTACATTGGGGGTCTTGATCCTCCAACTTCTACACCTGGGCCTCCTGAATTCTCCTGAGGAGCTCCATAAAGGAAGGGTCCTTAGGAGGAGATTTGGGGGACTCCTTATTCTGAGGTTCATCCAGGGGAGGAGTGTCGTACCCCGAAACTGGATTGGAAGTGTCTGACTCGGAATCAGATGAAGGGGTTCAGTCTGGAGAGGAAGTCCAAGGTAGAGGGGTCTCTGTATGAGCCGTTATACCCCTGGAATGGTCAGCAACTGTGGTCATATCGGATGCCCGGCCCACAGCAGAGGGACGAGAGTCCACTGGAGATACAGACCTGGGTGTCAGCTCTAGGCGGACTGGAGTGGTTCCACCAGGCAGTTGACGGCTGTCCAATTCTGAGACAAACTGGGTCTTGGCTTCCTGCCACCGAGACAAAGATGACAAAGAGACAAGCTTGCAAAGTCCAAATACTTCACATCTACATCCCACAACAACCTTAATCACCCATCTAAGTTCTGGAAGGTTAGTCATTTCCTTTTGTCCCATCCAACTCAGTCCCTCTCCTTGTTCTCAAGATGGGTGCTACTCCTATCTCTGACCCCACAGTAGTTGCCTCATCTTTCAATTCCTTTTTCACCTCCTGTGGCCATTCACTGTCTCTTCCTCCTCCTCTCTAACTCTCTTCTTCTCTTCCCTCACTCTTCCCCTTCACCTATCGTACTGTCTCCTTCCCCCCTTTTTCTTTCTCACTCATTACCAGGGCCCCAATTTTTCTGCTGCACATCGGAGCAAAGTTCTGCGGCAGGGTTCTCATTTGCCACAGAACTTCCGCAGCACTCAACACCAATTTCTGCGGCAATTCTGCAGCACATTTTAACCCTTAATTTTTTTCCTTTTTTTTTTTTTTTTGCCATATCTGACACAATGCACGCTCGTAACACAGTCATTTTATGGGCGTTTGTCACCAAATTTTCAACATAGCCAGTTTAAGACCTCTGCTCATGAATAGTATCACTATGATTTTCTTAATCTGTCCCAAACACTGATTTCGCACACCGACCGCGCCATTGTGCGCTACATGTGCAAAAACACATTTCGGGTGAAATGAGAAAAATGACAGTAGTACTGTTCATAAGGAGGTGTGGTAAAATGGAAATACTGAAAATCTGGAGTGAAAATATTAAAAATGCTCGAAATTACGAGCGTGCATAGGAACTGCGCAACACACGCTCGTAAAACAGTCATTTTGGGGAATATTTTCACCAAATTTTCAACACAGGGTTTTGGGGCCTACCTCATGAACTGTGACACTGTCATTTCGTTAATCATTCTGGAAAGGTGGTTCCACGCAGTGACTGCGGAACCACCTTCCGGGACTGATTAATGAAATAACAGTGTCACGGTTCATGAGGTGGGGCCCCAAAAACCCCATGTTGAAAATTTGGTGAAAAAATTCCCAGAAATGGCTGAGATATGCACTACAGTTGAAAAACATCCATTTATGCCATTATACAGCTTACCGGTATTTCTTCAGTTCACGGTCAGCTTTGAACAGTGCAGACGTATTCCCGGTCCACCGAAGATCATTGTGCTGGACTCGGAGGTAAGTAGGGTTGAGGTGGGGGTGAGGTGGGGGTGGGGGTACGCAGAGGGTGGGTGCGGGTTGGGGAGGGGCAAAAGAATCAACAAGGGAAGGTTTTTTTTGTTTCAGGTTCTTTTTTTGGTTTTTAGACACAACGAGGGACTTTTGCCACGCTGGGGTGGGCTCCCAGCATGGCACCAGGCAGCTTGGGGACAGTGAGCTTGACGGGTGATTGGGCACCCCGTCAGCAACTGAAGCTTTGCCACGCTGGGGTGGGCTCCCAGCATGGCACGAGGCAGCTGGGGGACAGTGAAGCAGGCAGGGGATTGGGCACCCCGTCAGCATGAGCTTTGCCATGCTGGGGTGGGCTCCCAGCGTAGCCTAGGCTGTTAAGGGCAGTGTAGGCCGACAGAAGTTGGGCACCCCGTCGGCAAAGGCTTTGCCACGCTGGGGTGAGCTCCCAGCGTGGCCTCTTTATTTTGGGGGGCAGTGAAGCCCAGCGAGTTAGGCACCCGTCGACAAAGGCTTTGCCATGCTAGGGTGGGCTCCCAACGTGGCATACAGACATTTGGGGGGGGGCAATGAAGCTGACGGGGGATTGGGCACCCCAGTCGGCAAAGGACGCTTGTTCCGCGGGCGGCCGCGAATTTCGCGGGTGACGGCAAATTCTGTGGATATTTCCGCGGTTTGCCACACCAGCAGAATTACGGAAAACTCGGGCCCGCCCATTACCCTAGCTTATTCTCTTAAGGCCATCTTGGCTCTAACTCCTCATAAGGATGGAAGCCTTGATGGTCTTGACCCTAGTCTCCTATTTCTGTCTATTCATGCCACTACCTCCCTATCACCCAACTCCTTAATCTCTCTCTCTCTTTCTACTTATCTTGCATTCCTAAAATTGGCTACTGTCATTCCCTACCTAAAGGGTGACCGCTCTTCCTCTAGTAACTTCCCACCAATCTGTCTCCTGCCCACTCTGGCTAGACTCCAGGAACACCTTGTTCTCTCCCAATTCTCCCTTTTCTTTTTTTTTTTTTTTATATTCTTTATTTTTCAGGTCAGTATTACAGCAGGAATACATTTGTACAGCAATTTCATTGTATAAGATATACATATACAGTGGAAATTCATATGATACAGGACACTCTAACCTGCGTTTAACATTTATAAAAAACGCTTCAGCCATATACTGTCCATTAGCTATGTATAATTGATTACTAGATACATGGGGGAAGAGAGACGCTGGTACCAAGGGACTTATCTCATCAGGGAATAAATGAATCATCTAATGGAGAAATAATGAAGACCCAAGACCTCCAATATAATTCAAATTGGGGGCTACATTCAGCTCTTTTAGCAAAGAGTCGTTCCAGGTAATAGATCTCTGACACTATAGAGTGCCAGTGAGTCAAAGTAGGGATTGTGGACTTCCGCCATAAGCAGGTGATCACCTTCTTAGCTGCAGCTAAGTACAAATAGAGTTTACTCTTTTTTGGAGGTACTAAACCTTCTTCCCCAATATATAACAGGATCATTTGATGTGTTAAAACTAAATCTGAGTCAATTAATAATTGGAGGCTCCTGGCTATTTCTTTCCAATAATGGGAAACCTTCGAGCACGAACAAAAAATATGGGAGGTATTAGCCCTCACCTGCCCACATTCTCTCCAACACATTCTGGGATTTCCAGGAATTTAGCCAGTTTGTCAGGAGACATAAAGAAATGCATGCGACTCTTCCAAATATATTCAAGCCAATAGGGAGCTGAAGAAGCCTTCACAGACGGAATAATTGGCTCCAGCCATTTATCATATGTAATCTGAGTATTTAATTCTTTATTCCACTTAGTTAAAACATTCTCAGTATTCTGCTTCCAATTTTCCCTCAAGACTCCATAAAGCTGACCAATTAATTGTGTTGGAAGTTTTCCCTCAATTGCCTCAATAATCAGATTCATGAGAGTGGGCTTCGGGGAAGGAAGAACCATTCGAGCAGTGCCCAAATCCATCAAATATGAGCGTACCTGCAGAAATCTGAAGTGATGTGTAAAAGGGAGTCCGAATCTAGACTGCAGGGAGGCGAAAGACATTACCCCATGTATATCTAAAAACTGGTAAAGCATTGAGAGGCCTAATCTATGCCACTCCTCATAAGTATGGTCCTGTCTGGCTGCTATGAACTGTTTTTCCTTAGTCACCAGTCAAAAGTAAAAAAAGAGCTCTGCAAGTTCCCGGCTCTGCCCTTTTCTTGATGCAACCTCCTTCTTCACTCCTTTCCAGTCTGGCTTTAGAAAGTGATACTCCACTTCCACCTCTCTCCTCTGGCTCACTGATAACTGTCCTCTCTGGCATGGATGAGGGCCTTGTCACCGCCAACATTTTTATCAACTTAGTCAAAGGTTTTGACACTGTAGCCCATTCCTTTCTCCTGGACAAGTTTAAGGCTGCTGGAGCACCTGAAGGCAGATCGCAAGTTGTCCCTATTGGAGGCTCCCCCCAACTCTTTATCAACTCAGGTGTCCCCCAAGGGTCTGTCGTTGGCCCAATTCTATACTCCATTTTTCTAAATGACCTCCACAGTGCCTGCGCCTCTGTGTCTATTCATATGTATGCAGATGATATGATACTCTGTTCCTCTAGCTCCTCTGCCCCTGACCTCATGAACCAGCTCTAACTTGACTTTAACGGTACCCAGCTCTGGTTCCAAGAAAATCAGTTATACCTGTGCTAAGAAAAACAGTCCCCATTACTTTTGTACCGGGCAGAGGCTTGCTAGAGTCTCCCCCTTCCCTCTTTTCATATCCTTGGTGGTACAGCTACTGAAGATGTCTCCTCCTTCAAGTACCTCAGGGTCTGGCTGGATCGAAACCTTGATTTTTCTGTTCATGTGGATGCTATCTACAAGAATCTCCACCTCAAGCTTGGGGCACTACACAGAAATAAGAGAAGCATTCTGCTTCCTGCACACAGAGAAATCCTCACTGAGATTTCTCCCAATTTTTGACTACAGAGACATTGTTCACAGCACTGCTCCAAAGTCCACTTTAGTTAGATTAGACCCTCTCTTTCACTCTTTCTGCCACTTTGTCCTTGATAAACCCCTATGTATGCACCACTGTACTCTGTACTCTTCTCTCTCCCTCCCCTCTCTTGATGCTCAGTGCCTTTCCCACAGTGTTTATTTTATCTCCAAACATTGCTTTGGTTCTCTCCCCTCAACTGCTGACCAAGCTGCTTTTTCTTTCCAAGTCCCTAAACTATGGGGTTCTCTTCCCCTTCCTTTTGCTCTTGCTCCTTCCTTTTCTGCTCTGAAATCTCCCTCTGTGACGTCTCCAGTCACTCCTACAGCTGCTACTGATATTGGGGTGGACTCCTGTTCACCTGCAACTCACCCAATTCTGTCACTAGCTCTGCCTTGCTCCCTTATTATGAGTCATGTCTCCCTGTTTCTTATTTTGATGTGTTGCTTACTGCTCAATGTTCTTTTGTCCATTTCACAATTTACTGTATGGTAATTTACTGTTTGATAATTTATTCTTTAACTTTCTTGAAATGTATGTTCCATATACTGTACTTTGTATCAGTTCTCTCTCTTCCCTCTCCTCAGGACACATCTGGAAATGAGCTCATACCAGCTCAGTATGTCTTTCCTGGTAAATCTTTTGAAATTTATAAATACAGCATGTCTAATGAAGTGCATATTGTGTAAAACAATGACAAAGCTTTGTAAACAAAGATGCATTAATACACTTCATGGTGTTGCACTCTAGAGAAAACAGAAATGCCCATATCTGGTCCCAGGTTCAAAATTCAGAATGTATTCATCAAATACATATTCATGCCTTCAGATGTTTTAGCACATTGCACTGTCCTGTGCAATCTAAATTCAGACATTCATATCCTATAGGATGTAACAGGGAGTGTGCACCCTAGAAATGCCGTACCACATTAATTTAAGATAGGAAGGGACTGTAGGTCCTTCATGTCCACCCCTGCCCCCATTTCAGATGCAGGAATAATACAAGTATACTGTGCAAATGTACCAATTTATAAGGATTATCTACCCACTCTACTACCCAGAGTGCCATGTGATTCCATTTGTTAAGCAGAAATTTGTCTAGGCTTACCCTGAAGGCCTGTACTGCATTCGTGCCCACTGTCTCTACCGGTAGGTTTTCCAAAGTTTCTTTGGAGATTCATGTACCTAATAGAAATTTTTACAATATTTGCCACCCTAAAGAAAGCAATATGCCCCACAGAAATCCAGAAAAATATTTTTGGCTAAAAAGCTTATGTCTGTGTAAACTCTGTAATGGTGGCAGCCTCTTAATGAGAGTGCACCTGATGGTCAGCTAAATGGCCTTTTTATCTCTTTGTTAAAACAAACAAGACAGAAACTAGTATTGATAGGAGTGTGACATTAAACTGCCATACTGTACACCACAGACTTCAGAGTCATTGCATTTGGTGTCATACTTTACCTTAAACATGGTATCATTTCACCACTGATTTTTGGAACAGGGTCTCCTAGTAATGTTCGGACTGTCATGCATACCGATTCTGCTAAAGACTTCAGATTGTAGCCACCCTAGATAGATCAAGACAGTCAAATACAGAGCAGGAAACTATAAAAAAACATTTAAGGACGTTCCTGGGATTTCAGCGACCTCTACAACAATTTCATAATTTTTGCTAGGTAAATAATAACTGTCTAAATATGTAAAATCCACAGGGAAAAAATATAGTCTGCCATGCTTGTTTTTAGGTTATATGGTGGGACCCAATCCTTCTTTACATAAAAAAATGTATAAAGTGTCACATTGTTTTATGTGGTTATAATATCAGTGCTGTAGGTGTCAACATGAGTGTGAAAGAAAATGTGAAACAAGGACACTCCTATTCAATATTTTTATTATTTTTATTTATTTTTTATTTATTTATATAAGTTTAGGAATAACAACCCTTTGAGTCAGGGACTCATTTACAAAGGCTCCATGTCATACATTGAATGAGGACAAATACAGAGTAATATAAGGTACAGAGACTACGAACAGAGACAGAAGCGGATAATACACAAACAGAAACAGCACCAAAGGTGCGTAATTATGAGTCATATATTAGAATCAGAGTTAAATTAGCAACGGATACTTAGCCCATGTAGAGGAGTTTATGTGAAATCACAGTAACAGTTGGATATAATATGGGTACACAGCACAGGTTTAAAAGGCCCCAACCTGGGAATAGAGAGGGCAGTATCAGGGAGGGAGTTCATCCAGAGTGGTGCCCTGTAGCAAAAGGACTTTTGGCTGGCAGTGGTCCTTGCAAAAGGGATGTGAAAGGTAGTAGTGTTTGAGTGTCTTGTAGCCCGCATCAGTGAGCACGTTCGTAGGAGTGAGAGACAGCTGGGGGGGCTAACCCTAGTTGTATTTCTTTGCCCAATAAGCAGGTCTGATAGAGTAGGTGCCCCTGAAAGTTTAGCCACGATGACCATTGGTAAAGTTCACAGGTATGTGTGAGGCGATCACAGCCTGTGGCTAGCCGGCATGCTTTGTTAAGGGAGCGCTTAATGCTGGACAGGACAGTGTCAGAGGCAGCACCATACATGACTATGCCATAGTCAACCAGGGAAAGGATGGAGCTAGAGATGGCTAAACGGAGAGCATCAGGAGGGAGATAGGGCCTATATTTATACAGGAGACCAATTAAACAGGTTATTCACCTGTAACAGGAGTTCTAGGAGTGGTATATGTTGTTCATCCACACTGTCTGGCATTGTCCTTTTCCCCTTTAAATCTTGCCGGAAGTCTTCAAGCTGGCTCCTCCCACCCACCCGGGTGGTAAATACCTCAGCTCCGTCCCATGACGCCAGATCTAGCCCGCTGGAAGCAAGGTTGTGCGCCTTAAGCCGGGGAAGTCGGGTGGGTGCATGTGGATGAACAACATATACCACTCCTAGAACTACTGTTACAGGTGAGTAACCTGTTTTTCTAGGAGCGTGGATATGTTGTTCATCCACACTGTCTGGCAGACTCCTAGCAGTTCTCTGGGAGGAGGGAGGCAAGGCGCACACCCCCTACTTAGGAAGAAGAGATTGGAGAACCGAGGCCCCAAAACCAGCATCTCGGCGTGACTCAAGGTTGATGTGGTAATGGGTAATGAAGGTGTTTGCTGACTTCCAGGTAGCAGCCCGACAGATTTCCTGGACAGGGATGTCCCTGGTAGCAGCCACCGATGCAGCAGTATGGCAGGTGGAATGAGCTCTTAACCCACTGGGAGGCTCCTTGCCCGCCAACTCATAACACAGACTTATGCATGATGTGATCCATCTTGCAATAGTCTGCTTGGCTGCAGGTCTGCCAGAAGCAGCTTCAGCGTAGGTGACAAACAGCTGGCAAACCTCTCCCCGAATTTCCGCCGTCCTCTCCTTATAATAGGAGAGAGCACGTCTCAGGTCCAGAGTATGGAGCCTGTACTCGGCATCCAAGGTGTAATTAGGGTAATATACCGGCAGGGTCAACACCTGTTTAAGGTGAAACTCTGACACCACCTTCGGAAGGAATTTCGTGTGGGGGCGCAGGACAACTTTGTCCCTGTGAAACACCAGATAAGGGGAGTCCACCGAAAGCACCTGGAGCTGCCCTGTCCTTCTGGCTGACAGGATAGCCACCAGGAAGGCAGTCTTCCACGACAAGCTTCGAATGGCTTGCCCATGAGCTTTACCAAAACCAGCAAGAGATCCCATGGAGGTGGAGGTTCATGCAACGGAGGGGATATGTGATCCAGGCCTTTGAAAAAGCGCCCGACCACTGTCTCCTGTGCCAATGTCGGCGGACCGGCCCGTGCCCGGTAAGCAGAGATGGCTGCCAGGTGCACCTTAAGGGTCGATGACCGAAGACCCCCTTTGGAGAGGGACCAAAGGTAGTCTAGAATGTTAGCCACAGAGCAGGATAAGGGGTCCAGGGTCTTTCCCAACACCAAATGGAAAACCTTTTCCATTTGAAGGTATAACATTTCCTGGTCGATTCCTTTGAGATGCTTCCACCACGGTGTAGACATCCTCGGAAAGACCCAGAGCCTGGAACTCTAGCCACTCAGAAACCAGGCTGTGAGGTGCAGGGAATGAAGGTCCAAGTGGATACACTCGCCTCAATGATGTCAGGTCTGGGCATGTACAAAGCTGCTCCAGAGTCCTGCATCTGAGGCTGAGGAGATCTGGATACCAGAACTGGCACAGCCAGTCTGGGGCTACCAGGATTACCTTCGCCTTGTCCCTCCTCACCTTGAGTAACACCTTGTGGATCAAGGGAAATGGAGGGAAGGGGTAAAGGAGGCCTGGGGTCCCCGGCCTCGAGAAGGTATTCCCCTGCAGCAAGCCCTGCTGAGGGGGGCGGGCATGGTACAGCCGCAGCTTGGTGTTCTCCCTGAAGGCAAACAGGTCCACCAACGGTTTGCCCCAATGGGAGAACAGACTGTAAGCTACCTCTGGATGGAGAGACCACTCGTGGGATGTCTGGCCTATGCGGCTGAGAGCATCCGCCAGTTGGTTCGAGACTCCTGCCACATGGATGGCCAGGAGATCCGCCTCCAGCCGGCTGATGAAGGTCCAGATCCAGAGCGCCTCCCTGCATAGCAGACGGGAGTGCGTGCAGCCCTGTTTGTTGAGGTAGTACATGGTCGTGGTATTGTCCGTCTGGACTTGAACCACTTGACCCCGGAGCTGAGGAGTGAAAGCTAACAGTGCCAGTCTGACTGCTCTGAGCTCCAACAGGTTGATGTGGCATTGGGACTCCTTGGGGGTCCAGAACCCGTGGGCTCTGTTGTCCCCCATGTGGTCTCCCCAGCCCATGAGAGAGGCATCCGTCGTAAGAACGACCATTGGCTCTGGGCAGACAAATGGGATCCCTTCCCTCAAATGACTCGGGACAGTCCACCATTGGAGAGCGTCCCAAATCCTCTGGGTGACAGTGATCAGCTGATCGAAAAGACCCTGACACTGAGACCATTGAGCGGCCAGCTCCCACTGAAGTGGGCGCATGTGCAATCTGGCCCAACGGACCACTGAGGTGCACGCCGCCATGTAACCTAGGAGACGCAGGAAGTCCTGGGCAGGATGCAAGTGCCCAACCAGAAATGATTGGGCAAAGGAGGAAAGAACCTCCGCCCTGTCCGCCGGGAGCTGAGCTCTGACTTGACGAGATTCGAGCTCTGCCCCAATAAAGCCCATCACCTGAGAGGGCACGAGTTCTAACTTGGCCTCATTGATTAGGAGGCCCAGGTGGGAACAAGTTCGGAGGGTCAGGTCCCTGGACCTCTCCACCTCCTGTAGGGAGGAACCCGCCAGGAGCCAATCATCTAGATAGGGGTAAATACGAATCCCTTGACGCAGTAGATGGGCTGTCACCACTGCAATGCATTTGGTGAAGACCCATGGGGCCGATGACAGGCCGAACGGCATGGCTCTGAACTCGTACAGGGTCCCTTCGACCCTGAAGTGGAGGAACCACTGGTGGGACGGACGGATTGGGACGTGGTAGAACGCATCCTGAAGATCCAGTGAACAGAACCACATGTTTCGCTCCAGAGATGGTATGATCTGGTTCAGAGTTACCATCCAGAAGGTGCGAGACCTGAGATATTGATTCAGGTCGTGGAGATCTAGGATGGGGCGCCAACCCCGCCCGCTTGGGCACCAGGAAATACCTGGACACGAAGCCTGGGTCTGTAGGAGGATCTGGCACTGGTGCTACCGCCTACTTGTGGAGGAGCTGAGCAATGTTGTCCCGAAGGGCCGACTGAGCGCCAACTGAGATCCTTTCCTCCTGTGGGGCATGGGCCCAGCTGGGGGGGGGGTACTGCTCGAACTTTAGAGGTAGTCCCTGCCCGACCACATCCAGAACTCACCTGTCCGAAGTGATACCGGACCAGGCGGAAAGAAAGTGGCAGAGCCGGCCCCCCATGGGAGGACCCAGAACTGGCGTCACAGGTGTAGGGAAGGCCACCCCGACCCGTCACTGTGCAGGCTTGGAGGAGGAGGAGGCACCTGGACCAGCACCTCGGCCTCCTTTTGCGGGGCTGTTGGGGACCTTGCTTGGGCCTAGGGTGCCAAGCTTGAGCCTGCTGTTGTTGCTGACCGCGATGGAAGGAGGGCTGTCTGACCGCAGGGGAAGAATGCCGAAAGGACTTCTTCTTGCGCTTCTGCTGGTTCTTGCCTGAAGAACCCTTAGCAGAGGTGGCATCTAAGGAGGCATTAGATTGCTCAATACGCTGGAGATGACCTGCCACTCCCGGACCGAAGAGGTCGGTGCCAAGGAAAGGCACGTCAGCTAGCTTGTGCTGAGTATCTGCTGGAAAGGAGGATAACCTCAGCCAAGCCCTGCAGTGAGTGGCCACTGCGGCAGCTAGTGAATGGGCACAGGAATCTCCAATGTCCAGAGCCATCTGGAGCTGTTGTTTAGCAACAGCACGGCCCTGGTCACGGACCTGCTTGACCGTGGTCTGCATGTCTGCTGGGAGATGAGGGAGGACTTCATCAAGCGACCCCAGTAGGGCGTGAGAGAAGTGTGCCATAATCAATGCCGAGCTGGCCTGATGAAGGCCCAGGGATGATGCTGCATAAACTTTCCGGGCCGAGTGGTCCATATTTTTGGACTCCTTGTCCGAAGGGCGGTCAGTATCCGCAGAGCTGCCCGTGCGCCAAAACACTGAGGCAGTCACAAGGCTCTCGGCGAGGATGCTCAGTGAAGCCCGCCAAGGACCCCATGGGCCCGCGTGTGACTTGCAGACGTCGGGCAGGCGGGCCGGGCAGAGGCAGGCGCTGCCAAAGCTCCAGTGCCGGGCCAACTATGGCTTCGGCCACTGGAAAGGCCTCTGTCGGGGTATCCCCCCTCTTAAGAATATTCGTGAGAGGATATTCTGCCTTCTTTTGTATTGGCTGCAAAGGCATACCCGTGGACTCAGAAATGAGCCAAAGGATGCCCTGGAAGGAAGAAGGACCTCCCTACAGGCCTGTCACTGACAGCTCATCATGTGAGTGAAGGCCAGTAGTATCCGAGTCCGAGGAATCAGGATACAGGGATCTCCCATCTATGTCCCCCTCGATGCACCTAGGGCGATCAGGAGTAACAGTAATGGACAACCTATGGGGCAAGCCTGTAGTTGTCCGATCCTCCTTAGAGGGAGCTCCTCCCTGAGGCTGTTTAGGTGGTGGTTCCACCAAAATTGGTGGGGAGCCCGTAACAGGCCAACCAGATATACGTGCCGGTCCAACCGGAGGGAGAACCGGAGTCCTCGGAATCGAGGGAGTCGGTGTCGGACGAAGAGGCTGGGGCCAAATAATGGCCGGCACAGCCGGAGTAGACGGCTTTTGACAGGTCAAAAGGAGTTGCTGCCACATGAGGTCCTCATAACGTCGACGGAGTTTCCGTCTAAGTCTCTCCTCATCCAAGGAGGATGAGGAACGGCGGCGGTGCCTCTTTCGGGAGTGCTTATGACCATTTCTCGGTTTTCCGACCGACGGGGTCCTACTCCTCGATCGAGACCGACGGCGCCGGCTCTGTCGGTCAGGAGAAGCTGGATTCAGTGAATACCGAGGATCCGGCTCTTGTCCCTCGATTGGGATGCCCGAAGGATGGGTCTCCTCATCGGGGAAGGAGAGAATGGGAGTCCTCTCCAAAGAGTCGGCGACAGGTGTTGGCAACAACGGCTCGATCGGGTCGAGAGAAATCTCGGCCGGTTCTGCCATATCCTTGGCTTCAGTGCCCTGGCCTGATGGAAGGTCCAAAAAGCTGGCAGCCGAGGAAGTGATCTCGACCAAGGCCAAGACCGCCTGCTCCTGAGTATTGGACTGCTCTCGGTCCCAGGAACATCTTCTTTGGCTAGAAGAAGACGATTTGGGGTCCTTGTCCTTTTTCTTGGATCGGGAGGAGTGCGAGCCCGAAGGTGCCTCACCCTTGGTGGGGAGAGACTGGCACAACTCCCGAAAGAACCCCGTGAAGGTGGAGCCCAGGTTGAGTGGGATGAAGAAACTCGGTTGGCGGGAGTATGGGCAACTTCCTCTTGAAAGCTGCCATCTGTTCGAGCTTCTTCAGCGGATCCTGCAGCCTTGAGCTGCATCACCTGGCTCCTTGGACTTCACGGGTTGCGCTCAGCCTCCCAGCAAGAAGCGCGCTTGCGGTCCTCCAGGATGGTGGGATGGAAGGCCAAACAGATGGTGCAAGCCAGCGCCTAGGCAATAAACGCACGAGAGGTGGGGATCGGTGCGAGACATTTTCTGTCCACAAGGACACCAGCGAAAACCAGGGGACGACTTGTCCTCCATATATCCGAAGCATTCGGATCCGAATAGTAAACTCTGACGAGTTTTAAAGCAAGTAAGTGCAGTGAAAACCGTCGATTAGACTCCAGGGCCTATGGTACTTGCAAAGTAGCACGAGGAACCTGTATCTTCCAGCGGAAAGGAAGATCTGGCGTCATGGGGCGGAGATGAGGTATTTACCACCCAGGTGGGTGGGAGGAGCCAGGTTGAAGACTTCAGCAAGATTTAAAGGGAAAGGTACACTGCCAGACAGTGTGGATGAAAATACAGTTACGTAAGAACTTACCGTAACAGAAGATCTTCGAGAGGATCTCTTGCAGCAGGCTATTACAATCAGGACTATGCTGCAGGCACTAGGACCCTCCGGTGAAAGTTCTGCCACCAATACACACCAGGGACCGCCCCCAACGCCAGCCCCACCCTGACGTCGGTCAGGGTACAAGAGGGGGCGGACCCAGCTCCACCTCAGTTCTCCCACCAAGACCCAGAAGAAGGCCTGACAAGAGAAGGAGACGAAGCCTACCATGAAGAGAATCGGAGAAGAAAAACGAAAATGGATCTGCACACCTCAAGGGGGAAGGCGGGTGGGAAGTAGCGCCTGCTGCAAGAGCTCCTCGAAGATCTACTGTTACGGTAAGTTTTGCGTAACTGTACTATCTTACCTCGAGTGGGAGCTCTTACAGCAGGCTATTACAATCAGGACTGAGTCCCAAGCAGTCCCACAACAAGGAGGCAGACGACCCCGGGAGGAGGAATATGCTGACTCCAGAGGCCTTAGGACAAAAGCCCTTGTAATAAGGCTAGGCCGAAGCCAGCTCTGCATCTGGAGACGAGATCCAAGCTGTAATGGTTGACAAAGGTATGCACCGAGTTCCAGGTTGCGGCCACACAAATGTCCTGTATGGTGACATTTCGCAGGGCGGCGAAAGAAGCTGATACTCCTCTGGTGGAGTGACCCCTAATTGGGCCCGGCAGGGGTTTATTGTGATGCTCGTAGCAAACCAAAACATAGCAAACTATCCATTTAGAGATAGTTTGCTTGGACACCGGTTGACCCAAGCAATGTGGTGCAAAAGCAACAGACAGCTGCTCTGATTTACGGTGCTGAACCGTCCTTTCGAGGTAATACCTCAGAGTCCTGTGGACATCCAGTGTGTGGAGGAGAGCCTCCCCTCTATTGGAAGGGGAAGGAAAATAAACAGGAAGGTCAACCAACTGGTTGAGGGTCAATTCTGAGACCACTTTCGGAAGAAACTTAGGATTTGTTCTGAGGGAAACCCTCTCCCTGTGGAAAACCAAATAGGGCTCTTTACACATCAGAGCCTGAAGCTCGGAAACCCTTCCAGCTGAAGTAACAGCAACAAAAAAGCAAACCTTCCAAGAAAGGTAATGCAGCTCACAATCCACTGCTGGTTCAAAGGGAGGAAGGGTGAGTTTCTCCAACACAAAAAGGAGGTCCCAGGGTGGGACAGGGTCCCAAATGGGAGGTCTCATGTGTAGAATTCCCCTAAGAAAGGTGCGGGCTACATCCAGTTGTGTTAATGCTCTCTCTCCCACGAGAGCATGCTAGGCGGAGATTGCCCACATGTGCACCTTGATAGAGGAGTAACTCAGACCCTTATCGTACAAGGAGAGGGGATACTGTAAAGCTGAGTTCACAGGGCAGGTGACGGGATCCAAACACAGCGGCAATGCCCAAAGACAGAAGCGCTTCCACGTCATAGCGTAGGTGGAGCGAGTAGAGGGCTTTCTTGCTGACACTAGGACCGCCATCACTTCTGGGGAACCCGTATTTATGTTGAGCTACGTCTGAAGAAGCCAAGCATGTAGGTGTAAGGATCGAAGATCCGGATGGACCAGCGACCCTTGGTCCTGGGACAGTAACTTCGAGCATATGGGCAGCGGAATTGGAGGTTCCGTGGATAACCGCTGCAGTAGTGGGAACCAAATCTGCCGAGGCCATTTGGGGGCCACTAGGATCATTCGGGCCCCTTCTGCCTGTAACTTGAGCAGTACTCTCTGAATGAGAGGGAAGGGCGAAAAGGCATAGAGAAACCTCCCTGCCCAGCAAAGGGATAACACGTCTGTCTAGAAAACTCCAGGCGCATGCTCTCGCGAGCAGAATGTTGGCAGTTTGGCGTTGCGAGGTGACGCAAAGAGGTCCAGCTCTGGAAGACCTCACCTGTCGAAGAGCTGGTCCGCTATGGATTGTAGCAGCTCCCACTCATGCGCTCTGGAACGCGACCTGCTGAGGCTGTCGGCCAGATTGTTTAGGACGCCTGGAACGTGCATTGTGGACAGCCTTTTGTACTCGATAAAGAGGTTTAAAGGACTGAGATCCAGAATGGGACGAAGGTCCTGAGTCTTTTTTGGGACCAGAAAGAAGTGGGAATAGAACCCTGCCTTGCTGATGCAGGGGACCCTCTCTATTGCTCTCTTCTGCAGGAGGGTCTCTATCTCTCCTTCTATTGGTGGGATGTGAGAAGGAGGATAATGGGAGAGCTTTGGCGGAGTATGCAGTGGAAGCTCTGTGAACTCTAGCGTGTGTCCTCTCCGTATAATATCCAAGAATCACTGGTCTGTGGTGATAGACTTCCACCTTTTGAAATGAAGGGAGAAGTGGCCCCCAACTGGCTCCCCTGGGTCTTCCCGCGGAAGATGGGGGGCAGAAGGGAGTCATTGGGCAGAGCCGGGAGTGGGGAGAGAGGCCTGGGAGGACTTGGGCCCACGGGCAGGAGGTCCACCAAAATGCTGGTTCCCGTATCTCCTGCGGAAGCCTCCTCTCTGCCCCTGTTGGTTGCCATGGGCTGGACCTTGACTGCCTGAGCACTTATGAAAGGACCGTGTACGGTGCTGTCGTCGCTGGTCACCACGGTGCATCTGGCGGACCGACCAGATCGACTTGCCCGACTCCTGGAGGCGGGATATCAAAGCTTCCGTCTCCTGCCCAAACAGCACGGTACCCTGGAAGGTCAGATCCTTGATACCGGCCTGCAGATCCTGGTGAAAGCCCGAGACTCTCAACCAGGCATGGCGCCGGAGGCACACCCCGGAAGCGTCTGCCCTGGCTGCCATGTCTGCAGTGTCATACGAGGCCCTCAGTACATGGGAGCCTACGTCTGAGCCTGACTGGAGGAGGGCCTGGAGCTCTGCCTTTTGGTCAGAGTCTGGCATGGTCTTAGCCAGCTCCAGTCCCCTTTCCCACATCGCATTCTGGTACTATACCATATGCGTTAGGAAATTCAGGGAACGGATGGAACAGGTGGAGGCAGCATATACTTTCTTGCCCACCTGGTCCAGGTAGCAGGACTCCGGGTCGGGAGGCTGGGAGCTGAGGTGCTTCGGTTGCCGAGACTTGTCATGGGCAGCCATGATCACCGACGAATCGGCCTGAGGGTGTTCTGCTAGAAAGGGTTCTGCCCTCGGGGCCTTACACAGCCTGTCCAACTTTTTTTGAACTGCCGGGATTGAGGCCGGATGCATCCAGGTGGTTCTAGTAAGGTCCTGGAACGTATCAGCTAAAGGAGGGATAACCAGAGGCTTTGGCTCCTTTTGCCTCAGGTACTTAGCCAATCTCCGGTGTTCCGGATCCAGGTCCTCTGTGTCCCACTTGTTGGAGGCCTGGATGTGCCTCATGACGTCCACAAAGGTAGGATCGTCCAGAGGCGAGCGAGGCTAGTCCTTCTCTCCCGGGGAGTGCTTGAGGCTGAGAGAGGAAGAAGAGGTCGACGTTGGGGAGGAGGATCGACTATCTGATTTGGAGTAGTCTGACCCCGTCCTATGACCATGCCTTCGCTGACGTCGGTAGCTAGGGGACCGACATCAGTCCGAAGACCAACTCCGGTCCCTGGACCGGCGATGGAGCAATGACCAACGTCGGTCAGAGGACTGACATTGGGAGCATTCTCGCCTGGAGCGAGAAAGGCTCCTGGAGCGTGACCTAGACCGACGTCGGTCACCCGAGTCCCGGGAGCGACGTCAGTGGTCCTGAGACCTTGTGCGGGAATGAGCCCTGGAGGGAGGTGAAGGCTGGCACTCCGGTGACTTCCTCGGGGAAGACTCACCTCGGCTGTGGTTTTCCCAAGGTCCGGGTACCGGTGTCCGGGAGGACCGCTTGTGGACCTGCCCCACCAAAAGGAGAAAAGATCCTTGAGCTCATCCTTGGTGAATATTTCAGCTGCTCGTTTCAGGAAGAAAGTCTCCGGAACATCAGGGCGCAAAGGAGAGCTCTCCTGAGGGCCCAGGGGGGAGGAGGACTTGGGCGACAGGGACGTCGGTTCCTCCGCAACCGTCCCTGTGTCCTTCACCCCTTCGACCGGCGTCAGTGTAGGGACCGATGACGGAGTGACACCGGGGGGGGGGGCGCGCCGGAGAGTCCTTAGTCTCTGGAGGCGAACTTTTAGCAGGCGGCGTCGGTGCCTTAGCAGGTGAGGCCGAAGCAGGCACCTCTAAGGGCTTAGCGATGACCCTTAGCTGGGTCACCTTTGGCTTGGCCGGCTTCTCCCCCGACGGGCTGGCCTTAGCCTGAGGAGTCTTCGGAGGATCTCCGGAACCCGAGGGACAGGCCTTTTGGGAGATGGCCATGAAAAGTAGCACCGACTCATGACCGGACATGTGACGGGACCGACTACAGTCCTTGCTGTGGCACTTCTTCTCCTTCCGCTTCCCCTCCGAGGAGTGCAGATCCATCTTCTGCTCCAGCAGGTAGGCCTTAAGGGCCTTCAGGCAGTGGATGCGGGTCCGGCTGGTAAAGGCCTGGCAATCTGCAGAATTGGCGGTGTCGTGGTCCAGGCCTAGACAAAAAACGCACTGCCGATGGCCATCCTTCGCTGGGATCTGCCTCCCGCAGTCACACTTGTTTAAGTGTTCAGGAGATGCCGACACCCGAGAAGACATCGAACTCGGCCGGGAAAACGGCCGACGTCGGTACTCGGAAAACGGAGCTGAGAGTGAGGAAAACAATGCTCTAAAGCGGGGAAAACAACCAACGGGCAGCGGACTGACGTCAGGTACCAGAGTACGAGAAAACCCGTCGAAAATTGAAGAAAACTGAAGAATTAGTGTTGACTGGAGATCAAACCTTTAGCTGCAACTGCAAGCAGAAGCTGTGCCTTCGACTTCATGTGCAGGACACGGTGGGAAAGAACTGAGGTGGAGCTGGGTCCGCCCCCTCTTGTACCCTGACTGACGGGCCGGGGCCGGCGTCAGGGGCGGTCCCTGCTGTGTATTGCTGGCAGAAGTTTCACCAGAGGGTCCTAGTGCCTGCGGCGTAGTCCTGATTATAATAGCCTGCCAAGAGCTCCCACTCAAGTAAGATCAACATATCCATGCTCCTAGAACTAATGTTATAGCAGAGCAAGTCGATGCTATATGCGTACGGAAAGCAAGGGCAGAGTCAAGGGTGACCCCTAGATATTTAAAACAGGCAACTGCTTCCAGCATGGTACCCCTGGGAATTTAGTATAGATAGTTTGGTCGTGTTGTGCTTATGTTGAGGGTCAGCGAATAGCATGACCTTTTTTTTTTGTAGTTAAGGACAAGTTTGTGGGAGGTGAACCATGAGCCTGCAAGGCTTGTTGGAGCCGGGTAGGGTCAGGGTGCTGGCTAAAGATCACAGCATCATCTGCATAAAGGAGCAGGCATTCAGTGGAGGCCAAAGGAAGGGAGTTTAAGTATAGGGAGAAGAGGAGCGGGCCAAGGATGGACCCTTGTGGGACACCCGATCGGATTGGAAGGCTAGTAGAAAGGGTGATATTTATTTTAACTTGCTGGGTACGGCCATGGAGATAGTTGGAGAACCAGTTAGCAGTCTCTTGGGAAACACCAACAGAGAGGAGGGAGTTTATTAGCATACTGTGATTGACAGTAGCAAAAGCCTTGGAAAGGTCAATGTAGACAGATCCAGCCAGGGCTCCTGGTCAAGGGCTTCATGGATAAAGGAGGTAAACTCAAGCAGGCAGTAGTTGTGTTGTGCCTTTTCTGAAACCATGCTGCTGCTGGCACAGTAGATGGTGCAAGTCCAAGTGGTCAGTAAGTTGATCTGGAGTTATTTTTTCCAGCGCTTTTGAGAGGGGAGGAAGTATAGAGATGGGCCTATAATTACTACTCAAGGTATGGTCACCATTTTTATGAACTGGAGTGATGACTGCCCTTTTCCATAGGGTAGAGAACTGCCCACGGCACAGGGACATGTTTAGTATTTTTGTTAGGGGTGTTAGGACTGCATCAAGAGTTAAGGAGAGCAGTTTTGCATCAAGAGCGTCACCACTCTGCCTTGTCTTTCCAAGGAACTTGGCGAGATATGGGCAAGCGACACTATGGGAGATAATTTTAAAGTAAAATATTAGTGACATTGCTGATGGGCTAGAGGGTAACTTAAGTTTGTTCGCAGACAACACGAAGATAGGCAATATGGTAGACACTCCAGGGGAATGGAGAAGATAAAGGCTGACCTTAAGGCTCTGGAAATGTGGTCAAAAACATGGCAACGAAATTTTAATTCTAAAAAATACAAGACCATGCACACTGGGAAGCCTAACCCAGGAGAGAATTACTACCTAGGAGGAGAAAAACTGTAATCCTCTAAACAGGAAAGAGATCTAGGAATAATTATATCAGATGACCTGAAAATGTCCAAGCAGTATGAGAAAGCAGCACTGCATGCAAATGGGATGCATTGGCAGGGGGATTGCCAGCAGAAAAAGAGAGGTCATCTTGCCACTCTATAGATCACTGGTGAGGCCACACCTAGAGTGCAGCTTCCAGTTCTGGAGACCACACCTTAAAAAGATATTAACAGACTGGAAACTGTGCAGAGGAGAGCTACAAAAATGATTCATGAGCTGCACGACAAATCTTATGATGAACGCTCATGTGACATAAACATGTACTCCCTGGAACAGCACAGGAGAGGGAGGTAGGACAGAGACATTCAAGTTCTCAAAAGGATAAACAAGGTGCAGGTTCAGGACCTGTTCCATCAAAAATCACTCAAGAACCAAGGGCATAACATGAAGCTGGAGTGGGGCAGATTTAGAGGCAACACACAAAAGTCCGTTACCGAGAGAGTGGTAGATGCATGAAACTGCCTTACACAGGCAGTGGTGGAGGCGAAAACAGTGGGAACTTTCAAAAATGTGTGGAATAGATACAAGGGCACCATACCGCTGAACAGCAGTTACGGGAGAGTGGTAGGCATATGGGCAGGCTAAATGGGCCGTATGGTCCCCTTCTGCCATCACTTTCTCTGTTTCTATGTTTTTACATCATTTGTCATGATGTTTGCTTCAGTTTTTCCACAAATACAACAATAAAGAGTAAATGATCAATACTATGACACCCTCTTGGACTAATATTCCAAAAAATGTGGGAAATATCTTAATTTTTTTTTTTTTTTTGCAAAAACTATTTCAGTCCTATGTCATTTTCATAAAACATTTGACAGATATAGAACACAGTTGTGAATATAGCAAAAGAAAAAAAAATAAAGTGTTACCATGCTTCTTTTACTAAGATACACTTTTAAGGTTGCAGTTTCAGAGCTGGTTGGCTCAGGACAAACATCATTGAAAAATCCCAGTAAAAAATAAAACTTTCCAGAAAGCTGTTTAAACAATTCAAAAGTATATGCAGAATGACAAAGACTTTAATATACAAGAAACAGAGTAACCACAGACTGATAAACATGTACGCAAAGTGCCTTGAATAATGCCAACAGCTGCAACTGCGGGAAAGAACAGTTAGGTAAGAACTTACTGTAACAGTAGATCTTCAAGAGAATCTCTTTCATCAGGTCACACTTTTAGAACTTATACTGCACCAGCACTAGGACTACGTGGAAACTTTCACCAGCAGTCAGCCTTGGGCTGCCCATGATGACGTCATGCATCTCCACATCTATATAAGGCAAGGGCGGCCCTCTCTCTCCCCTCAGTTCCCCGCTTGAGATTATGCCCAGAGGATCAGTATCTGAGGAACTGGGAGATCATGCCATCACCCCAGCTTCCAGGCAACTTAGGCTACTATGAAAGACAGCTATTGAATGAAGCAGAACAGAACAGCACCCATATGGGGGATGGGGGTGGAATGGCATGACCTGATGAAGAGATTCTTTCAAAGATCTACTGTTATGGTATGTTTAACTCAACAGTTCTATCTTCTTCAAGGATATCTCCTTCATTAGGTCACACCTTTGGAATGAGTCCCAAGCAGTACCAAAAAAATTCACACGTGAGGTGGATGGAAAGAGAAAAAAATGACACTCCAGAATATGCCCTATTGCTTGGTGGCAGTAGACTCTATCCTCCTACGGCAGGTACTAAGCAGACTGGAAGACTTAAGGTAGGGTGCACTGTTGGCCAAATAGCAGCTGCAAAGAGTGTGACAGCAAAAAAGGAAAAGAAAAAGGAAAACAAGAGGCGTAGCCAAATGTTCTATGGACTATTCACGAACTTCCCCAGGAAAATACCCTATTGTATCTTCTATTACAGAGGGCAAAATAAGAAGCCAGGCCAATTTTGGACAGGCATTGTGTAAAGATGAGGGCACCCTGTGTCCTATAAACTAGCAAAACGATAAGTGAAGATTTTGTGGTGTTTAGGTTTTGTTTTTGTTTTATGTTTTTTCAAAAGATGGAGCAATGTTTCCCGAGGAGTTGCAGGCTCCACATACTACCTAGGAAGGTGGATTGCTTAGTTTTAATGTAATCACTGACCCCACTACATACAAAACAAAATCTAGCCAGAGTCGATAGGGCTGTGAAGAGCTATCAAATGACCAAAGTTATTTTCTTGTTGGTGCCATATGGTGCTGTTTAGTCACAATCATCAAAAACTGCCATGCTGCTAAATCAGTCCTCTTGAATTTATTTAGTCAGAGTAAATGCTGCTGTGTGAGTGTGTGTGTGTGTGTTGTTTATGCAACCTGTCCTGCCGAGGAATAAGACAGCTAACAGACTGCAATTGCACTGTCTGTAATCAGACACTGTAGTCTGACTTGCAGTTTCAGGAAATGGCAGACAACATATAATGAGTTAACCCTAGGTTGCTGAAAGAAATAGAATAAATCTGTTAGACTGAGCTGGACAGATGATAGAAACAGCAGTTTAAAAAGTTGTTTTTTTGTTAATACCCTGAGAAGTTCTGAGGTACAATACAATAGCAACCCCCTCCCTTCAGATGCCTTTAACATAGAGCAGCAAATAGCAAACATCAGAGGGGAAGTGCACTATTTTGCAGCTGTGGAGAAATTCTTTCAAAAGTCCAAAAAAGGGAGTTCCACGATCAGCTGTTTTAGAGCTACAATCTGATCGATCCCAAATGGGCTGTAGTCTCCGCCCACACCCCTAAAAAGCATAAGAACAGTATTTCAAGATGCTCTGAGTGGAAGTAAACACCAGAAGAGACGCCCATTACTCCTAAATCGTTCAAGGAGATGTAAAAATAACTGAGAAGGACATCTTCCTAAATCAGAAGTGAAAACCGCCATTCGCAGCTAGCACATAAAGAGCTTACTAAAGGGTCTGTAAAATAAAATACTAGTTCTTAATCTGGACTGAAATGTCACAGAAAATAAGGTAGCTTTTAGGCACCTCAACCAAACAATAGTAGGTTCCCCTACGAGGGAAAGTGGATTGTATCATCAGGGACATGGGCGGCAGACATAGAGGCAGATGCCACTACGGTGAGATACTGTAATCTTGGGGACAGGGATACATAAGGTTCACCTCCTTCTGACACCTACCCAGCTGACAGACCAGTGGGCATGAAACTGTCTAGAAACCACTCACTGCCCATTCATTATAAGCGGGTGTCTGACAGATACAAGAGCTAGAAGAAGATTAAAAAGTTGTGCCGTCCCTTCAGTGGAGCCCAGGATTCATACTCTAGTGTGAGATGCAAGAAAGGAAGGCACTTGCCTGAAGGTGGATAGCACCTTTTGTATAAACGCTAACCGCCCCCACCTGGGTGTCTGTGTGAGTCTTTCCAGCAGGAGAGAATGGGTTTGTAAAAAGAACCGCCTGATAAGGGTGAAAGTGTAGCCATGTGTCTATGGAGACTACTACTGCCCTTCCCATCACTGGTTGAAGATGTGGAGCAGCACCTTCCTGCAACTGGGCCCGAAGACTGAACTGGGGGTAGAGTCTCTCACTCGGAATGACCCGAGGGGTCTAGACTGTGATATAAAGGCGGAGAGCAATCCTGCCAGGAGTTTGAGAGGCCTCTATCTCACGGGGTGGGAGGGGCACCGAGGGTCACTGAATACCCAGAATGGACAACTTAGTGAGGGAAAAGGGAATAGCTAAGCCAAACCCCATATCTCCTGATCGATTCCATAGGATGGTACATACACTGTATGCCCCAAGCCTTTGTCGCCAATCTCCTTAGTTTACATGTGTAACTGGAGCGAGAGGAAAAGAAAGGGGGTGGTGTCTGCCTACAAGAATAACAAGGGCTCGAGCAAGGGCCACTCTTACAGTATCCAGTTGTCCTAAGTGATCATTCCCCACTGAAGTGTTCAGATGGCAATACAACTTTCTATAACAGCCCCTACATCTGATGATAAACCAGAATTGCTGAGCCTTTAGGGTCTGGAGCCCCTGCACCAATACCTGTTCTGGATGGGGCTCCTTGAACCCTTGGGACTGGGAAGACAGATGTCTCCTGACTTTTCTAGTGGGAATTTTGGGGGCTTGTGCTGGAGTGCTTAGTAGCAGGTAGGAAAGAGTGACCCATGTCTCTGCCTCTCCTACAGTGATGGGAGAGGGATCTGGCCAATTTCAATTTCACCCAAGGACAGTAGGCTTTTTAGGGCCTCTTCCACAAGATGGCCAAACAATTTTTGGCCCCTAAAAGACATTCAGCACTACCTGCTGGACTTGCCTTGCAAATCCAGTGACTCTGAGCCACAAATAACACCTCAGGCGAATTCCAGGGCTGCAGTTCAGGCAGAAATGTCTCAGGCATCTAGGCCAAGCATACTACTGTATGTCTGCCCACTGCCATCCCTGCCTTGAGAGACTGCACTAAGTCTGTTTGGCTGTTTTCTCAGGTAATGCCCTGGCCACTGCCTGTGCCTTCACCTGAAGCGTGTTCGATACTTACTCATATGTACTTGGTAGTTGGCAATACGTAAACCTAAGGAGGCCAAAGCCTAAGTGTACTTCCCTAATGTAGCCAATCTCCTGGATTCCTTCGAGGGGACAGGGGAAATGAGACTGCAAGGTGCTCAAGACCTATGATGTGCATCTGTAAGGATCGCTGAATCCACTTCAGATTGGTGGGTATAATGGCATTTGTTAGATGGGACAGGGTACAGTTTATCCACCTTCCTTGGCACTGCAGGTACCATGTTGGGTCTGTACCAAGTGGCATAGGTGGTGTCCTCCAAAACAGGATGTAGGGGTGTCATCGAGGCATAGGTCAGGAAGCATAGGAAAACCAGGAGCAGTAGTAGAATTCACCAAAAATATTTATTTACACTAGCAGTAACATAAAAAAAATAAACTTGTTCAGTGTAACTATTTACAAAGGCAAAATAAAATAGAGAACATCCATCAGAGTTTCCTTCAGTCTCTGTGTCTAGGTGCAGCTCAGTTCTCTTATAAGTCCTTCCAACCCTCATTCTTAACAAGCATCCTGCTTCATTTAAATGTTCTTGTAAGTATCAGGCACATGCAGCTAGAACATAATGTCCCAGAAATGAGGCCCCTTTTCCACAGCTCTTCTGCAAATGGCTTAGAAATGTGCACTCAGGTAACCTCTTGAGTTCCCAATAGCTTTTTGCAATCATCTCAAAATATAATTATATACATTTCAACAGTAACACTATATATTTTCTAAACAAAGGGATCCCAATATCAGTTACATTTCCAAGTAATGATTTGCATATATTTTTATATCAGCAGATATGCAAGGGAGGAAAAAAGACAGACAGCAAGGGAATGCTGAGAGACAGTGAGAGGCAAAGAATTATGACACTGTCATGGTGATCAAATCCAAGGTCTCACAAGAAAATTTGGTTGTGCAACCAGACAGACGAGACAGGAAAGGGAGAATAAAATTATCCCTGCATTCAAACTCTTTCCATAACAACTGGGACAGGGTCCTATTCCACCCTGTCACAAGGGAGGATAACCTTGATGGGATTGCCAGCAATTCTAGGAAGTCCATGAGAGACCTCTTAGTAGAGTCCTGCTCTTCCAAAGTAAATCCCATACAAACATATGAAACTTGCCAGCAGAAACAGGCCTCACAGTCTATAAAGTCTGCTCGTATGAGCAGCTAGCACCCCTATAATGCAGCTGCCCCACCCCCCACCCACCATTCACCTCCTGGAACTGCTCAGTGTCCTCTTACCCAGCCCCTGCCCTGTCCCATGCCCAGTTAAAACTCCCACCGCCTTGCATGCCACCACCTCCTCTGGCAGAGCGTTCCATTTCGACACTACCCTCTCAGTGAAATAATGCCTTGCATCTCCTCCTGAACCTGCTTCCCTCCAATCTTAGCCCGTGCCCCCTTGTGTCCCTTCCTTCCTCAGCTTAAACAGCCCTTCCATGCCAGATCTGTTGCTCCCCCTCAAGCATTTGAAAGTTTCAATCATGTCCCCACCATCCCTTCTCTCCTCCAGGGTGAACAAACTCAAGTGACCCAGCCTTTCTTCGTAGGTTATGCCTCCCATCCCCTGTATCATTTTCATCCCCCTGCACTGCACTGCCTTGAGCAGCTTGATATCCTTCCTCAGATACAGACGCCAATATTGCATGCAGTACTCCAACTGTGGCCTGACCAAGGACCTGTACAGGGGCAGGATCACCTCTTTTTGCCTGCATGAGAATTCCCATGCAATGCACCCCAGCATCCTATTGGCCATAGCTGCAGCCCTCCTGCACTGAGCAAAGTTATTCATGCTCCCCATTACTATGACCCCCAGATCCTTCTCCTCCTCAGTGACCCCTAACCAAACCCCACCCAGCCAATATTCCCTCCCATGACAGCTTGGATGTCCTGCGTCATGAGCAGAAAGGAGGGGTCCTCTGGTGGTGACCTTGGTGTATGGGCCACCAAGTCCTTCCTATGAGAAGAAGGAGTGGAGCTTGCACCATGTGTAAATTGGCTGTCCTCCACATATTCCTCCTCTTCGTCCCCATCTGATGCCATTCTAAGGTCATGATGATGGGACAACTCATCATTGTAACTGTCCACAAGCAGCAGGGAAGGTGGACTAATAGGTACTGGAGGCAGTCTCGGTGTCGACTGGCCAGCAATATTGCAGGGCCTCATCGATGGGACAAGTGGCTGCAGGGGCAGGCCTGGCATGCTACATCTGACCATGTCTCAAACATATTGAGATGCACTTGGGAGTGAATGCCTCCCATACTATGAGCTAGAATGGATACTGCATGGATGGAATCAATCTGTCCAGAATGGGTATGGTCGATAGTAAACGAGCACTGTGTGGTATTGGCTCCCTACTGTCCGTGGATGGTGCCATTGTGGGGGGAGGCAACTGGGATGACCCCCACTGATAGGGAGTCACCAACTAGAATGCCCCACTTTTGGTGGGGAGTTCCTTTCTCAGGCTCCCCATTGTGCATGAAGCATTCACGTGTACTTCTCTTAATGTCTTAAATAAACATAAGGTTATGGTCATTCACCCTATTTAACAATGTGGTTACTGTCTCTGAGGAAAATGGGAAAGGGTTCTTAAAAGTACAGTTACATAAGAACTTACTGTAACAGTAGATCTTTGAGAGACGCTCCTGCAGTACGTCATAACATCTAGGAATTGGGCCGCACGGAAACTTTAGCTAGCAAGGTTTCCACCCTGTCCAAGAGAAAGTAAGCCTTGCCCTGG
The DNA here is from genome assembly GCA_016271365.2 of Neoceratodus forsteri. Classification (NCBI taxonomy): domain Eukaryota; kingdom Metazoa; phylum Chordata; order Ceratodontiformes; family Ceratodontidae; genus Neoceratodus; species Neoceratodus forsteri. The sequence continues at coordinate 482,772,295 of CM028131.1, forward strand.
ACTGTGTCCAGCACTGCCCCAATGAATTGGACTCACTGAGAGGGAATGAGATGCTACTTGGGGCAGTTCACCGTGATGCCAACCTGTTGAAAAAGATCCAGTGTAATGGAAAGAGAGGCCAGCAGGCTGTTCCTCGACGAAGCTGACAGGAGCTAGTCGTCGAGGTGCGGGAAGACATAAGAGCCCTGATGGCATAATGCTGCTGCCACCAGTGGAAGGCACTTGGTAAACACCCTGGGTGCCGAGGAAAGGTCAAAGGAAGAGCTTTGAACTGGAAAATGCTCCCCTGAAAGGCAAACCTGAGGAATCTGTGGTGGGAGGGAAGACTGGGATATGCAGGTAAGCATCCTGCATGTCCAGTGCAGAGAGCCAAATGTCAGTAGAGGTAACAGGCCCGGAGGGTCAGCAGGTGGAATCTCTTGTATTTGACATACAGATTTAGCATGCTTAGGTCCAGGATCATCTGAAGGTCGCCTGTCTTTTTAGGCACCAAGAAGAAGTGGGAGTAATACCCCCTTCCTACCTGGGTCCAAGGAACGGGCTCCATGGTGGATTTTCTCAGCAGAGCCTCAATTTCCTCTATGATGAGCGGAATGTGATGCCTTGAGTAGTGAGAGTGACCTGGAGGATTGTCTGGAGGTCTCTCTAAAAATTCTATGGTGTGACCTTGAGCTACAAGTTGAAGAAGCCATGAGTCCAATGTGACTGCCTCCCACCCGGACAGGTGCAGGGTGAATCTGCCCCCTACTGAGTTGTCGGCGGAGGGGGGGGGGCCTGGCACAAGTCAGGAGGTGGTGGGGAGGTTAGAAATTGCCCCTCTGTAGGATCTCAGAGATTTAGCCAGGGGGATGGTAGCTGCTTAAGTAGCCCGACGTTTGGTCTGATGCCTGGCGGGCTGTTGCTTTGTTTGCCACCTTTGCTGGTGCCGAAAGGACTGCTTAGGTTTATTACAGGACTTGTACATATACTGGACAGAACGTAAGGCTTTACCACTGTCCTGTAACTCAGTAATAATGTCCTTGTCATCACCCCCGAAGAGGACTGACCCTCTGAATGGGGCATCCTGAATGGCAGTCTATACATCCTGAGCTAAACCTGAAATACGTAGCCAGGAATGCCTATGTAAGCAGACAGCTGTTGCCATGCTCCAAGCAGAGGCATCTACAGCATCATATGTGGCTTGAACAGCATGGCAACAGGAGATTTTCCATCCTGACAGTGTGGGACATCTCCACTTCAGGTCAGAGTCAGGCAGAGCCATGCTTAGACTCCAGTTGTCCCAGGATGGATTTCTGGAAGACCACCATGTCATATAGTTTAAGGTCCAAAGGGCCAGAGTAGAGGATAAGTAAACTTTACATCCAAACTTATCTACCTGCCTCAACTCCTTATCTGGAGGGGAGGTGCTCATGTGCTGGGCTTAGCCATGCAGTCGTGGGCCTCACTGATGACCACTGAATCGGCTTTTGGGTGGATGCTGAGGTGGTCTTTGCCTTCAGGGGAAAGATATAATCTGTTAGCCTTCTTGGAGATGGCTACCACCAATGAAGGCTGTTGCCAGACCATGGAAGCGAGGTCTTCGTGAGGCCCTGTTCACAGTGGAATAAGAGAGGAGGACAATTCTGGTATATTAAGGTGTTCCACCAGTCATTTGCGTTGAGGATCCTGATGCTCAGACTTCCATCTGTTGGCCTCCTGAATCTGCTTGAGGAGCTCCGTGAAGGAAGGATCCTCAGGAGGGGATTTGGGAGACTCCTTATTCTTGGGTTCATCTGGAGGAGGAGTCTCATAGCCTGAGCCTGGATGGGAAGAATCCAAGTCAGAGTCTGATGATGGGCTCCGGTCCGGGGACAAAGCCCGTGGCAGGGGAGTCTCCGTGTTAACCACAAGTCCCCTGGGACTGTCAGCAACCGTAGTCATATCTGTCGTTCTGCCCATGATGGAGGGATGTGAGTCCACCGGAGATAGCGATCTAGGTGTCTGCTCTGAGCGGACCGGCGTGGAAGCGCCCATAGGCTGACGGCTGTCTAATTCTGAAACAAACTGGGTCTTGGCTTCCTGCCACCAAGACTGGATCATAGCCTGAAAGTCCACCTGAGGCTGAGGAGGAGGAGGAGGTGGAGGAGGCTGGTAGAGCGCGGTAACCTGACAAAGGGTAACCTGGCATCAGGTAGCCCCACATTGGAAACCCTGGTGGAAGGGAGCAGGTACTGGGAGTGACATGATGAAAAACAGGTTACTCACCTGTAACAGTACTGTAGTTCTAGGAGTGGTATATGTTGTTCATCCACACTTGTTGGCATGTCCTTTCCCCTTTAATTCTTGCAGGAAGGTCTAAAAGCTGGCTCCTCCCACCCATATATTCCTCGGCTCCACCCCTTGATGCCAGATCTTGCCCGCTGGAAGCAGAGGGTTGTGCATCGAAGCAGGGGAGGTCGGGTGGGTTCATGTGGATGAACAACATATACCACTCCTAGAACTACTGTTACAGGTGAGTAACCTGTTTTTCTAGGATCATGGATATGTTGTTCTATTCCTGCTTGTTGGTAGACTCTAGCAGTTCTCCGGAAGAGAAGGCAAGGCGATACATCTCTTAATACTTACTTAGAACAAAGATTGGAAAACTGAGGCCCCAAACCAGCATCCCAGCATGACCAAGGTTGATTTGGTAGTGGGAAATGAAGGTGTTTGCTGATTTCCAGGTAGCAGCCCTGCAGATATCCTGGATAGGAACATCCCTAGAAGCAACCACCAATGCAGCGATATGACGGGTGGAATGAGCTCTTATCCCTATGGGAGGCTCCTTGCCCACCAACCGATTGCAGAGATTGATGCAGGATGTAATCCATCTGCCGATCATCCGCTTTGCTGCAGGTCTGCCAGGTGCGGCTTCAGCGTAGGTGACAAACAGCTGGAGAACCTCTCCCTGAATTCCAGCCATGCGCTCTTTATAAGAGAGCGCTTGTCTCAGGTCCAAAGTATGGAGCCTGTACTTGGTCTCCCAGGTGTAACTGGGGTAGTACACCAGTACAGTCAACACCTGGCTTAAGTTAAACTCAGACACAACCTTCGGAAGGAATTTTGGGTGGGGACACAGGACAACTTTGTCCCTGTGGAAGATCAGGTAAGGAGACTCAATAGAGAGTGCCTGGAGCTCCCCAGTCCTTCTGGCTGCCGTGACAGCCACCACAAAGGCAGTCTTCCATGACAGGTGTGACATCTCACACCTGTGCATTGGTTCGAGTGGCTTGCATATGAGCTTTGCCAGTTCCAGCAGTAGATCCCATGGTGGTGGTGGTGGTTCACGCACCAGAGGGGAAAGATGGTCGAAGCCTTTAAAGAAATGCCAGACCACCTTCTTTTGAGCCACTGTCTGCTGACCAGCCTGTGCCCGGTAAGCAGAGATGGCCGCCAGATGCACCTTAAGGGTTGTAGACTGAAGACCCCTTTTGGACAGAGACCAAAGGTAGTCAAGGATGCTAGCCACAGGACAGGACGAAGGGTCCAGGCCCTTACCCTGACACCAAATGGAGAATCTCTTCCATTTGGAGGCATTGCACCTCCTGGTCAACTCCTTTCTAGAGGCCTCAACAACACTGAGGACATCATCTGAGACACCAAAAGCCTGGAACTCTAGCCACCAGGAACCAGGCTGTCAGGTGCAGGGGATTGAAGGTCCAGATGGAATACCTTCCCCTGTCTGATCAAGAGCAGGTTCAGGTGTGCGGGAAGGCACCTCGGAGGCATGGTGCTGAAGCTGAGGAGATCTGGATACCAGAACTGGCGAGGCCAGTCTGGGACTACCAGGATCACCTTTGCCTTGTCTCTCCTGACCTTGAGGAGCACCCCTGAACCAAGAGAAGTGGTGGGAAGGCATAGAAGAGGCCTGGGTTCCACGGCCTCAAGAAGGCATCGCCTCTGCAGCGAGCCCCTGCTGAGGGGAGCGTGCATGAACAGCCTCAGCTTCGTGTTTTCCCTGGAGGCGAAAAGGTCCACCTGAGGTTTGCCCCAATGGGAGAACAGGCTGTGTACTACCTCTGGCTGGAGAGGCCACTCATAGGACGCCTCACCCACACGACTGAGGGCATCCGCCAGTTGGTTTGAGGCTCCTGCCACATGGATGGCTAGGAGATCTGCCTCCAGATGGCTCACGAGGGGCCAGATGCGGAGCACTTCCCTGCACAGAGGCCGGGAGTACATGCTGCCCTGCTTGTTGAGATAGTACATGGTCGTGGTATTGTCCATCTGGACCTGCACCACCTGACCTCGAAGGAATGGAAAGAATGCAGTCAGCGCCAGCCGAACTGCTCGGAGCTCCAGCAGGTTGATATGACATCAGGATTCCTCGGGGGTCCAGAGGCCATGGACTCTGTGATTCCCCATGTGGGCATCCCAGCCCGTGAGAGAGGCACTGGTCATTAGGACGACCATCGGCTTGGGGTGGACAAATGGGATCCCCTCCTGCAGATGTTCTAGGATGGTCCACCATTGGAGAGCGTCCCACATCTTCTGGGTCACAGTGACCAGCTGGTCGAAGTGACCATGTCACTGAGTCCACTGGCTGGCCAGCTCCCACTGAAGGGGGCGCATATGCCACTGGGCCCATCGGTCCACAGAGGTGCAGGCCGCCATGTAACCCAGAATGCGCAGGAAGTCCTGGAGACGCAAGTGCCCAACCAGAAATGATCGGGCAAAGGAGGAGAGAAACTCCGCCCTGTCCACCTGGAGCCTGGCTCTGGCTCAGCAACAGTCGAGCTCTGCCCCAATGAAACAGATTACCCATGAAGGCATGAGTTCTGACTTGGTCTCACTGATTAAGAGACCAAGTTCAAGGCAGGTCTGAAGAGCCAGATCCTTGGATCTCTCCACTTCCTGAACTGAAGGACCCGCTATGAGCCAATCGTCAAGATATGGGTACACTCTGACCCCCGACGCCGAACGTAGGCCGCCACCACTGCAATGCATTTGGTGAAGACCAGGGCATGCTGATGACAGGCCAAACGGCATGGCTTGGAACTCGAAGAGGGCTTCCTCTACTTGGAAGTGGAGGAACTTTCAGTGAGACGGACAGATCGGGACATGAAAGAACCCATCCTGCAGATCCAGAGAGCAAAACCACATGTTCTGCTCGAGAGATGGTACGATCTGAGACAGAGTTACCATCCTGAATGTGCGAGACCTGAGGAATTGGTTCAGGTCATGCAGATCTTGAATGAGGTGCCAGCCCCCCCCCCGTCCATGTCGGGACCAGGAAGTACCTGGAAATGAATCCTGGGTTGACAGGGGGAGCTGGGTGATGTAACCGAGAGCCGACTGAGTGCAAGACGAAACCATTCCCTCCCATGGAGTACAGGTTCAGCTTGGTGGGTACTGCTCGAATTCCAGATGCAGCCCCTGGCTGACCACTTCCAAGACCAACCTGTCCATTGTGACAACTGACCAGCAGGAAAGGAAGTGGTGGAGCCAGCCCCCCATGGGAGGACCCAGAGTCAGCGTGACAGGAATGGGGTTAGCGACCCCCATCCAGCCATTGAGTAGGCTTGGAGGAGGAAGACCCGGCTTGGGGACCGCCGGGACCTTTTCCACTGGGCTTACAGGCCACTGAGGGCCTGGCTTGGGCCGAGGGCACCAGGGTTGAGCCTGCTGTTGCTGCTGCCCTGACTGGAAGTGGGACTGCTTGGCCACAGTTGCAGAAGACCAAAAGGCTTTCTTATGCTTTTTGAAACCTGGAGTTCCTTCTGGGCAGAAGTAACCGAGTCCAAGGAGCTGGACTTTTCTATGCATTGGAGGTGACCGTCCACCCTGGACCAAAAAGATCAGTGCTCAGGAAGGAGACATCCATCAATTTGTGCTGAGTATCCACTGTGAAGGCAGCGAGCGCAAGAGTCCTCGGGTCCAGGGCTGTCTGGAGTTGCTGCTTTGCAACTGCCTGGCCCTGGTCTTGGACCTGCTTGACCGTGGTCTGGAGGTCTGTGGGGAGATGAGGAAAGACTCATTGAGGGAGCCCAAGAGGGCATAAGAGAAGTTCATCATCATGGCGGCTGAGCTTGCCTGATGAAGGCCAAGTGAAGAGGCAGCATAGACTTTCCAGGCCGAATGATCCAGTTTCCTGGATTTTGTTTTAGAATCTATCGGTGTCTCCAATTTCCCAAGCGCCTGAACACAGATTCAGTCACCAACCCCTCGACGAGGGGTGTTCTATGAATCCCGAAAGGGAGCCGATGGGAACTGCGTACTTGTGGGCCATCTGGGCTGAAGGCGCAGGGCAGGAGGCTGGGTGCTGCCAAAGCTCCAAGGCTGGGCCAACAATGGCTTCGGCTACAGGGAAGGCCTCTGTCAGAGAATCCCCTCGTTTGAGAATATCAGTGAGGGGATATTTGGCCTGCTTCTGACAGGGTCCAAGGGCATCCCTGTAGATTCGAGATGAGATGGTGGATGCCCATGAAGGACATGGGCCCTTCCTTCTGTCAAGGGACTCCTGATACATTCATCATCCAAGTGACAGGAATGCAGATCAGAGTCCGGATAGATCGGCCAGTCACCTGTGTCACCTTCAACTCACCTGGGACAGTCGGGAGTGAGAGTGACTGACAGCGCATCGAAGGCCCTTAATGGGCTGAGACTCCTTGGAAGGAGCTCAGAGGTAGGCTGTTTAGTGGCAGTTCCACCAGATTAGTGGCGAGGCCCGGTTTGAATGAGCAGGGAGGGTCTTAACCAGCTCCACAAGGGCCCCGGAGGGGCGAAGTATCGACTGCTTCCTGTGGTGATGGCGTCAGCCTAGAAGGCAAAGACAAGTGATGGCTGGAGTGGAAGCCGGGTCGACTTCAGGCCAGCCATAATCAGCTGCTGCCACATCAAGTCCTCGCAGTGTCGATGCAACCTGCGTCAAAGCCTCTCTTCGAGGAGGATGAGGAAGAATGGTGGCAGAGCCACTTTTGGAAGCTTATGCACTCTTTTCGCCTATCGGCTCGAAAGGATCCGAGACCTGACTGGACCAACTGGGTCATTTGGAAGGTGCCGGGGAAAAGCACGGCTCTTCCAGGTCTGGGACTGGGACCATGAAGAGGTTCCCAGTGGACTGGGTTTCTGCTTCAGTGGGTCCAGTCAGGACCAGGATCCTGAATAAGGAATTGTTGGTCTCATCGAGCGACAATGGGTCGACAGGGTCAAGAATAATCTCAACTGGATCGTTGTCCCGTGTCTTAGCCGGCTGACCTAGCGTGGGTACCAAAAAGCCAGTGGACGAGGCTGCAATCTCGACCGAAGTCGAGACAGCAGATTCCTGGAACTGAGATCTCTCACAATCCCAAGAACGCCATTGGTGAGAAGAACCTTCTTTTGCTCCTTCTCCTTTTATGGGAATGAGAGATAGCACTCCAAGGGACCTCTCCTTTAGTATGGGAGACTGACACATCTCCTTAAAGGAGCCAGAAAGGGTAGAGCCCAGATTTAGCGCAACAAAGACTGACAGGGAAGAGGACTGATCAGCCGCCCATGCCGCCTCCTCTTCGTAGGCCTTCATTTGCTCCAACTGTCCAGCGGACTCCGCAGTCGCAGAGACCACCCAACAGGCCTCTTTGGATTTGACTGGCAGGTTCTGTTTCTCCAATCTGCGCAGTTGCAGTCATGCGAGATGATTGTCCAGAACGTTGGGCTGGAATGCGCAACAAAATCGCAAGCCTGGTTGTTGTAGGCATGGCTCAGGCACAGACACATGAGGCATGCGAGTCGGTTCAAGACATTTCTTGTTCGCATCGGCAGTAGGAAACTGGACAAGGACTTGTCCTTCATCGTGGTCATAATCACGAGTGATTTGAAGAAACCTCGGATGAGCTTAAGTTTGAGTAAATCCAGAGATTTATTCGCCAGGGCCTACTAAACACAGCAGCTGAGAAGGAGGGAACCTGAATCTTCCAGCGAAAGGAAGATCTGGCATCAAGGGTGGAACTGAGGGATATTCCACCCGGGTGGATGGGAGGAGCCAGCTTTTAGACCTTCTGGCAAGAATTAAAGGGGAAAGGACATGCCAACAAGTGTGGATAGAACAACATATCCATGATCTTAGAAAAACTACTTACCATAGTAATCTTGTTTCTTCGAGGGGATACTCCAGTATTCATAACTATATGCAGTATGCCTTTAAGTCAGATCTGCCCGGAAATGGAACGTTATGCTAATGATGTAACACCACTGACATGTGCCACTTTTCAAATGCTGCCCCTATCAACTGCCTACATTCTAACCTCTCAGATTTCATGGACACCTGGCAAGACAGGCCCCATGAGGAAAATACCTATATAATAATAATAACAATACGATAACCTTAACACCCCAAAAGCCTCCAACAGGAGAGAATAACCACAAAAACACCCCTGAATGTCAGAATCACCTTAAAAGGGGAAAAAACTAATGCAAACACAGTTTAAAAACAGATATGCCAGAGTGTGGCACTCCTACCCCTGGTTACACAGTGTGGAGTACAGAGGCTGTTGGTTCTAGAAGGGGAGGCAGGGTGGGAGAGTTATAAATATTGGAGTATCCCCTGGAAGAAACAAGATTACTGTGGTAAGTAATTTTCCGTCTTATACCAGGAATAGTCCAATATTCCTAACTCTATGTAGACTAAGAAGCAGTTACCTTTGAAGGTGGACACAGTACCTACTTTGGAAATAAGACTTTGCAGGACTGCTGTGCCAAACCCAGCATCACTTCTAGCCTGGGTGTCCAGGCTATAATGTTTTGTGACTGTGTGCACTGTTCTCGGGGTAGCTGCTTTACAGATGTCCACCAATGGGACATCCCAGCAGCTGCTATAGTAGCTGTACCCCTTGTGGAGTGGGCCCTCAGCCCTACAGGGAGCGTCCTAGCCTCTGAGTAACAGAATTGGATACACTGCACTATCCAGCAAGAAACGGGCCTTTTAGACACTGGGTGCCCTTTTCCCACATCCCCATAAGTCAGGAACAGCTGTTGACTGTCCTGTCTATGGACCTTGGTGACAGTCATACAGTAGCTAAGAGCTCTCTTGACATTAAAACTGTGTAGTCTGCATTCACCTGAACTAGAATGCTCAGTGAAAAAGACAGGTAGGGTAATGGACTGGTTCAAACGGAAATCAGAAACCACTTTAGGAAGAAATTTCCTGTTTGTTCGCAGGACCATTTTCTCCTTGTGGAAGAAATTTTTTTTACTTTTTTTTTTATTTATTAATTTTTTTTACTAGGAGAGACACACTAAGGTGAAAACTTGTTTACAGGTGTGACCTGGGAGCACAAGGAAATTAAGTGACTTGCTCAGGGTCACACAGTGACGCTTGCCATGTTTCTACCCCTGGCTCTCACTCTTTCCCTATTAACTCTTCCTGCTGCACCCACCCTTTCCTGTCCGCTCCAGCCTGGCTAAAGTCCCACCCCATCCATAGTAGTGTCCCAATTATCTACCCTCCTCCGTCATTATCATAATAAACAAGTACATGACAGCCATCGTCACTTTCTGTGGTTTTAGCCTAATTTTCCCCAGTCGTCGGTAATATATCGCTCCTCTTCTTTACCTCTAATCTGCCACCCATACCTGCCACCTGCCACCTCTTTCCCCAATATGTGTAGTTGCCGCCGCCTCACCCAAAAGATCTCTGCTTATAACCCCTGTATGCCTATGGTTGATTGTACATCTGCTGACTTCTTCAATTGTAAAATAATGCTTTTTTTTATTTATTTCAACCTTGTACTGTACTGCATATACTGTATATACTTTTTCTCCTTGTATATTATTGCTTTCGTATACCTACTTCTGTACTGTGCTTTGATGTATTCATGACCAGGTCCACCTTGCAAATGAGCCTTGCTCAATGGTGCCCGCCTGGAAAAAGATTTTGATTGATTGATTTGATTGAAGTGGGGCTGTGATTCAAACCCAGGTCTCAGATTTGCAGCTCAGAGCCTTAAACCACCGCGCTTATACTGAAATGTAGTCCTGTTCAATCAGAGAGCCAGTAGCTCACTGATCCTTCTGGCAGAAGTCATGCCAGTAGAAAAACTGTTTTCCATGTGACATACTTCAAAAGAATGAAGACATGGGCCTAGGGGGGAACCCATGAGCTTGGCTATACACACATTTAGGGTCCCAGGCTGGCACCGGTTCCCTGTGAGGGGTGCAAGTGGCTAGGCCTTAAAGAACCTCTTGAAAATAGGGTTCATGCCATAGAAACATTCTGTCCAGCTGAGATATAAGGAGATACTGTAGCTAGATGGACCTTTAAAGTAGTGGGCTGCAGGCCCAGTGAGTCAAATGGGTAGGTAGTCCAGTACAGCTGGAACCCCTGCTTGTACTGGCACCACATCCTTGGTTGAACACCAAATGGAAAACCTTTTCCATTTTGAGGCATATGTTTTCTTGATAGAGGGCTTCCTGTAACCCCTTAAAATGTTCTGAACACTTTCAGAGAGATGCAAGCCTGCATACTCTAGGTCGTCAAGAGCCATGCCTTGAGCCTGAGGGATCTGAGGTTCGGGTACAGGACCCTCCCTTGATTGGAGGTTAACAGGTTGTGCCTTCGAGGAAGCTGTATTGGTTTGGCCACAGACATGGAGAGCAGCAGAGAGTACCATGGCTGCCTGGCCCAGTCTGGTTCTATCAAGATCAGTGATGCTGGCATGGACCTGAACTTGAACAGCACTCTGTACACCAGAGGAAGGGAAGGAAAGCATACAGGTGCCTCCCTGACCAATCCAGAGCTAGAGCATTTATTTATTTATTTATTTTACAAGTCAGATTTACAACCTTTGAGTCAGAGACTCATTTACAAAGGCACCTCGCAGTAGGGAGGGCAGACAGTAGTACATTGTGCAATATACAACAGAGGACAACATTACAGGTGCAAGAGAAACAATGAACATATAAAACACTCAGTTACATATTATCATATATTACAGGTTACAGTGAATGATGTACTAAATCCATAGGAGATACAGAGGGTACATCCTTACATGAACCTAGAGGGGGAAGGTATAGTGGGGGGGGGGGGAGATGGATAGGTTGTCCAGAGGACATTGTCAAGTCAGGTGGGGCCATGCAGGAAGGTCCCGCTAGGGGGGAAAAAAAAGGGGTTAGGGTTAGTTACATCTATAGCAGCGGACATTAAGGAGATGGTTCCTAAGGGCAATTTTGAAGGGACCAATTTTGTCGGTGCTGGAGATGCAGATTGAGAGGGAGTTGAACCAGGCGGGGGCTCAGTAGCGGAAAGACCTCTGGGCAAGGGAGGTCTTGGTTCTGGGCACCAGGAAGGTGGCTTTAATAGAGCTACATGTGGTGACAGATGGGGACGCATGCCGTAGGGAGGAAGAGACACCGGGGGGGAGAGTCCGAGCAGAGATTTCTTAGCGAATAAGCAGGTCTGGTACTGCAAACGCTCCTCGAAGGTGAGCAAGTTGGCGGAGGTGTAGAGCTGACAGGTGTGAGTGCAGCTGGGGGCTCTGGTCAAGAGCCTGCAGGCCTTATTAATGGAGAGTTGGATTTTAGAGAGGGCGGTGTTGTCAGCCGCTGCGTAGATGGGCAGGCCATAGTCCACTAGGGACAGGACGGAGGAGGTGATGGCCAGGAGGAGGGCAACTTGGGTAGGCAATCCCATGGGTGTAGAGGCTAACCTGAGAGTTTATGGCAGAGGAGAGGCGCTGATGCAGGTGGAAGTTAAGGCAGCATCAAGGTGATGCCTAAGTACTTAGTAAGTGGACACTTGCTCTAAGGGTGGAGAGTGCTGGGGATAATCAGGAGGGCATTTTAGCCTTATTTTGGTGGTGAGAGAAGAGCATTGACTTGTCTTCTTGAGGTTTATGACTAATCTGTGATCAAGAAACCACCTTTCAGTTTGATTGTAAGTGTGCTGGAGGGATGATTGGAGGGTGCAGGGATCGGGGTGTGAGGCAAAGAGAACTGCATCCAGGGGGATTGTTCCCCGAGCTGGAGGACTGCAACAGTATAGTGGCAGGTGGTGGTTCTCATGGGATGCAAAGAGATCTATCTCTGGTGTACCCCACCTTCTGAAAATCCCTCCCATCACCTGTCTATTCAGGGCCCATTTGTGATGGGCCTGGTTGATCTGCTTCGAGCATCTGTTAGGGTATTGTCCTTGTCTGGCAGATGAATGGCCTGAACAGAAACTCCTAGAGAGTAGGCCAGGCTCCATATTTTCATAGCTTTTATGCAGAGAGGGTTTGACCTTGTCCTCTCTGTTTGTTTATGTAATACATTGCAGTGGTATTGTCTGTTCTGAGCTGTACCACCTGCACAAGTGGTGGAAGGCCTTTATTGCAAACAACACTGCTCTGCGCCTCCAACAAATTTATATGCTACAGTGACTCTGCACCTGACCATATGCCGCTGGTGGTGTGATCCCCAGATGGGCACCCCACCCCAGTAATAATGCATCTGTTGTGAGAACCACTGATGGAACTCTTGTTGAAAAGGAATTACTTCCTTAGGTTGGTTTCCCTTTCCACTAAGTAACATTTTTGTTACTGAATTAGCTTTGAGAGAGGATCTCTTTGACACCAGTGTGCCCTGAGGTGGAATTAATACCTCTCATCTGGAACCTGGACCCCGGACTGTGCTTGTGGTTGCTGCCATGTGGCCCAGGAGCTGCAGAAACTGTCTCACAGTTTTTGGTCTGTTCAGGCTGAAGGAGCCTGCAATCAGCAGAATACATCTTACCCTGTCCAGAGGCAGGTAGGCCCTGCCCTCCTGGGTATTTAGTTCTGCTCCTATGAACTGCAGTACTTGTGCAGGAGAAGGACAGGCTTTTGCAACTTTCTTTTGCAGCAATGGAGAAATTAGTCCCAGAATAAGCTGCAATGCTGGGGAGCCGCAGGGGAGAAGAAGCCACAGGGGAGAGGACTTGAGAGGCTTATTTGGCAGCATCATCAGTGAGGGAATCAGCGGCAGGCAACTGGACTTTGGCCACATCGGTGGCAACTGGGAGCAAAGTGCGGCCACATCGGTGGTGGGAGACAGCTGGACTTTGCCCACATTGGCGGCAACTGGGTGTGGAGAGTGGCCACATCGGTGGCGGGAGAGCCTGGTTTTTGGCTGCATCAGAGGCTACAGTCAGCTGCATCAGTGGCCGTGAGGACTGTGCCTGACCACATCAGTGGCAAAACAGGGGTGGAGATCAGGGGCTAAACAAAATAGGCCATCCATCCAATCAGGGCCAAGAGAGCACCAACAGTGCAAATTTCAGTGCTGCAGCTGGACATAAAAGGAAGGAAGCCCAGCCACAAACAAGACATTAGTCCCCATAGAGAGCTATAACGCTAGGGAGCCGCAAGGGAGAGCACTTGAGAGGCTTCTTCAACGGCATCATTGGCAAGGGGATCACCAGCAGGCAGCTGGACTTTGGCCACATAGGTGGCAACTGGGAGCAGAGTGCGGCTGCATCGGCAACAGGAGGCAGCTGAACTATAGCCACATCGGTGGCAACTGGGAGCAGAGAGCAGCCGCATCAGCGGCGGTAGAGCCTGGTTCTTGGCGCGCCTGCAGCGCTGGAGACTGCCACATCGGCGGCGATGGGACTGCACCTGACTGCATTGGTGGACACAGGGGCAGGGATTGGGGCTGAACAAAGGAGGCCATCCATCCAATCAGGGCCAAGAGAATGCCAAGAGCACGAATTTCAATGCTGCAGCTGGGCATAAAAGGAAGGGCACCCCAGCCACAAACAAGACACTGGTTCCCAGACAGAGCTGTAATGCTGAGAAGCCGCAGGGGAGAAGAAGCTGCAGGGGAGAGGAATTGAGAGGCTTCTTCGGTGGCATCGTCAGTGAGGGGATCAGCGGCAGGCAGTTGGACTTTGGTCACATTGGCAGCAACCGGGAGCAGAGTGCAGCCGCTTCGGTGGTGGGAGGCAGCTGGACTTTGGCTGCAGTGGTGGCAACTGGGAGCGGAGAGCGGCTGCATCGTTGGTGGGAGAGCCTGTTTTTTGGCCGCATTGGAGGCTGGAGTTGGCTGCATCGGGCAGTGGGAACTGTGCCTGACCATATTGTCGGCAACACAGGGGCGGGGATCAGGGACTGAACAAAGGAGGCCCTCTATCCAATCAGGGCCAAGGGAGTACCAACAGCGCGAATTTCAATGCTGCGGCTGGGCATAAAAGGAAGGGAGCCCAGCCACAAACAAGACACTAATCCCCAGAGAGAGCTGTAATGCTGGGGAGCCACAGGGGAGAAGAAGCCACAGAGGAGAGGACTTGAGGTTTCTTCAGTGGCATCGTTGGCGAGGGGATCAGCGGCAAGCAGCTGGACTTTGGCCGCATCATCGGCAACTGCGAGCAGAGTGCGGCCGCGTCGGTGGCGGGAGGCAGCTGGACTCTGGCCACATGGCGGCAACTGGGAGGGCAAACAGCCACATCGGCGCAGGAGACTGGTTTTGGTGGCATCGGAGGCTGAGTCGGGCCGATCAGCCGCCATAGGAATGCACCTCACCGCATCGGTGGCAACACAGGGGCGGGGACCGGGCTGAATAAAGGAGGCCTTCCACCCGATCAGGCCAAGAGGCATTTCAATGTTGCAACTGGGGATAAAGGAAGGGAGCCCTGCTGCAAGCAAGACACTAGTCCCCAGAGACAGCTGTAGTGCTGGGGACGAGGGGAGAAGATTTTTCCTGCCCACCCTCCCAGCCCCAACCTCTATTAAATGCCCAAGGAGGACGGAGACAACAATACCAGGACAGACCTCAATGGTTGCTCTTAAGGGCCACTCTGAATCAACAAGGGCCGATCACTTGATCCAAAAACTGGAATAAGCGTACTGATGATACTGGCTCAATTTAACAGGCTGACCAGTTAGGGATACCACAAAAGGGCTGGTCACTTGAAACATTCAGCTGGTCAGAGCTCACTGGAGAGCTTGCTGTGTACTTTTTAGGATTAAATTTGATCCTGCCTGCTGTAAGCTGTCTTCAACACATTTATAGGCTAATTTGATGCTTTTTTTTTGGCTTTAACTTAATTTGAACCTGCCAGCTGCAAGCTGTCTTCAACAGACTAAACTGACCTAATGGTTAATTTGATGCCTTTTGGCTTTGTTGTGGTGGGATTTGCACTGTATTGAGTAAAATAGGGCATTTGGGGTGAACCTGGCTTGATTAAGGGAGTTGCTTTGGGTTGCGGGATAATCTGGGCTCAAGACAGGCATTCTGTGTTGGCTGGGTTAAAACTAGATTGCTCTTCCTAGGGTGGTCTTGAGCTGCTTTGTCTTGGTGTTGATCTGCCGGCTGAATTTTGCTGAAGCTAGTTAGATGACACATTGATGCTTGCTAGATACTGCATTGCTTCGGGTTGATTTAAACTGCTTTGGGCTGATATATTCCCTGCAGCAGGGGAGTCATGGGTTAATAGTCGGTACCCCTGAGAAGACCAGGGCCACATGGCTGCAGCATGTTGGGGACATGCTAGAGGAAACTGGTATAGGGAGGGAGGCAACAGGGGCAGCTGGGCTGGGCGGGACCACTACTGGAAAGGGAGGGGACCTCAACTACATGATAGAGGGAAGCAGGCTGGTGGGTTGCAGTGGCTGTGGAGCTACAATGGCCATGAGTACACTGTGGAGACTAGGACACTGTCCTATATGTGCCAGGCTGATGGGATTGAGGCTGAGCTGCGCAGGCTCAGGTATGAGCTGGACAGGTGGGTGAAAGGCATGAGTGCAGGAGATGGGAGGCACGATCCACAGACAACTGGGGGAGGGTGCCTGCAAATGCGGGTGCAAGAGGATGGGGAGGCCCACCAGAAATCACTGTAGGTCTGGACAGCCCTGGGGGCAGAAACGGGGGGAGGGATCGAGGAGGGCAGACAGGGAGGAGGGCGGAAGATGACAGAGAGCAGGGGCTATTGACAGATAGGCAAAAGGGTCTCCAAGGACCGTGGTGGAGGAGCTCACCTCACAGGAGGGGAGCACTGGTAAGCAACCTACTGGGGAGGATCCCGGTCTCAAATAGGCACTGGTCACTGGTGGACACCATGGTGGGTGGGGTCTCAGAAAAAGTGGAAGGCGCAGTCAGCAGAGGATGGAAGGAGAAGGAAGATGAAGGTGAGGGGTCAGGGGCATGGGCACGGGACTAACAGAGAATCCAGGGATAGCACAGAACGGGGGTGCAAGCTGGGAATGTCTAGGGAGGGAGGATGAGGGAGAGTGAAGAGGGAGCTCAGAAGCCAGGGGAAAGGGACCAGCACGGAGGTGTGGAGGACAGCAGAAAAAGAACGATGGGGGTTGAAGCAAGAGCCCCAGGAAGTCAGGAGGGTCACAGGCTAACAGGAGTACTGCGTGGGTCAGACCTGAGGGTATGGCGGGGGCTAGGAGAGAAACAGTCAGACAAGGGAATTAGTTGGAACGGGGGGGGTAAAGGCAGCCATTGACAATCAAATTGATGGTGCGGTCAGAAACAACGGAGAGGTAGTGGGAGTGGGGGAGTGGCGGAGGAGGGAGTTAGGCTCAAGGGGAAGGAGAAACATAGAACATAGAAACATAGACTTTGATGGCAGATAAGGACCGCTAGGCCCATCTAGTCTGCCCATTTCCCTACCTACAGGAGAGGCCGCAGATCCTAGTTAACCAACAGCCTATTTCTTCCTACCCCCCACAAGAATTGCCTTATGTCTGTCCCATGCATTCTTGAATTCTCCCACAGTTTTAGACCCCACAACCTCCTCAGGAAGGCTGTTCCATGCATCCACTCCTCTCTGTGAAATAATACTTCTCACATTGCCCCTGCACCGCCTTCCTTCTATCTTTAAATTGTGTCCCTTGTTCTTGCAAGTCTCTTTTTCTGAAAGATGCTACCTCTTGGACTTTGTTGATCCCACTGTGGTACTTAAAAGTTTCTATCATGTCCCCTCTCCTTCTTTCCTCAAGGGTATACATATTAAGCTCCTTTAGTCTCTCCTCATACGGCTTCTCTTGCAGACCCTGCACCATTTTAGTTGCCCTCCTCTGGACTGCCTCTATCCTGTCTATGTCCTTGCAGAGATGGGGTCTCCAGAACTGGGCACAGTACTCCAGATGGGGTCTCACCAACTGTCTGTACAGAGGGATAACAACTTCCTGTTTTCTGCTGATGATGCCTCTCCCATACATCCCAGATACCCCCAGCCCTCCTACTGCCTTCTCACATTGCTTGCCAACCTTAGGTCATCTGATATGATTACCCCAGGTCCCTTTCCTTTTTGTTGTTGTTACTACCTCCCACCCATTGTGTATTCTTCCCTGGTTCTTGTTTCCCAGGTGCATTATTTTGCACTTTGCATTGAATCCTTAGCTGCCATACTTCTGACCATTCCTCCAACCTTGCCAAGTCCCTTTCATCCTTTCCACGCCTCCTTGTGTATCAACCCTGTTGCAGGTCTTTGTGTCATCTGCAAAGGCATACTTTTCCTTCCAGTCCCTCTGCAATGTCACTGATGAAGACATTAAAAAGGACTGGACCCAGTACTGAACCCTGCGGTACCCCACTAGTAACCCCCCTTTCTTCAGAGTGGACTCCATTTACAATTACCTTCTGTGTCCTGTTGTCCAGGAGGAAGTTAAAGTGCTCCTGCTAGGAGGCTCCATGATCAGGGGCATTAAGTGGGAAGAGGGAGTGAGGGGCAAGGCTGTGTTGTCACGGTCAAGAGTATATCTGGCTTGACTGTGCACAAGGCCAAGCACTTGGTCTATGCTCTGGTGAAGGAGTGTGGAGGATCCCTCAACATAATAGTGCACCTAGGCACTAATGACATTGAAGGAAATAGTGTGAAGGAGATTCATGCACGGTTCTGGGAGCTAGCCAGGGTGTGTCATGCCGTGCGGTGCACAGTCTCTTTCTTGAAGGTCCTCCCGGTGCCTAGAGCTGGCATGAGAAACAAGCACAAAAACTGGGAGGAAAATAGATAAGCTCAAAACATGGTGGTGTGGCTAGGGGGTATGGGTTAGTTGGGAACTGGGGTGCAACTTGGGATGACAAGGGGCTACATGCTAAGGATAGGCTCCACTTAAATTTTGGTGGGGGGGGGGTTGACACTAAAACTGAATGAGTTCATCAAAGCAAGGTGAGGGTTTAAACTTGTGAAGGGGAGGGCTGGGGCTTGAGGCTGCTGCAGGCAGGTACATCAAGGGAGGACTTGGCCTTCTCCCCCTAGCAGGGGGAAGGGGTGCACAACAGGGGCACCTGTCAGTGAGCAAGAGAGCAGGGACTTGCAGGTAACTGGGATCTCAGAGTGGGGACAGAGAAAGCAAGAGGCAGGGATGAAGGGTGGTCCTGATTAACGCCAGAGCATGGGAAATAAGATGCCATGACTTTCAGGCGATGCTAACTGAAGGGGTTTGGATGTGGTGGCAGTCACTGAAACTTGGGCCACCCTTGGCATGACTGGGACCTTCTGCCTCAGCCTGTAACTGTCCCTAGGCTGCTTGGTACCTCCAACCCTGGTGTGCTCCATCCACTTCCCTGGTTCCTAACCCCCTCCCCCGAGCTCAAATAGGGGAACCATCCAATCCTATGGTTTCCTGCACCTCAGCACTTATCATCCTTATACCGGGACAACCACCCAATGTCCCACCTTAAAAGCCCATGTGTTATACCAAGAATTGTTATTACTGCTTGAATGTTCTTACCTTGATGTATATGCTTATCTGATCATCTTGTACTTGTTTATTTGTTTCACCCTGTTCAATGCCTGCATTTCACTATGTTGTAATTGTTCTCATTCTGCTTCTAAACCTACGCTTGTATTCTCCTGGGTTGCACCTGAAAATAGGCATTCCTTGTCTCGCGTGCTTACCTGGCAAACAAAAGCTAATAAATAAATAAACAAACAAACCGGATAGGGTACACCGTGTTCAGGAAGGATGGGGACGTTTGGCAGGGGTGGCACTCTTCATTAGGAATGGCATCAATATATGCAGGGTGGAGGGGGCAGAGGAAAATGTAGAGGTACTATGGGTTACCTTGCAGGCCCCTGAAAGGAAGCGGGTCAGCCTGGGAGTGATTTATAGGCCTACCATGCAGGCTGAGGAACTTGAGGAGGTCCTGGTGGTGAATCTAACTGTGGACAAGGGATGGTAAAACTATGCTGCTGGGGACCGTACCGATAGCCAAGGGTTTATTGGAGCACTACGGCATCTTCATCGGCTGGGAAGCAGCGCTTGCTGGATGTCTTTCAGGATGCCTTCCTAACGAGGGGCGTGGTCTGGCAGCAGAGTGGAGCAGACGATTCTGTAAAGCTCCCAAAGAACTGAGCCAAAATAATATCAAAATTGCTCTTATTTCATTTTTGACTTCAGATAGGACCCTGTGTGGTTTGTTTCGAGTCAATGCCTAAAATTGGAAAACAAAGAAGCTCCTCGTCATCAGCTGAATTAATTAAACCGAGGGTGACTGCACGAGAATGCGGGCCCACAACAAGTAGAAGGTGTCTGCGGTAATATGGGCTCTGGGCCCGAGAAGGTCTCACTGGGCACAGTTAATGCTACATTAGCCCAACTAGTGAAAACTATTGGAGACATGGACAAGAAGCTGGATATCCTCACCCCTTGGGTTAGTGCTCTTGAAATCCGGGTTGGCGAGTGTGAACGCGTGGTACAACGGGCTGAAGGAGCTTCTCTTAAATCAGTTGATACCACTGACAAGTTACTAGAAGAGAACTTTCTCCTCCGACAGTGGTTAGAAAATGTTGAAAACCTGGCAAGGGAGTGCAAGGTTCATATTATTAGCCTACCAGAACAATCGGAAGGAGAGGATGCTCTGAATTTTGCTCTATCTTTAATACCTCAACTCTTGGGCCTCTCAGAAGATGATCCCCCCGGCACTTGAAAAAGCTTACCAGATTACTCCTCAGTGCCCGGGGCCTAATGCCATCGGACCGCGCACATTTCTGGTGGTCTGCACGGGGGTAGGAGTCCGAGACACTATCCTGGCAGCAGCAAGATGCAAGAGGCAGCTGCGCTATGGTGAAGCTGAAATATCCCTGTTCCCCGACCTCTCCTACTCTACTAGGCAATGACGGAAGGCCTTCAACCGGGTCAGAAACAAACTGAGGGCTCTGAAGGTGACGCATCAGCTTCTCCTGCCGGCGAAGTTGAAGGTGCAATGGCAAGGCCACACATATCATTTTAATGATCCCTCGGAGGCCTACAAGCTCCAGGAGAAGATTGAAAGGGAGCAGCGGGAAAGCGAGGCGGTCTCGTCGGATGAAGGAGCCCTGGAGGATGACTAAAACTTGTGGGGCAGTGAGTACTTTATAGTGATCCCCATGGGACTGCTCCTAGAAACATAATCGCACTGCTTTACATTTAAATGTTTATGACTTTGATCTGGACATATCATGGCTGACCTTTCGCACCGTGATTGATCGGGGGGGTTTCGTAGCAATTTTACGGAACCCATGGTGTACTGTCTGCAATCTGTGTGTTTCCCCATATAGTTCTGAAACATATTTTGATATTTACCTGAGATTTCATTTATTTTCTGACTGTTTAAATAAGGCTCATCTTTGGGACTTTATCTACTGACTGGGTAGTAGTTATTAATGTAGGAGGATAGTTTGGGCTGGGTCCCTAATTGTTAAGATGGCATCTCTATGGATTTTACCATATTTCCTATCTCCAGATAATGCTCAAGGCTGTTAGAGGCTGTTCTATTTGAATTAATCCTGTTATTTTCAAACATGGTACTTCCCTCATGTTGTAACTATGGGAGGATGTCCTGTGATTCCTTTGTAAGTGGATTATGTGGACATGTGTATCCTGTATTCCTCTGTGGATAATTTTTGTAAGTTTTGTATATTGAAACTTATAAATAAAAATACGAAAAAAAAAAGGATACCTTCCTAACCCAACTGGTAACAGACCCGATAAGGGATGGTAGCATCCTGGATGTGGTCCTGTTGGATTGCAATCTGGTTAGAAACCTAGTTGTAGGAGACCCACTAGCAGGGAGCGATCATGCCACAGTTTGGTTTTCCCTGGATGGGGAGTCACACTAAAATGGCGGTGGTTGACTCTAGGGGGCAGACTTTAAGGGTATGGAGGAGATCCTCAAGGGGCATTTGGAGGGGATCAAACCAGATATGGATATAGAGGGCAGGTGGGAATTTATTAAAAGAGGGCTCCTAAAAGCTACCAAGGCCTACATGAAGGTTTGACACAAGTTTGGTAGGGCCAAGAAGCTGAGCTGGTGGAACAGGGAGGTCCAGGAGGTGGTGAGGGAGAAAATAGCTGCTTACAGAATACGTAAGCACTCACGAGGGGACGTTGACAAGGGGGAGTATGATAGGTTAGCCAAAAAGGTAACCAAGATGGTGGAAGCAGCCAAGTTGAGGACAGAGGAGCGGCTAGCACAGGATCAGAAACAGGGAAAAAGGGTTCTTTAGGTACATCAGGGAAAGGAGGAAAGTGAAGGGGCCAATTAGCAGACTGAGGTCTGGGAGGGGGTGGGCCGAGGCGGAGGTACTTATCAAATACTTTGCCTCAGTCTTCACAAGAGACGATGGAGGACATCACCAGAAGGGGGAGGTGGGACAGAAATGAGGAAGGGAGCTCTCTGTCATTGAAATTCCATTGGTAGGGTGAGGGAGGCCTTAAGTCCCTGAGAACGGATAAGGCAATGTGTTCCGGCGTTTTCGTCCCAGGGTGCTGAAGGAGATGGCGAACGCCCTGCTGCACCTCTGGCAGACCTTTTAACCTCCCAACAGACAGGTTGGGTGCCTGGATTGGAGGATAGCACATGTTGTGCCTATCCACAGAAGCAGCTCACAGGAGGTGCCGGTGACACAGGTCTGTCAGTCTGACATTGGTACTAGGCAAGATGATGGAGGCCATCTTGAAAGAAAGGCTGGAGGAGTTCCTGGAGACATGGGGCCATCTGGACGATCACCAGCATGGCTTTGTTCAGGGCAGATCATGTCAGACTAACCTTCTGGAGTTCTATGATTGGATGATGAAGGCACTGGACCAGGGGAGGCCAGTGGATGTCCTCTTTCTAAACTTCAGCAAGGCATTTGACTCGGTGCCACACCCAGGGTTGCTGGACAAGCTAGGGGAAGTGGGGGTAGGGAAAGGGATGATGAGCTGGATACGGAACTGGCTAACTGGACGGTTCCAGAGGGTGGTGGTCGGGGGGGGGGTTATCATCTCCAAGGAGGGTCATTAGCGGGATCCCGCAACTTAAGGGTCGGGGTTTGGCCCACTCCTGTTTAATACTTATATCTCAGACGTCAGAAATGGTATCAGGAGTGAGATGAGTCTCTTTGCGGATGACTCAAAGCTGAGGGTGATGGTGGACAGTGGGGGAGGGTAGAAGAGCCTACAGGAAACCTGGAGACTTTGGAGAGGTGGTCATGCTCTTGGAAACTGAGGTTAAATGCCAAGAAGTGTAGGGTTCTCCACCTGGGGCTTAAAAACACAGGTCATGAGTTTTTTTGGGTGGGAAGAAACTGTAGGTTTTAGGGGGGGAGGATCATGGGGTGGTAGTGGATGCCAAAATGAATAACTGAGCAGTGTAGGAGGGCTGCGGCTAAAGCGAATAAAATGCTGGGGTGCATTGCCAGGGGGATAACCTCGAGGAGATGGGAGTTACTTCTCCCTCTGTACAACTATCTGCTTAGACCACACCTAGAGTACTGCATGCAGTTTTGGAGCCCATACTTACAAAAAGGACACTGCGCTTCTGAAGAGAGTCCAGAAGAGAGTGACCAGGATGATGCAGGGCCTGGGGGAGAGATCCTATGAGGAGAGACTTGAGGAGCTAAACTTCTACTCCCTGGAGGAGAAGAGGGACAAAGGGGATATGATCAAGGTCTTTAAATATCTAAAGGGAGTAAACAGGGTCAGCCTTAAGAGGGTGTTCCAGATGAGGGAGGAGGGGGCCACCAGGGGGCATTCCGTGAGGCTGGTTGGCGGGAGGCTCAGGGGGGAGACTAGGAGAAGCTACTTTAGCGAGAGGGTGGTGGACCCATGGAACGCACTGCCTGTGGAGTTGGTGGCAGTGGATACAGTGGTGGGATTCAAGAGAGGCTGGGACAGATACGGGGGAAGATAAAACTGAGACATGCCAGATTTGGAGGTGCACCTCTGTTGGGGGATGGGGTCGGGGGTTTTCGGGGGAGGTAGGGAGGGCAGCAACGGTGTCCTGACTGGGTGCTGATTTTCAAGCAGACTCGACAGACCTTTAGACCTACTCTGCTGGCAACTGAGTATGCTGGTATAAAAGAAGCTTTTTAGGGCCTTCTGGAGGTGGATCCTGGTCTTTTGGTTGAACTTCAAGCAGTGATCGCAGGCCTCAGTGTCGTGCTTCAGGCCTAGGCAGAAGAGGCAGAGAGCATGGCCATCCTTCGATGGGCTCTACTTGCTGCAAGGACACCTGGACTGCCGCAGTTCCACTGACAAGGTTGGAGATGCAGACATGCAGAGGAATTGAAGGAAAATCAAACTTTTGGAAAAAATAATAAAGCGTGGGTAGTCGTGGAAAAATGGTGGTTAACTAGAGCAGCAGGCATCCGTGGAGCCGATGTGCATGGGTCAACGGCAGGAAAAGAACTGAGGAAGTGCTGGGAGACCACCCCTTATATACTATTCAGAGACAACAAGCTTTTGATCAGGCAGTCAAGGAAAGTACAGTTACGTAAGAACTTACCATAACAGTAGATCTTCGAGAACAGCTCTTGCAGCAGTTTACACCATTAGGACTGAAGCCGGCAGGCGCCAGGACCCCACAGAAATTTTCTAGCTAGCAGTATTCAGTGTGGACTGCCTCCGACGTCAGTCCCGCCCCCGTCAGGCGTAGTACATAAAGAGGCGGTCCCCCAGAATCCCCAGTTCTCCTGCCGAAGACTCCCAGCGGCTGGATGACATCAGAAGAGGAGACTGAGGATCCGCTATCAAATGGCAAACAGAAAAGAGGCTGTGAATGCCTTATCCTAGAGAAGGATGTTGGAACCAGAATCTACCTCCAGCGGGGATGGTGGGAGGAAGTACCTGTAGAAGAGCTGTTCTCGAAGATCTACTGTTACGGTAAGTTCTACGTAACCATACTATCTTACTGAGAAACAGCTCTGCAGCAGGTTACACCATTAGACTGATTCCCAAGCAATCCTGGAAATCACACACCATCGGGAGGAGGGAAGGTAGAGATTCTCGAATGACATTGAGCCTAGGACAGAAGTCCTTGAAGGACTGCTAGACCAAAACCTGCTCTTCGCCTCAATGCAATATCCAGGCTGTAATGCTTGATGAAAGTGTGTACGGAGCTCCAAGTAGCTGCAGCACAAATAGCTGAGGTGGATACATTCTTTAAAGTTGCAAAAGAGGTAGCCACCCCTCTGGTGGAATGACCCTTAACCGCGTCGGTAGGGGTTTGTTGCGCTTGCGTAACAGAACGTAACACACTGAATGAGCCACCTGGACAGCAACTGTTTTGAAACAGGAGCTCCCATCATCCTGTGGGCAAAGGAAACAAAAAGCTGGTACGATTTTAGGTGGTGTTTGGTTCTGGTCGGGTAGTACCTGAGACACCTATGCACATCTAAAGTGTGCAGAAGGGCGTCTCCTTGATTAGAGTACTTAGGGAAATACACTGGTAAATCGAGATCCTGATTAAGGGTGAGTGCTGAGACCACCTTAGGCAGAAATTTAGGATTAGTCCGTAGGGATACCCTGTCTTGGTGGAAAACCAAATAAGGTTCTTTGCACATAAGTGCATGGAGTTCAGAAATTCTTCTGGCCGAGGTGACGGCAACTAAAACAGCGCTTCCAAGAGAGAAGACGAGCTCGCAATCTGCGGCTGGTTCAAAGGGTGGCAGTAAGCTGCTCCAGACAAAGGGTAGATCCCATGGTGGAACTGGATCCTTAATCGGGACCTAAGGTGGAGGACACCTCTCAGAAAGCCACGTGTCATGCCCAATTGAGCTACAGTGCGTGGGCTCATAGGGATATGATAGGCTGGGATGGCACAGAGATGTACTTTGATCGAGGAGTAAGCCAAGCCTGACTGGAAAATGGACAGCAGGTAGTCCAGTACTAACTTCTCTGACAGTCCAAAGGCTAAAAACCGCTTTAAACTCATAAACAAAACCAAGCCACTTCATGGCGAGGGTCGCATGGGTAGTCGGGGTTTCCTGGCAGCAGCGAATGTCTGCTACCTCTGTTGAGACCCCGTTCGCATCATGGCTATGTCTCTAGGAGCCAAGCGGTAGGTGCAGGGATCGAGGTCCGGATGGACCAAGGAATCCAACTCCTGAGACAGCAAGTGGTTGCTGATTGGCAACGGCACTGGAGGTTCCCTGGACAGCTGATGCAAAAGAGGGAACCAGATCTGCCTGGGCAAAAAGGGCACAATCAGTATCAGCGTCGCTTGCTCTCTCCGAAGTTTCAGAAGAACCCTCTGGATCAACGGAAAAAGGGGAAAGGCATAGAGGAATCTGCCCATCCAGGAGAGGGACAATGCGTCTCGCCAGAAATCACCAGGCCCTGGATCAAGCGAGCAAAAATTGGGCAGTTTTGCATTGGACGGGGACACGAAAAGGTCTAATTCCGGAGTACCCCATCTGCGAAACAGATCCTCTGCTACTTCCTGAAGTAGTTCCCATTCGTGGATTCTGGCCTGAGAGCGGCTCAGGCCATCTGCGATGACGTTGTCCACTCCCGGAACATGAACGGCAATGAGGTTTGCACCGTGTTGTAAGACCCAATCCCACACTCTCATGGCCTCCCTGCAAAGCAGGTAGTAATGGGTGCCTCCTTGTTTGTTCAGGTAATACATCACCGTGGAATTGTCTGTTTGTAACAGAAGTGTACCCGGTGGGATCTCCAACTGGAAGGCCTGTAGGGCGTAAAGAACTGCCCTAATTTCCAGGATATTTATGTGGAGATGAGTCCCTTGGTCTGTCCACAGGCCCTGAAACCAGACACCGTCGAGGTGTGCTCCCAACCGAGCCCTGAAGCGTCCGTGGAGAGTGTCACAGTCAGGGATGGCGCAATAAAGGGGACTCCGTCGAGAGATTCTTCGAATCTAGCCACCACTGCCAATCTCGGATTATGGCCTTCGTGATCTGGATTGGGTGCAGATGGTCTTGCTTTTGGTCCCATTGGACCCTTAACATCCACTGGGTTACCCGCATGTGGAGATGGGCTAGCGGGACTGTTGCAATGGCCGCAGCCATGTGTCTGAGCAGGCAAAGGACCAGTCTGGCAGGAACGGTCTTCTTCACCAAATGTCCTTGATGAGGATCTGATGTGTTCCGCCTGTCCGGGGGAGAGAGCCCTTGGATGGTGTCCAGAACTGCACCTATGAATTGCAGAGTCTGGGACGGAAGCAGGCATGACTTTCGTGACTGATGATGATGCTCAACGCTCGAACAGAGACTGAGTACAGTGAATAGCGGACCTCAGGGCCTCCCGAGGGCGCCATGAGAAGCCAGTCGTCCAGGTAGGGGAACACATAGTGGCCTTGTCTCCTTAGAGATGCGGCTACAACCACCATGCACTTCATAAAACACCTGAGGTGCTGATGACAGCCCGAAGGGAAGGGCCGGAACTGATAATGGCGACTCTGAAACTCGAAGCGCAGAAACTTCCTGTGCGCCTGAGCAATAGGTATATGCAGGTAGGCATCCTGCATGTCTAGGGACGCTAGGAAGGCATCCTGCTTGAGCATGGGAATGAGACCTGGGAGGGTCACCATGCAGAAGCGTTTGTACAGGACCAAAACGTTGAGGTCGCTGAGGTCCAGTATCGGACGGAGGTCCCCTGTCTTCTTTGGAACCAGAAAGAAGTGAGAATAATATCCTAGACCCCTCTGGTTCCATGGTATGTGCTGTATGGCTTCTTTTTCCAGAAGCGTGAGCACCTCCTGCTGTATGACCAGGGCATGCTGACCCGAGTAACGGGAGAGCAGGGGAAGTCTTGCCGGTGGGTGGTCGAGAAATTCTATGAAATTGCCTTTCTTGACCAGTTGAAGAACCCACCTGTTGGTGGTAATCGACCGCCACCCTAAAAAGTGGCGAGCAATGCGACCCCCGAACTTTTGTGCCCATTGATCCAGAGGAGGGCCGGGGGACGGGAAGGAGTCATGCTGTGGCAGCACTGGTCCCTGCGGGCTGGGCCAGTTTTGTGTAACGTTGGCCTCTGCCTGGGGATGACGTGGCCTGGGCTTTACATTGAAAAGTGCCCCTTTGTTGCTGGCTGGAACGTGGCTGCTGCCTCTGTTGCCGGCCTCGAAAGTGGCTCTGGTTCCTATGAAAGGAACCAGGCCTGGATCTGTACATGGTCTGTACAGATCGGACTGCCTTCCCCGCGTCCTGGAGTTTGGTGATGACCTTCTCTGAGGATTCACCAAAGAGTACTTCGCCATTATACGGGATGTCCAGAATGTTGTTCTGTACGTCCGGGGTGAAGCCGGAGACACGAAGCCAAGAGTGTCTCCGGAGACAAACGCCTGAAGCTGCAGCTCTGGCAGATGAGTCCGCAGAATCGTATGCGGCTTGAAGCACTTGGGTACCCACATCTGACCCTGTGCAGAGAAGACTGAGGAGCTCCGCCTTTTGATCACCATCGGGAAGCTTATCAACCAGGTCCTGGCCCTGTTCCCACAGGGCATTCTGAAACTGTACCATGTGGGTGAG
Source organism: Neoceratodus forsteri (assembly GCA_016271365.2). Classification (NCBI taxonomy): domain Eukaryota; kingdom Metazoa; phylum Chordata; order Ceratodontiformes; family Ceratodontidae; genus Neoceratodus; species Neoceratodus forsteri. The sequence continues at coordinate 482,799,932 of CM028131.1, forward strand.
GTAGTTCAGAGACCTGATGGCACATGTAGCAGCCGTATACGTGCGCCTCCCCAGGGTGTCCAATTGTTTGGATTCCTGGTCCGGTGGCTGAGTGCTCATATGTTGAAGTCTTTGAGACCGGTCATGCGAGGCCGTGATGACCAGGGAGTCTGCCAGAGGTTGTTTAGCCAAGTACTGGTCGTTTCTCGGGCCTTGTACAGGTGGTCAGCCTCTTGGCACTGCGTGGGAGTGGAGTGGCGGACGGCCCACGCAGCCTTGCACGCTCAAGCAAAGTGTCCACCAAGGGTGGTGCTACCACAGGCTTTGGGTCTTTCTGCCGAAGATAGCGGGCAAGGCGTTGTCGTTCAGGGTCAAGGTCTTCAGCATCCCACCCCATGTTGTCCTGGATGTGTCTCATGATCTCAGCGAAAGAGGGATCATCCGGAGGAGACCTGGGGAGGTCATGTGGGTCAGGACAGGAGATACTGAGCGGAGAAGAAGATCTGGAGTAGTCCGAGGTGTCCGATCTGGAGTCCTCCCCCGACGGAGTATACCGACGCCGTCTGGGTCACTTGGGGCTGGGAGACCCTGATGGAGATCTGGAGGGAGGCCTTCTCCTGTCTTTAGATCTGCCCCTAGGAGGTGGAGTCTGTTCCTTGTGGGTTGGTGGTCGTCCTGCTGGCCCCTTTGGTAGAGGAGGGGGCGTAGGAGGCGAAGGAGTAGGAGGAGGAGCAGTAGGAGTAGGAGGAGGAGGTTTAACAGGGACCACATCCTTTGGGATGGTGTCCCACCAAAAATAAAGTTCCTTACTTCTTCAATATTCATACCCGATGACAGGTCTGGTGCCAGTGGTCTGTCCCCGGGGTCGGGCGTTGGGTCCCCGGGTGTCTCCGGGGTCAGGGAAGGTTCCCGTGGGAGCCCGGCATCCTCAGTGTCGCCCGCCTGGTCTTCAAGCAGTGTAGCATCCTCCTCAGTCGAGTCCCTGTGACGGGGGGGCGGTCTTCCACTCCGGAGAATGCGATGCCAACGTCGGGCTCTTGGCCGACACCCTCGGATCCGGTGAACGCCAAACCGGCGACGGGTGTCTGGCCGGTGTCGTCGGTTCCTGCGAGCGCCTGGGTCACTTCTGATGCTTAGCCGATGCTGGGTCCGACGCCCGCCCAGGGACGCTCAGGTCCCCCAGTCTTTCTCGGAGGTGGATCAGGACCTCTGGGAGGTTGGGAGACCGACCTGGAGTCGGTGTCCGGACGTCGGGTGGAAGATGAAGATTTGTGGTGCTCGGAATACTTGGAAGAGGCCTTAGATGGAGTGGAGGAAGCCGAGGGCCTCGAAGTCTTGATCGGCTGGAGCAAGGAAGAGCCGCCTGAAGCCCGGACCTTAACCGAGGGGGGGAGGGGCTGTGACCGAGCCCTGGAGGGAGAGCGGTCCAATCTGGTGGAGCCTGAGCTGCGGGAGTCCAAGGCCCGGGTTGGGGATCTGGACCTTACCTTCTCCTGGTGCTTATGGGCCTTCGAGGAAGATTCTCCCCTGGAGGAAGGTTCTTGGTCCATACTTTTCAGTTTCTCTTCAAGAAGATACGCCTGTAGTGCCTTCTGATGGCGGATCCTGTTGCGGCTTTTGAACCCTTGGCAAAAGGTGCAGGCTTTGGTATCATGGTCCGGGCTAGGCAACGCACACAGGAGGAGTGAGGATCCTTGAAGGGGATCTGTTTTCCGCAGGCACACTTAGAAAGGTGACCCTTAAGCGAAGGAGTTGGAGAGGACATCAGTTAGCAAAAAACACAGAGAAAGTTCTGCACGCAGTGGTGATACTGGGGTAGAGAGCCGAGAGAGACCAATGCTGGCGAGTCTGACGGAGAAAGAACTGGGATTCTGGGGACCTCCTCCTTATGTACTCACGCCTGACATCGGGCGGACCGACATCGGAGGCGGTCTCCGCTGAATACTGCTAGCTAGAAAATTTTCGTGGGGTCCTAGCGCCTGCCGGCTTCAGTCCTAATGGTGTAACCTGCTGCAAGAGCTGTTTCTCGAAGTAAGATCTGTTTTTCTTTGCTTGTCAATGCATATAACTGATTGATGAAATATTAGACAATAATGTAAGTAAATGTAAATACTGTATATATTGGGTATTGTTTTGTTCATGTTTTCTGTGCCTTGTGATCTATTATATAAGCTAAATTGTATGTAATCTTTTTTACTTGGTATTACTTCTTTGTTTTTATAGCAACCAATAGCTGATAGTATATAGGACTGTCTTGTAAACTGGACTGTAAAGTCCAAATGGCATGTATTTCCTGTACAAAATTAAAGTTTTACCTACCTGCCTACCTACCGTCAGGGGCGAGCCGACATCAGTGGGCGGCCCCCTGCTATAGACTGCTAGCTAGACATTTTCCATGGGGTTCTGGCAACTGCTGGCTTCAGTCCTTGTGGTTTAATCTGCTGCAAGAACTCCCCCTCAAAGTGAGACCCTTTGGATACTGCAGTTTTGGGAATTTTATTGAATTGCAGGAACAAACCTTGGTCCTCTACTTCCAGGACTGACTCATCTGTGGTGATCTTTGACCATTCCTCGGTAGCAGGCCAACCCATTTCCCCTGGCAATAGATAGGTGACCAGGGCAGAATTGTCAAGGGTTTTGTTTCTGCTGGGCCTTACGGAGAAACAGGTTGCGCTACTGCGCTAATTTGCTTTCTCCACCACAAATTAACCTCTTTGTGGTGGGTACTAGCAGGAAGCATACATCGGGGTAGCAGCCCATACCCGAACTTCACTTTCCATAAGACCTGCAGGAAGTGGAGGCTTTTTCTTTCTCAGTATTTCTCTTGTAGGTGGTTTTGTACTGGTCTACCTTTTTCATGTTAAGTCTCTGTATTTGTCACCAAATAGAGAGTTTCCCTCAAAAGGAAAATCCATAGCCTTTGTGTGTCCTGGGACAGACTGGTAGTTCTAAGCCAGGCAAACCGGACACTACATGGGCCAGCACCCTTAAAGTTGTGTTATTTGTGTTCACTGCCATGTCGCACTGGTACTTTGTAGCATCTATGATTGATTTAACTGTGTTACCCATGTCCAGTTGCTTTTTAGGGCTGTGGGTGGAGCCTACAGTCCTTCTGTCATCGATCAGACTATAGTTCTAAAACGACTTTTTGTGCAACTACCTTTTTAGACATTTGGATGTATTCCTCCACAGCTGCAAAGTAGTGCACTCCCCTCTGATTTTTGTTATTTGCTGCTCTATGTGAAAGGCATCTGAAGGGAGGGGGGATGCTGCTGTATTGTGCTCAAAACTTCTCAGGATATTAACAAAAAAACACTTTTTAAACTGCTGTTTCTGTCATCTGTCCAGCTCAGTCTCATAGATGTATTCTGTTTCTTTCAGCAACTTAAGGGTTAACACATTACATGATGTCTGCAGTCTACAGTGTCAGATTACAGACAGTGAACATGCAGTTTGTGAGCTATTTCATTCCTATGGGCAAACATACGAACTGCCGGGGGGGCTATAGCCCCATCACTTTTTTTGGCCTGAAGGATCTTGCCCTTTAAACAAACAAACAAAAAAGTAAACATAAACTAGCATGACAGAGTTAATTAAGTTTAGCTGCCCAGGCACACATAGAACAAGAGAGGTGCTTCTGCTTGTTTGCTGTTTCTGGAGTCGGAAGTGTCAAGTGGAAAGTGCTTTTAAGTATGTAAGTGTGTGTGTGTGTGTATGTGTGTGTGTGTGTGTGTGTGTGTGTGTACAATCCTGCTTTGGGATGGGCCATGTGATGCAGACTGATCATCTCTTATCTAGAATTTACAATCTGAGGCTCTGTTTGAGTGAGCATTTCCTCCTGTGCAGCAGAAGGTCAGTGTAAAACTAAACTGAAAGGAAAAAAAATAAGAGATTTACAGAAACACCAGAGAGATTAAGTGACTTAATCAGAGCCACACAGTATGGAAATGGAGGGTGTGGGAATCAAACCCATGTCTGAATGCCAGATGTACAAAGCCCATTTATAGCTCATTACTCTAACCTTTAGGCTATACTGCCAGCCCCATAGTGAACAATTTAGACTGGGCTGTTAATATCTCAAAGGAGAACTGCCTTGAATCAACAAACATGCATTTTTGTAGAAGTAGATGCTATTTTTTAAAATACCAATCCTCACTTTGTTACTGCTTAATCTTAACTGGCCTTTTGGTAAATTCAGTGAGTGTTTCTGATTCACACACTGCTGGCACTGACCATTTTACAACAATGTGATCTCATCAAGAACTTACATTGCTGGTACAATGCATGTGTGTTCTAATTTAGAATTCTTAGGTTCATGGGGAAATAAACAACATCATACAATTCTTAGGTGGCACTTTGCAGCAGTGTGCAACCCATAAATATCCAATGGATTAACTAAAAGGCCAGCAAAAGTGGGGCAGAAACAGGAGGGGACACACTATATGAAAAAAAGCTTCTACAGGAAACATTACTCACAGGTTCAGTGCAGTTCTCCTTTAACTAAGCTTGTAGGGAGTGTCAGGCGTTTTATCTAAATGGTAAGGAACTCTGTTTACAGGGATTTGGAGCCATCAGGGAAATTCTTCCCATAGACTTGCATTAGTTATACAGGAAAACAGAGGAATTTGGCTTCCACTGGAAATACTGTATGACTAAACAGCACTATATGACACCAACAAGAAAATAAGTTTGGTCATTTGGTAGCTCTTCACAGCCGTATGGGCTCTGGCTAGACTTGTTTGCTAAGTGCCTGTATGGAGTTCCATACTGCTTTCTGATACTGAGTGGTGTATGCCAAATAATCTGCCTGCTTGAGCAGTAGAGAAGATGATGCATACACTTTTTTTTGCCATACTATCCCGTTTCCTGGAATCTTTCTCAGGATGCTGGGAGGAGAGGGGCACTTTGGCCTTTTCACAAGTAGTAGTCTGACCACCCCCTTATGACCAGGGTGGGAATACAGGTACTCAACCCCTGCTTGTCTGCTTGATATTTTTTTCTCAATTTTTTGTCAGTGCCAACAGCTGAGGTGGGTGCTTACATGACTCTGTGTGTGTGGCTTTTCTGAATGATTTGTGAATGGGAAGAAGCAACCTCCTTGTGGGGAGTAGTCTCCTCATACCCATAAACTCCACTTCCTCTTCATCTTCCTCAGTTTCATGGGAGGAAATGATGAGGGTGTTCACCACATTATGAGATATACAATCATCTGAAGTCCTAGGACAGCCAACTTCCTGTTCAGGAGAACCATCTGGTTCCAGGGGTTCTAATTTCTCCTCATCTTCATAAAACATTTCAACCTCCTCCTCCACAGGCACTGGGTATAGAACCGGAGACGAGGGGGGCATATTTTATAAGATTTTCCATAGCCTGGAAAGACTGGAACATTACCATGCTCTATCATGTCCTCTGCTGAGGGCATTTTTTAAGTCAACAGCCTGCTTCTTTTACTTTTTCAAGAGGAGGGGCAGACACATATTTTTGTTTTTTCTTAGCAGGCACCGTGTTTGGTGTCTGTTTAGAGGCCCTTTTGCTGGATTCAAGGTTCCCCCTTTCAGACACCCTAGTTTCTGTACCATCTTTCACAGCTTTATCTTTATTTTCAGTCCCCTTTGCCATGGACTGCTGCTAACTTTGAGGAGCTGGACCCTCATCTGAGCCTTTTAGTGATGTGGAGGCAGACTGAGAAGACGTAAGATCTCTTTTTTCAGCCCATTTTTTGTTTGTTTGTTTTAGAGCAAAACTTCTTATAGAGATCACAATTTAAAAAAACTGTGGTCTGCACATGGGCTCCATTGTTAGTGGCAGTCTACCTTTGCCAGGAGCTGAAAACAAACTGCACAATTTTTAAAGCTTCTAGGTCCTGTCTTCCTTTTAGGTCTGTCAGCCATGCCAAAAACAAAGACCATAAGAGAAATGTTATCTGTTTCAAATGTAAAAAGTAAAGTTGACAGCAAGTTCAATATGTGATAAAAACAAGGACTTGTTTAAAAATGCAGTTCAGTTCCTAATACAGAACTGCTAATGCAAATATCACCTCAGGAGAGGAACGTTTTAGCAACTGATGTCTCGGTTCCCTTAAAATCAGAACAGAGCGGTAAAATACAAAAAAATGCAAAACCAGTCACACAAAAAAGCTTTAAAAAGAAAATTTAATAAAATTATCATGGTTCCCTAAAGGTGGGGAATCACGCTGAAAAGTGGCTGACTTTGGTTTCTAATAACCGATCGGAAACCAGAGAAAAAAATACTAAAACAACAGTAATATACAAATAGTACCAAAATTAATGCAGAGTTGTTGATAAATAACTAATATACTTTACTTAAGAGTTAAAATAATTAAACTGTAAACCAGCCGTAAGTGAGGCAATGACTTCAGCGCGACTGCTCTCTTCAGTGGAGAAACAAATCCAATATTAAGAGGTAGGGTGGAGAGTGACCATAGAGCAGAGTTTGAATTTCTTTTTTTTTTTTTGCTCCCACTGTGCCTCCCAGCACCCTCTCCTTGGGGCCCCCACAATGCCACCTCTTCCTTCCCACAGACTCACCTCTTGTTTTGCACTCCACTGGGTCACGCTCCAATCCAGACCTCCAGATGCCTTCAAGGGTTAGTCTGTCCCTGCCAGGGGCCTCCCCTGGTCATTGTCATGGAGAAGACACCTGACAGCTACTTCCTGCACTGTGGCCTTATGAAGAAACATATGTATGGCATCCAGAAGGGGTGTGACCATTGGATGCATTGCTAAGGAGGGTTCTGGCATGGGGAGGGGCAGAGAGGCCATCATTCAGCATGCCGACATGGCATTTTCTCTTTTTGTGTCCCGCCCAATCTCCACTCCAATCACTCATGTGCACACATGGCTGGTCTGTGGGGATGCCTGATGGCACGGGATCACCCACACCATCATCGGCACTTCCACCAGCCACCACAAGGAGCCACTACTGAGTGGTGATGCAAGCTTCCTCCCTCGGAAGGACAGCATCTAAAGGACACTCTTTCTTCCTCCCTACTAGCCTCCACTCCTGACATCCCAGGTGCGGGGCAAGAAAGTACTGTTACGTAAGAAAGTACAGTTACGTAAGAACTTACCGTAACAGTAGATCTTCAAGAACAGCTCTTGCAGCAGGTAACACCATTAGGACTGAAGCTGGCAGGTGACAGGACCCCATGAATTCTTCTAGCTACTTACTTCAGCGAGGACCGCCTCGACGCCGGTCCTGGCCCACGCCAGCGAGTACGGCAAGCGGTCCCGCCAGATTCTCAGTTCCTCCACCGAGACTTCCAGCCGTGAGGGACGACATCAGAATGGGAGAATGAGGATCCACCATCAGAAGATAAAAAGGGCGTAAGCCCTGCCAAAGGCTCAGTAAGCCATGCCTCCAAGGGGGAAGGGATACAGGCTGCACAGAGCTGCTCGAAGATCTACTGTTACGGTAAGTTCTTACGTAACTGTACTATCTTACTCCGAGATACAGCTCCTGCAGCAGGTAACACCATTAGGACTGATTTCCAAGCAATAACACTTGTAAGCATTCTGGGAGGAGGAAACTAGGAAAATCCATACTAAGTTCTGACTCTAGGACAGGAGACCCTGTAGCACAGCCAGGCCGAAACTGGCTCTTCGCCATGAAGCAATGTCCAGGCTGTAATGCCTGATAAAAGTATGCACAGAGCTCCAAGTGGCTGCAGCACAAATGGCAGAGGAGGAGACGTTGCGAAGTGCTGCAAAGGAGGTAGCCATCCCCCTAGTGGAATGGCCCCGGACTGTACCCGGGAGGGGCTTCTGTTTAGCATCATAGCAGTATGATATACACTGGACAAGCCAGCGAGAAAGGGACTGCTTCGATACTGGTTGGCCCATCCTCCTCAGCGAAGGAAACGAAGAGTTGTCTCGACTTGTGAAGCTGTTTAGTCCTGTTCAGGTAATACCTTAGACAGCGGTGAACATCCAGGGTGTGGAGCAGCTCTTCTCCTCTATTAGAATATTTAGGGAAATATACAGGCAGGTCAATGTCCTGATTGAGAGTGAGTGCAGAGACCACCTTAGGCAAGAACTTAGGATTCGTCCTCAGGGACACTCTGTCCTGGTGGAAAATCAAATAAGGTTCCTTACACATGAGAGCGTGAAGCTCGGAAATTCTCCTTGCTGACGTAACAGCAACTAAAAATAACGTTTTCCATGACAGGAAACGCAGCTCGCAATCCACAGCAGGTTCAAAAGGGGGAAGCGTGAGTTGTTCCAGGACAAAGAGTAAATCCCATGGAGGAACAGGGTCCTTAATGGGTGGCCTAAGGTGTAACACCCCTCTCAGAAAGTCTCCAGAGGCGTCAAGTTGCGCCACTGTGCGCTGTCCCACCGGGAAGTTCTAAGCAGAAATAGCGCAGAGGTGCACCTTAATAGAGGAGTAGGCGAGACCCGAATGGAAAAGGGACAGCAGGTATTCTAACACCGCTTTCACCGGGCAACCTAGAGGGGAAAGGCCGCATGCTTGCGACCACAGGCAAAAACGGCGCCATTTCATGGTGTACATCGCATGCGTTGCCGGCTTTCTGGCCGCGGAAAGAACTTCCGCCACCTCTTGCGAGACCCCGTGTCGCAAAAATGTTATGTCTCTAGAGCCATGCATGCAGGTTCAGTGAGCGTGAAGTCCGGTGGACTACAGAACCTTCCTCCTGAGACAAGAGGTGGGAGCTGAAAGGCAACGGGACCGGAGGTTCCCGGGACAGCTGCGTGAGCAAGGGGAACCAGATCCACCTGGGCCAAAATGGCGCTATCAGGATCATTGTTGCGTGCTCCCTGCACAGTTTGAGAAGAACTCTCAACGGGAAGGGAGGGAAGGCGTAGAGGAATCTGTTCACCCAGGAGAGGGACAACGCGTCTCACCAGAAAACACCAGGCCCTGGATATAGCGAGCAGAAATTGGGCAGTTTTGTGTTGGATGGGGAAGCGAATAAGTCCAGTTCTGGAGTGCCCCATCGAAGAAACAGATCCTCTGTGACCCCTTGAAGAAGTTCCCACTCGTGGACTCTGGCCTGGGAACGACTCAGGCCGTCTTCGATTGTGTTGTCCACTCCGGGAACGTGAACTGCAATCAGGTTCGCACTGTGTCGAATTACCCAATCCCACACTCTCATAGCTTCCCTACAAAGGGGGTAAGAGTGTGCGCCTCCTTGTTTGTTGAGGTAATACATCACCGCCGTGTTGTCTGTCTGAAGCAGAAGAGTGCTCGACGGGATTTCTGACTGAAAGGCCTGCAGGGCGTAGAGGACCACCCTCATTTCCAGCATGTTGATGTGGAGGTGGACTTCCTGAGAGGTCCATGTTCCCTGGGACCTCACCCCGTTCAAGTGCGCTCCCCACCCTAGCCCTGAGGCGTCTGTGGAGAGGATTATCTCCGGGGATGGCACTGTAAACGGGACACCCGCAGAAAGTGTCCTTGGGTCTAGCCACCATTGCCAGTCTCAAATCACGGCATTTGTGATTCTGACCGGATGCTGCATGTGGTCTTGCCTTTGGTCCCACTGCACCTTGAGCATCCACTGAGTTACCCGCATGTGGAGCCTTGCCAAAGGGACTGTCGGAATGGCCGCAGCCATGTGTCCGAGCAGACGAAGGACCAGCCTGGCAGGGACAGTCTTCTTCGCCGAGAGATCCCTGATGAGTGATCTGATGCGTTCCGCTCTGTCATCTGGGAGAAATGCTTTCCCCTGAACGGTGTCCAGAACTGTGCCTATGAACTGCAGCTTCTGTGACGGTACGAGGAGAGACTTCTCGTAGTTGATTAGAATGCCCAGAGACTGGAACAGGCCCTGGGTGCTCTGAATAGCCAGCAACAACGCCTCTCTGGAGGCGGCCATGAGAAGCCAATCGTCCAAGTACGGGAACACATAGTGGCCCTGTCTCCTTAAGGATGCTGCCACGACTGCCATGCACTTGGTAAAGACACTGGGGGCCGAAGACAGTCCGAACGGAAGAGCCCGGAACTGAAAATGGTAGCCAAGGAACTCAAAGCGCAGGAACCTCCTGTGCACTTGAGCCACAGGGACGTGCAAGTAGGCATTCTGCATGTCTAGGGATGCTAAGAAGGCATCGTTCTTTAGCATGGGAATGAGGCCCGGAAGGGTCACCATGCGAAATCGTTTGTAGGCGACCGAAGTATTTAGGTCGCTGAGGTCCAAGATTGGACGGAGGTCCCCTGTTTTCTTGGGAACCAGAAAGAAGTGGGAATAGTATCCGGAATCTATCTGGTTCTCTGGAACATACTCCACCGCTCCCTTCTGCAGCAGCATGAGTATTTCTTGCCTGATAAGCAATTTGTGCTGACCCGAGTAACAGGAGAGCAGAGGAGGCCTCGAGGGTGGCTTGTCTGCGTATTCTATAAAGTGGCCTTTTTCGACCAACTGAAGAACCCACCTGTCAGTGGTTATGGACTGCCATCCTGGCAGGTAATTTGCAATATGACCCCCGACCTTGATGTCCCATTGATCCTGAGGGGCAGGGGCCAGGAAGGAGTCAGGCTGTGGCGGCGGAGGGAGCCGCGAGGCTGAGCCAGCTTAGCTGGACACTGACTTCTGCCCACGGGCTGTCTTCCCTGGGCTCTGTGGGAACCGGAGCCCTTCTGTTGTGGACCGGTGCAGGACTGTTGTCTCTGTGTCCATCCACGAAAACGGCTTTGGTTCCTACGAAAGGAACTAAGCTTTGGTCAGTACCTTGCCTGGACCGACCTCACCGCCTTCCCGGCCTCTTGTAGCTTGGTGAGAACCTTCTCAGAGGGTGCACCAAAGAGAACTTCTCCTTCGAAAGAGGCGTCCATGATGTTCTTCTGGACATCCGGGGTAAATCCGGAGACACGAAGCCATGAGTGTCTCCGGAGGCATATGCCTGAAGCTGCCGCCTGGCCGAGGAGTCCGCGGAATCATACGCGGCTCGCAGCACCTGGGTTCCCACGTCCGGACCCGTACGGAGGAGCTACAACATCTCCTCCTTCTGCTCACCTTCTGGCAATTTCTCCGCCAGATCCAGTCCCGGTTCCCACAAAGCATTTTGGAACTGCACCATGTGGGTCAAGTAGTTCAGAGATCTGATGGCGCAGGTAGCGGAAGCATACATGCGCCTGCCCATAGCGTCCAGCTGTTTGGACTCCGGGTCCGGTGGCAGGGTGCTCAAATGTTGCGGTCTCTGGGACCGGTCATGAGAGGCTGTTATGACCAGAGAATCGGCCAGAGGATGTTGAGTCAAGTACTGGTCCTCCTTAGGAGCCTTGTATAGGCGGTCAGCTTTCTTCGGCATGGACGGGAGCGAGTGTGGACGCTTCCACGCTGCCTTGGTGACGTCCACAAAAGTGTCCACCAAGGGTGGTACCACCACAGGCTTGGGATCCTTCTGCCGAAGATATCTAGCAAGGCGTAGTCTCTCGGGGTCTAACTCTTCTGCATCCCAGCCCATGTTCTCTTGGATATGTCTCATGATTTCCGCGAACGATGGGTCATCCGGAGGAGATCTAGGAAGCTCACGTGGGTCCAGAGAGGGGATCGGAAGGAGAGAGAGGGACCTGGATCTTACCGAGGACTCCGATCCTGTATCCTCCGTCGAAGTCGAATGGCGGCGTCTTCTGGGTCTCTTAGGACTGGGTGACCCTGAAGAGGATCTAGACGGAGGTCTCCTTCTATCTGGTCTTCCCCTTGGAGGGTCTGTAGGCTCCTGGGGGAGAGGTACTCGGCCTGCTGCTCTGGATGGAGAAGGGGGCGCAGGGGCCGGAGGGGTCGCAGGTGGCAGAGGAGGAGGAGGTAGAGGAGGTGGTGTGGGAACCACATCCTTTTTAATGGTATCCCACCAGTAGGTAAAGAGCTCCTTAACCTCCGAAAAGGAAAGGCCTGACGACGGACCGGGCGCCGGTGGCTGGTCGTCGGGTTCCGGCGTCGGCTCCTCAGGGGCCTCAGGTTGCAGGGAGGGTTCCCTGGGAGGCTCGAAAGGACCGGGTTCGCCCGTCTGGTCCTCGGGCTGCGTCAATTTTTCCTCCGTGATAGTCTCCTGACCGACATCTGTAGGAGGCGCCAGGTCCTCTTCTTCTCGATTGCAGACGCCAGCCTCCTGCCGACGACCGAGAGGGCGTAAAAGCTCGACCGGGCGACGTGCCTGGCATTCGACGGCCCTGGGACCCAGGATGAGTGGCCGACGCCGAGTCTGACGGCTTTCTAAGCGAGGTAAGCTCCTTGGTCTTCCGCTGGGGAGGAGGAGGCAAGGAGGCAGACCTGACATCGGGTTCGGAATGGCGGGAACCCGACTTGTGGTGATGATGATGGTCCCCAGACCTAACCAGGGCTTTGGAAGAAGAGGACGAAGAGGGCCTGGAGGTCTTGGCCTGTGAGAAGGAAGAGGAGCCTGAAGGTTTCTTCACCGCAGTGGAGGGAGGCTGAGAATAGGCCCGGGATGGCGAACAGTCGGACCGGGAGCCGGAACTACGGGAGTCAGAGGCCCTAGACGGGGACTTGGATGGAGCCTTCTCCCTGTGCTTCTCAGAATGTTTCCAGGCTTTCTCAGCAGAACTCCCCTTGGAGGTGTCCATGGCCTTAACTTTCTCCTCGAGCAGGAACGCCTGCAGAGCCTTCTGGCGACGGATCCGGGTCCGGCTGTTGAATCCTTGGCAGAAAATACAGGACCGGGTGTCGTGGTCTGGGCCTAGGCACCAGACGCAGGCCGAATGCGGATCCTTGAATGGGATTTGCTTCCCACAGGCGCACTTCGAGGGATGGCCTTCAACGGAGGTTGGAGAGGACATCAGACAGCAACTGAGCCGAAAAGAAGAACTTTTTTCCTGAAGGAAGAACTTAACCATGCGTCGCGCGCTAGAAACGATCCGAAGGGTCGAGACATGCAAGTCAACGGTGGGAAAAGAACTGGGGAATCCTTGGCGGGACCGCCCCCTTATGTACTACGCCTGACGTCGAGGCGGGACCGACATCGGGGCAGTCCTCAAGTAAGTTAGCTAGCTAGAAGACCTGCAGCCTGTCACTGCCGGCTTCAGTCCTAATGGTGTTACCTGCTGCAAGAGCTGTATCTCAAAGTAAGATCTTACCGGAACAGCAGATCTTTGACAGAGACTCCTGCAGTAGGTCATAACATATAGGACTTGGGCCGCCAGGCACTAGGACCACACAGAAACTTTAGCTAGCAGTGTCAGGCGGGTGCTGCCCCGATGTCACATGACCGACGTCAATGTGACGTTATATAGGAGGCGGTCCCCACGCCCACCCTCCAGTACTCCCACCAGAGACCTAAGAAAGAGCGAAAGGGAAAGGAAAGGGTTCCTGGAGCCAACGAAAGGCTTACAGAAAAAGAAGGGGGAAGGAAGGAGGGAGGGAAGAAGGTGACCTACTGCAGGAGCCTCTCTCGAAGATCTACTGTTACGGTAAGTTCTTGCGTAACTGTACTATCTTACTTAGAGAGGGCTCCTGCAGTTGGTCATAACATATAGGACTGAGTCCCAAGCAGTGTCAGTCAGACAAGGACTAAACATGGGAGGTGAGAAAGGTCTGCAGAAAAGAGCAGGAACTTGAGAAAGAAGGCCCTGTACGATGGCTAGTCCAAAGCCAGCCCTGAGCCGGGAGGCAATGTCCAGACTGTAATGATTAGTGAAGGTGTGGACAGAGCTCCAAGTAGCTGCCTCACAAATGTCTGCGGTAGAAACATTCCTGATACAAATCAAGTCAAATTTTATTTATAGAGTGCTATTCACATTGATCATAACGCTTAACAATAAAAACTCAATAAACATATTCAAATACATATTAAAAACAATACAATACAATACAAGCAGTAGATGTAGCCATGCCTCTGGTTGAATGCCCTTTAACTTTCTTCGGAAGAGGCTTGTTGTACTTCTGGTAACAGAACAGAATACAGTTTGCCAACCATTCTGACAAACATTGTTTCGAAATGGCAGCGCCCTCTCTTCTGGTTGCAAAGGGAACGAAAAGCTAATCTATTTTACGGACTGACTTCATCTAATTAGTACAGTAACGTAAAATTCTGTGAACATCTAAGGTATGCAGAATTGCCTCCCCCTCATTAGAATGCTCAGGGTAATACATCGGCAAGTGTATGGTCTGATTCAAAGTAAACTCAGAAACCGCCTTTGGTAAAATCTTAGGATTTGTATGTAGAGCCACCCGGTCTCTGTAAAAAAAAAATCAAATAGGTCTCCTTACACATCAGGGCCTGAAGCTTGGAAATTCTTCGAGCAGAAGTAATAGCAACTAAAAAAGCGCACTTTCCAAGAAAGGTAGCGTAGCTCGCACTCACAACTCATGGTCAGTTCAAAAGGAGGCAAAGTGAGTTTCTCAGGAATGAAGTTCAGGTCCCAGGAAGGAACAGGGTTCCTAACTGGAGGCTTCATATGGAGAATCCCTTTCAGAAAGGTTTTGAAAATCTCCAACTGAGCTATACTTTTGCCATCCATCGGAATGTGGAAGGCAAAAATAGCGAACAAATGAACCTTCAGAGAGGAGTCGCTTAGGCTAAGGTCTGATAGGTGCAAGAGATACTCCATGACCTGTTGAACAGGGCAAGAGAAAGGGTCCCAACCCTTGAAGGTTGCCCAAATGGAAAATCTGTTCCATTTCATGGCATACCCCCACTAGGTGCAATTATAGGACAGGGACCTACACTCTACTTGATTGAATACTGTCAAACCGCCCCGTAAGAATTTCTAAGGTGTCTGTACTCCTTGATACTTTAAGTGACCACTCACCTGTTATCTGCTCTTGGGCTAACAAATTCATCGAGCCCCCTCCTAAAATAATACACACCAGGGTACTCAAGCAGGGGCACCTTCAGCTGCTAAAATCACATCTAAGCAGGCTGGACTGGTCGATAACCGACTCATTCAATGATACAAACAAAGCCTTGGAACTGTTCTTCAGCCGCTTTACGGCGGCCTGTGATATCCATGCACTACTTAAAAAGATGAAGGTTAAAGGCAGGTCTAACCCAAGGATAAACTCCGAGCTTGTAGCATGGCTCAAACAAAGGGACCACCTCTGGCACTGTGCTCGAGCCACATCAGTGCAAGGGGACATACAAAAATACAAATCAGCAAGAAATGACTGTACCCGAGCTATACGGAAGGCTAAAAGCAAATATTTTAGGGAGGCACTCTCCAACTCCTGGGGTGATGGGAAAAAATTTTGGAATAACTTGAAGGACCTCACAGACAAGGATACTAAGGCACCACCCACCATGCTCAACATTGATGGAACACCTACGCTAGACCTACTTACCATCTCCAATACCTTCAACAATGCATTCTCCAACCTTGGCAGTATCCTTCCACCTGATTTTTTCAACACCCCCACCACCAATTCCCCCTTTGACACTGCGTCCCAAGTACACACAGCTCCACAGTTCTTTTTCAAAGAGATCCCAATGCACTTAGCCAGTACCTATATATGCAAGGCCATCCGCAAAACTGGCTACAGTGGTGACTCACTCAACCTGAAGTTGCTTGTACTAGTCCTAAATGAAATCCTTGAACCCCTGACAAAGATCTTCAACCTTTCCCTAAGATTGGGTCAATTCCCATCACTCTGGAAACAGGCGACTATCACACCTGTACACAAAAGTGGAGCCAACTCACTGCACACCAACTACAGGCCCCTCTCTCATCTAAAGCTCTGGAACGAATAGTCTCAGACCAGCTTGTTGAGTTCCTGGACAAATATGAAATCCAATGCCCAGAACAGCATGGCTCCTGAAAAGGGCATAGTACCCACTGTTGGAATTTACTGGATTCATCCATGACACCCTCGACCAAGGAATCTGTTGGCTGGCAGTATTTATTGACCTGACAAAGGCCTTTAATACTGTTAACCACCCACTCCTACTCAGGCAAGTGACCATTCTCAGGCTCTCCAAGGATGCACTGCCCTGGTTTGCTAGCTACCTCGGGGGAAGGGTCCAATCAGTTAGGATTGCTGGCATCACCTCTGATGAAAAAACAGTCCTCTCAGGTGTCCTGCAGGGGTCTATACTGGGGCCATTACTCTTTTCTCTCTTCCTGAACAGTCTTCCTAGCATCTGCCAACAGAGAATATTACTCTATGCGGATGATACAGTACTTTTTACTAGCAACCAAGACTCTAAACAACTTGAGAGTCAGTTACAGTGTGATTTCAGGCATGTTGAAGAGTGGTTTAGCTTACATAAACTTGTCCTGAACTACAGCAAAACTAAGGTCATGACATTCTGCAATGCACGGAGCAAGTATAAACCTCTGTCCCTCACCATCAAGAACCACGTGGGGACTTAACTTGAACATGTTCCTGAGTTTAAATATCTCAGCATCACCTTGGACAGTTCCCTTTCTTTTTTTTTTTTTTATATTATACATTATTGAATTTTCAAAAAAAGACAACACATTACAATACGTTATTACATCATTAGCATTTTGCATTTTGCATTGAATGTCGTCCAACCCTACAACCTGTCCCTTTACCCTTTAAAAACCCTCATCTCCTAAATTCCCACTTTTCTACCTCTGGAATATCATGTTCTAATAACCCCCCAATTATCTCCTCCCTTGTTCAGGTGCTACATATCAATTAGCTATTTAAACCTTTTTAAGGACATTACACAGTACATCAAATCACCTTGGACTTAATATCCTTCCCTACATCATGGAGAGTTGAAATGTTAATGACCAGTGGGTTTTTTTTAACCTTCCAGCCACAAATACTGTAAATTGATCCCACCTCTTTTTGAACTTGTTTAGACAGTGAAATTGTGACGCTACCAGCTGTTCAGCATAAAAAGCCGTATTAACTTCTTGTACCCATTCTCTAAAGGGCGGAGCTATGTTCTTAGACCAATATCTCATAATAAGAAGTAGCATAACTGTCGAGATGAGAGCAAAGTAATATCTGTAAGTTTGAGTTGGTATGGCTGAAAGGTTACCCAGTACACGTTTCTATATTAAAATTACATTTTCCCTGGAACAATGGATCCGAAAATGTTTTTATTTGCTGCCAAAGATTTTGTATTATGGGGCAAGACCATACCATATGTTTTAAAGTACTCAGTTCTTTATGGCATCTTGGGCACAATCCATCATGATCTTTACCCATTAATTTAAGTTTTGTTGGAGTATAGTACAGGTTATGTAATGTACTAAATCTAATAAGTCTCAATCTATCCTGCTTTATGAATTTATAGTTATTCCTCCAGATTTGTTCCCATAATTCGGATTCATATGGGATATCCGCTGCATGTTTCCAGTAGAATGCTGTCGAGGGGAATTTCAGCCAGAATTTATCCGAAAGATATTTATATATTTTAGATATAGGTCTAGGTTGAATAGCAAATTGTGCTAATGGTGCTAGAAGTTCTTCAGTTTGGGAAGACCAAGGTGGGGGTCCTAGACTAGACTGGATACATTTTTTAATTTGCAGATATTTGAAGATAGACATAGTCCTTACACAACGATTTTCTTGAATTGCTTTAGGAGGGTCTATTTTACTGTTTGAAATTAGTCTTGACAAAGATATCTCTTTTAAGTCCTCCCAAAAGGAGGGGGAAATAGGCTTGTTTCCTATTTGTAAGTTCCAATTATAGCATAATGGCTGTCCTAAATCTCGTTTGCGGTCGAGTCTATACAAGGAGCATAGTTGAGTATGAGCATTCACTGCCCATGCTATGGGGCCATCATGCCAGGATTTAGGGAGTTTTAAATATTGTGTGTAAAGTAGTGCTTTTGTCACTGACTGATGCTCAAGGGCCAAAGTTCTTTCTATTTTAAGCCATGCAAGATGTGGCATTGAGGCCTCGTGTGATGACTGCCAATGAAGATACTTACAACTTTGGAATGCTAGATAGTAGAGAAATAAATGCGGAATGCCCAGACCTCCTTTTTCCTTTGCAGCTGTTAGTTTGCATATTGCCCATCTGGGTCTTTTGTTTTTCCACAAGAAAGCTGTCCATAAAGATTCTACCTTTTTGAACCATGAATTAGGAAGGGGAATGTTGAGCATAGGAAGGGGGTACATTAGTCTGGGATAGATCACCATCTTAATTATATTTACCCTTCCCCACAGAGATAAAGAAAAACCTTGCCATCTCCTTAGATCTTGTTGCATCTGAGTAATCACTGGGTCAATATTTAAAGCTTTCAATGTACTGGTATCTGAAGCAATTTCAATTCCAAGAAAGGTAATCGATTTAGAAGTTCATCTCAGACCAGCCTCCTCCACATCTCTCCTCGAGCAAGTAGATGATAGAGGCAGAATCATAGTTTTGCTATAGTTCAGTTTATAACCTGAGATTACACTGAAGTGCTCTATTAATTTCAATATCTCTTTCAAAGAAGTCTGCCAAGAAGAGATGTGTAAGAGGATGTCGTCCTCGAACATGGATAATTTGTAATCATTCTCCCCTACTGTTATCCCTTTTATAGCTTTCGTGTTATTAATTTGTCTAGCTAGAGGTTCTATATATAAATTAAAAAGCATTAAAAAGCATAGGAGACAAGGGGCATCCTTGTCTAGTTCCTCTTGTTAATCCAAAACTGTTAGAGATGGCCCCATTACAGGAAATCCTCGCTGAAGAGAATGTGTATAAAATTTTAACCCATTGTATATATTCTGGGGGCAACCCATATTTTGGTAATACGTCAAATAAGTATTCCCAGCTAACCCTGTCAAATGCTTTTTCTGCGCTAAGGGATATCAAGACTTTGTCAGTGTTGATATCCCCGGAGGCGGAAAGCAAATGGAATATTTTTCCGAAATGAAAACTTGAATGTCTTCCTGCAACAAGCCCTACCTGTTCTGGTCCAATAAGGTTAGTCCATACTTTCTTGAGATGCTGGGCTAATATACTAGTTAATAACTTAATATCTACATTTAATAATGATATTGGTCTAAAATTTTCTGGCCTAGTTAAATCTTTTCCTGGTTTAGGTAACACCACGATCTTAGCTTCAAATAATGATAGCTCTCTGATAGGGCAGGAATGTAGATAGTTATACAGAGCTTCCAAATAAGGGGCAATGTTCTTCTTTAAAAGTTCTTCTTTAAAAGTTTTATAAAATAATGAAGAATAACCATCGATTCCCGGGGCTTTGTCTAATGGTAGTCTATCGCCTCTCTAATTTCCTGTAAAGTGACCTCTCCTTTTAAATCTAGTTGCTGTGCTGGTGTAAGATTTCAAAGATCTGAGTCGTATAGAAAGCTTTCTAGATACTGTTGATATTTAGAGTCAGTAGATGGGGCTGTATATAAATCCTTATAATAGTTTCTAAAAATATTGACTATGCCTTCCGGGTCTGAAGTTATTTTCCCAGTGTTATCTTGCAAATTAGGTACTCATGTAGCTTCTTTTTGTTTTTTTATTCTCTGAGCAAGCAATTTTCCTGATTTTTCCCCTTGTACTATATATGTTGCTTTCCATTTTGCAGTTGATTTCAATGTAAGGTTTAAGGAATACGATGCATATGTAGCTCTTAATGAATCAAGTTCTTCCCACATAAATTCATCCGATGATAGAGAGAGCTGATTTTGTAAATCCCTTATTCTAGTTAGCCACTCCTCCACCTGCTTAGAATATTTATGTTTCCTGGACGTAGCAAGTCTAATAAGTTCCCCTCTCCATACAGTTTTCATAGCTCCCCACAAAATGTCTTTTGCTATCGTTGACTCCTGGTTAAGGTTCCATGAATCTTTAATATATTCCTTCATGTGTTTGACTATTTCCTCCTCAGCTAAGAGTTAGTTGTTTAAGTACCAGGACTTCGAGATTTTTTGATAATTCAGAAATCTTATTTCGAGTCCTATTGGAGAGTGGTCCGACAAGACTCTAGGATGAATGTCTACCTCTTCAAACCCCTGTAAGACGGCCCTGCTGAGGAGGAAACAGTCTATATGGGAGAATACCTTGTGGGGTGGGGAATAGTAAGTGTAATCTATCACCTGAGGATGGTGTACTCTTCATGGATCAAGCAAACCCGAATAAGCCAACAGCTCTTGAAACACCCTCTGTGCAGGAGACAATGTAGCTCTCTTACTGTAGGATCTATCCAGGTCATTAGATTGGACTAGATTCCAATCCCCCCCCAACAAACAAGGAATGTTAGGAGTTGAGGCAATGATGGTGGCTAAGGGGGGGGGGAAGCGGGTGAGTCCACATTAGGGCCATATATCGAGCCCAACAATAGCTCCACTCCGGCTAATTTCCCCTGGATGAAAATGTATCTCCCCTCAGGGTCAAGCCAGGATTTAGTTTCCTGAAATGGTAATTTTTTTTTAATAAAGATAGCTACTCCCCCTCGTCTAGTACTTTTAGCCGCACCAAATACTTGACCAACCCAGAGTTTCCGTAAGTTTGCCAGCTGTGGAGTAGTAATATGAGTCTCCTGCAACATGACTATATGTGGATGGTATCTGTTTAAATGTCTCTGGATTGTGTACTTTTTGGAATTGTCCTTGCCTCCTTTAATGTTCCATGACATTATGTTCCAACTCCCCATAAGGTTTCTGATACTTTAGTTGTCCTTAACCATGGCCTCTCCATCCAGGTTTGCCCCTTTTGTTTGGTTTTACTTAAATAGGTCTGTCTCACCCTCCCCCATCCCTCCCCTTCCCTACCTTTCCCTCCCCTCTTTCCAGGCCAGTTGCCTACCCCTTCGTTTTGGCCTCTATACCCTCGTGGTGCAGCTCCACAATATCATGCCAACCTTCTAAATGTAAACAGTTAGAGAAAAAAAAACAACAACAAAAAACAACAAATTCCACCTCTCATAATATTACTTTTTCTAATTTCTTCACCCCCTTATATATAAACTGAGGCACAATAATTCAGCTGAAATACCTTTGAATCCCCCCCCCCCATTGCCCATATTTTTTAGCACACAAGAAATCCTCTAATCTAGATAATATAACTATTGTCAAATAAGCACATCGTTAAATTCTTCTGACATAAGAGGTTGTTTTAAGGAGAACTAAGGTAGTTTTAAAGCAAATTTCCACAGAATTGTAATTGGTCTTCATATAAACCATTAAATAAAGGAAATTCAAACTAAAATCTTAAATAACAAAAGTCATCTGAATGTTTGAGGAAGAGTCTATGAAGTTTGTCTCGTCTTGTATTATTGGGGATATCACGCTAGATGGCGCTCTTGGTCCTTCTCTTAAAATGGAGTTTAGCCATCGTTTCACCTTCCCATCTCTTCGAATACAAAGCAAGGGGAAAAAATAAATATGCCTTTCTGCCCCTAAACAAAATCATATCCTGAAAAACAGACTTAGTTCCTAAACAGTTGAGTTCAGGCTCAAATCCTGGCCATACCCTGACCCCCAAGGTGCGGAGGTCGCGAGGGCTCGCACAGCCCTCCCCCACAGCCAGAGAAGGAACCACTGAAGTCACAGCCCAGACCCCATACCCCCAAGGTGCAGAGGTCATGAGGGCTCACACAGCCCTCCCCCACAGCCAGAGAAGGAACCACTGAAGTCACAGCCCAGACCCCCGAGGTGCGGAGGTCGCGAGGGCTCGCACAGCCCTCCCCCAAAGCCAGAGAAGGAACCACTGAAGTCACAGCCCAGACCCCCGAGGTGCGGAGGTCACGAGGGCACGCACAGCCCTCCCCCACAGCCAGAGAAGGAATAACTAAAGTCACAGCCCAGACCCCTGAGGTGCAGAGGTCGCGAGGGCTCGCACAGCCCTCCCCCACAGCCAGAGAAGGAACCACTGAAGTCACAGCCCAGGTAAACAGCCTGCAATTTCAGACACAGGGGGCCGCACAAGCAAGTCTGCCCGTTGGACTTTTGGCGCCTTTTTCAATTTAAACTTGCCCTCCTAAGGAACTTGCAAAAAACGATCTGCACAGCCGAATACCAGTTTGCCTTACCTGTAAAAGCTGGCGCTCTGCATTTCCCGTCGGCACAGCAGTGGAGATAGCCTGCTTTTACAAGACTTTATTTCAAATCCAGCATTATCCTTGTAATTTGTGACTGTCTCCTTAAAAGCGCTACTCCCCTTTAATTTCTTCCCACCGATATTGTGTTGTACCTGTTGGATAGTGCCACCCGATGCAGCGCTGCCTTATATTAAACCATTTTTAAACCAGCATCACTTTTGTTTTAATTGTGACTGTCTCCTTAATTAATGCTGCTCCCCTTTAATGTCTGCTTGCTAATAACTGTGTTTAATCTGTATGATACTGCTACCCGCGCTGCCAAAAGGGATTCTGCACTGACAAAAATAATAGTATTCCCTACTGCTAAAGCTGACTGTTTAAAGCTAACTGTGGTGCAGCAACCCATTTTTGGGGATTTCTAAAAGTTTCCTGGGGCCGAGAACTTAGTTACTGAACCTCAGGGCTGAGAAATTAGAGGTGTACCTGGTGTTATATTGCCTACAGAAGCTGCGCTGCCTATAGTGACACTACTCTGCTAAAATTTTTTATTATCTCTGACTGTTTACAATTACTGTGGTGCAGCAACCTTTTCGGGGAAGTTTAAATAACTTTTGGGCAGTGAAATTAATGTTTGCTAAATTAATGATGACCCAGAACTGATTGCTCTTCCCAGCTGCCTATCGCAACCCCGTCCTTTGTTTCTGCTAGCCTCTCCTCCCCCCACCCTCCTACTATAACTACCTTTGTTTCCCTCCTCAGACCCCAGACCCCCGAGGTGCGGAGGTCGCAAGGGCTCTCACAGCCCTCCCCCACAGCCAGAGAAGGAACCACTGAAGTCACAGCCCAGGTAAACAGCCCTGCAATTTCAGCCGCAGGTGGCCGCACAAGCAAGTCAACCCGTTGGACTTTTGGCACCTTTTTCAATTTATACTTGCCCTCCTAAGGAACTTGCAAAAAACTATCTGCACAGCCAAATACCAGTTTGCCTTACCTGTAAAAGCTGGTGCTCTGCATTTCCCGTCGGCGCAGCAGTTCTAGCCCTGCCACCCCCACCACAACCCTTGGTTGGCTCTCACTTAAATAGGCTGGTAGTGGTCACATGGGCTGAAATTATCCTTTCAGCCCAGTTTTCCATTTGCAGGTTATATTATCTTGCCACTAGTGGCCGTCCTTACAGCCCAGGTCCTGCAACTCATTTTTGGCCTGAAGCCCTGCTGGTTCACAATCAATGCTTCTGACTTGTAACTCTGCTGTTTCACAATCACTGCTTCTGCTGCCACCCCTTACTGCCCCTTGTATTGCCTCCACGGGATGGTCATGTCACCCTAGTCGCTGTCACTCCTCCTGGTATCCTTTCATTATCCTGGCCTTGTACTGTCCCCAGCTCGGCTCTGACAGTTTCTTTAAACTACCTGTTCATCATGGCTGTTCACCCCCCCCCCGGGCCCACCGTGGGTGCGGCAACCATACCTAGCCAAGTTGCCCCCCTGCCCTCCCTCAAGTCCCGCGGATGGCCTCTCCTCAAGGGGCTAAGAGTAATCCACCTAAATGTCGGAGCCTCTTACACAACCCTAGAGCTTATCGCTCTGGGTTGCCACAAAGCCAGATATCATGGGTATCTCGGAAACATGGCTAAACTTCACATTCCTGATGCAATGTGCACCCTACCGGGGTACAGCCACATCAGACGTGATCAGATGGGGAACAAACGAAGTGGTGGAGTGCTACTCTACTATAAAGTGCACCTCAACGTGACTACCACTGATCACTCACCAACCGCCGCCCCATCAAGTGAGTTCCTGCACACCCTTCTCCTGCTTGGGCTCACTAAGAAAATTCACCTGATCTGTTCCTACAACCCCCCCAAGGGCGGTCTGCCAGGACTCTCCTCGCTACTCCACAGTATTAGTGAGAAAGTGGGTCCCAGTGAAGTCCTCATTATAGGCGATTTCAACCTTAACTGGTTGAGCTCCAACTGTAAATTATATGAGCCGCTGCTCTCGGGCCTTGCCCTTAGCCAAATTATCTCTGAGCCTACAAGACCCTCCCCCCCACCGGGGGGGCAAAGGGTCACTAATTGACTGGATCCTTACCAACAGACCCGACAGGATCACATCCTCAGGCATTCTACCAGATGCCATCTCTGACCACTCGCCTACCTATTGCACATGGGGCATCTCTCAGATTAAAGTTCCTAGTAAAGTGATCCAGATGAGATTACTCGAATTTTCCTTACTTGACTTCCGCTGACCTCAGACTAACTGACTGGTCAGGGGTCACTGCCACAATGGACCCGGTCCAAGACCTGGATGTATTCCTATCTAAGTTTATTCCCGTGCAGAACAAGCATGCCCCCCTCACTAGAAGGAGGGTAAGGGGCGCCGCTACCAAATGGCTTCATGGGGGTCTATTCTCCTGATGAAACTCAGGGACAAATGCTGGGTGACCTACAAGGCCTCCCTAAGTAACAATGACCTCTTAGATTATAGACGCCTCAGAAACTCCTGTAAAAAAGCCATCCACACAGCAAAAAGCGAGGCATGCCGATCTGCCCTGCTCTCCTCTGCCAGCAATCCAAGGAGTTTCTGGCAGAACATTAGAAGTGCAGTTGCGGTCTCCGCCAGAGTGCAAGTCACGGACCTGCTCATTGACGGAGTCACTTGCAATAACCCTCATACAATTTCAAATACCTTTAACACAATGTTCTCCGAACTGTCTGCCCCTCCCTCCCTGTCCACTGCCCCCAAGTCCCCTAGCACCCCTCCTCTCAGTCCCAAGTCCCGCCCTCCCTTCTACCTACATCTGGTGTTGGTAACAGAGACCCAGAGGCTCCTTGCCAGCCTCTCCCCCCATAGTGGAGCAGGGCATGATAGCCTAGAACCGAACTGCTTAGGGCTAGGGCCCACCCTAGCCAGGCCCATAACGCATATCTTCAATTCCTCCCAACCACGGGTTATCCCAGACCTCTGGAAAGTGGCCAAGCTTACCCCAGTTCTTAAGCAAGGTAACCCCAAAGATCCCCTGAACTACTGACCCATCGCCATTCTGTCTGCCACATCCAAGATTCTGGAGAAAGTTGTGGCCTCTCAGCTAACCGAGTATATACAGGAGCACAACCTCCTCTCTCCAGCTCAGCATGGGTTTAGGAAGGGGCATAGCATGTCTACCGCCCTCGCTGTAGTCTCCTTGCTGATCAGAACCGCAACTGACCAGGGCAACCTCACCAGTACTATCTTCGTAGATCTCTCCAAAGCTTTTGACAGGGTAGACCACTCTCTCCTCAGCTCCACTCTTCTTTCCCTTGGTCTCTCACCCCCCTGCCCAAGCCTGGTTCCTCAACTACCTCTCTGGTAGAAAGCAGTACACCAACTTTAACCGGACCCTCTCCCACCCCACAGCTGTCCATTGCAGGGTCCTCCAGGGGTCTGTCCTCGGCCCTACTCTCTTCTCCCTTTTTATCAACGAACTGCCGTCCATCACCACCCATGGGCATACCACCCTGTATGCGGATGACCTGGTCATCTTGGCTACCGCCCGAGATATTGCCACCATTAATACCCAACTAAATTCCGAATTCAAGCAGATCCAATCCTGGCTGGTGGAACACAGGCTTACCACCAACCTCAAGAAAACCCAAGCCATGCTTTTTGGTTCCCTGAGCAAAACAAAATCCTGCCCTGCTCCGCTACAAATCTACAGGGCTGATGGCACTCCCCTGCAGACGGTGGCCGCTGTCAAATACCTGGGCGTCACTCTGGACCCGCAGCTGGATCTCACCCTACATATCCGAAATGTCTGCAAGGCCACGAATGGCAAGCTTGGTCTCGCCTATAGAGCCAAAAACTGCTTAACCCCAGCCGCCAGTGTGGCCCTAGCCAGGGGTCCTCCTCCCTTCTCTCTGCTACAGGCTAGTAACCTTTGCCCCTGTGCCTAAATACAGCCTTTCAAAATGGGACATGGCCTACAATAACATCTGCTGCTTTGCGCTTTCAGTCGGCCCCCCCCCAACCCACCGCTGCGACCTCTACACACGCCTAGAGTGGCTCCCTCCCAAGAAGCACCGCACCCTTGTAGTTGGGAACTTCATTGACAACATCGTCAGATCAGCTACTCCTGCTGCCCTTGCCCTTCCCCCCACCCTTGACACCTCCTCCTACCACCTCAGGTCGAGAGCAACACTTGACCGCCTGGTTCCTAGAACCCGCACCATTGCGGGGGACTGGGCTTTTGCCACCTATGCCCCTAAAATTTGGAATTCGCTACCTGCCCCTGCTCAGTCCTCCCCCTCCCATCCTGGCTTTAAAACCTCCCTTTGGAACTACTTGAAGGGATCCTCCACTTGCCCATGTACCTCGTAGCGCACCAACCCAGGTATGCTGGGGCAGTCTCTGCGCCCACAGGGACCACTGCACTTATCCTCCTGGCAACTGGTCAAGTAACTGTTAAATGTCACCCTTGCACCAGTCCTATGCCCCTCTCCTCCTCCCTGATTAGTTCACCAGGCCCTTGGTCCCCCCCCCCCGGTTGGTTCATCCTACCTGCTGGCACTTACTTCTGTTTGCATTGACTGAACCTGTTTATATGATTTTGTGCATTGTACTTATCTTATGCTAAATTGTTTCTATTGTTGTTAGCTACCTACTCTAACCCTGTTAAGCTTGTCATTTTTCTGGATGTCAATCTCTGATATTGCCCGATATCTCATTGTATGTAAACTCGACTTCCTCACTGTTCTTGTGTGATCTAGCTTGTAACCCTCCCGGGTCTCACCTGAAAACAGGTACTTGGCTGTTTAGTGTGACTTACTCGGTTAACAAAAGCAAATAAATAAATAAACAGGATGAATTTCCTTGAACTCAACAAGCATTTTATAGGCGCCTACATTTTAATTTCCTGTTGCCTCCTCGATGGAGAATCAGCTTTCTTTACCGAACAGCTCAGGGAGTTTCAGCTTGAGATCAGCAAGTGCTTGTGTGCAGAATCGTACCTTTGGATACCATTAGTGAAAACCACTTCCAGTCGTGCAGGAAATAACATCCTATGCTTCACCTTCGCCTCCCACAGCTTAGATTGAATGGCGCGATATGCAGCTCTGTCTTGCCGCACCTTATATGCGAGATCAGGCACCAGATGTAGGTTTGTACCTTCCCATGTTATTTAATTAGTGTTTTTGGCTGTTTTTAATATGTGGTCTGTATCTAGATAATTCACGACTTTAAATATGATCGACGGGTGGCTGATCGACAGCAGGTTTAGGTCTGATTGCTCCTATGTGCCTGTTCCACGACGTATGTAGGGCCATTAGGTGATGGGCCTGCAATGCAAAAGCATAATTTTTGAATGAAGTTTACTGTATTCGGCCCTTCATCGCCTTCTGGAAGCCCTAGTAAAACTAGGTTATTGCGTCTGGATCTTCCTTCGAGATCGTCTACTTTTTCTTCCATTTTTTTTACTACTTTCTTTAGGGATAGATTTTCTTTATCCATCTTTTCTAGTCTGTCCTCAGTAGAACAAATGCGCGATTCTGCATCAAACACTCTGATAGTGATACCGGATAGAGATGCCTTCCAATCTCTAAATTCTGCAATTAGATCGAACAGTGCAGTTTTAATTGTGGAGACGTCTTCATGTAGCTGAACTGTTGCAAGTGAATCTGTATTATCTACTGGTGATTAACTTCTCCGCGGCCTTTTGGCCTCCAGACCACCCGTTTCCTTTTTATTTTCTTCTTCGGTGACGCTGCAAATCGATTATTTCGCCGATTCCATGGCAGCTGGTCTCTGTGGTCTCTAAATCAGGTTTCCTTGTATAGAATGACTTAAAGGAGGCTGAGTTTAGGAGGAAATTGTGGCTTTTAAGGCATAAAATCGCGGAGCTGCAAGAGTACGGTGCTTACTAACGCGAGGGCATCATGTGACCGGACAGTTCCCTTTCTTACACGCGGCACATTGGCAATGTAGCTAAGGCCGCCAACATAGAGATCGGCCTGCTCCACAAGCACAAACACTGCATGACCACTGATGCCCTTAGACTGGCCATCTGCAGCTCCGTCACCTCCATCATCGACTACAGTCAAGTCATCTATGGCTCTGCTTCCCCTACTGTCCTCAGGAGGATATCGGTGACACTCAACAAGGTCTGTAGGCTTCTAACGGGTGCCGCCCGCCTAACACACACCTGTGACGTGGACACCCAGGCCCGGATGGCTACCACTCCTTAGTAGAATACAATACCAGACCTGCTTGTTAACCAAAAAAGCTCTCCTTGGGCTCGTGCCATCAGGAGTGGCAGAGCTCCTTACTGTCAACAGCAGTACCCAGCTTACACGCAGTGCTCTATATCAAACCTTCCAGGTCCCCAGATGCCGGACCACAATGGGTCAGAGGTCATTCACGCACAGGCTCCTCAGTGGTACAATACCCTTAACAAAGAAACACTTACAACTGCGATGCTTGGTCCCTTTACAAGGCAACTCCGACTGTTCCTTGCCTCTACCACTCAATGTGACTGCCTCTCCTAAGTAACCGCCTATTCATTTTACCCTAGTCGAAGGTGACCTGTAACCTCCCCTAGAGCTCCACTTTTTTGGCACCAGTGTCCCCCACTCTCACCCCCCCACACACACACCACACTGCCTCACCCAACCCTTCCCCTCTCTAATGGCACTTTCAGATATGGGGCCCTCCAGCCCATCCACCTCACACTTTTGCCACCCACCTCTACCCGTCGACAATGGCCCTTTAGCCTGCCTACTTCTTCCAGACTCCCTCCTACCCTATACTAACTATATACTGTTCACCCTGAAACTTGTCTGAAGCTGGTTTATGTTGTCTCTCTCCATTTTTAGCTGTATAACAAATGTTTAGACATCTTTGTGTTTTTAAGACTGTAACCATTGTTGACCTTTGTATGTATGTTACCCTACATCCTTTGACGTGGAACCTTTGTAAATGAGCAACTCCTGCTCAAAGGTATTTGTAATCCTAGGCTGGGATATTCAAAGGGGCTGCGCATGGCGCAACAGTGTTGCACCATGCGCAACCCACTGATGCGCCCCAGCACGATATTCAATGGGGAGGTTGCGCTGGGCAAATCCCGATGCGCCGGGGAGCACCAGTAATGTATACGGCGCAAGTGCGGGGGGCGTGCCCATGCATATCCGGCACATCCCGATATTCAGCCCGGGATGTGCGGCGCATATGCATGCACACATCCGCCTTGCGCCACACAGGGGGGCGCAAAGATCCACCCCAAAGAAACTGCAACAAAGACTGGCCACCCAGAGGTGCGCTGCCGTACTGCAGGGCGCAACACGGCAGCCACCAGCTGTGGGTGGCCACCTGTCCCCCAGAGCCACAGGCCAGGCATCGCCCCCCCCCGCCCAATCGTGGGCTATGTAATATTAATATTATCCCCGGTGGTCCAGTGGACCGCATCCTGCCCAATCGAGGGGGGTTTAAGTAGAAAGTACTTCCCTGGTGGTCCAGTGGACCGAATCCTGCCCAATCGCGGGCATATAAGTAAAAAGTACTTCCCTGGTGGTCCAGTGGACCAATCCTGCCCGATCATGGACTTAGTAATTGAAAACACCCTGGTGGTCCAGCGTACCCTCCCCACTGAGCCCCACCACCCCGCCGTCAAGTGGCGGGCGGCAGCTCCCCACCCGCAAGCCGCCCGGCCGCCTGCCGACTGACAGCGTACAGTACAGCTGTACACCCACTGGTCCACAGCGTGGGCCAATGGACATGCAGACCATACTATACTACACAGTCCCAATATGTGTCGGGCAGGATGCGGTCCATTGAACCACCAGGGAAGTACTTTTTACTTATATGCCCGCGATCAGGCAGGATTCCATCCACTGGACCACCAGGGATGAATCCATTTATACATAACCCACGATCGGGTGTTGGGGCGCATTGCCACCGAGGGGCAAGGGGCATCGGTCCCCAACGGCTGCAGCCTGACAGGGCGCCAGGCGCAAGTCTCCAGGGATCGGCGCACCTGCATGCAAATGGGGCCACAATGACATGCAAATGCCCCCATTTGCGCCTTGCATGCATAATGGCCCCATTTGCATATCCACCGCTGAATACTGTGGTTCCTGCACTTAGCGCAACCGTACTTGCGCTGGCGCATCCCCCTGCTCCTCACTTGCCACTTGCACAGTTCCACTGCACCATGCGCAATGCAGGCGGCCACTGTGCCATATTCAATGGTGCTGATCCATGGTGCAGCACTGTTGAATATCGCCCAGGCCATGCCCTGGCGGATCTCTATATTGCGCCAGCCCAGGCTTATGCCTTTGGCCTGGTGCTGTCTGGAATATCCGC
The DNA here is from genome assembly GCA_016271365.2 of Neoceratodus forsteri. Taxonomy (NCBI): domain Eukaryota; kingdom Metazoa; phylum Chordata; order Ceratodontiformes; family Ceratodontidae; genus Neoceratodus; species Neoceratodus forsteri. Next base: position 482,830,147 of record CM028131.1, read on the forward strand.
CCCTCTAGAGTTTAATAAAAAAATATATATATATATATATATGGTCCTTGTGGATGCCTTCCAGCCTCCACAAGGACCTGAGCGACTTAGCAGAGACCTCAAAGCATGAAGGAACTATGTCAGTAAGTGCCACGCGTGAAGGTGAAGGGACTTGAGGCCCGGATGGACCAACCTGCCTTGCTCAAGTCATGAGATCCTGGCAGAGAGGTAGAGGCACCAAAGGCCCCACCATCAGCTGCTGAAGCAGAGGGAACCACATTTGGTGAGGCCAATACGGGGCGATCAGAATCATGCAAGCTCCGTCTGCCTGTAGAAGCGGGAAGGGAGGGAAGGCGTACAAGAACCTCCCTGTCCAGCAGAGAGACAGTGTGTTTCACCAAAAAACACCATGCCCAGGAACAAGCGAGCAAAACTTTGTTGGATGGGGAGGTGAGCAAATCTAACTCTGGCCGACCCAAAAGGGCGAAGATGTTTTTGGCTGCAGACTGTCTCAGTTCTGACTCATGAGCCCTGGCTTAAGTGCAGTCGAGACTGTCCACCAGGACGTTTTGAATGCCTGGGACGTGCACCGCCGCGAGCTGGAGGTTGTGCTGGACTGCCCAATACCAAACTCCCATCACTTCCCTGCACAGGGGATACAAGCGTGTTCATCCCTTTTTGTTCAGGTACCAGACTATGCACATATTGTCCGTCTGGACAAGGAGTGTGTCCAGAAGGAGGAGGGGCTGGAAAACCTGTAGGGCATACAGCACTGCCCTCTTCTCTAGCACACTGATGTGTGGAGAGAGCTCCTGCTGAGACCAGGATCCCTGGGTTCTGCGGTCCCCTAAGTACACTCCCCAGCCCTGTCCAGAGGCATCTGTCATCAGAGTCTGGGTGGGGGTTACGCAGGCGCCAGCTGCGCCTTTGATCTTGCGAATGCCTGACTTAGATACATAGACAGTGTCGGCAGATAATAGCCTAAGGCCCACCCAGTCTGCCCATTTGAGCTTGTAAGTTCAGTTTATGTTTTCCTAGAAGTCTGTTGCCCCTGGCCCCTGACCTCCAGAATTCCTTTATGTCTATCCCATGCATTCTTAAATCCCATGATTGTTTCAGCCCCACCATTTCCTCTGGCAGGGTGTTCCACTGCAGTCAATCTGAGGGGTGTCTGGCAGTCCTGGTGTTCTCACTAGCTAAGTGGGACCCGGTGACCATGGCAAGGGCCAGGAGAGCACATCCTTTAAAATAATTTAGGACTTCCGGTGAGCGCACCGACGGAATGGCTGCCTAATTCAGACACCCCAGCCTGTCGCCACTCCAATCCGCCTTAATCAACATGTAATCGACAACATCCAAGAGTCAAACCAGCAGGAAAGAAGAGATAATGGCCTCAAGGAACAAAAATAAAGAAAAAACGAACCTACAACAAGTAAAACAGCATAAAACTCTGCTGGACTTTGCGTAGCAAGCGCTAAGCCTATGTTCGCTAATTACGTAAAAACAGGGCCCTAGCATGGAGGAGGGAGAGGAAGGGAACAGCAAATACTATTACATCCAAACAATTATGTGACACCCTCCAGAAGATGAATGCTATATTAGAAAGATTAGAAGCCAAAGCCAATGAGGACAGAGAAAAAATCGAACTTACTGCCCAGAAGGTAGAGCAGATGGAAAGGACGCTGACCGATTATACTATTACTACAGATGTGCATAACATGGCACTGCTAGACTTACACAGGAGAGAGCAAGAACTGGAAGCCAGACTAGATGAACTGGAAAATCGGAATAGAAGAAATAACATCCGCATTCACGGCCTTCCAGAAGGGACAGAGACAGGCCCGGTGCCACAATTTATGGAGTCTTTTCTACAAGAGATTTTAGATTGGCCAACTGACATACCTCTCAACATCATCAGAGCCCATCGCTCACTAATACCCAAGCCAAGAGACCCGAAGGCACGGCCTAGATCCCTGGTGTTGGCGTTTCTGGACTTCCGCGCCAAAGAAGAGATATTAAGGAAAGCATGGTCTGAAAAAGAGACATTATTCGGGGACACTCAGCTATATTTTGAACAGGACTATTCCCCACAGCTTTTAGCTCGACGCAGAAGATTATTGCCAGTGGTGCGCCAGCTACAACAGAAGGGGATAAAAGCAGCGACAGAATACCTGGCACAACTCAGAGTAAACATGGAAAATAATATTAAAAGATTTCCTGACTTACAAGCGGCCCAAGGTATCTGACCCTATGGGGGATTGATGTCACAGAAGTATCACTGCAGAAGGATCGTCAATTGAGAGGTCCTGGCATCAAGGCAGAACCAAAAGAAAGGACCGACACGATCGAGGGGGAACTTCCGTGATGTGGGACTCCCTCCTTACACGAGGGGATGCGAACATGGCCAAATCCGGACGAGTCACCGAACAGATTGGAGAGAAAGGAGAAGCCATGAACCAGATAACGGAACCTGCGACCTGAAAGAAAATGCTGAGCTGTAAGTGTCTTTGGTGAGAGGCGGTGTCGATTGTAGCGATGGTCTCCACTGCGAAGGGCAGAAAGGCGGAAGGACTCTGAAAGAAAATATGTAGTTGTAAAAAGGGGAGGGGGTTCCCACCCTTCCTTTCCAATTCTTAAAAGGTGGACATAGAAGGACCTGTTGTGGACTCGGAAGCTCTGGCTCAATTGGAAGAGGGAAGGCATAGAGGTTGAAATGAGTTTTTTTGGGGGGGTAGGGTACGGAGGGTCACAAAGGAAAGCAAGTGCAAATACCATTGGGAAAATGGAAGGAGGGGTGTCAAGAGGAAAGGGAAAGAAAGGGAAGGGGGCGGAGGACAAAGACCTAAAAATAAAATACAGATAGATATGTAATGGAACACAATGAATAGGCCAATGCTAGGAGGGAGGGCAAATATCATTAAAATATGAAAGCATATTCATGGAGGACAGCTATACAGGATCAGTATACAGACAACACGCAGCCTTGACAGGTTAAAAGAAGAAAAAAGATGGGGAGAGAAGGGGTAGGGCAGGGGGGGGTAAGGGACATATAGAGATGGAAGGCAAAAAGGGGGGGCTGAGGGTGATAAGATCTTCAGAAAAGCAGAAAGGCTTGGAGCTGATGAGGGAGCAGCAGGGGGAATCATACAGAATCAATAAGAAGTAAAGGCAAGGGGGGGGGAGAGATGCCTCGAGGTGAGACTAGGTGCAGTATTATTCCACAGAAAGGGATTTCTGCACCTTGAAGCCGGGGACGTGCAGCTACGGTGCTTTAGAGCTGCCCTACTGGGGATAAGGCCAAAATTGGCCTAAAACTAGACGGAAGACCCACAGTGAGGGGTCATCCAGTCACGCCTCTAGCAACAGGGGGTTTCATGGAGGGTGGAAAAGCAAGCACTCTATCTAAGTCAGAAAAGTTAACAAGGTAACAGTGGTTAGTAGTTGTTAAATAATTAATAATATGTGTTTAGTAGAACAATATTGTATGTCAATCATAATGCACCAATATATATTGGGTGTGCAGTGTGTGTGTCCCCATCCCTGAAGACCATCAAGAAGACAAAGTTAACTCAAAAGAACGAGAATGGGTGACTTAAAGATTGTTTCCCTGAATGTGAGGGGTATTAACAACCCAGTAAAAAGAGCTAAAATATTACAGTACTTAAAGAGAAGAGGAGCCACAGTGGCCTTCCTTCAGAAAACGCACTTGACTGCTCAGGAGCACTTGAAATTGGAAAGAGCCTGGGTAGGAAGTGTATATGCCTCACATTATATGGAAAACCCTCATCGCAGAGGGGTTGCAATCCTGGTAAGGAAAGACGTCCCCCTATCAATCCTGCAAGTCAAAACAGATCCGAGGGTAGATTTGTACGAATTCAGGGGAGATATAGGGACCAAGATTGCACTCTAGTCAACATTTATGCACCAAATGAAGAAGCTCCCAGGCTGGCATTTCTGGAAACAGTAAAAGGAAGCAGTTTCAGATGCACAAAGTATGGTGGTTATAAGGGAGACTTCAATGAAGTCATAAACCCAGGATTGGACAGATCGGGAAAACTGCAGGGTGAGGGTAACAAGAACAGGGAAACTTGTTCAGAGACTAGGCCAAGAACTGGGGCTAGCAGGAATGCTGGAGGTTCATGCACCCTAGAGGCGAGATTACTCGTGACTACTCCCTGCGGCATGGGTCTATTCTAGGATAGATTACTTTCTGATGTCTACTAATTGGGTACAAAGAGTAGAACAATGTTGCATAGGCCCATAGTCATTTGGACCATGCCCCAATTCTCCTTAGTGTATCTATGGCTCAGTTGACAAGGTAGTCCTGCTGGAGACTCAATGTGAGCCTCCTGAATAGGAAGACTTTAAAGAACTAATTGAGAAAAATTCAACAGTTTGAGCTTGAAAACCCAAAGGGAGACACAGAGAGGAATAAGATGGGACACCCTTAAATGCACTTTAAGGGAAATTATAAAATACTCCCATAAATCAAAGAGAGATTTCAACATAGGTGCAACTCGAACAAAAATTCTACAATTAGAATCTAAGCATCAAACAAACCAGGACCCTAAAATAAAACAGGAGCTGGATAAGGTTAGACATGAGCTTAACCAGATTTTAGATGTTCAAATCGAAGGGCAATTGCGATACTCCAGGCAAAAGTATTATGAACAGGACAACAGGGCAGGAAGACTTTTAGCATGGCAGCTCAGGCAAGAAAGGGCAAATAGGACTGTGATGCACTTGCAGGGAGACGACATAGAGCAGACAACCACCTCTCCGGTAGAAATAGCTCAGAGATTTGAAAAATACTACACAGAACTATATAAAGCGGACACTTTCCCAGGGCATAAAGAAGCGGTGAAAACTTTTTTAGAGGATCTTAAGTTACCCTCATTACCGGAGCAGATGAGGAAGGAACTAAACGCCCCTATTGTAGCTCAAGAAATTATGGGGAAAATTAAAAAACTTAAAAATGGTTAGTCACTGGGGTTAGATGGGTTTGAGCCGAATTCTATAAAGGATTTGGCCCACAAATAGTGGGAATGCTACGAGACACCTGCAATGAGATATTAGTGGGAGGAGAGCCAGTACCACCATCATGGAACTCAGCCCAGATATCAGTGATTCCAAAACAGGGTAAGAACCCAGAACTGTGTAGTTCTTACCACCCGATATCTTTGCTGACGGTGGACCTAAAAATTTTCACAGGTATACTGGCAGATAGGTTACAGGGCTGCATCTCAACCCTGGTCCATCCTGATCAAACGGGATTTATTTCAGGAAGACACTTGCAAGATAACATAAGGCGTCTCCTCAATATTATAACAGCTCAGAGAGGCTCAGTGACACTGCAGGTAGCAATTAGTATGGATGCTGAGAAGGCCTTTGACAGGGTGGACTGGCAATTTATGTCGTCCACCCTGTCAAAGTTTGGGCTTGGGGAGAATTTTATCTCGGCAGTAGCAGCGCTATACCACAGGCCTGAAGCAAGAGTTAAGGTGAACGGCATCCTATCAAACCGTCTGCTTCTCACGAGAGGTAGTAGACAAGGATGCCCCCTGTCTCCACTAATATTTGCCCTATCTCTGGAGCCTTTGGCGGTCTGGATACGGGGCAACCCACATATCAAAGGTGTTTGGGTGGGGGGAGTGGAACATAAAACGGCGCTTTATGCGGACGACTCCCTTTTTTTCTTGCGGGACCCTCAGAGTTCCCTCCGGCACCTTCTAGAAACCTTAGATAAATTCGGGGCGTTAGCAGGATATAAGATAAATCTATCTAAATCAGAGGGGGTAGTGCTGAGTGGCACCCTTAACAGACAGCTAAAGGCAGACTTCCCATTCACATGGGCAAAGAGAAACACGTTTAGGTACCTGGGAATACAGGTCTCGGTGGATACATCCAGGCTGTACCACAATAACCTATTTAAATTATTAGTAGACTTAAGATCAGACTTCGCCAGATGGAAACTTCTACCACATTCTCTTTATGGTAAGATCCAAATCATAAAAATGAATGTTTTACCCAGATTATTGTTTTTACTTCAGACACTCCTCATTTCCATACCACCCATGATTCTGGAACCAAATTCTGAAAGAAACTCTAATTTCATTTGGGAGGAACACGTCCACGGATAGCCTCAGACTCACGAGGAAATCTGGAGGGGAGAAGTATTAGGGGCTACCACATATACCATTATTATTTAGCTGCACAGGCAGCGCAAATAGTCACGTGGGCCAAATAACGAATCGAGTCGGGGTGGTACCTCATTGAAAACGAATCAGCTCCTAACGGTAAAATATGGACATACCCAACATGTCATATTGACCCACGTAACTTGCGATTAATCACAAATCCTTGGGTAAAGCAATCCTTGAAGATCATTCTCAGACTTAGGAAAAAAACGAATACCCCAAATACCTTGGGGCTTCTATCATTAATCAGACACACAACTAATTTGTTCCCCAAGATGTGATCAAGGGTATGTGTTCTGGGAGCAGAAGGGCCCAACAACCTTTAAACAAATGATAGACAGAGGGTCCTGCCTCATGACGCACTCTTCAAGAGCGGTCTGACTGCATAAAGAAGATTTCTATAGGTTCCTGCAAACCAGGCATTTTATTAACACAGGGGGAAACCTCCAAAAAATCAATAGGGCCATGTCACCCCTGGAGGAATTCTGGTGGAGCTCAAGGAGAATAAAAGACAAACTCCCATACCTTTCAATGCTATATAAAATACTTACAGATGAGGAGGGCACCTTGGTGCTGGAGGAAATCAGGAAAAGGTGGGAGACAGAATCAGGAGAGAAAATTCATAGAGCAGATTGGGAACATCGCATACAGAGGGGATGGCAGGTAACATCAGCAGTGACGTGGCACGAATTTAACTGGAAAATACTGACACGTTTCTTTCACTCCCCTATGATTACCAAACATTTTAATCCCCAGGTATCATCGGCCTGCTGGCGTGAGTGTGGGGAGCCACGAAGCACACATTATCACATATTCTGGGGGTGTGTAAAACTGCAAGGGTTTTAGACTCAAATCCGAGAAACTATGACCCGAGTGGGGGGCTGAATGTACCCTATACATTTCAGGATCTGGTTCTAGGAATGCCAACCCTATCCTCTCAAAAGAGGAAAACTGTGGAGCTATACCAGATATTGAGGATTGCAGCCCTAAAATGTATTACCATCAACTGGTTAAAACAAGATCCACCAACCTTTCGACAATGGTCCTCCAAAGTGGAGGAAATCGAGAGGTTAGAAAACATAACATACTCGATTCAGCTAAGAAAAGATAGATTCTTAGAAATTTGGGGACCCTGGTATAAATGGAAAGAGGGGCGGGATGGGCATTCGGAGATAACAGATGCAGAAACTGGAAGGGAGGAGGAGGAAGGATAAAGTGACATACAAGAAGAGATCGAGGTGGGGTAAAAGGTGAAAAGGAGGAATTGATAATGGAAGGAGGCGGGTGCCTAAGAAAAGATGGTCTTCCTTTTAGGGGAGGCGGGGGACACACATAGATGAAGACTCCAGACACACATAAATACATACTTGAACATATATAGATCTTGATGATAGAATGGATATATAAGTGAAAGTGCACTGACTTAGTTAGATAGGAGTTGTTATAGTTGTAAAAGTTTGATTAAAAGGAAAGACAAAAAGGTAGAGAGTAAAAGATGAGAGCTGGAATCAAAAGGTGAATATGGAACTATCAGAAAAGAAAAGGAGATGCCAAGAGAGAAGAAATAAAGAAGATGGATACTCAGATATGAGACTGTACAGTGGGCCACGTTATTATAAACTGGGCATACCAACTAATGGGCCAATGGCCTGATAATGTGGACCCTCAATCTCATTCTAAAGTCTGATGAAAAAAGAGTTTGAGAATGGCTAAATAGTAGGATGTCTAAATAAGTAATAGAATATGATACAAGAAAGAATGAATAAGAATGGAAGATAAGAATAGATTGTAAGCATTGTATGGAAGAGCTTATTAAGATGAGTAATGTAACTGGATGTATTATTAACAAGGAATACAATAAACCGAACAAAGTTAAAAAAAAATAATAATTTAAAAGATCCACGAGGCAGTAACAATCAGGGCTCATGAATATTAATGAGCTGGAGCCCCAGTCACTCATAAATATGTATGAGAGTCTGTTATGCCCTCAGGGCAGCAGCCTTCGGCAGCTGCCGAAGAGTATAGGAAAAATAAATGTTTAAATTAATAAATGCAACTGCTGTAAGTTTGGGAACAATTGTTTAAGCAGGGGAAATAATGTTTAAATAAATAAATAACTAATCTTGGCTGCACCAGTAATGTTGGGACCCAGAGAGACAGCCTGTCTGCTGCAAATGGTGGCTCTAAAATATTGGCAGCAGCAACAGACAAACTGAGGGAATTATTAAAGCTAGGCAGCGATTTAAAGGACACACTAGTGACTACTGAACTCTGGGGTACCTGGGCAAATATATATAATAATACAATATAATAATTATTCTGGCTGCACCAGGACTTTATTAAGGACTGTATTAAATCTGCTTAAGGGACTGCGTGTTCAGCAGCCATTCCGAAGCAGCCACAACCAATCGGAAAGCTAGGATTTTAAAGCCAGGATTTGTAGGACATTTGCCAAAGCCCTTCAGAAACTACCAAGTGCTCATGGGTAACTACAGGGACCTAATTTCAGGTGCCAAAACAGTAAACCAACTGTGCATCGAGGAGGCTTCATGAATAATTATTTTTGTGACTGACAAGCCTTCCAACCAATCAGAGGCAAAGCAACCAATAGCTCCAGCCAATCAGAGCCTCAGACGAGCCCCATAAAAGACTGTGTTTTCAGCAGATTTTCAGATTCAAGCGGAAGCCCCCCCACAGGGGTGGGGGCTCAGGCCCCCAGCCATGCAACTAGGCCTAATGATCCAGCTAAGCCCCTCCATCCTGGAGGGGGTCTTTTGACTTTCTGATAGTAAAGTTAAAGTAATTTATTTTGAAGCAGAACCTGCTGGCCTGGGGGTTGCCAGAATGCTCTCCAGGTGCTAGTCCTCCCTTCACATGGACCTGCAACTTGACGACAAGCCAGCTGTGAGAGAGCTGATCTTGCCTCAGTGGTGAGAGAGCGGAAGTCTTCAGGAGCCTTTATGATGGATATCCAGACCTGAAGCACTCCACACAGTGCAAGAAAGCAGCAGCAAAGGCAAACAAGATGCTGGGATGCATAGCTAGGGGGATCAGTAGTAGGAGAGAGGAGGTAATTCTGCACTTGTACAGGTCACTGGTAAGGCCGCATCTAGAGTATGGAGTTCAGTACTGGTGCCCACACCTCAAAAAGGACATTAACCTGCTGGAGAAGGTACAGAGGAGGGCTACAAAGATGACAGCCGGTCAGCAGGGCAAGGCATACGAGGAGAGGTTGAGGGCACTGAACATGTACTCCCTGGAAGACAGGAGAGAGAGAGAGAGAGAGAGAGAGAGAGAGGGGCATGATTGGGACATTCAAGTACTTGAAAGGGATAAATAATGTTGCTAAGGAAAGTCTCTTTAAGCTGAGTGGCAACCATATCACGAGGGGGCACAGTCTTAAGCTGGAGGGTGGGAGGTTTAGGAGGGATGTCAGGAAGCACTGCTTCACAGAAAGGGTGGTGGACACTTGGAATGCACTGCCGGAAGAGGTCATCTTGTTAAAGACAGTGAGCAGCTTTAAGAGAGGCTGGGATAGGCACAGGGGGAAGATAAAAATCATGGGTAGGGAGGATGGGAGGAGTGGAGAGGGAGGGCAGGGACATTAGCTCAAGCTGTGGACCCTGCAATACGAGCAGACTTGATAAACCAAATGGCCTTCTTCTGCTGTCTTGTTCGTATACCTTGAGGAGCCTGAGTGAGTGCTCTTGTATCCGCCGGTGCAAGAAAGAAAGAAAATTGCTTACTGGGGCTGCCAATGTCCTAGAGACTGTTGCTGTTAACACTGCTCATTTGGTCTGCACCTTGCTTCTGCTGCACCTAAGTCTTGTCCAGTGCAGGCTCCTCATGGTGTGGATCTCAGTCATAAAGGCTCCTGAAATCTTAGCACCAAATTAGTCAGAGCTAAAACAGAAGCCTCTTCTAAATCCTCCTCCAAATTCTGCAGAATACTTAAGGACCTGGAGGGGCACAGCCCTGCTAACTCACTACCATCTAAAATTTGCTCAGAGGGGGGTGACTACAGAAAAGCATAACATACTCGACCTACTTAACAATCACTTCGCCACAGCGGGACTGGCCTTTGATACCTCACCAGCCAGTGCTCTTCGAGCTCAGTTATATAGCCAGGACCAAGCTTGCCCCTCCTTGGCATCATCTTCAGACCATGCAGCCCCTTTCTTTTCCTTTTCTTTCGACCAGGTGACCATAAAAACTGTGGAAGACCTATTCCTGGAATTAAGCGTAAGAAAAAGTGCAGGCACTGATCTGATAGAGCCTTATTATTTATAATGAGGCTATTATTCCTATCTCCTCCAATTACTCATCTACTCAACCTGTCCTTGTCCCAGGGTGCCCTACCTGCTATTTGGAAGATGGCGCATGTTATACCCTTGTTTAAGTCCGGTAACAGGAGCGACTTAAATAATTATCGTCCTATTTCACTGCTTCCTGTTTTATCCAAGCTACTGGAAAAAGTAGTCAATGCTCAGATTAGGAGTTTTCTTGAAAGCACTAACCTCCTTAATCCAATCCAATCAGTGTTTAGGCCCAGACACAGTACAATCTCAGCACTGGCCAAAGTCTCCAATGAGTGGTTAACACCTTTGGATGCGAAAATTCATGTCTGCACTTTGTTCTTAGATTTGAACAAGTGTTTGACACAGATGACCATGACCTGCTCCTTACCGCTCTCGGGAACTTTGGGTTAGACCATTTGGCTATGTCTTGGTTTACAAGCTATCTCACGGATCAACAGCAGAGCGTCAAGGCAGGTGGGGACCTTTCCCCTCCAAAACCTGGGGTAGGGGAGTACCGCAAGGGTCGATCCTAGGCCCCTTGTTATTTGTGATCTATATAAACATAATCAAATTGGCCAATAAACATCTCTTTGCCGAAGATACGGTCCTGTACTTATTTATTTGTATTTAGTTTTTGTTTACCAGGTAGGTGCACTAGCCATAGACATGACTATTTTCAGGCACGACCCGGAAGGATACAAAGCATTATAGAAGAAACAATAGAAAGGCCCACTCCTGAATTAGCATGCAAGGACCTGCAAGCTGACTTCAGTACTTTACAGAATAACCTATTTTCTTTGAAGTTATTACTTAATGCTAAAAAACCAAGGCAATGCTATTTTCACCCCTAGTCAGTGTGCCACAAGCGCATATCCCTACAATGGCTCCTCGGGTCTTTACCTTACTAGGGGAATCACTCGAATTTGTGACAAAATTCAAGTACTGTACCTGGGCATCTGATTCGACCACAGACTTTCTTTTGGGGATCATGTGGAAGAACTGGCAAAGAAACTGAAACAGAGACTTGGCCTATTCTTTAGGATTAAGAACTTACTTACGCAAGCAGCAAAGGTTAGGCTGGTCCAGACAATGTTCTTACCTCTCCTGGATTATGCAGACTTTATTTATGGACAATGCCCCAATTCCACACTATCTAAATTGGACACACTGTATCATTGGGCGATCAGATTCATCACGGGAACACCATACTGCACCAACCACTGCACACTTTACGCCATTGCTGGCTGGCCCTCAGTCAGCCTCAGACGCCACAAGAATGCAGTCCTTTGTGCATACAGGGCAATAATCAAAAAAACTCCCACAATACATTTCTAACTGCTTGCCTGTCTCCCTCGTGGGCTGCTATGCGCTGAAGAGTCTTTCCTACATTTCCCTGGTTGTCCCAAAGGTCAGGACACGATTTGGTGCTGCAGCTGTAAGTCATGCTCTTCTAGTATTTTGGAACAATATACAAAAGACACTAAAACTTGTAACACCAGTAAGCATGGCCTTTTTTAAGACACTGATCCATCGTAAGCTCTCTGAATCACGTGATTGCTATACTAAAGTGCTCATCCACCTCGAACCTCGAAGGCTCTTCGGAGAGGGGTCATCCCCGTGGTAGCACCTATCTCCCTTGCTAGTCATTCCAGTGTCCCCCCTTCATTAGTCCCCTCCCTGTCCCCAGTCACCCCACTTCCCGTTCCTTCTCCAGTTATCCCTGGTCCTTCTTCTTTTGCACCCCTCTATCACTTCAGTATCACTAATCCCCTATATTCCTCACAATACCTCGTAGCAAGTGTAAGTTATGTTTATATTGTCTTGTAAATTTGTTTTAATTATTTATTATTTGTCCCGAACAAGTAGATGTTGAGGATCACTGTTATTGCTATTGTGTTACCCATCTGATTTCCTTTTGTATTATGTAACCCCTAGGTGGCGCTATCCCAAGGGCTACTACCCCTTCCTGCTTGGATAGTAGCAGGTTAAGGGGCCTGAGTTCTGAAACGGGTGCCTCCACCCGGAGGTCAGGGTTGCTAGTGGTCAAGCTAACCTGGGCACAGCCCTCCGGGACACTGTAATCCCCCTCTTTCCCCTCTAGTGGCCTGAACACTGTACAATAATCACTTTCACAATATCCCTGGTATACCACACAAGTACCCACACTGTTTGCACTTACCACCCGGGCTGGTTCCTCTGGCTTGACCCTGGGGACCCCCTGCAAAACAAGGTTATGCACAGCAAATAGCAATAGTACAGTACTTTGAGCACAAACTGGAACCACAGTCAGATTACAGAAAAAGTCAGAAAAAGTTAGATCTGATTTATTCAGGGGACTTGAACAAGGGAGGGGCAAAATCAGGTTAATTAGCTTAAAGGTTATATCAATCAAGCAGTTATGCATGCGCTTTGAGTCCCCCCCCCACACAGTCCACCTCTGGGTACCCAGATGGAGAAGAGATGGGCTAGCCAGGACAGTTGCCCGGGGATGCAGCTGGTTGGGGCACTGTAATGGAAAACACAACATGCACAGTACACAATATTTGTAATCCGGAGCCAGAGAGCTCAGTTCGTAAAGGAAACAAAACAACAAGACAATCAGATGACACACTCAGATTAAGCTGTTGTTGCAGGGAGCTACCCTGGTATTTACTCACAATACCCAAGACTGGACACAGGCTGGATGAAAATCGAGACTGCAGGTGGTTGATCTGGAATGCCAGGAGAAGCAGGGCCCACACAAGTCGCAGAGGCGTCATTCCTGTTCAAGCGTGGAGCAGGGCGCTAATCCACACGCAGGTCTCTCGTCGATGGCTTCTCTGTGCAGTGGGTAGTCTGGCTGGGCCAGTCTGGCAAGGCCCAGACCACATGGAGACAAATTCGGATGCAGTCCGTTTTGGGCTGGATACAGCTTCCAGCAAGCAGAACACAGTTCACACAGTGGGGGACCAACTCACAACCCACTAGCAGCTCATAGCACATTTACATGTATGGGAATTCTACTGCACCAGGCAAAGCGCTCCCCAGTCACAATCACAAAGTCTCTGCACACACCGGGAGCTTAGGGGTAGCTGGAACTCCTGACAGGCCAATCGCATTCAGCAAATTCTTCAGTCTTCTTCAGGTTGAGCCTGGCCCACTTCAGTAGCTTACTTTAGTCACACAAACTTGGATTAAGTCCAAAATAATTCTCTTCTCTCCCTCTCAGGAGTAGCAGACAGACCTGCAAACCAAAAACTCAGCCCTTTCAGTTTTCCCATGCGAATCCACTCAGGATTGCTGCCCAAAATCACTTCAGCTCCTCTCATTTCACTTCCCAGCTCAGAACTAACTGAAAACTACAAGCAGCCAGGGACTTCCCCAAGATTTCCAAACTAAAGTTCCTACAGATTTTGAATTCAGACAGCTCCTGTAGTCCAGCTACATTTTAGGTCCCACCAGTACTGTTTGGTCCAATTTGCAGTCCAGGACCAAGATAGTGGAGACAAACAAAACAGTCCTTGCTACAAAGAAAGCAGGTTAGACAAACTACATTATCATTATCACTCTAAATGATTTTCAGTAAATAGTTACATCTTTCAACAGAGCTCCCTCTCAGATTACTTAAACTGCAATTAGGCAGCTCTTAAAGAGAAAGTACACAGAGGCTATACAGGCTCTGGTAATCACATTTAAACTGCTAAAACTCAGGACACCAACCTGGCAGTGAGCATTTAGGCAAGCTCAAGGAAGACTTTTGGGGAACCCCCATTTGTAGGGGGGTTACAATTATATTTGCTGTTCTTGTTGACCAATCCAGGTCCACCTTGTAAATGAGCCTGTCTCAATTGTGCTTTACCAGGTAAAATAAAGATGATTGATTGATTGATTGAAATGCCTTAAGGGACCTGGCGTGGTCCAGTTTAAATATAAATGTGCTGATGTGCTTATCTGCTTGGAGCCTACAGGACTGTAAGGGAAGCACTCAAAATCGGGGCTCATCCTGACTTTGCCTGGGAGGTCCAGTATTTACTTATATAGTCGATCAAGATGTCCAGTGGAGCTGTAAACTTCAGCCGTGTGCCACATTGGGACTGAGACCTCAAGTCTAAATCGAAAATGACTACTTTAAATTGGAATGATTGCTTTAAATACTCAAGTTGCTCAAATAGAGAAATGGTATTGTTAAGGCAATTTGTCTGGACATGGATGTAAAAAAAACGGGCCCCCCTAGATTTGGGAACAAGTACCCACAGATTCAAGTATAAAGGGACCATGGTGGCCATGCTGGCCCCTGGTTGAAGATATACCTTCTTTAAATGTACTGAATGTGGTTAGAATATAAATGTGCTAAATGTACCAGAACATATAGGTGTGCTGGATGTTCAAAAATACTGACTGGACCCAAACCAACGTAACTGGCTGGTTACATCTGACCTTTGTTTAGCTTGCAACATGCAGGGCACCCCTGCATACTTCCAAACCACTGTACATAGTTCAAGTGTCTAATGTTTAAAGTCAAGTTTCAAGTCTCAAATCCTTCTAATTAAGCCGGCCAAGGTGCAGCCGCAACGTCCAACAGGCCTGCACCCTCAAGGGACTTTTGGTAACTGGGTACCCAGGTTTAAATATTGGGATTATGGGGGTTCCAATACAAATTTGGGAACTGCTACCAGTGTGGGTAAAGCAATATGGTGTGTCATCTGATTTTATGCAGTTTAGATAGCCAGGGCTCTGGTCATCTCAAAGCTGGCACAATGCCGATTGCATTTTGATTCTGAAAAAGCAGCATATCCACCCAACTGGAGGGTTTTCACCAGCACAAACCAAAAATTCAATCTCAATGTAAATATTGTATATATTGACTTTGCATAACCTCTACTCTCTTTTTCCCCATTCCTAAGCCCTGTCCCCGTGTAAATAAGTAGTTGCTGTTGTTTTGTAGATAACAGTGTTGTAAGCATATTATTAGGATCAAGTCAATAATTAGTAACAAGTATTGAAATGTGGGGAAGTGTTTATCGGGTATGGTTTTGGGGTGGCAAATAGTTATAGTGGGTGGTACAGCATCTCAGTGGGTTGTACCAGGTCCCATACCAGCCCACTTAAAGTTAAACTCTGGGTGGAGGCAGTGTCATTGTAATACCTGTGGAAAAGAACCAGCTTAAGCTAAATCTTGGGAACCCAGGCCCCTCAACCTACATCCTAGGTAGTAGGCAGAGGTTGTAACTCTAGGAGTAGCGCCGCCTAGGGGTTACATATTGCTAAGTGCCCTGACCAAGATCCAGGAAAGACTGATTTACAGTCAGAAAAGTACCTAGAAGTACACTCTGTCCTAACTGAGGTCCTACACGGCTTCAGGAAACAGCGTGGCATTGACATTGCCCATGTTCCACTCACCTCTAATCTCTTCACTGCTCTGAAGGATAAGCAGGCCATGGATGCTGTTTTTATTGATCTCACTAAGGCGTTTGACCTTCTGATTTATGATCTTCTGTTGGGTAAATTAAGGGGATTGGGCTTTAATCACCTCTCTTGTCTGTGGTTCAAAAATTACCTGATAGGTTGAAAAACAACTTGTGTGGGGGGGGTGGTGGTAATAGGTCCTCTCTATAGCCAATCACTGCCGGTGTACCCCAGGAATCAATCTTGAGCCTCATATTGTTCTCACTGTATATCAATGATCTCCCTGGTAATTGCGGTGATGCAAAAATCTTGTATCTTGATGATGCAGTGATCCCAATCTCAGTTTGATTCATTTCTGGCATCCAGGGAGATCTTCTAACACTGGAATCCTGGTTCAGGTCCAACTTACTTATACTAAATACAAGAAAAAATGAAGACTGCTCTTTTGGTCTCGCAGACTAGGTCCTTGCAGAGAAAATGTACTTAATGTCTGCAATGTATCGGCTGCACATGTTCAAATGGTGTCCACAGTAAAATATTTGGGAATCCAGCTGGATCAGGAGCCTTCCCTCAAGCATTCCATTTTCCTTTCGTATTGAAGGTGTGGTCAAAATCCTTAATCAGAAACTGGGCCTGCTGGATAAGCGGTACCCATAAATCACTTAGGAGGCCAGGTTAGCCATTGCCAGCATTATCCTCATTCCAGCTTTTACCTTTCATCAGGTAATGAGTCTGAAATATCCAAGTTAAAGTTTGCTTATCACCACATCTCTCGCTTAGCTGCTGGTATCAACAACAGGGGATGTCATTACAGGGCTCTCGCTCAGCTAAACTGGCCCCCTCTGGAGAGGAAGCTACATTACCCTATGCGGTGCATGGCCTACAAACTTCTGCACCACCACCACCACCACAAAACCTGCATGGGTTAATGGGTTTCAAATTGCAAAGCAAGACTCTTTGATCCAATGCACTAAAACTCGCTATGGTGCCATAGTCACTCACTGCTACTGGTCAGCGATTGTTTGTTGCTGCAAGGGTGTTAAGGCTGTAGAATGCTCTCCCATTTAAACTCTAGGAATATCAGACCCAGTTATCTTCTAAATCCACCCTCATGGAGCTTATTTATGGAAGACCTTGCAACTGCTACACTTAGCAATCTACTGTTTTACCTTGCTTTCGCCTACTAGTGCTGTCTATTGTCTAGTTGGCCAATATGATAACTGTGTTTTCAGGCTGTAGCCAACATCTGACCTACGCACATGTTCTTGTTATTTATTGTAAATCCTGTATATTCAATGTATTAACTTTGTTATATTGTCTGGAATTCATTTCAGGTTGCTCCTGAAAAAAGGGACAGCTGGTTTCAGTGAGCCAACCCGGTTACCAAAATCCCCATCCTCGTTGTCAGTCTAGCTAGGTCTGCTGTCTTCCCCGCCTCCCTTCAGGCTCTAGACTCCACTGCTACCATTTCCTCACAGCATTTACTGCTTCCTGTAGACATGGTAACAGGAGTACACGATGTCAGTGGTCCGCACGTCATCAGAGGCATCACTGCTAACATCACCAAGCTGCTGAACGCCCCTGTGCTTGTGGCCCCTCTCAGGCATGGCATGCATTATTGCTAAGAGGGACAGTATAAACTCAACAAAGGATCAGATTGGGAGGTTGAGGCAGCACCAGAGCATACTGCAACTCTGAGCGAAGCAGACATGTAAATGAACAGATTTCATTTGAAGTTTGTTACAGGGTACATGCATATTAGATTACAGATTAGACAGATTAGAAATTTAAATTACAGTTATACTAAAATGTGTTACTATGTGTAATTGATTTTGCAAATGTTTCCCATTATACAACCACTTGCACTGAGAAAGCCACAATTTAGTGGCAAAACACTGGCATATAAAGTGCCTGACAAATTAGCTAAAAGTTCAAATAAGGCTGCACCGCTTGTGCCTGTTTATAATTAATCTGTGATTGAGCTGTTTGTTACTATTTTTCTATTGTTAATTGGGTTCCACAGACATCACCTTCCAAGATATAATACATTCTACGGCTCAGGTTTTCTGTTCATGTTACATGGCTGGGAAGAAAAAATTACTCACCATAGTAATTTTGTTTCTTCAAAGGGATCACTCATTATGATTAAACTTAACTGATTAAACTTAATGCAGTCAGTCTCCTGTGTTAAACTGCACAGAGAGATAGAATTTTATGCAAATTATGGAACTCTCAATTGGCTCATGCCACTTTCAAACTGCTGCCCTAGTAACTGCTGCACTCTGAGTGCTTCAGATTCTTACGGAGCCTAACTGGGTAAAAGACCCACTAGCTAACATTAACAACATTAAAATAATATTTTTGCCCTTTCAGGTCAAAACATTCTTAACCAACAAACCTAAGAAACTTGAGACCACCTGGACACCAACTGGTTAAACAAAGTGAGTTTCTACCTTAACCTATATAGGAGAAAAAGAAAACTCTAATGCAGGGATGCAGAGCAACTTCTATAGGTTCTAGTAGAGGAGGTAGGGAGAGTCTTTAATCATAATGAGTGATCCCTTTGAAGAAACAAGATTACTATGGTGAGTAATTTCTTCTTCTAACCCCAGGAATCACTCATTATAATTAAACTTAGTATAGACTACCAAGCAGTACCTTTGGCGGTTGGGCAGAGAACCGATTTCGGAAACAGACTCTGCAGTACTGCTGTACCAAACCTAGCATCACCTCTGGATTGCATGTCCAGGCTGTAATGCTTTGTGAAGGTGTGTTTTCCATGTAGCTGCTTTACAGATTTCCAGTAGTGGAATTTCTCTTGAAGCTGCCACCGAAGCAGCTGTGCCCCTGGTGGAGTGTGCTTTCAGGCCCAGAGGTACCTGTTTACCCACCTTACTATAACAAAACTGTATACATGCCACTATCCAGCAAGCAATTGTAACGTTTTGTTGCAGTTCTGCCCTTACCAACTTTACCATATGTGAGAAAGAGCTGTGATTGACTTGTTCTGTAAGACTTGGTTCTGTCAATGTAGTGGCTAAGTGCCCTTTTGACATCAAGTGAATGAAGTCTCCTTTCTGGAGAACTGGAGTTGTCTGCAAAAAAAGACAGGTAGAGTGATAGACTGATTCAAGTGAAAATCAGATACTACCTTGGGAAGAAATTTTCTATTAGTCCTAAGGACCACCTTGTCCCTGTGGAATGAGATGTAGTCAACATCTGTGCACAGGGCTTGTAATTCACTAATCCTTCTGGCTGAAGTAATGGCAACCAGGAAAACAGTTTTCCAAGTGACATACTTCAAATTTGCGGTTGCCATAGGTTCGAATGGTGCATCCATGAGTTTAGCAATGCAAATATTTAGATTCCAGGCCAGAACTGGTTCCTTAGGGAGGGTGCAAAGATTAAGGCCTTTAAAATATTTTCTAAATACTGGATGAGAGGCCATAGACCTCTCACTTACCAACTGACAGGTAAGCAGAGACTGAAGCTAAGTGGACCTTGAGGGTGGAAGGCTTCAGACCTAAGGAATGTAAATGTGTAAGGTAATCTAGGAGAATAGCCAAATCAGCCCTGAAAGGGCTCACACCCTTACCTGTACACCATATAGTAAATATTTTTCACTTAGAAGAATGTTTCCTTAGTAGAAGGCTTCCTGGAACCCCTAAGCACTGTCAGCACCTGTTCTGATAGGTTAAGGTTAGTAAATTCTAAGTCCTCAAGAGCCACACCTTGAACCTCAGTGATTTGAGACTGGGGTACAGGATCCTGCCCTGAGAGGAGGTTAACAGGTTGTGCCTCCTGGGCAGATGGATTGGGGGAACCACTGACAGAGACAGCAGAAGAGAGTACCAGTGCTGTCTCACCCAATCCGGAGCCACCAGTATCATTTTTGCTGGTTGGGACCTCAATTTCAGTAGGGTCCTGAATATCATAGGAAAGGGAGGGAATGCATAAAGAAACTTCCCTGTCTAATCCAGGGCCATGGCATCTGGGGGAATTGTGCCTCTTAGAGGAGGCCTGCAACAGTACATTGGAAGCTGGTGGTTTTCTGTGGAGGCAAAGAGATCCACCTCTGGGATGTGCCATCTCCTGAAAATTGTACTGAGTACCTCAGTATTCAGGCACCACTCACGGTGGTCTTGACTTATCCTGCTTAGAGAGTCTGCCAGCACATTGTCCTTCCCTGGAAGGTGTATGGCTGACAGGGATACTCCCATGGAGTATACCAGGGACCACAGTCTCATTGCTTCTGTGCACAGCAGATGTGACCTGGTACCTCCTTGCTTGTTGATGTAATACATGGTTGTGGTGTTGTCAGTTCTGACTTGCACCACTTTGTTTTGCAGGGTAAGGAGCGAATGTTTTTAAAGCCAGGTAAACAGCCCTGAGCTCCAAGAGATTTATGTGCAACAGAGACTCTTGACGGGACCATGTGCCACTTGCTGTGTGCTCTAATATGTGTGCTCCCCAACCTAGAAGAGAGGCATCTGTTGTGAGGATTACTGAGGGTTGTTCCCTTATAAAAGGTACACCCGCCCTGAGGTTTTGCTCGTCCAGCCACATTGTAAAGCCTGGACTAAACTTTTTGTGACTGGAACCAGTTTGGACATAGGATCCACCCTTTGAGACCAGTACTGTCTGAGATGGAACTGAATATTTCTCTTTTGAAACCTGGAGCCCATTACCACTGCAGTGGCAGATGCCATGTGGCCCAGTAGCCTGAGAAATTCTCTGGCCGTTTTGGGTCTCCCAGACACAAAGGATTTTGCAATCTGCAGAATACTTGTCACCCTGTCTTGTGGCAGGAGTGCTCTGCCCTGTCTGGTGTTTAGTTCTGCTCCAATAAACTCCAGCACCTGGAGTGGTACCTGCTGAGATTTCTCTTTGTTTATCAGAAATCCCAGGGACTCTAGTGCAGATTTTGTTAGTGCCAGTGACTGTACTGCATGCTGGGGACTGGAAGACTGTTACACCTTGTTTTCTCAAAAACTCTACCACTTAGGATAGGCACTTTGTAAAAACCCTTGGTGCCGAAGTTAGTCCAAAAGGGAGAGCTGCAAACTGATAATGGCCTGAAGCCAGCCTGAATCTCAAGAATTTTCTGTGAGATGGTCTGATGGGAATGTGAAAATAAGCATCCCTTAGATCTAGGAAGGCTAGCCAGTCTCCCTTTTGCAATGAGAAAATGATTATTGCAAGAGTGACCATTCAGAACCTTGGTTTCAAAATGTGCTTGTTCAGAAGCCTTAGATCCAAAACAGGTCACCAATCCCCGTTTTTCTTTTTTATGAGGAAGTACCTGGAATAAAAACCTTTGCCCCTGCTTATTAGAGGCACTACCTCTACTGCTTTGATTGCTAGCAGATGCTTTACCTCTGCCTCCAACAGAATCCTGTCTGCAGCTGTTGTTGGAGCAAAGGTTCATGTACTCAGCTTTGGAAATCATTTGAAACTGAGTGCCAGGCCCTGGCTCGCTACCTCCAACACCCACTTGTCTGTAGTGATGGAATGCCAAGCATGAAGATAATGAGCCAGACTGCCACCCACTGGTGGTCCTGTATTAGGGGATGCGACCTGCACTAGCCTGTCAGGGATTCTGTGCGGGCTGTGCTTGAACCTGTGGTGCAGGAGCCGCTCTTCTCATGACTCTGCTGCCTCGTCCTCTAAAATAACCTCTGGCTTGCTGCTGAGGCTGAGAGGCCTGCGCCTGAAAGAAAGGTTTGGGGTAAAAAACCCTACCCCTACCTCCCCTACTCTGGGGTCTATAACAGGTGGAGAGCCTATCCTTGGAATTGCTCCGATAGGTGGATTTATATTCCTCCACCTTCTTCATGTATGCCTCTGTTTTATCCCCAAACAAGGAGCTGTTCTCAAGGGGGAAATCCATTGCTTTGGCCTGGGTGTCTAAAGTCAGGTTGGTGGCTCTAAGCCACGCAAACCTCCTGATTGAAACAGACGAAGCCGTTAGCCTAGATGCAGTATCATTGGCATCCACTGCCATATGAAATTGGTACTTGGTAGCATCAGGTGCAGCCCTTGCTGTATCCTGCAAGTCTACACCCACTTTACCTGGGACCTTATCAGCCAAAGCTAAAACAGTGTTCCATAGAGCTCTTTGGTACTGCACTGAATATGCCATGTAATTGGCCTGCCTAACTAATAAAGAAAAAGCCATGTACCCTTTCTTTCCCATAGCATCCATTTTTCTTGAATCTTTGTCTGGTGGATGGGTAGCCAAGGGGATCCTGGCCTTGTTGCAGGCAGCAGCTTGTACTACTCCCTCAGGATCAGGATGAGCAAACAGAAAATCAGCTGTAGTTCTGTCCAGCTGATATTTCTTGTCAGCTTTCTTATCCACACCAGGAATAGAGGTTGGAGTTTTCAAAATCTGCACTGCAGCCTTTTTTTAAGGACTTATGCATGGGCAGAAGCAGACGTTTCGTGGGGGTTAACCCCATCATCTCCAGAAAGTCTGCTTCCTCCATATCCTCTTCTGTTTCCTGAAGAGGAAGGTTCAGGGTTTCCGCCATGCTCTTAACAAAAGCATAGTGGGAGGAGTATTCCTCAGGACCCCTAGGAGGGGACCCACATTCTTGCTCAGGGGAGACCTCTGGATCTATAGGTTCCCCTTCAAAGTCATCCTCCTCCTCCCCATACACTTCCAGCACTTCTTGCCTTACTGGGGTTGTAGGAGGAACCAGGGCAGTCAGTGCAGGAACTGGGATTGCACCCTGTAGGGCTTGTAACACTTGTAGTGCCTTAGCAATGTCCTCAGCCGAGGGCATAATATGCTTGTCTGCTGGGAGCTCCTTAGCCTTCCCGGCCGGAGGCGCAGCAACATGTTTTTCTTTACACTTTTTCTTTACTGGAACAGGTTCAGAGCTTGTTTCCACAGCCCTTTTTTGTTTTACCTTGTTCAGAATTATCTGAACTCTTGTCGGGATCCTTGGCTTTACCTCCATCCTTTTTGTGGGAAGAGGAAGAAGCAGAATTATCCACACTAGAAGCAGAAGCAGAAGCCATCTCTTCTAAAATTTTAGACCTTTTCTTTAATGTTTTAGGGCAAAAAGGTCTTACAAATATCACAACTGGCAAATATATGACTTGTACCCAAACAAGAAATACACAGAGAGTGCCTATCTGCTTTTGCTATAAGTTGCCCACAAGACTCACAACATTTAAAACCTGTGGGTCCTGTGTGTTTTTTAGGTTTATCTAAAAGGACCTCTGACATTGATAGACAAAAAGATTACTTCACAAAAAAAGTTATTTAAAGTACCTTGGAACTAGAGGTTCTTTAAAATAAGTACCGCTAACAGTTCCTGGAACCGAGCGCTATTCGGTTCCTGAAGAAAAGGGAACCGATAAAATACAGTAATTTAAACAAAACTAAAGCAGTTCAAGGAACCGATCGCTAAATATATATATATATATATTTAAAACTGAGGTAAAAACCTCCCAAATAGACGCAGAACCCTCGGTTCCAAGGAACCGTGAGGGAACCGCGAATTTAGACAAAAAATTACTATAATACTAATAAACTATACTAGCAATTTAAATTTAAACTACAAATGAGTACTTAACGACAGATAAACTTTATTCTGAAGACAGTTCAAGGAGAGCTCTCCGGGAACGTCCTTACTAGGCAGGCGGGGTAAAGAATCTGAAACACTCAGAGTGCAGCAGTTGCTAGGGCAACAGTTTGAAAGTGGCTTGAGCCAATGGAGAGTTCCATAATTTGCATAAAATTCCATGTCTCCAGGCAGTTCAACACAGGAGGCTGACTGCAATAAGTTTAATTATTTATTTATTTATTAAATTTTGATAACCGTGTAAGCCCGCTGGGCCCCGAAGGTCCCTTTTTCAGGGGCGACCTGGGAAATTACATGGAATAATACATGGGGTAGCATACAGCACAGGTACATTACACTAGACAGCGAGGAACATAATACATAGTAGTTTTTCAGCAGTTACATTTAAGAGGTAAGACATAGTAGCTTTTTAGCAGTTAACATTTCCTGGGTAAGCTCTACAGATGGGGTGCAGTGCTATATAGATGGGGTGCAGTGATAGTCGAAATTAAGTTTAATCATAATGAGTGATTCCTGGGGTTAGAATCACACATCTGAAGATACTCAAGGGAATCCACCACCCTGACCAACTTAGGTTTATCAGCAAATTTAAGAAACCTGCTGGATACCTCAAAATAGGCATGCTCAGATGAAACAGGTTGTTTTTAGTGTGGTCCTGCTTCTACCACAAGGAGACGAAGTGACTTGCACATGGTTGCGTAGTGAGTTAGTGAGACTGGGACCAGAATCTCCTGGTTCCCAAGCCTGTCTTCTAACACTTAGATAATACCACCTCCAAATTAAGAACATACTGGAGAACAAACGAATGTGAACTACAGAAAAGATGTAAAAGATAAATTTAATTGTGTATATATTTTGTTTTTCAACACTCTTTCAGAAGAGGCAGCCTGTCTCAAGTTTATCTGAGGCCTTCTGAGAGGAAGATTAGTAGCACTGGTATTATTTAATACTGCAGGGTGGAAAACAGTTGGCTTAACTGGGCAAAACATGTCTAAAGTTGGTGGCTGCAGAGCTAGATAATCAAAATGCCTCTACACTTGAATTTTGGTTGCTCCTGTGAATAGACGATGATAGCAGATGAGGACAGAAAGGCCCATCCAGTCTGCTCATTTTTTTCTACCTTATGAATGTGCCATAGGCCTTTACACTGTCAATGGCCTATTTATTCATACTCATCTGTATTGCTCCCTTATGCCTATCTCAAGCCTGTTTGAAGCCCTGCACTGTATTCATATCCACCACTTCCTGAGGTAGGCCATTCCATGCATCCACCACCCTTTCTGTGAAAAAGAACTTCCTCACATTACCCCTTAACCCATTAGAAAATGGGTAGGGAAAATTCTTATTTTTGATTGGATAATGCCAACCACCACCCAGTCTGGTATCAGGCAATAGAGACCAGGAAATAATGAATCCCAGTCTCTGTTGCCTGATTTCATTCTAAAATGCTTGTGCCCACAGAATGTTGAATTTTAAACTGCCGACATGTTGTTGTCTCGGTTAGCGAGACATATGGCACTCCTTTCCCATCACTTAATTTCACACCACCCCACTCCTCAGGCAGCATTCAGTTGCTCCATTTGTTTCTTTTCCAATCTATATTGAACACTATTTAAAAAAAAAAAGTGTCAGCATTCAAATAGTAGCGGTAGCACGTCACGTGCTTACCACTACTCTGTGACACCCCTCTCGCCCTGACTGCAGCCCCGCTTGGCCGAAGAAAAAAAAACATATCTTTATTTTTAAAGATAAAGCATTGAAACTATCTCCTTAGTGCATCCTATGGCTCCTTTAGCTGAGCTACTGAATTCACTTCAACTGGCCATCATCCCCGATTCCACTGAGAGGTACTCTATGCAATCCACTTCTGTTTTCAGTACCCTTTGTACCAGCTGGTTCTCAAGAGCTCCATTGGGAGCATGACCTGCATCAGGGCCTTATTAGGCCACAGGACCCCCATGCCACAAACACTCACCGCTCTCAAGAGCTCCATCAGGAGCTGTAATCTGCATTAGGGCCTTAATAGGCCATAGGACCCCCCAAAAAACACTCACCAGCTCTCAAGAGCTCCATCGGGAGCTTGAATCTGCATCAGGGCCTTAATAGGCCACAGGACTCCCCCCCCCCCACGCCACAAACACTCACCAGCTCTCAAGAGCTCCATCGGGAGATGGAATCTGCATCAGGGCCTTAGCTGTTGTACAGCCACGGTTTCTACTAACTCCAATACCTGTTTGTGACTTTCCAGTGCTAATCACTAATGCGAGGGGCAGTCACGATTTAAAACAGCACTAAGTTTCTGCCATAGAAAACGGCAGCAAGAGAAACAAAATACCTGCTTTTTTAGACACTGTCCTCATCGATAATGCGGTGGCCCACTCGCCAGCTGCAGAACTATTCAGCACATGCTGTTCTGCTCGCTGTCCATAGTATGCGTCGGTCACAAAACAATAAATAAATACAACTGTGTGCTGGGGGGGGTGTTTAAAACAGCAAAATTAATCAAAAACGGACTGGATCCTTGAAAGAAAGTGCTGCATAATGAAGGGGGTTGACAGAGGGTGTAAGTGTATACAACTAGCTTTTTTAACTACAGGGTCTCCAATAGGACAAACCTCCTCAAAAAAAAAAACCCTCATTATAATGCAGATGGAGGAACTATTTTATTACAAAACTTAATTTAAATTAATTGTTTATTAGCAATTTTTTATTCAACTTTTTTTTTTTTTTATTACAGAGCCCCTTTTCCAAGTGCAATAATACCCTCCAGGGTGGGCGGTATTGGGAAATACTGGACCTTCCAGGGTCTATAAGGCCCTCCGCCTGTGGTCTCGGGCCTCATTACGCCCCTGGGCAGTCCAGATTTCCCAATACTGCCCACCCTGCCGGGTACTACTATTGCTTACTTACATGACCTCAGACCGTTTACCCCCTCGTAGCGTTGATACCACAGCGAGGTCCCCCACAGCGACTAAGCAGCGCCTAGCCACAGTGGAGACCCGCTGGAATCCGTGCTGCCTGTCGGAGACCTGCCCCGATCAGCTCCAACTGGAGTTGAGAATCTTTAGAGGGGAGTGCGGTATATAAAGATGATCCGCCACTGTATCGGCAGCCAGTGCAGTTTGCGCAGCATAGGCATTATATGACTAGACCTAGATGTACCAGTCAATAGCTTGGCCACCGCATTCTGCACTAACTGCAAGCGATGGATATCAACCCCCAAAATCCCTAGGTAGAGGACATTGCAGTAATCAAGGCAGGTGGTTATGAAGGCGTGGACCGATGTAGGAAGGGAGGAACCAGGTGTTTCACCCAGGTGATATTCCTTAGATGGTAAAAGAAAGATTTGACAATGGCAGACACCTGTGATTTTAGGGTCAAACCGCTGTCAAAAATAATGCCCAGGTTACGCACCCGGTCTGAGGTAGATCCACGACAGGAGTCCGACAGAAATTCTATCGAACGCCCTGTCAGCGACACCGGCATGTTGATCGCATTCTGTAGTCGGCTGCCGGTTTGCTATGGATTTCTTTTGTTTTAGGGGGCTGCCCCTGAACCCCATGCAGGGGCTCTGCCTCCACACTTTAGAGAACCAACCCCAGTCAGAGTTGGTTCGGAGGGGCGAACTCCCCAGAGACAGCAGCATCAGGAGACCAGCAAACCATCACAGCGAACTGTCAATTTTGTCACTACGATGGTCTTCACTGTGTTCCCATCACTGTGGGTATGGTATACTGGAATGGAGCAGCAGAGGGTCGTGGTTAATGAAGTCAAATCAGAAGTGAGGAAGGTGTCCAGTGTGGTGCCTCAAGGATCAGTCCTGAGTCCATTCCTTTTCTATATGTTCATCAGTGACACAGGAGAAGGAATCCAGGACAAGATGCATCTCTTTGCAGACGATACTAAGCTCTATGACAGAGTAGACAGCGAGGAGGTGATTAGAGAGATGCAGAGAGACTTGGTGTCATCAAGGCGTAGGTCAGGAAACATAGGAAAACCAGGAGTAGTAAAATTCCCAAGTAATGTTTTATTATTATCAATAACAGCAAAATAAAAAATTATTCAATATAACTATTTACAAAGGCAGTACAAACAGAGAAAACAAAATCCTTTGTCTGAGGGAATCTCTAATTCCAAGTTTCAGTTTCTCAGTCTTCCTCTCACTCTAGCAAAAGCATTGCTGTTCTTATTTCTGCCTCCTGGGCTCATTAAGAGACCATAACTTTGTACGTTTCTTTCCTTGCAGGTGCAACAAAATAGAACATGATGTCCCAGAACTGGCCTCTTGTTGACAACTCAGCAAAAGAGTTTGTACTGCATGTCAAGGTTAACCCCCTAAATTCCAAATAGCTTTTTGCAATCATTTCAACAGTATAACTACAGTATATACAGTTTCAAACTAAGAGATCTCAATATCACTTACAATTTCACACAAAAATTCAAATATATTTTTATAAATGCAAATTCGCAATGGGGAAAGAAAAGACAAAAACATCAAGTGAAGACAGAGCGATAGCGAGAGGCAGAGAATCGCAAGACTATCAGAGTTATCAGTTCCTAAGTCTAACGAGAACATTTGGTTGGCGAACCAGACGGACAGGAAACAAAAAAGGAGAGGACAGAACAGATACTTGCATTTAACTCTTTCTGTGTAACAAATGGGACAGGGCCTCATTCAATCCTGTCACACTTGGTAAAAGCTAGAGAGGTGGTCAAAGGTTTGGCATTTGAAATTCAATGCCAAAAAGTGCAAGGTAATGCACATAAGGAACAAGAACCCCAGGACAGAGTACTGGATGGAGGGGTACAGTTGTGCACGAACTTTGAGGAAAAAGATCTAGGGGTCATAATCAGTGGCTCTCTAAATGATTCAAAACCACTGTAACAAGGCCTACAGTATGGCAAACAGGACGCTGACATGTATAGGAAGGGGTACTGACAGCAGAAGGAAAGAGGTATTACTACTTCTCTATGGATCACTGGTGAGGCCCCACCTGGAGTACTGTGTCCAGTTCTGGAGTCCTCACCTAAAGAAAGACAAGAATAGGCTAGAGACAGTGCAATGTAGGGTGACAAAAATTATTCAGAGCCAGCAGGGCAGATCTGATGAGGACTGCCTCAAGGCATTGAACATGTACACACTGGAGGCCAGACAAGACGGGGCAGACATGACAGAGGCCTTCAAGTTCCCGAAAGGAATGAACAAGCTAAACTGTGAGGAACTATTTAGCATAAGTAGCAGATCAGGAATACGGGGGGGGGATGGCACGAGTGGAAACAGATGGGGGAGATTCAAAAGGGAACTGAGAAACTTTTATTTTATATAAAGGGTGATGAAGCTGTGGAACAACCTGCCAGCTGATGTGGTGGGCACCAAAATGATCAAGGGTTTCAAACATGGCTGGGACAAAGTGAAGGGCTAAATGGTTGCTCATGGTGGTAGCAGTAGGGTGAGGAGCTTGAGAGTGGATAGTGTGGGTTAGAACCACGTATGGACAACAGGTCCAGGGTTTGTTAGTGTTTATGGGCAGACTGGACGGACGGACCAATGACCTTTTTCTGCCGTCACTGTCTGTGTTTCTATGTTAAAAGCCAAGCAATGTAAAATTCCTTCATAGTGACAATGGCCCAGGATACATTCCGTTATACTGGTATGTGCATCTTTAAAACTTGAGTTTCCCACCAATGCAAGTTATGTGTAACCTTTTGCATTATTTGGGGGTAATGTGTGTAAATTTCATATCTGGAACATTATGTTTTTTTTACGTTCAGTACTATTTAAAAACATAATCACAAAATTCACTAATCAGTTTAACAATTTTAGGAAAAAACACAATTTGTAAGTGAAGGAAAAGTTCCTTTGTCATTTGTCTTACTTTACCCCCCCCCCCACAATGCTTTCAGATACTTTTTTAATGACCTCACTCACCTCTAAAACAACACACAGCTTCCCATTAGCGAGAGACATGAGTAAGTGAGTCAGATGGGCATAACACTCTGGCATGGCAAGCATGTTACCCTAAAAAAAAAAGAGAGAAAGTTTGTTCCCATCCATCTACCTTATTCTACAAAAGTAATCCCAAAGATCTCAACACACAAGTATGAATATTTACAGATGATTCCCCATACTTTGTAATAAACATTTTATTAATTACTGATGGATTGGAGCAGACTGCCAATTGGTTATGCAGTTAACATATGATGGGTGTTCAGTGGCCTATGTAAAATGAGTTGTGGTGGTCTTCGTTCAGGATCCAGAAGACGAACCATCTTCCCCCCTTGTTCACTCTCCTATGTGAGGCCAGGCATTAAATATGTACTGGCACTTAACTAACCTCTCCTACTATTTATTAATTTCAAGAGTTTCATCAAGAAAACCGAGTTAAACAGCTTGTTTCCAAATGTCTCCTGGGGGGATGAGGAAAGTGCAATCGGTTACATCAATAAAGTTACAATTATAATAACAATTACTAGTAAGTAAGTAAATGTTCATGCGTTGAGTACCCCATCCTGGAGGGAGGTGATTAGCCGTACAAGTAGGTAGGAGACAAGTACATCAATAAACGAACATAAAAAGGCAACTAGTACAAATAAAACAGGCTAAAAATCCAGCTTACATAAAATATTACTAAAAATGTTATAGCAGTTTACAGATTGTTCAAGGAAGACTCATTTGAGTCGAGGCACTTGGGGATTTACTCTAACCAGAAAGTCTGTTGGAAATACCTGCATGTATGCTGTAATATAGAAGCTGAGTGAGAAAGTAAAAATCTTTTTGCAACTACATCTGCTTTGGGGATTTATTCCTTGTGTGTGCTCTGCTTATTTGAAATGACTTAAGGAGGACCCTGGGCCCTCGGTAGAAGAGCGAAGCAAGCGCATGGGACAGGCAGGAATCAGGAGGTCATCTGCGTAACCAGGGCCTGATCCATGTAAGGCTTTATAACTGAGCAAGCCCACCTTGAAGGTGATTCTCCACCTAACTGGAAACCATTGCAGTTCACACAAAACTGGGGTCACATGACAGAACCTCAGGAGGCCCATCAGTAACCTCGCTGCCACGTTCTGCACCAGCTTCAGTCACCAGAGAATCCCTCCAGTGACCCCGAGGTACAAAGCGTTGCAGTAGTCAAGCTGAGATGTCACAAATGCATGCATCAGTGAAGGCAGACTGGCATGCAGAATCAAGGCTTTGATCCAGGCAACATTTGCTCAAGTGGTAGAAACCACTTCTGACAACGGATGACACCTGAGCCTCAAGTGTCAACCTGTCATCAAGGATGACGCCCAGATTTTTAACCTTGGTGGACGCCACCAAGGGAAAGGGGCCAAGAAATAATCATGTTCCCATCCCAGCAGTGTTCACATCCCACTGACAACCAGGCTCAATCACTAGCACCTCGGTCTTGTTAGGATTGAGTCCTAGCCAGCTAGAGGACATCCAGTTCTGGATCTTGGCCAGACATTTATTTAGCACCTCCATGGTGCCATCTGTCCTGGGTACAAATGACATGTACAGCTGGGTATCATCTGCATAGCAGTGAAAACTCAAGCTGTGCCATCTAATGATGTCACACAAGGGAAGTTTATACATTGTGAACAGCGCAGGAGACAGGATCGAGCCCTGGGGAACTCTACAATGACAGGGGCTCTGGGCAGGATGAGAAATTTCTCATCACTGCCCTCTGCATCCTGCCTGTAAGAAAGGACTCAAACTAGCTGATGACAGTACTGGTGAATCCACAAAGCTCCCTTAGGTGATCCAGGAGCACTGCATGGTCCTCAAATGCTGATGAGAGATTGAGGAGAACAAGAACTGACTGCTCCCCCTATCTCTCGCCCTGAGGAGATCATTTTACACTCTGACGAGTGCCGTCTCAGTGCTACGTCTTGATCTAAATCCGGACTGGAAGGATTCATAGATGTCATGGGCTGCGAGGTGTGCCTTAATCTGCAGCGCCATGAGATAGGTCTAAAGTTCACCAAGATGTCAGGGTCAAGAGATGGTTTCTTAAGGAGGGGTTTCACCAGTGCCTCTTTAAGGGTGCTGGGAAAACATCCCTCTGAAAGTGAACACCCGACAATCTTGGCAACCACTGGCCCAACACATCCCATTAAAAGACAAGTTGGGCCCAGGTCCAATTCACAGTATGTGGGCCGCAGCTTTGAAATCACCTCACAAACCTCAGCCCCCCCAACCAGCCTAAACTTGCTCCAAACAATAAGAGTTGCTCTAGATGCACATGACTCACCATTGCAGGGCCGCAACTGCCCCACTGGGGAGATCCAGCCCTGATGGAGGACACCCTGTCAGAGAAGAACAGAGCAAACTCCTCGCACCAGGCGACTGAAGATGCTTTTCTTGGCTGGGATTGAGAAGCCTATCCACCGTTCGAAAAAGCAGAGCTGGTGTGTTCCACCCTGCAGCTATCTCCCTGGACAGGAACTCTGCCTTCTTGTGGTTGATTGCCCTTTGATATTCACCATATTGAAATCTCAAAGCCAGCTTATCCCCCTCAGACGAAGTCCTCCTCCAACGATGCTTCAACCTCTGGTCCTTGGTCTTCATCTCCTTGAGAACCCCATCAAACCACGGGGTTCTCAAGTGAGAAGACTTGGGTCATGCATGGACCAAAGCAACAGAGTCAAGTGCCTTGGTAACAGTCTCATTATAGGCTGCAATCGCCTCACCCACACCTGCCGCTCAAACAACACTCACATCAGATTGGTCCATCACTGCCCTCAGTCCCTCTTGGGACAGCCCCTTCAAAGGGTAGCAGCGGACCATCTCTTCAGGGGAGGGACTAACGGGGGGGGGCCACGAACGAAAACCTCACCATGCAGAGATCCGACCAGATGACCGGATTAATCCTGAGATCAGAGACCTCAAACCTAGGTGAGAACACGAAGTCCAAGGCATGACCATGGCTGTGGGTCGCAGAACAACATTATTATTTTTATATAACATTGTATTAAATAACAGCAATAAAAGTACACAGTAGTTCGAAAGGATGCACAGTGTTCAAGTAGTGTAAAACATAGCATATCAAACGCAACAGAGTAACAAAATGCAACTGGCAGCAAAAGGAGGGCAGGAAGGGAGATAGGGAGTACAATAGGGACAAGTTCAAGGGGGATAGGGGACCAAGAAGTCTGGGCAGATGGGGTCAATTGCAGTGAGACTAGACTAGAATCAGTGAAGACTGCAGGAGTAAGTAGTGAATCCATAGAGGAGGGATTTCTTACACCTTCCTATCCTCCTCCCTCTACGTCTCCTTATGCCTTCTGAAGCCTACCCTTTTAGCCATTACCTTTTCAGCTATTTCTTTTGAGAACCACAGCAGTCTCTTCTTCCCCTTGCTTTTTCTCACCTGCTTGATGCAGAGGTTTGTTGCCTTCACTATGCCCTCGCATAGCTTCACCCACCGTTTCTCCACCCCACCCAGGTCATCGCTGAGGCATTCACCCATCTTTTTAAAATCTGCCCCCCCCCTTAAGTCCAAGGCCCTCGCCCTTGTGTGACTCGACTCCACAGCAATCCTTATGTTGAACCATACTGTATGGTGATCACTGGTCCCCAGGCAGCCTCAAACTGCAACACTGTCCCTGTTAGTGAGTACCAGGTCCAGTATTTCCCCATCACAAGCGGGCTCACTAACTAGCTGCCTAACTAATGCCTCCTGCATGGAGTCCAGGATGTCCATGCTTCTAGCTGAAGCTGCAGTTGGAAGATTCCAATCTACTGTTCATCATGCAGACTGACTTCCCCCACCAGCAGCACCTCCCCTTTTTCTGCCATCTTGCCAATGGCTTCCACTAGTACCTTATCCAAATACTTCCCCTGCGCTGGGTTCTGTAGATTACACCAGTGCAAAAAGTGGCTCCATTTCTTGTCTCCAGGGTGACCCACAGTACTTCCGCCCTCCTGTATTCCTTGCATCTCTGTCACTTTTATGCCTTCCCTCACATATAGTACATCACCACTCCCCTCCTTTTCTTCCCACCCTGTCCTTCCTGAACAGAGTATGGCCATGTCCCAATCATGGTTTTCAGTGCACCATGACTCAGTAATGGCCACAATAAACTACAGACAGGGTGCTCTGTAGAGCTTCAGGACAGGGGAAGAGAGAGCTGAGGATCTAGAGGCAGAACTAGAAAAAGGAGGGGGATGGCAAATGGGGAGGTGGTAGCAGTGGGAGACCTAAACCAGTCAGATATTGATTGGCTCATTCCAGCAGCCAGGAGTTTCAGAAGTCAAACCCTGCTGGATATATTGCAGGACTGCCTGCTGGTGCAGCTGGTTAAGAACCCACTAGGCAGTTTGCTACATTCGACCTGGTGCTCCCCAACTCAGAAGCGGTAAGAGGAGTGAGGGTAGGGGAGCCACTGGAGTCCAGCAACCATAACTCTACACTGTTTAACTTGGCCCTTTGGACAAGCAAGTCCTCATCAAAGGCTTAAGTCCTAGATTTCAGAAGGGCAGACTTCAACCAGATGAGGGAGCTGGCCCAGGACAAGTTAGTCAGAGTGGACAGCATCAAGGATGTGGAGAAATATGGGGGGAAATCAAGAGGACCATTCCCAAGGCAACAAAGTCTTGCATGAGAACAGTAATCAAAAGAAACAGCTACAACAGACCAGTATGGTTCTCTGGAAAGGTCAAGGAAGCAGTGAGAGCCAAAGAAGAAGACCTTCCCCAGGAACAAGGAAAAAACAAGGGAAGGAAGAAGGGGGAGAGTACCAAATGAGAACATGTAAAACCGAGAGGCAGTCAGAGATGCAAAGACCGACATAGAGCTGCATATTGTAGAGTGGGTCAAGGTTGGGGGAAAACAGTTCTTTAGGTATATTAGAGGAAAAAGAAAGTAGGGAGGAGGAATTGTTAGATTAACAGATGGAGGTAGGGTAACTGAGGAGGATGGGCAGAAAGCAGCCGTTCTCTTAATGACTACTTCTGCTCTGTATTCACAACAGAAGACAGAGGGCCTCTGCCAAAGAGTGGCATTAAGGTAGCTGTAAGTGGGATCCCAAAGACGAGGCAGCCAGTACTTACTAGTGAAATGGTTTGGAAAGGGCAAGCAACCCTAAAGACAGATAAGGCCTCAGGCCAGATGGGATGCATCCGAGGGTGCTCAAGGAACTGGCAATGGAATTAACTGAGCCCCTGGTAGTGCTATTCAATAGCTCAACTGAGATAGGGAAGTTCAAAAAGACTAGAGGGTAGCGGACACAGTCCCACTCCATTGGTAGGGGGGGAGCAACCACATAACTAAAGACTTCTTAGTCTTACCTGTATTGTGGGTAAACTGATGGAGACACTACTCAAAGAAGACCTCATGGACCACCTGGACAGCAATGAACTTCAGGATAGTAAAGAGCACAGCTTTGTGGTGCAAAGGTTTTTTTTTTGTTTTTTTTTTTACATACTATGCTTTTCTGTAGACATCTGGCGCATTGCCCCCTTCAGCCTCCCACTCTGCAAGTGAGCCCCAGTGTCCTCCACCCCAGTGCCACCTGGATTACCCCCCAGGGCAGAGCCCACGGAGCCCCCCGGCATTTACTCCGGGGGTGCCAAGCAATGGATGTGGTGGGGACCCCAGTGCTGTTATTGGCGGGGGGCATCACTCATGTGCCAGAGGATTTTTCCTTGTTGGTGGAGGGTGGGTCTAGCAGACGCTGCAACACACCATGTCATGCACCCGACCCCCACCCCACCCCGTGACACTAGTCAGTGCTCCAGTGCATTCAGTGGTCACCCAAGACTACCAAAACTGGAGTCACTCTACCGTCCTCCCCCCCCAGGGGTGGAGAGAGTGCTATGGTCACTCAATCCACCCCTGCCCTGGCTGGCCCTCAAGAACCCCGAATCCATTCCCAAACCGGGGGTGCCCGCATAGCAGTAGTAAATCCTTCCACTGCACTGACAGGCCGGCTGTGGCATGAAGCTCTTTTCATAACAACCTGATAGTATTCTTTAACTGAGTAATAAGGGTAGTGGATGATGGCCCCACTGTGGATTTACTCTAATAATAGTAATAATAAACTTTATTTGTCTGAAGAGCCATTCAAATAATACCAAAGCACTTTTACAGAACACATAGCAATAAATAATTAAAACAAGTTAAAATAGCAAAAATCGACAAGTTAATACCCAGGGTAGGCGAGGGAAAATTAAAATGTTTTAAGAGCAGATTTAAAGCTCTCCACTGTCAGGCACCCCCTTATCCGAAGAGGTAGAGAGTTCCACAGGGTTGGGGCCACAAAGGCAAACACACGGGATTCAGAAGTCTTCAAACGGACCCTGAGAATCTCCTGCAATCCCTCCTCAGCTGAGCGGAGTGGTCGAATGGGACAGTAGGGACAAAAGAGCTCTTGCAGATAACTCAGTCCCTGTCCGTGTAAGGCCTTATAGGTTAGCAAACCAACCTTGAAGGTGATCCGCCACTGCACTGGCAGCCAATGCAGTCTGCGCAGCACAGGTGTGACATGGCTAGATCGAGAAAGTCCGGTCAACAACCTATCTGCAGCGTTCTGCACCAGCTGCAGGTGGTAGATATCAACCCCTGTAAACCCTAGGTACAGGGCATTGCAGTAATCAAGGTGGGAGGTCACAAAGGCATGGACCAAGGTCGGAAGATCACCAGGCGGAAGAATGGAACCATCTGAGGACTGTCCCTGACAATCCACAGACCACCTGCAGGTGCTCCAGCAATACGCTATGATCCACGGTGTTAAAAGCTGCAGAGAGATCAAGGAGGACTAAGATGGAATGAGTCCTCCAATCTCTCACTATCACGAGATCGTTAAGCACCCAAACTAGGGTGGTCTCGGTACTATGCCTCTTCCTAAAACCTGACTGGAGAGGATCATAGATGTCATGGATGGTAACATGGCCATCCAGCTGCAGCGCAACTACTTTCTCAATAACCTTGCCCACAAAGGGCAGGTTAGAGACGAGTCTGTAGTTGGCAAGACAGTCCAGGTCGAGAGAAGATTTCTTAAGGAGGAATGTCTTCACCGCCTCTTTCAGGGAGTCAGGAAGCTCACCCATCTCAAGCGAACTACAGACTATCTCAGCCAGGACTGGGCCGATGACATCAACGCACCCCATAAAGAGGAGAGTAGGGCCCAGATCCAGACTACAGTAAGTCAGCCGCATAGTCTGGACGATCCTTATGACATCCATGATCGCCGGCCGGCTAAAAGCCAACCAATCAAACCAATGTTCTGCAACCTCTGACCAATCGCCGCCCAGCCCATTGGAGTGAGCTAAGCAGATCTCTGATCTAATGTCGGCAACCTTATCCACGAAGAAGTGAGCAAACTCATCACACTTATCATGTGATGAAGCTCTCAGAACTTGCAGATAGGCTGGATTGCACAGTCTGTCCACAGTTTGAAAGAGCTGAGCAGGTCGGTTCCTCACAGTGGTGATCTCTCTGGACAGGAACTCTGCCTTCTTATGGGAGCTCAATGACTGATAGTCTGAATAATGGACCATTAATCTAAGCCTGTTGGCATCAAGGCCAGATTTCCACCAGCAACACTCAATCCTTCGCCCCTCTCTCCTCATCTCCCTCAAGGACCCATCAACCCAAGGGGACCGAGGGTGAAGGATGAGGCGGCAAACTCGAACAGAAGCAATGGAGTCCAGAGCCGGTGCCACAGCTGTATTATAAGCTTGCAGCAGGCAATCCAGACCCCTGCTAACAATCGGAAATCCCGATAGATCCAGTACCACCATCAGGCCATCTGGGGTTACTCCCCTTAACGGGCAGTACCGGATCATCTCCACAGGGGCAGGCCTATGGGGGGCCTGGAAATTGAACCTGACAGTGTAATGGTCAGACCAACTGACTGGCTCCACTGCCAAATCAGGGGTCTCCATACCCAGGGGGGAAGACCAGGTCCAGAGAATGACCAGAACTATGGGTTGCACAGGCAACTGCCTGTGTGAAGCCCAACAATATCATTAGTTTTAGGAAGTCTTAATCAAATTGCGAGAATTCATTGTCGACACAGGCATTGAAGTCACCCAGTACCACCAACCTGGGTGACTCCAACACCATGTCGACAATGAAGTCCACGACTTCCTGCAAAAATTGCTTCCCGTCACCGGGTGGACGGTATATGAGAAGAACCTTGCACCCCACACCTGCACCCAAGATACATTCAAAGGATCTGGTATCCCCCACTGGCACATCTATCAGGACCAATTCTGTTTTAAAACAAATGGCTCTACTTCAATTTCAGCAAGACTTTCAACTTGGTGGCTCACTGAAGGTTGCTGAAGATGCTACAGGATCTGGGTTCATTGAAGGACACAGATGAGACTGAAAGTGGTGGGAAGGGAGACAGCGGGTTGTGGTTAACAGAGTCAAATCAGCAGAGAGGGAAGTCACCAGTGGGGTGCCACAAGGACTGGTCCTGGGTCCATTCCATTTCAATATGTTCATCAGCGAGATGGGAGAAGGAATCCAGGGCAAGATGTGCCTCTTTGCAGACAGTACTAAGCTTTGTGGCAGTTAGGGAGATGCAAAGAGACTTGCAAAGGCCAGAGAGATGGTCAAAGGTTTGGCAGCTGAAATTCAATGCCAAGAAGTGCAAGGTGATGCAAATAAGGAACAAGAAACCAAGGACAGAGTACTGGATTGGGGAGGGAGGGCAGAGCACTGGATTGGGGAGGAAGGAGAGCTGGGCTTGACCTCTGAGGAAAGAGACCTGGGGTCATCATCAGTGACTCCGTAAAACAATCAAGCCAATGCAGCAATGCCTACACTAAGGCAAACAAGATGCTGGGATGTATAGGAAGGGGTATTGACAACAGAAGAAAGAATGTATCGCTACCTCTCTATAAATCACTGGTGACACCCCACTTGGAGTACTGTGCCCAGTTCTGGAGTCTCCACCTAAGCAATTGATAAGGACAGGCTGGAGACAGTACAATGTTGAGTGATCAAAATGATTCAGGGCCAGCAGGGCAGATCTTACGAGGACTCAAGACACTGAACTTACTCACTGGAGACCAGATGACAAAGGGGAGATATGACAGACATCTGAAAATTCCTGAAAGGAATGAACAAGGTAAACTGCAAGAAACAATGAGTGGAAACTGAGAGGCAGAGGTTTAAGAGGGATGTGAGAAAGTTTTATTTTACAGAAAGAGTGGTGGAGCCATGGAACAATCTACCAACCAATGTGGTGGACGCCAAAACTATCAATGGTTTTAAACACGACTGGGACAGAGTAAAGAACTTAGAGTGCTTGCTCGGGGTGACAGCGATAGGAAGGGAGCATGGGGGTGGATTGTGTGGTTTAGAACCCTGTATGGACAATAGGTGCTGGATTTGTTATGGTTTTATGGGCAGACTGGAGGGATGACTGGTCTTTTTCTGCCATCACTGACTATGTTTTTATGTTTGTACTTATCTGTCCTTAAGACTTCTGCAGGACATCCGCAGGGACCCAAAGCCAAGTGAGATTACTCTAGAAGCCACTTCAGAGTAATCTGATGGTCACTGAATTATGTCAGAAGCATTTCAGTGTTATTACACATCCCCAAGACAAGAAGTCATCAGAAAATATTGGAACAAATAACCCGATGACTGCATGATGATCCCAGGATGGCTTAAATAACATCTATAAAATTTTTCTGCGCTCATCCTAGAATCATCTGTCTTCATTATTTCTGATTACAAGAAATTTAAACAACACTACTTCCTTTTTCCTGTTTGACAAAACAAATCCTTTAAAACTTAGTTGAAGCACAGATGGCTGAACAGAAGCAGCATGAGGAGAAATGCACTAGAATATTAAAATATAAGGCAAGAGACAGCAGCATATACACATGGGCACTTTAAATGTAACTGGAAAGTACCATCTGATAACCCCTTTTTGTTGACTAGTAGGCCATGTGGGTCTCAATACATCTCTCCTAACTGTGGAACAGACAGGGAAACTACTGTACCTGCCTGCCTGCATTTTTCTGGTTTAGCCATTTGTGTTCTCCTTTTCATGCTCTGTAGGTGCATTTTGTCTTAAAATAGGGGTCAGTTTTGGGTATGCTTCTCTTCAGTATCTACATCAGTCATATTGCTGAGCATTTGAGGGGGAGGGTGTGCCCATTTGCTGATGATACCAAAATATGCAATAGGGTGGACACCCCGGGGGGTGGGGTGGAGGACATGAGGGAGGACTTAAAGACGCAGGAAAAATAGTCTGGGACGTGGCAGCTGAAATTTAATACCAAGAAGTGCGCTGTGATGCACTTGGGGAGTAGGAACAGAAGAGCAGGGTACACCCTAGGTGGAGAGGAAATCAAAGTAACAGAACAGGAGAGGGATCTGGGGATCATAGTCTCCTCGAACCTTAAGGTAGGAATCCAATGTAGCAGGGCAGCAGGAAAGGCCAATGGAATGTTGGCATGCATAGGCAGGGGCATTACTAGCAGAAACAGGGAGGTAATAATGCCCCTTTACAAAGCCATTGTGAGGCCGCACCTGGAGTATGGGGTTCAGTTCTGGAGGTCACATCTCTACAAGGATATAGATGCACTGGAGAGGGTTCAGAGAAGGGCAACAAAGATGGTGCAGGGTGTGCAGGGAAAGTCATACGAGCAGAGGTGTAAGGAGCTGGATCTGTACAAGCTGGAGACAAGGAGGGAAAGGGGATACATGATGCATGGTTCAAGAGGGCTTGGGATAGATTTAGGGGGTTGGGAAAAGAGGGTGGAAGCATAACAGAAGGGGGGAGGTAGGGTGTTGGGCAGACTAGATGGGCCGTAGTGCCTTTCTCTGCCGTCACATTTCTGCATGTATCTGTAATTGAAACTTTTAAATATGTAAAGGGGCTCAATAAAGTGGGAGAAGAGAGTTTACTTAAGAGGAAGGAGGGGTCAAAACTAGAGGGCACAGCCTCAGACTGCAAGGAAAAAGATATAGGGGCAATGTGAGAGGGCGTTTCTTCAAGGAGAGGGTTGTGAAGCCCTAGAACAGACTATCAGACAAAGTGGTGGGGGCTAAATCAGTGGAAGAATTCAAGAGGGCATGGGACAAGCATATGGGGCTGAGTATCGGGGGAGGGTGGGGGCTAGCAGGGAGGAGGAGGTGTAGGGGGAGAAAAAAGGGCAGACTAGATGGGCCGGGATGGTCCTTTTCTGCCGTCAAGCTTCTATAATTCTATGATATATATATGGCACAATTTCAATTGTGTTTATTAATATTTTATGCTACCTAGACCATATTTAAATGCCATCAGAGGCAATTTTTGGTTTTTTGAAAATCTTTCTTTACATCTTGCCAGTGTTAACTGCTGTTTTCAGTATTTTTATTTCTTCAGATTTACCCATGGCAGTGAAGGGTAAGTGTTATATTGTAACTGTTTATTCTCCTTTTTTCACGGAGTTATTTTTGTAATTAAATGCATAAAACAAAAGTTGTTAAAGCGCTGGTTACAGCCGACCCATTGGCACAGCAGCAGCGGTACTGCTCAGGACACTGGCAACCCTGGTTCAGGAACAACTGAATCGGAGGGACAAATGCAGGAGAAGGATTACTCTCCTCCGTGGGAGGGGAGGGGGACTGGAGCTGGCAGTCAGGGAGGTGGAATACTGAAGGAGCCTCCCACACAGTTGTCTGAGCATGAATCAACAGCTCTGACCAGTCAGTGTCTGGCATAATTACCTCTTCAGGTGATCCCTGAACCCTAGCCTAAGCACCACCAGATGGAACAGGTTTCAGGACATCCCTATCAGGGGGTCTGGGTTTGAATGCTGTATGATGGAAGAGGACTGATGACAAAATGAGGTGGCAAGAGTGGCCTTAGAAGGTTGGCAGGTACTAGTCATTACCAAGGGAGGGGGCAGAAATGGTAACTAAAAAAAAACAAAAGTGCAAGCCAGTCTAAGGGCCCCATGTAGTAAGAGGCTGCTTCAATACACTAGCAACCAGAGTTTCTGCCCTAAGCCCAGGGCAGCAGAAACATAGGCTGGCAGGAGATCAAAAGAGCATCTAGTAGGATGCTCCCCTCTGATTCAGTGGTAAACTGCTCTGATGGCAACTTCTGGTGGTGGCATGGTGACAGTGCACTAGGCAGCAAAGGAGGCGACATGCCCGAGCAGCCCCTCCCCCAACCCCCAAAAATGTCATGGTGGGTTTGTTCATGATATGATTTGATTCGATCCAATGATACCACACCTCACTAGACAGGCAAGTGGCATATGCTTTTTTGCTCCTTCCCTTGACATCTTCCCTCCTCAAACACCCCCAATCTTTTGGGCTCAACAAGCCCCGCTACTGCAGAACTCACTTACTTGCCACTTATGATCTCCAGGCTCCCAAGTTTCTGGTTCCTCTAATGATTCCCAGCTTTGAAGTAACCAACTGGTATGTTGGTGGTGGTGGAGATTGTCCTGCTGCAGCCAAAAAGGAAACACCTTGCTAAGCTGGGGACTGCGGTGGTGCACTGAGGAAACTGGTGGTCTGGGGGCATAGGGCCATCATCTAGCATTCCCAATGAGAGACCATTTGTCCCTGTTCTAGTTCTCTACCCCCTACCATCCACGAATGCACACGTGTCTGTGTTCTAGGAAGTGACGGAAAGTGACACACAGCCACCCACTCTATTCAAGATAACCACCATGCCACCACCAGGAGCTGCTCACCAGGTGATGAAGCTGGGTGAAAAATCACATGAGCCCTGGCAAATGTCTGCAGATTTTGCATTGGGCTTGTAACATTTTCCATTGACTAGCCCTGCTGGTTTGAACTGAAATGTCAATGTAATCTGCGAACCTTGACTGTCACTAGCCCTGCTGATTTGTGACTACAAAATATAATCTCGACTTCTGTACAGTACCCTACCCTTCACTGGAATGAGTGTTTCCTCTTGGATGGTCTGTTTCCCTCCCTGCTGGCCTTTGTTCCTGTCATTCCTAACTCAAGGAACAAAACAGGGTCAAAAAAATAGGTTACTCACCTGTAACCGTAATTCTAGGAGTGCTATATGGTTCACATCCACACTCTAGCAGTTCCACTGGAAAGATGTTATTAGCCAGACATATTTAAGCTAAGCTCCTCCCACAACCCAGGGAGCATATACCCTGACTCTGCCCCGTGACATCAGATCTTGCATGCTGGAAGTAGAATCCATGTGCCACCCATGGGTTGTGGATGTGAACCATACACTACTCCTAGAACGTAGTTACGTACAAACTTACCATAACAGTAGATCTCAGACAGGAGCTTTTGCAACAGGTAACACCATTAGGACTGAAGCCTGCAGGTGCCAGGACTCCAATGGAAACTTCTAGCTAGCAGTATACAGCAGGGGACTGCCCCCCTGACGTCAGCCCACCCCAACGTCTACCTACGGTATAAAAGGGGTGGTCATCCAGCCCAACCTCAGTTCTTCCGCCGAAGACCCCAGCATGTAGAGAAACTGGAGAACTGAGGTGGTTCCTCAACACCGAGGAAAGAGAGGTAACAGAGATAGAGATAGAGATGGTGATGGAGAAGCAGTCATCAGGGGGATGGAGGGAGGGAAAGCAGCACTTGCTGCAAGAGCTCCTCTCAATGATCTACTATCACAGTAAGTTTTTACATAACTTTACTATCTCATTTCAAGGGGGCTCTTGCAGCAGGTAACACCATTAGGACTGAGTCTCAAGTAGTGAAAGGACTGACCCTGGTCAGTTGGGAGGAGGCAGAAGTCAGCATAAATCTCTCAAGAGAGCAGGCCCTGTAGAACTGTAAGTCTGAAGCCTTCCCTACTCTTCAAGGCAATGTCCAGACTATAATAGTGAATGAAAGTGTGGCCAAAACTCCATGTGGCAACTGTACAAATATCAGTTACTGACATGTTCCTTATGGAAGCAAAGGAGGCAGCTATGCCCCTGGTGGAATGGCCTTTAACCGATCCCGGTAAAGGCCTGTTGTATTTGCAGTAACAATAAACAATGCAGTATTACACATTCCACTGCAGCATCCCCTTACCCCCTTCTAGGGGTAGCTTCCAATGTACATGCCCCACTGCTTCTTAATTGCACCCGTTAAACAACATCAATATGCACATAACATCACAGCATCCAGTAAGCTTTTTCCAGTACATCAAGGCATACTTTAGGTTGGCTGTTCTTTTCCCTGGAGGTGCATACAACTGAGGGGTGGGAGTTCTTGGTGCCCATCAATGTCCCTAATGCCTTAAACCGGGCCTTCTCCCCCATGATTCAGCCCCCACCCCCACCTATGCCTTAACCCCCCTGAAAGAACAAACAGAACACTTATCTGATTAGACTATGATGGCGTTTCCTCGCTGGACGTCTCATTCTCCACCGGTTCTGGTGGTGCCTGCTTCGGAAGGCTAAAATCCTCGGTCTGCAATAGGTCCTGAAGTGGAGGCAATGGTACCACAGGGTTATCCTCTACGGTCCAGGCCCCAAGTTTGGCTTCAGTGGCGGATGCCTCGAGCAATATTTCTTCCTCTGGGTATTCCGGAAATTCCTCTGTACCTCCAGGCTCCAGGTTAGACAGTACTGCGAATCTGTTCCTGGTGGCATACGGTCTGGATACTGCTTGGGTTCTCTCCAGAGACTTGTTCTCCCTCTTGGCCTGTTCCCAGACTCTGTGTTGAGGGTGCTCCCTCCTTGCATGTCGGCCAAACTACTGCCATTTCCTGGAGCACGCAGAGAGACCCCACGCATCTCCCATTTGGCTGTGGTGTCCAGGGCCCTCAGATTCGCTTGGCTTCCGATGTTCAAAATTATTGTCCTTGAGCCCTCTGTGTTCCATTACGCCAGGGTGCTGGTGTGGGCCTGGCCCTCCTCTCTGTGTAGGCTTAGCTCTATTCGGGTAGTCCATTAAGGCCTCAGGGGTATCAAAGGAGATAGGAGACCCGTTCACCTCTAACCGCTTGGTGGCAGGATATCGAAGGGAAAAAACAGGTTACTCACCTGTAACAGTAGTTCTAGGAATGGTATATGTTGTTCATTTACACTTATTGGCATGTCCCTTTCCCCTCTAAATCTTGCTGGAAGTCTTCAAGCTGGCTCCTCCAACCCACCCAGGTGGTATATACCTCAGCTCCGCCCCATGGCCATGAATCTTAGCCTGCTGGAAGCTAGGTTGTGTCAATCCGCAGCAGGGAGAGTCGGGTGTGGATGAGCAACATATACCACCCCTAGAATTACTGTTACAGGTGAGTAACCTGTTTTTCTAGGATCGTGGATATGTTGTTCATCCACACTTATTGGCAGACTCCTAGCAGTTCTCCGGGAGGAGGGCA
The DNA here is from genome assembly GCA_016271365.2 of Neoceratodus forsteri. Lineage (NCBI taxonomy): Eukaryota > Metazoa > Chordata > Ceratodontiformes > Ceratodontidae > Neoceratodus > Neoceratodus forsteri. The sequence continues at coordinate 482,874,880 of CM028131.1, forward strand.
GGCAAGGTGCACACCCCCTACTTAGGGAACAGAGATTGGAGAACTGAGGTCCCAAAACCAGCATCCCGGCGTGACTCAAGGTTGATGTGGAGGTGGGTAATGAATGTGTTTGCTGACTTCCAGGTAGCAGTCCAACAGATTTCCTGGATAGGGATGCCCCTGGAAGCAACCACCGATGCAGCACTATGGCAGGTAGAATGAGCTCTTATCCCTCTGGGAGGCTTCTTGCCCGCCAACTCGTAGCACAGACCTATGTATGATGTAATCCATCTTGCAACAGTCCGCTTTGCTGCAGGTCTGCCAGAAGCAGCTTCAGCGTAGGTGACAAACAGCGGGCGAACCTCTCCATGAATTTCCGCTGTCCTCTCCTTGTAATAGGAGAGAGCACGTCTCAGGTCTAAAGAATGGAGCCTGTACTCAGCATCCGAGGTGTAATTAGGGTAGTATACCGGCAGAGTCAACACCTGGTTAAGGTGAAATTCTGACACCACCTTCGGAAGGAATTTCGGTTGGGGGCGCAGGATAACTTTGTCACTGTGGAAGACCAGATAAGGGGAGTCCACCAAAAGCGCCTCGAGCTCCCCTGTCCTTCTGGCAGACTTGATAGCCACCAGGAAGGCCGTCTTCCACACAAGTGTGACAGCTCACTTGTGCATTGGTTTCAATATATAGGCACCATGAGCTGTAATCTCAGCAGTAGATCCACGGAGGTGGAGATTCACACACTGGAGGGATATGTGAGCCAGGCCTTTGAAAAAGTGCTCGACCACTGTCTTCGCTACTATCGTCGACTGACCGGCCCACGCCCGGTAATGCAGAAATGGCTGCCAGGTGCACCCTAAGGGTCGATGACCATAGACCCCCTTTGGAGAGAGACCAAAGGTAGTCGAGAATGTTAGCCACAGAACAGGATAAGGGGTCCAGTCCCTTACCCTGACAACAAATGGAAAATCTTTTCCATTTGAAGGCACAACATTTCCTGGTCGATTCCTTTCTAGATGCCTCCACCACAGTGTAGACATCTTTGGAAAGACCCAAAGCCTGGAACTCTAGCCGCTCAGGTACCAGGCTGTGAGGTGCGGGATTGAAGGTCCGGATGGAGGACCTTCCCCTGGTTCAGAGATATCAGGTCCGGGCGTGTACAAAGCCGCTCTGGGGGCCTGCAGCTGAGGCTAAGGAGATCTGGATACCAGAACTGGCGTGGCCAGTCTGGGACTACCAGAATCACCTTCACCTTGTCCCTCCTCACCTTGAGTAACACCTTGTGGATCAAGGGAAATGGAGGGAAGGCGTACAGGAGGCCTGGGGTCCATAGCCTCGAGAAGGCATCCCCCTACAGTGAGCCCTGCTGAGGGGGGCGGGCATGATACAGCCTCAGCTTGGTGTTTTTCCTGGAGGCAAACAGGTCCACCATCGGTTTGCCCCAACGGGAGAACAAGCTGTAAGCTACCTCTGGATGGAGAGACCACTCATAGGATGTCTGGCCTATGCGGCTGAGAGCATCCGCCAACTGGCTCGAGGTTCCTGCCACATGGATGGCTAGGAGATCCGCCTCCAACCGGCTTACGAGGGTCCAGATGCGGAGAACCTCCTTGCACAGCAGATGGGAGTGCTGCCGCCCTGTTTGTTGAGGTAGTATATGGTCGTGGTATTGTCCATCTGGACTTGAACCACTTGACCCCGGAGCTGAGGAGTGAAAGCTGACAGTGCCAGTCTGACTGCTCTGAGCTCCAACAGGTTGATGTGGCATCAGGACTCCTCGAGGGTTCAGAGTCCATGGGCCCTGTTGTCCCCCCATGTGGGCTCCCCAGCCCATGAGAGAGGCATCGGTCGTGAGGACGACCGTCGGCTCTGGGCGGACAAACGGAATCCCTTTCTGCAACCGTTCTGGGGCGGTCCACCATTGGAGAGTGTCCCACATCTTCTGGGTTACAGTGATCAGCTGGTCGAAATGACCATGGCGCTGAGTCCACTGGGCGGCCAGCTCCCACTGGAGGGGGCGCATATGCAACCGGGTCCAACGGGCCACTGAGGTGCACGCCGCCATGTAATCCAGAAGGCGCAGAAAGTCCCAGGCAGGGTGCAAGTGTCCAACCAGAAATGATTGGGCAAAGGAGGAGAGAACTTCTCTGCCCTGTCCGCCGGGAGCTGAGCTCTGACTTGACAAGAGTTGAGCTCTGCCCCAATGAAGCCCATCACCTGAGAAGGCACAAGTTACGACTTGGCCTCATTGATCAGGAGGCCGAGTTGGGAGCAGGTTTGGAGGGCCAGATCCCTGGACCTCTCCACCTCCTGTTGGGTGGAACCTGCAAGGAGCCAATCATCGAGGTAGGGGTAGATTCTGACCCCCCGATGCCAGAGATGGGCTGCCACCACTGTAATGCATTTGGTAAAGACCCATGAACACCGATGACAGGCCAAACAGCATGGCTTGGAACTCATACAGGGTCCCCTCGACCCTGAAGTGGAGGAACCACTGATGGGACGGATGGATTGGGACGTGAAGGAACGCGTCCTGCAGATCCAGTGAACAGAACCACATGTTTCGCTCCAAGGAAGTTATGATCTGGGACAGAGTGACCATCCGAAAGGTGCGTGACCTGAGAAACTGATTCAGATCATGGAGATCTAGAATGGGGCACCAGCCCTCCGTCCACTTGGGCACCAGGAAATACCTGGAGACAAAGCCTGCGTCTGCAGATGGATCCGCCACGAGAGCTACTGCCTTCTTGAGGAGGAACTGAGCAATGTCGTCTCGAAGAGCCAACTGGGTGTATGCGGAAATCCGTTCTTCCCGAGGGGCGCAGGCTCGACTGGGAGGGTACTGCTCGAATTCCAGAGGCAGTCCCTGACCGACCACTTCGAGAACCCACCTGTCCGTAGTGATAGCAGACCAGGCAGAAAGGAAGTAGTGGAGCCGGCCCCCCACGGGAAGACCCAGAGCTGGCGTGACGGAGATAGGGGTGGCAACCCCCACCCCATCACTGGGCAGGCTTAGAGGAGGAGGAGGCTCCAGGACCTGAGCCTCGGCCTCCTTTGCGGGCTTGTTGCAGTCCAGGCTTGGGCCGAGGGCACCAAGCTTGAGCCTGCTGCTAATGCTGATGCTGCTGTCCTCCCTGGTAGGAGGACTGCTGAACCACAGGGGAAGAGTGCCGAAAGGGCTTCTTCTTTTTCTTCTGCTGGTTCTTGCCCAAAGAACTCTTGGCAGAAGTGGCGTCCAATGTGGCACTGGACTGCTCTATGCGCTGTAGGTGATCAGCCACTCCTGGGACGAACAAGTCAGTCCCAAGGAAAGGCACATCAGCTAACTTGTGCTGAGTATCCGCTGAGAAGGAGAAGAGCCTCAGCCAAGCCCTGCAGCGAGAGGCAGCTGCGGCAGCCATCAAGTGGGCACAAGAATCCCCAATGTCCAGGGCCGTCTGGAGCTGCTGTTTGGCAACAGCATGGCCCTGATCCCAGACCTGCTTAACCGTGGTCTGCATGTCCGCGGGGAGGTGTGGGAGGACTTCATCTAATGACCCGAGAAGGGCATGAGAGAAGTGTGCCATGATGATGGCCGAACTTGCCTAACGAAGGCCCAAGGAGGAAGCCACATACACTTTCCGCGCCGAATGGTCCAAAAGCTTGGACTCTTTATCGGGGCGGTCAGTGTCGGCAGAACTGCCAGTACGCCTGAACACAGAGGCAGTCACCAGGCTCTCAGCCGAAGGGTGGTATCGCAAGGGACCCCATGGGCACCGCGTACTTGCAGGCCATGCGGGCAGACAGTGCTGGATATGAGGCATGGCGCTGCCACAGTTTGAGTGCCGGACCAACAATGGCCTCGGCCACAGGAAAGGCCTCTGTCAGGGTATCCCCTCTCTTGAGGATGTCCGTGAGAGGGTACTCCACCTTTTTCTGGATGGGCTCCATGGGCATCCCTGTAGAATCAGAGATGGGACAGAGAATCCCTTGGAAGGAGGGGGGACCTTCCTCCACCCCTGTGCCAACGGATGACTCATCATCCCCAGGATGAGAGTGGAGACCGGTGACATCCGAGTCAGGGTACAGTGGCCTGCCACCCAAATCACCCTCAACCCGCTGAGGGTGGTCCGGGGTGACCGTGACTGACAGAAGTCAGGGAGGCCCGGTATCTGGTCGGTCCTCTTTGGAAGGAGCCCCTCCCACAGGCTGCTTAGGCGGCGGCTCCACCACTATCGGTGGAGAGACCGGAATAGGCCGAACCGGAGGACGGGATGGCCCCGCGGGTGGGGGAACCAAAGGCTTTGGTTCCGAGGTGGTCGGCTTCAGCCTAGGAGGTGAGAGCCAAGTAATGGCCGGGGTAGGGGGTGGAGCCAGCTTCTGCCTGGACAAAATCAGCTGTTGCCACATAAGGTCCTCGTAGCGCCGCAGTTTCTGTCAGAGCCTCTCCTCATCAGAGGAGGATGAGGACGACCTGTGGCGTCGCCTCTTTTTGGAGTGCTTATGACTCTTCCTTGGCCGATCGGCCGAGAGGGTTCTAGACCTTGACCGAGATCAGGAGGGCCGACTCGGTCATTCAGGAGACACCAGAGGAATCGGTGAAACCCGAGGGTCCAGAACCGGTACCTTGATGGGGACACCAGTGGACTGGGTCTCCTCATCGGTGAACACAAGGACCAGAGTCCTCTCCAAGGAGTTGTCGGCCACGGCCAGCGACAGTGGGTCGATTGGCTCAAGAACAATCTCGACCTCATTGGCCACTTCCTCAGTCGTCTGGCCAGATGGAAGATCCGTGAAGCCTGCGGCCGAGGAAGCAATCTTGACCAAGGTCGAGACCGCATGCTCCTGGGACTGAGACCTCTCTCAGTCCCAAGAGCGCCTTCGCTGAGATGAAGATGAGCTAGGTTCCTTATCTCTCTTACGAGATCGGGAGGAGTGCAAGCTCGTGGGCGCCTCACCCCGGGTGGGGAGAGACTGGCACAACTCCTTGAAGGAACCTGTGAAGGTGGAGCCCAGGTTGAGTGGAACAAAAAAGCTTCGACTAACCGCAGCGCGGGCGGCTTATTCTTCGAATGCCTTCATGCTGCCCAGCTGCTCATGGAACTCACAGATGTGGAAATTTCCCACCTAGCCTCCTTGGACTTCACCGGAGGATTCCTTTTCTCCAGTCTCCCCAACTTCAAACGTGCCAGGCGGTCATCCAGGATGTTGGGATGGAAGGCCAAGCAACAGCTGCAGGACGAGGTGTCATGGCCGACACCTAGGCAGTAGACGCATGTGAGATGGGGATCGGTGTGTGACATTTTCTGGCCGCAAGGACAGCGGCGAAATCCTGGAGAAGATTTCTCTTCCATGATCGAGGACGAAAAAGCGCGATCGCTAACTCGGACGAGTTTTAATTTCGGTAAAACCGAAGTTTTGAAAGCCAGGGCCTACGAAATGCAAAAGCACAAGGGAGGCAACCTGTATCTTCCAGCGGAAAGGATGATCTGGCGTCATGGGGCAGAGCCGAGGTATATACCACCTGGGTGGGTGGGAGGAGCCAGCTTGAAGACTTCCGGCAAGATATAAAGGGGAAAGGGACATGCCAGTAAGTGTGGATGAACAACATATCCACGATCCTAGAAATGTTATTCCAAGTGAATGCATCAGGCGGCAGGCTTCGATGTGTTCTTTTCTCTTGCCTGCCAACTCACATGAATAGTCCAGGAAAATAAGGATCCTGTGCCCTCTCCACATGAGTGCCCCCAGCTCTCAGGCCCTAGCCGCAATCCAATCCTTATCAGCGAAGTTGAGTATTCTAATGAGGAGAGGCCTCAGCCTCTCACCTGGTTTAGGAGCTGGATTGAGTGTGCGGTGAGCCCTTTCAAGTATCATCCCAGGTGGCAGCTCATGCTTCAGAATTTCTGGCAGTTTGTTATATAGGAAATCTACTGGGTTTCCCCTTTTGGCATCTTCGGGGAATCCTAGGAGCCGCAGATTGTTGCGGCGGCTCCTATTCTCCAAATCATCCAGCCTGCTACACATTTGTTGTATGGTGCAGTCTTGTTCTCTCAGGATGACTGTGAGACTGTCCATCACCACAGAGTTAGCCGAAACCTGGATTCCAGTTTTGTTCATCCTGGCTTCCATTTGCTGTATAGCTATTGTTGTATTGTTGGAAGCCATGGTTACTTCGTTCATCCACTGCATGAGGGCCCCAAACATGTCCTTTATTTGTCGCAGACTGAACTCCATGCTCGCAGCTGGGACCTCACCATGCGCCATGTGATTATTTTATTTTCATTCCCTTTTTTCTCCACTCCGAGTGTGTTCTGGCTGGCAGTGAAGCTACCGTGCTGTTCCTGGATTCCTAAAATTTGTAGATCTAATCTCCAGGTCGGCAGAGCTCGCAGATTATGCTGCCATTACATTCCATTCCAAGCCATGCTCATGTGTAATGCTACACAGTAGTATATAGGGCTTGAATACACCACTGTACAATATGGTAACTGTCCATTTAAAGTCCAACTTTTTTGACCATATGGAGGGCAGATGGTTGACCCCTGGGAGGCACTTCTCCTTCCCAAGATCAGCAGGGGGCATGAGGCACTAAGCCTATAGGGAAGCTGTTGCAGGCAGTTCGTTGAACTACCCCCTCCACTATAAGGCATCCTTGCAGACAAAAGTTCTAGGGGTAAATTTCTAATACAGGTGATACTACATCCTTGTACACATACTGGGACTAGACATCACTGTGACCCACTAAAGCTGCAAGGAACTGCCACACGGAACTCCAAAATTCCCCTCCTAGATGAGGTATAAAAACATTGACTTTGACAGCAGATAAGGAACGCTTGGCCCACCCAGTCTGCCCATTTCTCTACCTAGTGGATAAGCTGCAGATTCTAGTTAACCAATAGTCTACTTCCTCCTACCCCCCCCCCCCACTATAATTGCCTTATGGCTGTCCCATGCATTCTTGAATTAACTCACTTTTTTGACCCTACAACCTCCTCAGGAAGGCGGTTCCATGCGTCCACCACTCTCAACGTGAAAAAATATTTCCTCACGTTGCTCCTGAGCCGTCCCTCCTCTCTCTTTAAAGTGTGCCCCCTTGTTCTTGCACATCTCATTGTCTGAAAGATGCTCCCCTCTTGGACTCTGTTGATTTCCTTGAGGTACTTGAAAGTTTCTATCGTGTCCCCCCTCTCCCTCCTTTCTTCAAGGGTATACATATTAAGCTCTCTTAGTATCTCTTCATATGGCTTTTGTTGCAAACCCTGCACCATTTTAGTTGTCCCTCCTCTGGACCACCTCCATCCTGTCTATGTCTTTGTGGAGTTGGGGCCTCCAGAACTGCATGCAGTACTCCAGACGGGGTCTCACCAACTGTCTGTACAGAAGGATAACAACTTCCTGTTTTCTACTGGTGATGCCTCTCCCTATGCATCCCAGTATCCCCCCAGCTCTCCTTACTGCCTTCTCACATTGCTTGCCTACCTTTAGGTCATCTGATATGACTACCCCCAGGTCCCTTTCCATTTTTGTTGTTGTTAGTACTTTTTTTTTTTTACCAATTATTTTACCAGGTGAGACACACTAAGCTGAAAGCTTGTTTGCAGGTGCAACCTGGGAGCACAAGGAAGTTAAGTGACTTGCTCAGGGTCACACAGTATGCACCTAGGGGGCTGTGGGATTCAAACCCAGGTCTCCAGATTTGCAGCTCAGAGCCTTAACCCACTGCGCCATACTGCGCCATACTGCCTACTTCCCCCCATTGTGTACTCTTCAATTGGGTTTTTGTTTCCCAGGTGCATTACTTTGCATTGAATCTAAGCTGTAGTACTTTTGACCATTCCTCCAACCTTGGCAAGTCCCTTCTCATCCTTGCCACCCCCACCGTGTATCAACTCTGTTGCAGATCTTTGTGTCATCTGTAAAGAGCCATAATTTTCCTTCCAGACCCTCTGCAATGTCTCCTATAAAGACATTAAAGAGGACTGGTCCCAGTACTGAGCCCTACGGTACCCCACTAGTAACCCCCCTTTCTTCTTTATGAATTCCATTTACTATTACCCTCTGCGTCCTGTTGTGCAGCCAATTTGTTACCCAGGCTACCACCCTGGGACCCACTCCCAGGCTGGCTAACTTGTTTATTAATCTTTTGTGTGGGACTGTGTCAAATGCCTTGCTAAAGTCTAGGTAGGCCATATCCACAGCCCCTCCCTGGTCTACTACTTTGGTCACCCAGTCAAAGAAATCGATTAGATTTGTCTGACATGACTTTCCCGCTGTGAAGCAATGCTGCCTTGAGTCCTGTGCCCCGCTGGCCTCTAGGTGCTCAACAATTGTTTCTTTCAGAAGTGATTCCATCATTTCCCATACCACTGAGGTCAAACTAACAGGTCTGTAGTTTCCTGCCTCTGCCTTGTTCCCACTTTTGTGAAGGGGAATCACATCCGCCCTCCTCCAGTCCTTAGGTACCACCCCATCCTCCCATGATTTGTTAAAAAAGGTAGTCAGTGGTGTCATTAGTTTTCCCCTTAGTTCTTTTAGAATTCTGGGGTGAATCCCGTCAGGCTCCATTGCTTTGTCCACCTTGAGTTTTAGGAGTTCTTTCAGGACCCTTTTTTCTGTGAATGGACTGGTGTCGACCCCCTTGCCCAGAGTGCTTCTATTGTTTGGTTTAGGTACCTCCTCTTCTTCTTTTTTTGTGACTACTGAGCAAAAGTATTTGATCAGTATCTCTGCCTTTTCACTGTCACCCTCTTCCCACCTCCCTTCCCCTTTATTAAGCTTCAGTATCCCTCCCTTGGTCTTCCTTCGCTCCCTAATGTACTTATAAAAGGTTTTATCCCCCTTCTTAACTGAGTTGACTATCTTTTCCTCGGTTTGGGCCTTCGCTATTCTGACTGCCTTCCCCACTTCCTTCTGCTTTAACTTATACAGTTCTCTGTCCTGCTCCTTCTGTGATTCCTTATACTTCCTGAATGCTGTCTTTTTCTCCCTAATGTTCCCCGCCACCTCTTTTGAGAACCATCGTGGTTTTTTACTCCGTTTTGTTTTCCTTATTTGCTTCACACAATGACTTGTTGCCTCTATTATGGCAGTTCTGATTTTCTCCATTGTTCTTCCACCCCTCCTTTCTGCCTATTTGCTAGTGCATTCCTTAGGTACTCATCCATTTTGTCAAAGTCAGCCCTTCTAAAGTCCAGTATCCTCGGTTTTGTATGGCTTGACTCCATGGTTGTGTTTATCATGAACCACACTGTGTGGTGGTCGCTTGTTCCCAGATGGCTACCCACTTCTAAATCTGTGATCCTCTCTCCGTTTGAGAGTACCAGGTCCAAGATTGCTCCCTCCTGAGTGGGTTCCAACACTAGTTGTCTGAGGCATGCCTCCTGTAGGACATCGAGAATGACCCTACTCTTGGATGTGGTTGCAGTAAATGTGTTCCAGTTAACGTCTGGCACATTTAGGTCCCCTATCAACAATATCTCCCCTTTTTCTGCCATTCTGAGAATGCCTTCTATAATTTCCTTGTCCATTTCCTCCCGCTGAGATGGGGGTCTATATACAACCCCTGTGCGGACTGTGGTGCCACTCCCTGTCTCCAAATTGACCCACAGTGCCTCCTCTCCTCCCCATTTACCCTTTAGTTCTGTTGCTTTGATCCCTTCCCTTATGTAGAGAGCTACTTCTCCTCCTCTTTTACCCTCCCTGTCCCTTCTGCAGATTGTGTACCCAGGCATGTTGACACCCCAGTCATGGTTCTCCGTGTACTATGTTTCTGTGACTTCAATGATATCCAGGTGTCCCTCTTCCATCAGGGCCACTAGCTCAGGAAGCTTGCTACCCAGATTACGGGCATTGGTATTCATAGACACTGTGCAGCCCCTCCCCCTCCGGAATGTGAGCGTGACATCACCCCTACTTGCCCACTCCTAGACAGACATGAGGACTAACAGGAGAAAACATGCAGCTCCCCCCATGAGTAACCTTGTAATCCACTCCATTTATCAGCTCTAGAGGGAAGGTCGTCACCCAGGAAGGAGGGCACCCTTGGGGTAGACACAGCTTTGATAAGTGGGTAGATGACCCCCTAATACGATAAGCCCCAGACTTACAGCGAACTGAAATGGTAAAGGTGTAAAAACTAATGTTTCAACTAATGCCCCCGGGAGGTAAGAGCACAGGTTAGGTCTGCCTCACTTATACCCCACTGTTAGAAGTTTAAAAGTTTCAGCCAAGTATGGAACCTCTGACTAGCAGAGGAGCTCCTTCACTTTCCACATGCCCCACAGAAGGGCGAGTTAGGCCTCAGGAGACCCTGTGCCCCCTCTTGCTCGGCACAGCCGGGTGCAAGGTTTGTAAATATGTTAATAAGTGTTTTGTTTTATATGGTAGAAGTTATTAAGTCTTGCAAAAATGTGAAGGACTATTCAGAGGTGCCTAACTCTGCTAGAGATAACTATCTAAGGGGTACAAGCCTTGCCGAAATGATGTGAATGCCCCCTGAGTAGTAAGACCAGGCTACCTGGGCCCCCAATAGATAAGACCCTTTGCTCTCTCATGTTGCTCAGCATGAAACTACCCATTTGTCCCAGTCAAACAGAATATGGATGAAATATCATTGATTACCTGGAATGTCAGGGGACTTAACACACCCACAAAAAGGTAAAAAAGTGCTGGCCCATCTGAAGAGAGCGAAGGCCCAAACAGCATTCATACAAGAGACTAAACTAACCAAGCAAGATCATTCTTATCTGGTGAGAGACTGGGTGGGCACAGAACTGCATGTGTGTGCTCCAACCAGAAAAAGAGGGGTGGCCATCCTGTTGCACAAAGCACTTCTGTGGTCCATAATAAAAAGTAAATCAGATCCACTGGGGAGGTGGATTACTGCATTAAAAGCACTTCTGTGGTCCATAATAAAAAATAAATCAGATCCACAGGGAAGGTGGATTATTGCATTAATGGACAACCCCAAGGAGCAGGTACTACTAGTGAATATATATGTGCCCCGAACGAGGGTAACCCCACCTTTTTCCTAGACCTGACCAACAAAACTGAAACCATGGCAGAGGGAGATACCCCAATAATAGCTGGGGGGGACTTCAATCTCACCCTTGTACCCACGCTTGACAGAAGTGATGCAGGCAAGGAGTCCCACCCCCGAGGAGTGCAGGCCACTCTGCAGATGACCACAGAATTTCAACTCGTGGATATCTGGCGACTACTACATCCCAAGGAGAGGGATACCTTTCAATTTGTGGTGCACGTCACATTTAGTAGGCTGGATTTCTGGCTTATATCCCAAGCTATCACACAACAACTGCTCGAAGACAGTATCTTCCCCACTGTGATCTCGGATCATGCGCCGGTACAACGTGCAGTTGTCTTGCCCCCATCCTCCACCTGGAGGCTGGACCTGTTATTACTCAGTGATTCAGATTTTCTGCCATGGGTCAAAAAGGAGACAGAAAGGGTCCTCCAAGATAACCTAGTCCCTGGCACATCAGCGGGAACTACATGGGAGGCATATAAAGCCACCATTAGGGGTGAAATAATAGGTTATGCAGCTCACAGGAGAAAAGTAAAGGAAGGAAAACTAAAGAGGCTTGAAGGGGAACTGACTGCAGCTGAAAAGGAATATAAAGCTATGAGACACCCAACCCCACACTCTGAGATAGGCCGTAAGGTCCTAACTTTGCACCTGAAGACAAATGACCTCCTCTCCAGAAAAGCTGACCTGGCTCTCCTGAAGATTAGACACACACATTGGGAGGGGGGAGATAAAAGTGGTAGGGTGCTAGCATACCAGTTTAGGAAACAGCAGGCCAACAGACACATTGCAGGATTGGTTGATCCACACACCAGGAAAGTTCACATTAGGCCTGCAGAGGTAAATAGAATTATGAAGGAATTTTATTCCAATCTATATACCTCTTCACACTCAGAAACCGAGGAAGAAACCCGGCATTCTTGACTGCCCTCTCCCTACCCAAGCTATCGGACCCGCAGAGGGAATGTCTGGAGGCCCCACTGAGAGTGGATGAGGTACAGAAAGCCCTGATGTCCTTGAAGAAGGGTAAGGCCCCAGGAGGAGATGGATTTCCAGTGGACTTCCTTCAGGCTATTGCCCCCCCCTAATATCCCCACTATTGTGCCACGCATATTCAGAAGCTGGCATGCTAAGCACACTACCCTCCACACTCTGGGAAGCCATTATAACAGTTATCCCATAAAAGGTAAAGATCTCATAGCAGCTGCTAGCTACTGCCCCATTTCCCCTTATCAGTGCAGACAGCAAAATATACGCCAAAATACTTGCAACTAGGCCGAACCCACTTCTCCCCTCATTGATCCACCCTTCTCAAGTCGGCTTCGTGCAGGGCAGATACAGCTCTGACCATATTCGATCATTAGTCAACCTGATACATACTGCCAAAACCATTAAAACACCTGCAGCCGCACTGGCAGTTGACTTTGAAAAGGCGTTCGACTCGGTCGAATGGGACTACCTACATGAGGTACTAGCACATATGGGAATTTGGCCCAAATTCTGTGCAGTAATAGCAGCACTATACACTTCCCCCAGGCAAGGGTCCTCACCAACACCCTCCTTTCCAACCCATTCCAACTGTACAGGGGCACCAGGCAGGGGTGTTCTCTATCACCCTTTCTGTTTGTCTTGGAGATAGAACTGCTGGCGTCAGCCATCTGCCAACATGAGTCTATCAATGGTATATGTATAGGGAACACTATATATTCAACCTTAATATACGCGGATGACCTATTAATCCCCCCTGGCAGATGCACAGAGGTCAACTGAACTGCTAATGGAGCTTTTACGCCACATCATGATCACACACATCTCAGGCTTGAAGGTGAATCAAAATAAAACAAATATTCTCCCTCTCAACCAGCTCTGCCAGCCCCATATATTGCCCATACAGGACCTGCAGTGGTCCCAAGAAGGAATAACATATCTTAGTATCAGAATAGGTGCTAATCCGGACAATTTGTAGGAGATGAATCTGGACCCTCTGTTGGTGCAGTGCAAGAGAGAATAGGAGAGATGGTCTCCACTTTGCCTAACCACGGCAGGCAAAATAGCAGCCTTCAAAATGTCCATTGCACCCAAATTTTTTTATTTACTTTCCCACATACCCTCTCTATCTCCCTCCCCTTTGGTGCCCAAAAATCAATACAGTAGTAGGGGCCTTTCTATGGGAGACAAATAGGCCAAGATATAGCCACGATAAATTTAGGGCACACTGAAGTGCGGGGGCTGGGACTTCCCTGGATGGAAGGCTACAACAGAGCATTTCAAAGTGCTGTGGTTCCACCCTGGTTCGGAAACATCACCCCAGTGGATCCGCATGCAGCAGGTACAGTGGGCCACCCCTCTTCTGGCATCTCTCCTGTGGTCAGGACACACACGTACCTGCACACCCCCCCACTATTGGCCCCTCAGTGCACTACTGGACTCAGCTACACAAAAAGACAGATGGGCCTCCTAGACCTTTTCTTCACACTCCTCTATGGAATAACCCAGCACTTCAGATTGGTAGGCAGCCAATATTATGGCCGCAGTGGGTAGCTAAAGGGGTTAACTTTATCAGGGATCTACTAATCTCCAACATTAATGTGATAGACACCTTCCAGAATCTCCAGCAGAAATGGGATCTACCTCCCTCAGATTTTTGGAAGTACCTACAGCTGAGGGACGTAGTGAAATCCCTTCCTTCCCCTGAAACACACCAGTATAAGAACCCCTCACAATTTGCTGCTTGGCTAAGGCTCCCCAAGGGCGCAGCAGGCGCCATATATTCATGACTCCAAGACTCCTTGCCCAGCCAGTCCACAGCTGCCAAGAATAAATGGGAGCAGGCACTCAAGATCTGCATCACTGATAGCCAAGGGGAGCAATGTTGGATTGCGGGATATAAATTTCACAGATGCCAGTAGTAGGTTGACACATAACAAAATAATGTACTCCTGGTACAGGACCTCGGTGGTGCTCCAGAAGGCGAGGAACCCCCCTCATGACAAGTGCTGGCGATGCCAACAGCCTGGAGGGGACCTTTTCCATATACTGTAGGAATGGGAGGAGAAGCTTGACACTGCACGCTGTTCTGCTGTGGAGTAGCAGAAGGAGCAGGATAGCCAGAACGCTTTACTCTCATTTATGTATGGTATGCAACCGTTGCCTGAATTTCACTAGCAAACTGCTCTTGTGTGTCTGCCAATGTGAGATGTCTGGCTATCTTACCAGTCCAGTTTGTGTGCCTGTATTCTTGGTGTGGTGTTCCCCATTGCTGTTGCTTGTTTTTTTTTCTCCCACAGAGCTTGGAGTTCTCGAGATGGCTGACTAGCCCGCTCTGCAGGAGAGCAGCAGAAAGCCCCGCGGAGGGAGGCTGAAGACGCTGAAAACCACGCCAGTTTGCGTTTCCCAAAGAAAAGGAAGAAGTGGCTTTCCTACTATACTTGGTTATTTAGCCTATAGGAAGAAGTTACGTTCTATTTTTCAGCTCTTCCTTGTACATCTGTACAAATGTTGTTATCTGTGCCGATTACAGTGGTGCCTGCTGGGCTGTTGAGCTCTGGGTGGTATTTGGAAATATTTAAAAATATTTGATCGACTTAGTGTGGATATGTGTCTATACTCTTGCTTGTCAGTGTCAGTAGCTCAGTAGGTAGCGCACTCGCCTCTGAGGCCGGGAGATCAGAGGGCTGTGGGTTCAGTTCTCACATCTGGCAATTGGGTTAATATCCCAGTACTGACACTGTAATGCAGCATGAGAGGGGTGCTGCACTTCTGAGGTGCCGTCTTTCGGATGAGACGTTAAACTGAGGTCCCATCTGCCTGGATTGGTGGTAGTGGTAGTTCAGGTGGATGTTAAAAGATCCCATGGCACTTATCAAAAAGAGTAGGGGAATTTCCCCAGTCTCCTGGCCAAATTTCCCTCATTCACTAAAAAAAAAAATACCACCAACAGCTTAATCTGGTTCAAGGTCAGTTGGCATTCATCTGTATCCCCTTCCCCCAGGTCGTGCCTGAAAATAGGCAGGATTTGTCTAGTGCACTTACCCGGTCAACAAAAAATAAATAAATAAATAAAATATTGCTTCCTTTGTTTTTAGTTCTGTTTTTTTAGTCCATCCATTCCTTTAGCCCATATATTGCTAGTATGTAAACTGACTGCTGTCCCTTTAACTAGATCTGCTAGCTGCTTCCTGGGTTTGCTATGTCAGAGCTATCCTATAGATTGCATCCTTGAGCCACGGCTTTTCGTGAAGCTTAAGGCACATGCGTGGCGTTCTCCTTCAGATTCGCCATCTTAGCTTGTTTAGAAATGCAGCGGCTCACATTAGCCCTCAACCTTGCCGTCTTTCTAGCTGCTTCTGCCCGTTTTTGGCCATTTGAAACTACTTGGCAGTAAGATATAAGACGCTTGCAATGCTTGAAATCGTTTTTTTGAGCCGGAGTGTTATTTTATTTCGGGTTAGCTGAATATTTTACCAATGAGTAACATCTGTTGTACAACCTATGCTGGCTCTGATAAATATGCTTTAAAGGCAACCAAAGTAAGTAGCAACTCTGATTTCTCTCTTTTTTTCTCTTGTGCTGTTATGTTTTAGTTTTGCATACAATTGCAACTGGTCTTTTTGGGCCTCATTTGATATTTTACTGGTCAAGCATGTTTTCTGCTATCAGAGTGCTCAAATCTGCCATTGCTCATAACATAGCCACTGACCACCAGCCTGCAGCCCAGCCCCCCTTCAATTGTTGCAACATTAAAGCTTTGATATGAGAATCCTGGAGTACTAAATTGTTGTCATGCCTCTATGTATACTGGTTATATTTTGCCTGCAGCCTATTGTTCACCTTAATGTCATTACGTCATGATGTATCACTTTAACTTGTGGCACTTTTGTCTTGTACTCGACTTGATTGTACCTGAAAATGTTATAGTTCTGCTTTAATTTCAATCTTTTCTCTGTATTGTCAGATGCCGTTATGTTACCACTGTAATTTGTGGCTCCTTTGTCTAGTACTCTCCCGGGTCGTGCTTGAAAATAGGCAGGATTGTTGCCTAACGCACTTACCCAGTTACCAAAAGCTAATAAATAAATAAATAAAATAATTAAATAGTTAACTAAACAACTAACTAACTGCACTGTAGACTAAGTGCGTATGAATTACAATAGCCTCTTTGAGTAGCTTTGTGGGTAGCGTTGGGTTAAGGCATCAGATTATCCTTCTTGTTGTAAAACAGGTTAAAGTAGGATATAGTTTCCCGGATTGCACTCTAGCTAAATTAATTACTAGGTTGGCTGAAGATACTTTATTTTGTATCTTTTCTACTACCTTAAGGTGGTCTGACGTATTTCCAACCAAGAGCGCACCAAGATCTTGCTACTATCTGCAGCAGTTTCTATACTGGGTCTTTTGGCCTGATCTTCAAGTCACTCAACCTTACAGAACTTTGTGGTGTCCGGTGAAAGTTTTTGTGCGGCTGACTGAGCTTGCAATTAGGTGGCCTATCTGAGGAAATTAATCCGCTGACAAAACGCTTACAAGCCTGGCATCTGGCCCATTTGTTCTGGACAGAGACACTTCAGCAGGAATTTTCAACCTAAGAAGCACCAGTGCAAATCTGTAACTACCCTTACTAAATAATAACATGATATTAGCTTGGGACGGCTTGAGTGCGACTAAGGGAAGAAGAGACTTTATTGTGCATTCATCAGTCTGGAAATTAAATTACTAGCACTTTGAAAAGCACTTTCAATTTTTAACCTTTATTATCTGCATTTTTTGTATGTTTGGAAGTTTTCCTGGCATTACTAAAAATGTTGTTAGCACTGATACTACAGATCTCTTGGCTGGGTCTTATAAAATGGTAGCCACTAGGAAACAAAAGATGCAATATAGTGGTGGTTCACCATTTCAGGAACTACATTTCGATATAGTAAAAGGAAAAAATAGGGGGAAAGGATACTCAAACCAAAATTACTGATCATCTGTTACCCCATAAAGCAGCAACAGGGGAAATAATTTCAACTCCAAAATTGAGAATGAATGTCTCTTTTCCGCTCCCTATAATTTCTAGACCTGACAGAAGTCTAAAGAAGACCCCTGGTAAGAGGGCTGAGACGAATGGTGAAACTGGTGCCTCAACTGCTTTAAATGTGTCAAATGCCTCTTAGATATATCTAACGGTTCTTCTATCTAGGGAAGATAGCTATTTAAGTCTACCTGGGGATTATACCCAGGGAGACCCACATGTGACGAATAACAATGATAATTTAAGCTCGGTTTCAGCAGGAAACGATCATGTAGCCATTACAGGCTCTGACCTTCAGTTTGTAACCTTATTTTATTTATTCATTTATTCTAGGACTACAAGTATACAACTTAGAACTACAATACACAATAGATGGGATAAAAAGAATAGACGCTGAGTCAAAAATCTACAATAATGTGGGTAACCCCCCACAACAATATATTCCTTATGTCCCATATGGACTCAGTGAAGATTTAATTAGCACCCTGAGAGATCGGTATACAGCTAATTTATTACTAATGGAGCAGATGATAGAACTTAGGAACGAATTAGAAACAGCTAGGCAGGGCATCGCTATTAATGGTACCAGACTGGACGATGTCCTAAAGAAACTGGATCAAATTAATCGCCCCAAAGAATCAGATTCTGTGGTCTCAGATGATGTAGAGGAAAACTCTAGGAATAGTAGACTGGACTTTAGACCTATAGTGATCCTGGATACCCAGGAACCAAATAAAAAAAAAGAGAAGCAAGAGAAGGAAAAAAAAGACGCAGTGAAAACAAAGCAGTCCCCACAAATGAGACTGTTAGTACCAGCAGGACTGGGAACGGCTCTGACGGGATTTAGAGATTAAAAATTAACTCTGCTTTAGTACCCAGTGAGGCTATGAATAAAAATGACTCCCTTCCCCCCAGAGTTCAGTTAATTGTCCAGTTAAGAATTTTAGAGGTAGAGCCCTAGAAACTCAACTTTTCTCACTTGAAAGGGAAATTAAGCTCCTGCAAGTAGAACTTAAAATGGATATTGAGGACCAAAAACAGGATCCTGATAAATCTAAGATCCAATCAAGAGAGAAAGATCTAAGGGGAAAGAACACACCTATAGAGGTATTAGATCCTAACCCACATAACGTAATCAGACCTGATAGTAGCTCATCTAAAAACTTCTCTGCCCTATTTAAGAATAACGACCTGGGGGCGTGGTGTGACCAGGCAGAAGATGGCAGCATAGTTCAGAATCTCTGCAGGAATGACTGCAATCTAACTTCATCCAGCCTTCACCAGACCTTTCTTTGGTACCAACTCCTGTGACCATCCTGTAATCTTACTGCCTGACACAGTTTATAAGTCATTTTTGATCCATCATCTACTTATATTCAATTATTCTACATTGTATTGCAGCATACTAGGCCTCATCCTTCAGCATTATGGCAGATCTCCAAGTACAGCTAAGCTCACTTGCTAGAGTGAAAGTAACGTTTTCTAAACTGATGGCTGAGATTAATGATCTAAAAACCTCCACCCAACAGAATGTGACCAATCTTGAAACTTTTAGCCAGAAAATTGCATTTAATGAGAAAGCAACGGCCTGTAACACCACTACTATTCATGACCTCCAGGCTACTGTCCTCAATCAAGATCGAACTATTAAATCCCTACAAGCCAAAACTGATGATATTGAAAATCATAATCGTTGCAACAATTTACGATTTTTTGGCTTCCCTGAAGGTGAAGAATTAGGAGACACTACTGCGCTTTTATTATATGTGCTGCCTGCAGTGCTTAAACTGCCTCCTGACCTAACATTAATCATTGAGCGGTCTCACCGCACTCTGGGTCCCAGGCCAACATCAGTCCAGCGACCAAGGCCTATCATTCCTCGCTTCTTGAACTATTCCCACACAGAATTAATACTGAAACGCGCCAGAAAAATGGGGAAACTTCAATGGCAAGAGTTTAATATTTCCATCTACAGAGACTTTTCAAAAGATTTAACCATCAGAAGGAAGACCTACAATCCACTTAAACAAATCCTCCACCAAAGAAGCATTAAATTTGCTCTACGTTACCTCGCGACACTACGCCTTTTCTCAGGCTCTTCCTTCAAGGATTTTGAAACCTCTGATGCCTTAGACAACAATCTGGAAGTCTCTCTTTGTAATCTTACCCTGGGAGGTTCAGCAGCAATTGGCAACCCGAACACAGCTTTGGTTCCACTCGGAGGTTGGACAACGAGGTATAGGAACATGGGGAAAGTGTTGCAGAATTTGCAGCCCCAAGCAGCAACGCCGCAACTGATTTGACCCCAAGGCAATCAACACGGCTGCAAGAGAAGCTTCTGTCAGGGCATTATTCTTCAAAACTTTCATGCTGTTCTAGCGGGGTTTCACCCCAAGCTGCAGCCTCTCACCTTCAAATCAACCCCTCTATTCCTCTGAGCAATAAGTTTGCTCTCTTGGAGGATGACATGCACTCCTTGCAGGAGGATCTTTCCCCGCAAATTTCAGATGAACATCCCTCTAATTTGGGCACTGTGCCTCAGGAATATATTTCTGCCGATACTTCATGGGCAGAAGTTGTTGCAAGTTCCCTCCTCAAATCTTTAGAGCCGCCCAGAAAGAAACGTAGGGCAAAGACCAAAAGTAAGAACATTAATAGTCACAATCCTGCTAATATATCTAAGGTGTCATGAGCTTATATGGTCAGTAATATGGTCACAGTTGCTATATCTTGGTAGGTTTTGCTTCAAGGATACTTAAAGGGAGTGCCCGTACACTTTTTCTGCCTAGCTGCCCGCTCTACAGTCTATGCTACCTGGTTGCTTTCGCTCCCAGCAGGTGCAGAAAGCAAAGGCTGTACATCATGGTGCGATCAATTTAATTTTTGTTGCAGTGTTTAAACGAGCAGCTTAAAGGTCTTCAAGGGAACTTTGGTATATCAGCAACGCTTTTCTAACCCATTATTTTAGTGTTAGATCTTATACATTACCTCACTAAACAGTATCTCTGTATCTAGCCTTTTACTCTCCAGTTTAGCAGTGCATCAGGGTTATAGTCTTTTGGCTGTTCAGCTGCATATCTTCAATCGGTATACATCCTGATTATTGGCTTTTCCTTTTTTCATATGTGAATTATTATATATTACAAGGCAACTTACCCCTGCCCTCTCCTGATGACAAGTTCTTAAGTATTATTGGCAACTACATTTAATCTATCTCCTTCCCTATGCTCCATTATTCTTACTTCCTCCTGTTTACAATATGGAACTATCATTAGCACTCAAAGAGGTGGGCTATGTTTGGTGTACTTGTTGCAAAGGATTGTCAATCTACATCTTCCTTATGCTCCTTATTTTACTCAAGCTTCCAGATATTATAGAAATCCACTGCTGTGTGGTCCTCCTGTTTTGGGGCTCACTGGGCCTAGTCTTCTAGACCTAGTCACCCAATATAACACCTATTTAGGTGATTTTCAATATCGGAGCTGATCTTACTATGACTATCTCTTCAGTCTACAGTCATCACCGAACCCTATACCTCTCAACATAATCCCGATTTGCATTTGGCTCAGGGCGTAAGGGCTTAAATTGACCTCCCCTTTCTTCTTTCCCCCTCAATATTGTATTTATTATGCACTTACTCTGTTGCACTGCAAAGTATACTCAGAGTCACTCTAATGTGGTAATGATCTACTCTTCCTTTTATATTTGTTCATTTGCATTCCCCCTGGCTCCCTGAATTCCTTGCTCTATGTCTAGGCTGTACTGGCATCTCGTATATGGTTCTTTAATTTACTGTTATTTCGAGTTGGTATATCGTGTACTATTACTACTAATGTTTATAAATAAGTTCTGGTGTTTAGCTTTATCCTTATACCTTGTCCTGTTAGCTTAGAATTAAGCTGAGGTTATTACAGTCCCCTGCCTTTCTCGGTATTATTCCCTTTCAGATTAGCGTATCAGGAATACTTACTTTATTATATTACTGGGATCAGACTTAGGTTTGGGCCGATATTTATAACCAGTCCTCCCTAGTCTCCTCCCTACATCAACGCCCCAGAGTGTGGTGAGAGAGTCTCTTAGCCAGTTGGCGGACCCATATCTCCTCACACCCATAAAACGTTTTCTTTGTTATTTAGCTTACTAGTGTTGTTGTCAATGACTTTTCTCCTTTCTCCATCTCTATTATAACTTTAATAAGATATCTGTGCTACTCATGTATCATACAACTCACTTTTTTTGCCTTGAACGTTCCTGCCACTCTCTGCATATACATAAGCTCTCTATATTGTATTCTAATCATCCTCTGCCTCATTTATCTGTCCCTTCACACTCCAGCAATTATTCCCTTTCTTTAATACTAACAATATGAGTGACATACTTTTATATACATGGAATGTGAAGGGACTTAATTCTCCTTGTAAGCGGAAGCAAATTCTTTCACATCTCAAAAAACATAAAACACAAATTGCTTTCCTTCAAGAAACAAAATTATTAGCAGAGGATGTTCATAGTCTTAAAAACGACTGGGTCGGTCAGATCTATGAATCATCCTATACCTCAAAAAAAAGAGGAGTTGCTATTCTTATTCATAATAGTCTCAAATGATCCCTTGTAAACTCCATTTCCGATACTGACGGTAGATGGGTGATGGTCAAACTGAATACCAACTCTGGTCCTCTTCTGCTTGTTAATATCTATGCACCCAACTCCAATTCCCCAGAGTTTTTTTCATAATTTAGCTCAACAGATTCTATCCTTTAACACTGATAATACACCAGTTATTCTTGGAGGGGATCTTAACTCAGCTTTAGAAGCCAGCATTGACAGAAGTAGCCCCACTACAGAGGCCCACCCTAGAAGTATTAAAGCCCTCTCATTACTAATGCAAGATGTTGGATTAGCTGATGTATGGCTCCTCCTTCACCCCCGTGATCGAGAATTTATTTTTTACTCCTCTCTACATAAGACATACAGTAGAATTGACTACTGGTTAGCCTCTGCTGTTACAATGGAAAAAACTATTGATTCATCCATCTCTCCCATCATAATCTCGGACCATTCCCCTGTCAAATTGCAACTTTTGTGGGGCCCATTAGCACCTAAATCTTCTTACTGGCGACTGGACCCTCTCCTTCTCAAGGATCCCAATTTCTTACCCATGATCAAAGCACAAATTCAGGACTTCCTCTTTCACAATACCCCAACCGAATCTTCTATGTCCTCTGTATGGGAAGCTCTTAAAGCTACGATTTGAGGGAAAATTATCAGTTATGCTGCACATAGAAAAGAGTAAGGAACAACAGCTGGCTGACTTGGAAAAAATCTCTAAGGCTAAAGAGAATTTATACTTTTCTTCTAATAAGCAACGTCCTCTGATTCTCAACTTCATCTTGAAATTCTTCAACTTAGGTTAAAATTAACAAATTAATTTCTCGTAAAACCATACTGGCCTTGTTTAAACTTAAATATAAGTTTTGGGAACACGGCGATAAAATTGGGAAACTCCTCTCTTACCAGCTCAAAGCACAACAAATGGAACGACACATCCTAAGCCTAAAAGATGAACAGGGTACGATTCACTCCGACAGCCCCTCTATAAACCGTATCATGAAAACCTTTTATCAAAAACTATACTCTAACACAAATTCCCCATCTACTTTAAAAATTCAACAGTTCCTTAAATCGTTACATCTTCCTCATCTTTCTACTCTTGAAACAAATTCTTTAGATGAACCCTTCTCGCTTCAGGAAATCCAGAAAACTTTGTCTTCCTTGAAATCCGGCAAATACCTTGGGGGTGACGGATTCCCTGTCAATTTCTATAAAATGTTTTCCAACACCTTATGTCCCCTTCTTCTTAATGTTTATCAAGAAGCTTCCAATACTGGCAAGCTTCCCCCATCTTGCACAAGAAGCAATCATAACCCTAATCCCTAAGAAAGAAAAAGACCCTACTCACCCTGCAAGTTACAGGCCCATCTCTTTATTAAACATGGATGGGAAGATATTTGTTAAACTACTAACTTCTCGACTTGAATCCTTGATTCCCAAGCTAACTCATTGTTTGCAAGCTGGTTTTATTAAACATAGATCTGGTTCTGATCACCTACGTTCCTTATTTAATTTAATTCACAAAGCCAAATACCTCAAGACACCAGCTGCAGCCATAGCTATTGATTTTGAGAAGGCCTTTGATTCCTTAAACTGGGACTACCTTCATCAAGTTTTATCTTATTTCAGTCTTTCTCATAACTTTTGCTCCTGGATCAAGCTATTATATAACTCCCCTGTTGCTAAAGTAATTACTAATTCCACCCTTTCCTCTTACTTTCATCTAGCAAGGGGAACTAGACAAGGCTG
The DNA here is from genome assembly GCA_016271365.2 of Neoceratodus forsteri. Classification (NCBI taxonomy): domain Eukaryota; kingdom Metazoa; phylum Chordata; order Ceratodontiformes; family Ceratodontidae; genus Neoceratodus; species Neoceratodus forsteri. The sequence continues at coordinate 482,898,261 of CM028131.1, forward strand.
TCCCCTGTCACCTTCCCTGTTTATTTTAGCCATGGAACCCCTGACTGCTTGTTTACATCAATCTTCTGGCATTATGGGCATATCTGTGAGCAATTCAAGATATGTTTCTCCCTCCTGCGCGGATGACCTCTTAATCTTACTCGAAAACCTGAATGAGGCTGGGCCCCTGTTGATTGATTTGCTTAATAATTTTACTAAAATTTCTGGCCTTGCTTTGAATTATGGCAAATCACAAACTATGCCCCTTAACGACCACTGTAAAGTCTTTATGAACATACCTCTTGGATTCCAATGGTCACCACAGGGTAGAACATATCTAGGAATCAAAATTACTAGTAATTTAGGGAAGATATGGGACATTAACTTTAACCCCTTATTTAATAACATCAAAACAATTCTGGACAGATGGAAGCTTCTTAATCTCTCTTTCAAGGGGAAAATTGCAGCCATTAAGATGTCCATTTCTCCCAAGTTTCTTTACTTCTTTGCCAATATTCCTTTAGTCTTACCATCCTCCTTTTTTCCTAAAATTGATAAATTAATAGATAACTTTATCTGGGATGGGAAACCACCAAGATTTAACGGCAACAAACTTAAATCACATTGGAAAAAAGGGGGATTTGGACTCCCCTGGTTCAAAGGCTACCTCTGGGCTTTCCGAATGGCCCAAACCATTAAATGGTTTCAGAAACCCTCCCCTCACTCACAACTATGGGTTGCAATGAAATCTGCGTTGTGCTCGTGAGGAGTTCCCACTTTCTTCATTTTTAATCCCATTTCCTCTAAACTAAAATCTCACACACGACTATATCATCCTCTGTTCTTTATTGGAAACTAACCCAGAAATTCCTGAAATCCAATCCAACACCCTGGTTTTATGCCCCCTTATGGGCAATCCACTGCTCACTCTAGAAGATCACCCAATTTTCTGTCGTACATGGAGGAACAAAGGCATGTTCTTTCTGAGATACTTGGACCAGAATTCACTCACTGTTAGATCATTCTCAGATTCTGTAGGTCACATGGAAACTTCCTAAACAGGACTTCTGGAAGTTTTTACAAATTCAGGCAGCTTGTAACTCTCTCTCTCTAGTTTAGTGTATAGGCATACTCTTCTAAACCCATACATCTCGCACTGGACTTATTTATCAGTAAAATTAAATAGCTCCATTTACAAAAACATTATTTATAATCTACCTGATCAGTCTATACAGGCCAAAAATAAATGGAGTACTCTTCTTAACTACAATATTTCAGATGTAATTGTTGGCATATTGCACATAATACCTTTAAAGATGCCCGTGGTTCTTTAATACAAACTAAAATCCTACATTTTTGGTATAGAACCCCCTCTGTGCATCAACGAATGGGCCTATTAGATAATAATAATTGCTGGCGCTGCAATTTGGCCAATGGGGATCTACTTCATATCTTGTGGTCTTGCGCTTCCATTAATAAGCTCTGGCATGAAGTCTGTTTACTTGCCTCCAGAGTAACAGGACAAAAACTACCTTTTGACCCCAAGCTATTCCTTCTAGGCATCCTTATCCCCAGTAGCTCTCTCCTCTCACATGCACATTTTAGATGGCTAAACATACTTTTTCTTCTGGTCAAATGTCTGAGTCTTATGAAATGGAAATCAACTCTGGTGCCTTCTCTTTCAGATGTTCTTCAAAGCCTCTCTCAGTATGCCTCCCTAGACCGATTCTCTCATGTTACTCATAACTGACTCACTGTATATGACAGATGTTGGCAGGATTACTTCAAGTACATCAAACCTAGTTCTTCTAGACCCTAATTCTTAGGGATATTTAGCCCTCCTTATTTTGCTCTCAGATTAGGTTTTCTCGAAACGTCTGTGCACAGATTCCTCCTCTTTTTTCCCTTCTTCCCTGTTTTCTCCCTCTCTGCTTCCCTTCTTCCTTGCTTTTTTCTCTCCTTTCTTTCCTTGCACACTTTTCTCTTATCTTCACCTCCCCATTACTGAACATTGTTCATATTACCACATTTATCACTTTTTGCAATTTACTAATTGCCTTGCCATAGCCTGCCCTAGCATGTATTTCATACATGGTTGCTATTTCTGATCCTATAATACCCTATTGATTGTAACCCTTCTGCTCTCCACTTACATCCTGTCTAGGTTTGTGTTTTATTATCAATACATGTATATAAGGCTTCTCCAATATGTTTACCCTAAATATTGTTTTGTTAAGTGTTATTTCATACCTTACATGGAGGATAGTCTTCTATTGTATAAGATGTGTGCTTTCTTATATACTCGAATTTCAATAAAAAGATAAAGTGAAAAAAAAAGAATAACGGCCCTAGATGGATGGCCCCCAATCAGTGGAGATAGATTAAAATGTATGTAATAAACTTACTATCAAAAAAATTTGACTTAGAAATAAATGAGACAGATATTATAGAAGCAAGAAATGCTCAGGGTGGGCGTACAAATTCCACGGAAGTTTTTTTAGAGTCTCCGAGTTTTACCAATAGTATATGGTACAATGGGGAGACTATTGAGAGAAAGGGGTATTTCTTTAAATTCCCCAATAGGCAAGATTTTAATCTGAAAACACCAAACCGGGAGTACATGGAAGATCCTGTTGTTCTTAGTTTATTCAGAATGGAATTTATGCTCAGAGAAAATAATAAGAAACTAATTGGGTCATTATGTAACCTATTTAGTTCATTTCTGAAAGTCAAACTGGGAAAACTGGGCATTAAAAAAGTAGTTAGACAAATTCTTCACAAATAGCTATTGTGGTCCAGGAATCTGTTCTAGCTAAAATGCTACTGGATAAAAGTCTTCAACTAGATGCATTAGGACTTCAACTGATTAATTTAAATGAGGTGTTTGGTCGCTCTCCTCCTGGGAAAAATTGTACTACCTCTAATAATGAAAGATGTACATATGCAAATATTGTAAATTCCACTGGGATTTACAAAATTCGGATGATTGCCTTAGTAATTATACAAGAGAGGTTACTCAAACATCCTTGAGAACTATTAATGTTTATTTGGCTCCTACTAATGTCAGAGGTTCCCATTTACTGGAGAGGGGAGTAGTACTAGAGAAGAAATGCAAGATTGATGCTTCTTCAGTCTTAATTGAATCAAGTGTGCATAAAAAAACAGTTTTTCTCTCATGGAATATAGCTGGTCTGGAACATAAACTGGTAGACAAGGAATGGTGTGATTTTGTTCTATGCTCAGATGTTATCTGTTTACAGGAAACATGGCACTCTGAAGGAAATACCAGTACCCTGAATGGATATGAATGTTATCATGTACCTGGAGAAAAGCCTTGCAGTTTTGGAAGAAGAGCTGATGGCTTAATTTCTTTTATTAAAATTGGCATCTTTTCTGACACAAAATTAAAGTATTTTGACAGACATTTTCTATGTCTACAATTATTCGGTAATATATACAAAACATTTTGTATTATTGTGTACATACCACCTTCCTCCTCTAAATTTTATTTATTGGATATTTGGGACAGACTTAGGGCTCTGCTCCATGACTGCAAGACTGATTACCCAGATTTTGAGATCTTGTTATTAGGCAATTTCAACTCCAGGACAGCAGATTTCGATGGGTATTGCGATAACTCTGTATTTGCCTATGAAGACTTTTCTAGCTCTACTAATGTTAGGAATTCCACGGATTTAGTGAAAAACAACTTTGGCACTAAACTAGTGAATCTTCTAAAGGAAACAGACATCTACCCACTTAATGGTAGAAGATGTGAAGAGTTTGCTCTGTTCTTCTCCGACAGAGTGTCGACTATCCGGTCGGGGATTCCGCCAGTTGGGCTTGTGCCTAGCAGTGGTCGGGCTGGGGGGACCAGTGGCACTCCGCCTATCTGGGAAGAGTTTAGGCTAGTTGAGGTGTCCAATGTGACTAAGGTGATCAGAGAGCTGAAGCACACCTTTTGTGAAATGGACCCAGCCCCAACACGGTTCTTAATGGGATGTGTCGAGGCTGTCAGCCCGGTGTTCACCAGGACTGTCAGGTGCTCGATGGCAGAGGGAGTCCTCCCAGCCATCTTGAAACAGGTGCTGGTAAGGCCCCTCCTCAAGAAATCTTTCTTCGACCCTGCTGTCCTGACGAATTACCGTCCTATCTCCAAACTGCCTTTTTTGAGCAAGGTTGTTGAGAAGTTGGTGGCACAGCAGTTTGAGGATCACCTGGTGTCCTCGGACATTTATGAGCCATTTCAGTCAGGTTTTCGGGCTAGACACAGCACTGAAACAGCTATAGTGAGAGAGCATAATGATCTGCTCAGAGATAGAGATAGAAGAGACAGGTCAGTTCATGTTCTCCTCGATCTCTCTTCAGCCTTTGACACTGTGGACCATGTTGTGTTGCCGGATCGGCTTTGTGAGTTTTGTGGACTCGCTGGCACAGTCTTCAGGTGGTTTGAGTCCTATTTCCCAGACAGGATGCAGCAGGTGATCATGGGGAATTTCTCCTCCTCCCTAATGCCTCTGTCTTGTGGAGTTCCACAGGGCTCAATCCTGTCACCGATGTTGTTCGCAGTGTATATGCTGCCTCTGGGTGAGATCATTCGACAATACAGTGATGAGTTTCACTGCTATGCAGATGATACACAACTGTAATTGTCTTTTGCTCCCGGAACATCAGGAGCAGTGGACGTGCTTAATATCTGTCTGGCTAAAATCAACGACTGGATGGCTTCCAGCTGGCTGAGCCTCAACCCGTCTAAGATGGAGGTGCTGGTGATCAAGCCTAGTCGCGAGCATGATGGGTCATTGTCTAGGGTGGTTTCTGGTCTTGTTCTGGGCTCTACCCCGTTGATGGCTTCCCTGAGTATGCGATATCTGGGCGTGATCCTTGACAGCAGGCTGACTTTTGAAGATCAGGTGTTGTTTGTTGTCAGTAGTGGTTTTTACCATCTATGGAACATTGCCCAGATTAAGCCCCTCGTTCCACCCGAGAACCTGCAGACACTAGTGTGCACACCTTTGTTTCCTCCAGACTTGACTACTATAATGCTCTCTACTTCGAGGTCATGGGAGGGACCCTCTGCAGGCTGCAGCTGGTGCAGAATGCCGCAGCTCGGCTCCTGACTAGCCTTTCTAGGTTTAGCCATGTGACCCCTATTCTGCGTGCTCTGCACTGGCTGCCGGTCACGTGTATGGTCCTTTTCAAGGTGGGACTTCTCACCTATAAGGCCCTAAATGGACTGGGTCCTGGCTATCTGTCAGAGCTTCTGATGCTGGTGATCTCTGCCCGCTCCCTCCAGACCTATTTGAGGGGCCACCTGGCTGTTCCCAGGGTACGGCTCAAAACTCCGGAGAGCGTGCGTTTAGCATTTCTGGGCCGTCCCTGTGGAATGGATTACCTTCTACAGTCTGGGAGGCCCCCTCGGTAGAGGTCTTTAAGAGGAAGTTGAAGGCACACCTCTTTGGCTTGGCCTTTAACGAATGCTGAATTAGAACATTTTGCTATGTCCCTATGTTTCAATTTCTCTTCTTTATCAGTATTTAAGAGTTTTATATTTTAGTTTTTACTATATGATGTGATTGTACTGTTTTGTAATTTTTTCCTTTTTTGTATTATTTATTAAATGTAATCTTTGTGAGGTGCCCAGAGCCTCTGGGAATGGGCTCCATACAAATAAAATTTGCCTTGCCTTAATGAGGACATAGAGGGCAATTATACATATATAAACAAGACAGGTAGCTCCGTTTTAGATTTGGCTCTCTGGACAGACCCCACTACTGTTTGGGGTAGACTTCAGGTTATAATCAGAGTGATCACTTCCCTTCACTGTTAACTGGTTTACTAAAAGACAGTTATGTACAAGTAAATCCTCTGTTAGCTCAGGTAGCATTCATCCAGAATAAAAGGGCTGTCTGGTCATTTAGTCTAGAAGAAGTTTTGAAAGATATACTCCAGACATATTTACAATCATTTTGCATACATTTTGTGATAGAATCAGCCAGGGAACTATGGGGTCATCTTGCCTGTGTTTTTTCTCACCTATGCAAATAGTTATATGTAGAGAAAACAATAAGTAACTCAAAAACAAAGGATACTGGTTGGTTTGACAGAGTGTAGATTGTTTAAAAGACAACTTTGGGCAAAGCTTAGACAAATTAAGAAAACCAATGATAAATTGTTGATCAACGGTTTAAATCAAGATCAGAAAAAATACAAGTTATTGTTAAAAGAGAAAAAAAGTACAACATTACACATCACAGTGGGAAAAAATGCTACTAGCCATTGTAAAACAAGACACAAAAAAGTTCTGGCTATATGTAAGTAAGGGCATGAACTATTATAAATCTTCCCCAGATATGTACATCTCAGAAGAAAAATGGCTGAAGCATTTTTCTGAAATTTTCTATGATAGCCAACTCGCTAATAGTTATACCATTGGAGATATTAATTTTGACAATTTGTTAATTTCTAGACAAGAGATCTATATAAGCAATAAAAAATGTAAAACCTAATAAAGCCCCTGGTTTGGATAGAATTCCAGCAGAAGTATATCACACTAATACCGCCACTTGGTGTGAAGTGCTGGAAAAAACCTTCAACAGGACCACCCAAGAGCAATATTTTCCTGAATCATGGAAGGGAGCACTGGTCATTCCTGTCCATAAGAAGAGGAAAGTAGATGACCCCAAGATGTACAGGCCGATCAGCCTACTATACATAAATCTGAAAGTCTTCTCTAAGATTATTCTGGAAAAATTACATCTACAGATAGAACTTACAGGTGGTTTCATAGAAGTGCAGGCTGGGTTTAGAAATAATTATTCAACTATTGATAATTGTTTTATTCTGGCACACATTATTAAAAAACACACAATTTTAAGAAAACCCAAAATATACTGTGCATTTATTGACTTTTTGTCAGCGTTTGACACAATAGACAGGTTAACATTATGGGGTCTGATGAGAGACAGAGGTATTGGTCCAGACCTAATTGCTATTATTGCTAATTTATACAGTGAGAACTGGGCCATTATAAGATTGGGTCTGAAGGGTGAGGTATCAAATGCATTTTTCATTAATAAAGGGGTGCGCCAAGGGTGCATACTGTCTCCCACACTATTCTCCTTATACACCGACGGCCTTTTAAGAAAACTGAATAACTTAATCTTGGACACCCCTAAAACAGGATCTGTTTCTTGCTCTACTTTAGCTTACACTGATGACATTATTCTAATGTCCTTATCTAAATCAGGACTACAAAAACAGTTAAATTTGTTAAATCAAGAGGCATCAGAAGTTCTAAAATTAAAAGTGAATACACAGAAGTCCCAAATTATGATTTTTGGGCAGAAACAGCCCATTGGTTCTCGGTTTCTTGGTAAAGACAAACTTCCTAATACAAACAATTATACTTATTTGGGCCTCACCTATTCTTCAAATCTCTTTTTGCTGATGCAACTTAATCGTCTCTCACAGCAGACAGCAAAAACTGTTAATGGTTTAAACAAATTTAATCATTTATATGGAGGTAATTCTATCAGGCCTCTTCTCACTGCGATTAGGATGAAACTTTTTTCACAAATATTATATGGCACTGAGGTCTGGGAGCACAAAAATTTAGATAAGTTAACTGTTCCAAAATAAAAAGTACTGAGACCTACTTTAGGAGTAAGGCATACTTGCCACTCCATTTATATATGGAGCGAATTAAGATTAGTTGATGTTAAAGCATTGGTGGATATAAGGAAAATAAATTATTGGCTAAAATTAACTAGAATGCCTAAAGAAAGGTTGCCCTAGAAGAAGAACAAACTCAATATCAGTAGTTAGTATGACAAAATTCTAAGACTCTTAAAGAAGTACGATTTATTGAAACTTTAAGGCTATTGTAATAGGATTATTATGCTAAACGGAAATATGTTAAATACATCAAGAAAAATTTCAAAACAATTGGTTTAAAAATTATTTGGATTATATTAATTCCTCGAGATACTCTCCTTGGTTTGTCTTATTTCAAGGAGATTATGGTTTTAAATACTATTTAGATATTCCAGCTGACCTGGAATTAAGAAAAGCATACACCAAATACAAGTTTGAATGTTTTGATAATACTGTGAATGTAGCGAGATTTAAAAACTTCCACAGGTTGCACAGAAATGCTATTGCACTTTAGGTGAGAAAGAGGACTTATTCCACATTTTATGGGAATGTGACTAGTATACTAATGCTAAAGTACATTGGCTTGGGCCAATAATTGATACCTGAAATACTATGGATAAGATGTATCGTACTTCAGTGTTGTTTAATACAGGAGATGATTATACTATAATCAGGCTGGTGAACTTTTTCTTTCAAATTAGTAAAATTAAAACATATAAAATGAAAGGCATAGACACCACTGTAATATGAATTTTTAATGTGGCAATCTCTAATCACGTATTTATGTTTGTGTTTTCTGTATGACTTAAGCACTTTATTCTATTATTTAATTTTGTAACTGTATTATTTTTAAAATTGTGAGCGACTTTTTAGTCAAACAATAAAGATTTCTACTACTACTACTACTACTACTACTACTACTGTAGGAATGCCCCCAAATTTACCCCATTTGGAAACAAGTCACAAAGGATTCCAGCAAGATACTGCAAAAGCCTATCCCCTTCTCCACACCACTAATGCTGTTAGGGCTACGGTTAGAGGCATCTCATTTAGTGTCCCATGAGCTATGCTGGCTAATGCTGCCGAGTATGCAGGTGAACCGCATCCTGCTTAGAAACTGGAGGAGCCCAACCACACCCACTCTTAAAGAAGTCTTTACAGCACTAATGTCAATATATGAACTGGACAGGTGCTCACATGTGACTTTAGCTCAGAGGGACAGGTTTCAGAAATGTTGGGCACCATATCTGGCACCAAGGGCAGGCATAGGATGAGACAGTCACTTAACCATCTGCTGGACTATGAGTTATCAGTAAGGCAATGGCTCACAAGCACTGAGAAGGTTAGCAAGACCACTTACTAAACCTGCCGTAAATAGATTTTTGATTTTGTATGTGTTAGGTTTTGTGTTACTGTGTGGGTACTTTTCTCCTTTTCAGAAATACTGTCATGAAGAGGCCACTGGATGCAACGACTCTTCGATCTTATTGACGTCTTGACACTGATCTAGCCTTGTTATGTCTGGTGTGGTACTGGACAAAACCACAAGGGGCAGGTATGTGCATATTACTCTATAGTCTAAAGTGTATTAGCCATGTAAAGACTTTGTATGCTTGAACAAAATACTGTCACACACAGTGATGTACACTTCTATAATCCTGCATGCTCATTATGTTATACTGTTTTGTTGTATAGTTTGGAAAACTAATGAAACATTTAACTGGGAAAAAAAAAAATACAAAATGCAATTGACTAACCATTTGGACAAACACTGTTTTGAAACAGAAGGCCCTTTTTTCCTAGAGGTGAAAGAAACAAACAGCTGATGAGACTTTCTAATGGCTTGGATGTGGTCCAAATAATAGCGAAGCACCCGGTGGACATCCAGAGTATGCAGTAAGACCTCCCCTTGATTCGAATACAATGGGTAATACACAGGCAAGTGAATGTATTGATTCAGAGTAAACTCAGACAGCACCTTAGGAAAAAACTTAGGATTGATCCTCAAGGACACCCTGTCCTTGTGGAAAACTAAATAAGGCTCTTTACACATCACAGCCTGAAGCTCGGAAGTACTTTGAGCAGAAGTAATGGCAACTAAAAATAACGCTTTCCATGACAAAAAGTGTAGCTCTCAGCTTGTGGCAGGTTCAAAGGGAGGCAAGGTAAGCTTTTATAGAATAAACAAAAGATCCCAGGGTGGGACAGGGTTCCGGATGGGAAGTTTCAGATGCAGCATGCCCCCCAAAAGAGTGCAGGAGAGATCCAGCTGGGTAAGAGTCTTGCCTGCGATAGGTGCATGGTATGCAGAGATGGCAGATAAATGCACCTTAATCGACGAGTAACTCAGGCCTGAGTTTGACAGGTAAGGCAAACTTTATTTTTAAGGCAACCAATCCCGGAGGCTCTTTGCGCCGTACAGTAAGATAGGGAAAGGAGGTACTCTAGAACAAGATTCTCTGAACAGGTAAAGGGATCCAGGTGACAAGCACTGGCCCACATGCAGAACTGCTTCCACGTCATACCATAAGTGGTTCTAGTGGAGGGTTTCCTGGCTGTCACTAGGACATCTACCACCCGGGAAGAAACCCCAAATCGGGCAACTGCTAAGTCTGCAGTAGTCATGCAAGAAGGTGCAGTGACTTGAGGTCTAGAAGGACTAGGGTGCCCTGCTCCTGGGACAGCAGATCAGAGCACAGAGGCAGGGAGAATCGGAAGTTTCACTGCTATTTGCTGGAGAAGTGGAAACCATATCTGGTGTGGCCAGTAAGGGGCTATCAGAATCACCTCTGCCTCTTTGGACTGCAACTTGAGAAGCACCCTCTTCAGTAATGGAAAGGGCGGGATGGTATATAGAAACCTCCCTGTCCAAGAGAGGGACATATCTCACCAGAAAACACCAGGCCCTGGATCTAGTGAGCAGAAACTAGACAGTTTTGTGTTCTATGGGGACACAAAGAGATCCAGCTTGGGATGGCCCCACCTGTCGAAGAGATCTTCGACCACTGAGGGAAGAAGTTTCCATTTGTGTGCCTTGGACTGGGAACAGCTTAGGCTGTTGGCCAAGGTGTTTTGAATGCCTGCAAAATGCACAGCAGTCAGGTCCAGGTGATGCTCTATGTCCCAATACCAAACTCACATGGCCTCCCTGCAGAGGGGGTAAGAATGCGTTCCCCCTTGCTTGTTTATGTAAAAAACACAGCTATATTGTAGGTCTGGATCAAAAGAGGTCTCAGGAGCAGGTTCATCTGAAAGGCCTGCAGAGCATACAGGATTGCCCACAACTCCAAAACATTGATGTGGAGATGCTGCTCCAAGGGGCATTAGCTCCCCTGAATCTGACGATCTGACAGGTGCATGCCCCAGCCCTGGCCTGACGTGTCCATTGTCAGGATCTGTTGAGGTGACTCTGTTCGAAAGTGAACCCTCTTGGAGAGGTTGGCTGGATTCAACCACCACGTCAAAGTTTGTCGCAACAAGTTGGAGACCAACACCGGTTGGTCCAAATCATCTGTGCGCTGATCCCACTGGACCTGAAGGTTCCACTGGGCTACCCTCATGTTCAGACGAGCCAGAGGAACCATCCCAATGGCCGCCACCATATGTCCCAGTAGCCTTAGAAGTGTCCTGGCTGAAACCTGGCGAGACAATGAGACCAGATGAGCCTGTCCCTGAAGGCATTCTACCCTGACTGGGGAAGAATAGCTTTGCCTTAGATGTTGTCCAAGATTGCCCCAATGTACTGGAGTCTCTGACTTGGCCAAGGAGAGGATTTGAGGAGGCTGAGAGTGATCCCCAGATCCTGAAACAGAGTGAAAGTGGCCTCCATGGTTCTGAGCAACTGCCTCTTGGAGGGAGTTGTCAGAAGCCAGTAATCTAGGTAAGTGAAGACATAATGGCCTTCCCTCCTTAAGGCCACAGCCACTACTGCAAGGCACTTTGTAAAGACTCATGGGGCTGCAGGCAGGCTGAATGGCAGAGCCCGATACTGGTAGTGGTTTCCTTGGAAGTGGAAACAAAGAAACCTCTGTGGGGTGGAAATACCAAGATGCGAAGATAAGCATCCTGCATGTCCAGAAAACAAAGCCAATCCCCTTGATGAAACAGGGGGAGAAGGCTGGGAAGAGTGATCATCCTGGACCATTTGTGTTCTATGAACTGGTTCAGGTGGCTGAGGTCCAGAATGTGACGCAAGTCTCTGGTTTTCTTTGGAACTAGGAAGAAATGACAGTAGAATCCTTTCCCTCATTGTGCCGATAAAATGGGTTCTATGACCTGTTTACGCAGAAGCACTTGGATCTCTTCTTGGATGAGGGCGACATGGGCCTGAGGGTAATGGAGGATTGTCCAGAGGAATCTCCAAAAACTCTAGAATGTGCCCCTGTTCCACTAACTGTAGAACCCACTGATCCAAGGTTGTTCTGCGCCAATCCTCTCTGTAGAGAGAAAAATGACCCCCCACTACTTCCCCAAGGGATTCTGCTGGAGGAGAGGGGTCAGGTAAGGAGTCAGGCATAGAAGCCGGAGACAGGCAACATGGCCTGGGAGGTTATGGGAGCTCTAGGGGCAGAACCTTCTGTGGTTTGGGAAGTAGCCTTTCTCAGGCTCCTCACAAGCTCACCAGACAGGCTCACTGACATCTCGGTGATCTCAGACACCCTGAGTGATCACTCCCCAATTATCTGTAGATGGACCAATAAATACAAAAAATCCCCACCTAAGCTTGTGGAAAGCAGAGTGCTGCGTAAAGGGTAGCTTGCCTACTTGAAAGAAGCCTTATCCCAGATAGACTGGTCACCCTTAGACTTTCTGCAAGGCCTGGACCAAGCATTACAATACCTCATTGACAAGTTCAATCAGTTGTGAGACAGGTATGCCCCACTCAGAAAATGGAAGGTCCGAGGTTATATCAATGGGTGGATTACCAGTGAGCTACTGGAACTAATGAGAGAACAGGATAACCTATGGAGCAGGGCCAAGGTCACAGGGGAGAACAACGACATCCAGAACTACACGGTCACTAGGAACAGATGCACTTACCTAATAAGGAGTACAAAGGTGGACTATTATAAGAATCAACTTGAATGCAGCTGGGGGGACAGGAGGCATTTCTGGGACACCCTTAAGGAGCTCCTAGGAAAGGAAGTCAAGCAACAACCTTTACTACTCAATATTAATGGCTCCAATTCTATGGACCTACTCACCATAGCAGAAGAGTTTAACTCTGCATTCATGGACCTAAGCTCTGTCCTCCCTGATGAATACTTGAAGCCTGTGGATGTGGATCTTGAAAACATACCCATGAGTGCACAACACCCACAATTCTATTTCAGGTGGGTTACAGCCAAGGTAACCATGGAGTCCCTAAACACTTCTGGACGTTAATCAATGCCCTCCTTAAAGGTAATGAATGAAAAATGCCCCCGGTCATGATCATGAAGGGCACGGAACTATCCTCACCCTCTGAGATCACTGCAGGAATTAACTAATTTTTTACCAACCTTGATGTCTACAAGGTAGGCCTCCCAAATACCTGCCCCTCGCCGTAATCCCTCTATGTTTAATCCATCGCTTCCTCTTGCAATCTCTTAAAGCTTACCTCATGCAAAGAAGTCCTTAAGCTCTTAATGGGACTCAACCCAGATAGTTCCCAAGGCTCTGACAGTCTGCCCCCCAAATTCCTTAAGATTGGTACACCGGCACTAGCTCACCCAATCACACTGCTGGTTAACCGATCCTTCCTCACAAACTCCATTCTGGACAAATAGAAAACTGCCACTATTGTCCCTGTGCACAAATCTAGACCTACTAACCTCATTGCAAGCTACCAACCTACTTCTATCATGTGTACTATCGCAAAATTCCAAAAAAGAATCCTGTATAATCAGCTGTACTCCTTTCTTGGCCAAACCAACGTTCTTAAGATACACCAACATGGCTTCAGGAAATCTCACAGGACTGACACTGTCCTACTGAAGGTCACCACTGACATTTTACATGTCATGAACCAAGGTCGTGCCATGGGCGCAGTCTTCATTGAGCTCACAAAGGCTTCTGACCTTGTTAACCATTCTCTCCTCATCTCCAAGCTCCAATCTATAGGTCTTGATGCCAGTTCACTCTCCCGGATCTCTAACTATTTATCCAACTGTTTCCAATGTGTCAAATGGGCTGGTGCCCTCTCCCCTCTATCTCCAACCACAGATGGGGTCCCCCAAGGTTCTATTCTTGAGCCTTTCCTCTTCTCGATCTTTACTAATGGCCTGCCTCTTAACTGTGGGGGGGGCGGCTTTGATCCAACTCTATGCAGATGATGCCATATTATACTGGCATGGCACTGTCATCCCCTCTATTCAACTGGACCTGGAAGATGACTTCCAACATCTGGAGAACTGCTTTGAAAAAAAACCTGCTGGTACTGAACACTAAAAAAACAAAATCCATGCTGTTCTGTCATACCTCCTTTGACCTAACCCCCCAGTCCCCACAGGTTATTAGTACATCCTCTGGTCTGCCCTTAGAAAGGGTAAGAACTTTCAAATATCTGGGTATGACCTTCGAAGAACATCTATCTCTCGACCAGCATGTAAATAGCACTGTTAAAGCCACCAATCAGAAGCTTGGACTCCTACATCGCACTGCCCCCTACCTTATTCCTTGTGCCAGAAAGATCATTGCCTCGGCCACTCTCCTCCCTAGTTTATTCTATGTTGCCACCATAACTCACTCGGTTAGCACCACATCACTGGCTGAACTCAAACAAACCTACCACAGGGTGGCTCGCTTCGCAGATGCAGCTCCTGCTCAGGCCCATCACTGTGATGTTCTCAAGTCCCTAGGCTGGCCACCCTTTGAGCCCAGATAGGACTTCCCCGTGCTATGTACCACATTTATTTTCACCCACCTTCCCCCTCCACCCATCCTCTCTGGACTGTTCACCCTGAAAATCTTCCCCAGGACACTCCGCCACTCCCACCTCCCGGTATTGAACCTTCCCAAAATTCGCCTTGCCATCAGCAAGCGGTCCTTCACTTTCTCAGCACCACAAAAATGGAATTCTCTATCTCACAGCTTACTTTCCTGCTCGTCTCTTCCCCTCTTTAAAAGAACCTTCAAGAAAATCTTCTTTTCCCCTCCTATATGCAACGGCAACTGTACATAAACCCCCCCCCCCACTCCTGTGCCCCTCCCTCCCTGACTATCTCTCCCTCTCCTAAATCCCTTCTCTTACAAATCTTCTCCCAATCCCTCTCCCTCCCCCGCTCCCACACTTTCCCTACTCTTACACTCTTGTAATTACAAAATTTTGTGCTCTGAATTTATATTGCTGCAACTACTCCCTAGCAAACTCACCTGTTCCAGTTCCACGGATCCAGCCTGTTCAAAGGATTACTGACTCAGTGCCTTCCCGGTCTGGAATTCTGAATTCATCATCCTGCTACTATGTAACTGACTCACTGTCCACTACACCCCTTTTTTTTGTGTGCATATAATGTATATTTATATTGTATACTACACATATATATTGTATCTTGCCTCTGTTTGTACTCTATATTTACGTTTGAATCCTAATGTATTATGTACCTGCTCATGGTATTGCTTTCATTCCCTGGGTCGCCCCTGAAAAAGGGACTTGTGTGTCTCAGTGGGCCTACCCAGTTATCAAAATTCAAACAAACAAGCCATGGGCTACGTCAAAAAGGCTTAGGAGAAACTAGGATTGGCAGTGACAGTATCGACATGAAACTGGTAGCTCAGACAGTGGATGTGCTTATTGTTCCCATCACTAAAATCTTTAATAAGTCCCTAACCCTGTCTAAGTTCCCCTTCCTCTGGAAACAAGCACTGGTCATCCCAGTTCACTAGAGCTGGGACAGTACATGCACAGCTAATGATAGGCCCATCTCTATCCTCTCCCCCATCCAAAGCACTAGAGAGGATCGTAGCAGACCAAACCACAGAATATATCCAGAAATACCAGTTCCGGTGTCCCCAGCAGCATGGTTTCAGGAAAAACACAGCACCACCACAGCCCTGGTTGATTTCACGGATTACACTCACAAGGCTATGGACGAGGATAAACTGGTCGGATCCATCTTTCTTGACCTAATGAAGGCCTTCGACACGATCTGTCACCCCCCTCCTTCTCAAGGAACTACGGGCTCTTGGGCAGGCCTCCAATGCCGTCCAGTGGTTTCAAGATTACCTATCCAGAAGGTCTCAAAGGGTCTGAATTGGACCAACAGTTTCTGCCTCTAGGGACATAGTGCTGGGAGTTCTACAAGGGTCCATATTGGGTCCATTGCTGTTCAGCCTCTTTTTGAACACACTCCCGGAGGCATGTGCCAACAAAATTATTCTCTACACAGATGATGCGGTGGTACTCGGCAGCACTGCCCACATTGAGACCCTGCAGGATGAGCTGCAGTCCACCTTCCAACAACTGGAGGTCTGGTTCAGCTCTCGTAGGCTGTTACTCAATTACAAAAAAAACAAATCCATGCTCCTTTCTAGCCCTCAGCTAAAGAGCAGGTACTCCATACTAACAGTTACCGACAACAGGTCAGCCCCTCTAGAACAGGTTCAGGCCTTTAAATACCTAGGAGTGATAATAGATGATACTGTCTCATATGGCCAGCATACTGACCAGGTTGTGAAGGCAGTAAATACTAAACTCAGGGTACTTTATCAACACAGGAAAAGCCTCACTACCAATGCTCTCAGGCTCTTCATAAACAGTTCCATTCTCTCTGTGGTTGACTACAGCCTGGTGGCCTACAGAGCAGCAACTGATACCTCCCTCAAGAGGGTAGGCACGGCTCTAAACAAGGCCTGCAGACTGTTACTAGATGCTGACCGTCTCATGCACACCTGTGTACTCGATGAGAAAGCAAACATATTAAGCCTCAAGAATAGAATCTCATAACAGACGTGCCTCCTAGGTAGGAAAGCCATGCTAGGCCTAATTCCTCCCTGTATCACCGACCTGATTACCTTAACCAACTCCATGTACAGGACTAGGAATAAAGAACTACACCTGTTCTGTGTCCCTTTCCGAAGAACAGCTCTTGGACAAAGATCCTTCTCCTACCGTGCCCCAATATGGCTTAATGAGATCCCAGCTAACACTCTAAATGCTGCTAACCCTAGAACCTTCAAAGCTGAACAAAAGCAGTTTCTACTGCAAAAGAATGTCTGTGAGTGCTAAACTGCTCAAAGTGGGTCTCCAGAGCCTGCACCAACCCTGACTATCAGCAACTACTCATGGACTCACTTACACGGGCCACCTCTCCCCACTCCCTACCCCTGCCCCACAGACTCTGGCACCTCATGCTCTGTAGCTCTTATTCTGCTAGTGGTTGTGCTCTCTCATTTGTCTTGCGCCTCATCGCCCCTCTCTCTCACTCTCTCCACCCTCCCCTCACCCCCTGCCACCCCCCTTTTCTCCATCAATCTCCACTCTCATGATACCGCCCCTCCCTGCTTGGTCTCTCACTCCTTCCCGCCTCTCGCTCCTCCTCTCTCTCCCACTCTCTCTCTCTCTCTCACCATCTTCTCCCACCTTACCACACACTCTCACATGCACCATCCCAAGCTCCTTAGCTCCAAAGCTATAATGCAATGTGACAGTGCTCCTCCTGGGCTGCTCTATCCCATGCTCCATTCACTAACCACTCTCTCCTGATCCTACATTTTCCTCTCTCTCATATACTTCCTTATGCCATAGAGTACTTAGTATTAAACCCTTAATGAAACTCATAAGAAACTCTTAGCTGTTTTCTGTTTTTGCTACTTTCTATACTGATAATTCAACTATGTCTGTATTTGTATGGTGAATTCAATTATGTACTGATACTTCTACTATGTCTGTATTTGTACTGTGAATTCAATGATGTCTGTATTTGTACTGTTCAACGGACGTGGACCCTTTGTAAAAGAGTTCTTACTCAAAGGTTGTTTCCGAAATTCCAATAAATAAATAAATAAATAGAAACAATGTTTGTACCAAATGTAAAGCTTTGCTGGAACTCTTGTAAGCGAGTGATTATGTTTTGGGAATCCTCACCAAACAGAACGGGGCCTCTAAAAGGGGCATCTAATATCTTGGACTGTATATCCAGAGCAAAACTGGAGACTCTAAGCCAGGTGTAGCAGCGAAGACAAACTCTGTAGGTGCAGCTCTACCAGCAGAGTCCATCGAATCATAAGAGGCATGGAGAATGTGAGTCCCACATCTGAGCCTGATTTGAGAAGGTGCAACATCTCAGCCCTCCCGGGAAGATCAGGTTGAGCCTGTGCCACGTCCAGAACTTTCTCCCACAGGGCATTCTGATATTGGACCATGTGCGCCAGAAAGTTCAGGGAATGGATAGTGCAGGTGGCAGAAGTATAGACCTTCTTACCAAAGTGGTCTATCTGCCTGGAGTCCTTGTGGGGAGGCTGAGTGCTAAGGTGCCATGGCCACTTGGAGCAGTCATGGGCAGCATTATTAATGACTGACCCAACCTCTGGGTGCTCCCCATAAAAAGGTTCTTCCCCTGGGGCATTATACAGGTGATCTGCCTCCTTGGATGTCACCGGGGTAGAAGATGGATATTTCCAAGCAGCCCTGTTCACATCCTTGAAGGAGTCAATGAAGGGGGAATGACCACTGGCAATGACTCATTTTTACAGAGGAAAACAGCTAGCCAACATTGCTTGGGGTCCACTTCCTCCATCTCCCAACCCATAAGGAACTGGATGTACCTCATTACATCCACAAAAGTAGGGTCATCTGGAGGAGACTGCAGGGTGTCCTTGGGCTCCTCTGGTTCTGACGGCAGGTCAGAGTCCCCTGACTCATCATAAGAGGAGTAGGAAGAATATCCTCCTGACTTGCTGAGTCTAGAGAGGGAAAGAGTGAGCGCTGATGTCTTCGTTGGTGGATCCTCGTATGACTGGCGCAAGCTCCATCTGGATGTGGAGTAGGCCCTTTAGATGGTGGCATTGGGGCCTTCCTAGGAGGAGCCTGCTCCTTTGTTGGATTGGGAGGAGGGTCCCTAGCAGCTGGGTTAAGGGCTCTTTTGGGGCCACCTTATCCTTGAAGTATGCCCATCAGGCTGGGAAAAGGGCATTAAGATCTGCAGGTGGGTTCTGAGGCATAATCGGGGGAGCGGACGTCTGCAGGGTAGGCTGAGAAGGCTCCGGCGTTGGCTCCTTAGGTTGCGGTAACACTGGCATCAGATCCACTGGCACTGGGTTAACTGGCATCAGTCCGTCGGGCAAGTAGCCATCCGGTGTCAGTTTTACTGGCGGCGAAAGACCGGGCATCAGACTCTCGGTTGTAGGCTGTGTGATGACAAGGCCAGCTGGTGATGGTGGAAGGTTAGGGGATGATGGCAGAGGCATCGCTGGGGTAGACATCAGGGTGGCCGGCGTTGATGGAACAGGCGTGGACTGATGCCAGTCTGGAGAAGCCTGACCCGGGAAACTAACTCCCAAGCGGAGCAGAGGTGTCACTCTTGTGGGAGAGATGAGCCCGTGCCCCTGGTGTCACCTAGTGGCGTTGGTCCCTGAAGTTGGGACCGACTGGGTTGATGCCTTCATCGGGAGGGCGATGGTCAAAGACCCACCACCCAAGGAGGACCCAGTCAAGCCACCTAGCTAAGAACCGCCTGATGTAAGGGCCTGAGTGTCAGGGGCTGTGAGGCTGGAGATGAAGTCCCGAGCCCCAAAGAACCACCACCCAAGATAGTAATGAGAGCAGGTAGTTTGACCACTGGGAGCTCAGAGGGAGAGATGGCTGCCAGAGGTGAAGGGAAAGACCTCCTGCAGGAGGAAGACCCATGCTCGGTTCCCGATTTACATAGGGACCTGGAGTGGGAAGCTGACTGGGGTTTGTCCCTGTGTTTCTCCCAGTGTTTGGGCTTTCCCAAAGTCTTCTCTTTTGATGAAGAAGTAGAAGCCTCGGAGGCCAGGGAAGAGGAGGTACTTTTGTGGAGCTCCTTCTCTATCACTGATGTTTGTTTGTAAAAGTTTATTCATGGAAACTTCCAAGAAAAGGATAGCAAAATTGAGCAATAACTCATTTACAATGGGTCCAGCATTCATACAATATTAAAAAAAATACAAAAGTTTCAATACAAAAGTATCTTAAAAAGAGGACAAATATACATAGACTACATGGACGTGTATTGACTAAAATTATTATTTCATAAATAAACATTAGCAGCATCTTTTTGGACAGGCATATTCTTATAGCATCCAGCTTTTTATCTGACTCCATGATACCACTGCCTTAGATCTTAACTGGGCTGGCAAACCATTCCAAGCTCTCAGTCCACGGTTAATAATAGTGGAGTTCCCCTTTACCGTTCCCATTACAGGGATCTTAAATTCTAAATTTTAAGCTGTACATAGGTCTCCCCTAGAGGTGAAGATTTCAAATAGATCATCTAAATAAGCAGGTGTCTTTTTCTTCAGACTCTGGTATATAAAGTACATAGTGTGCAAATGTCTCAGTTCTGTTAGATCTATCCAGTTCAGTGCTTTGTACAGTAAAAAGTGATGAGTCAACCGGGAGCGCCCAGCACAAACCTGGTAAACCTATTCAGGGCTACGCCTAGCTCAGTCCAGTTCTGCCATGGATGCCTCAAGCTAACTATAAACCACATCTCCATAGTCAAATAGTGGGATCATCATGGTTTTAACAATGTGTTTTCTAGCTGTGGTTGGAACACAATGCCTCAGCCTGTACAAAGTCCCCTAGCCTGGAATTTAATTTCTTAATTAGGCTATCTATATGCTTGGCCCACTTCAGCTGGGCATCTAGCCATACTCCGAGATATTTATAAAAATGTATGTGTTCTAAAACAAAATCTGTATTTGTTTTGATTTGAAGTGTTTGGAAAGTAATAACTTGTTTGTTCCCAAAGATCATAACCTGAGATTTCCTGCTATTTAATACCCATTTATGTAATCTGAAATAATCCTGCAGTGCATCAAAGTCACTTAGAAGTCTGTTCTGAATTTCAGAGATTGATGTTCCCTCTAAATATAGGACCACATCATCTGCGTACAAATGGTGCCTGACCCCCTTAATAAGAGGCCTGGCCCCATCTGTATACAGATTAAAAATATCGGTCCCAGCACCGGCCCTTGGGAACCCAATTTAATATTTTCCAATTGTGATGTGGAAGTTCCCAGAGATACTAACTGTACCCTTCCAAATAAGTATTCCCTAAACCAGTTCAGGGCCACCTGGTCGAGGCCAATCTCCTTCAACTTGTCCAATAATATTATACGGTTCAAGAGTCAAACGCCTTGGACAAGTCTATAAATATGGCCCCGACCAGGAGGCTCTTATCCACTGAAGTCTATATGTCTGATGTCACCTTTACCAGCGTAGTCAGGGTGCTGTGACCGTAACGAAAACCAGATTGATATGGGTTGTATAAATTATACTTCTCCAGGTAAACTTGTAGTTGTTTCCCTATACATTTTTCAAAAAGCTTTGAAATTAGAGAGAGAAGGGATATTGGCCTGTAATTTTGAATATCTTCTTTACGTCCACATTTATATATGGGAATGATATTCACTATTTTCCATGCCCTTTGGGTATGTACCTGTGATTATAGACAGATTAAAAATTTCTGTCAATTTCTGTTCTACAATGGGAGAAGCAAATTTCAAAAGAAGTGTAGGTATTCTGTCTAATCCTATGTCTTTCTTTTCTTTAAGTTTTAATAATTCTTCCACAACTTTTCTTGTGTCAATCAAAGTGTAAGGGTTGGCCTTTGTTTTCCCCTTGTTTTTTTTGAACTTGTCTTATTAAGAGCAGATTTCATTACAGTGTTATACAAGCAACCATACAGGCATTACAGTGCATGTGTCGTACAGTTCATACAGGCACCTGAGTCCATTATACATAATATCCAAATCATATATGGCACTGCTAAGCTTCTTTAGTCTTAAAATTAAAATGAGTCCTTTTGTTTGTTTCTTATCCAGGAAAAGTCTGTGGTGACTGCCCTGAGTTCCTGGAGGTGGACAAGATCCTTAAAGAAAATTCCTCAGAAGAAAATAAATACCAGAAAATCTTATGCCTTATAAAAACTGTTGAATTACTCAATACATTTATATGTCTGTAGGATTCAAGTACTCAGGATTGCTACAACCTTAACATCAAATACCTGCTCTCTTATTTGTAATAGTCACAGTTATACAAAATATTCTAAATAAAAAATCAAAAGTTGTACATTCATTGCTTCTAGATATTGTTAATCTCTTTCACTATTATAGCTATTGTGGGGAGGATAATATACTACCCCAAGGGTGTTCATCAATGAGGGGAAAAAATAATTAGGGTCATATAACCTCCAGTCCCGGTTTTCCCTCCACTCCTTGGCCTTTCAAGCCCCCAAGACTCCTAATTCCACCAGCCACCCCACACATCCAGCTTAACCTCTGCCCCTCAGTCCCTCTAGTCAGTCAGCAGTTGGTCCAGGACCGACACCCCTTCCACCTTTTCCACATAATGGAAATATGGAAGCCATCTCGAGTTGTACTTTTCAACTGAGAGTCTTAATTCTGCTATTATAGCTTCCATATTTTTAATGGTTTTAAGATTACACAGCCATTGGTGGTGAGTCAGTGAAGTACAGTTATGTAAGAACTTACCGTAACAGCAGATCTTCGAGAGGAGCTCTTGCAGCAGGTAATACCATTAGGACTAATGCTGCTAGGTGTTAGGGCCCCACGGAAATCTTGTAGCCAGCAATCCTGTAGTGGGGGACCGCCCCCGATGTCGGCTCCGCCCGACGTCAGACATGGTATAAAGGGGGCAGTCCCCTGGTGCCATCTCAGCTCTCCCGCTGGAGACCCCGCTGAAAAGATTGGAGAACCAGGCAGGATCTCCCCAACCCTAAATAAGGTAAAAACACAGATTCCTGGGAGATGGAGGATGGGAATGCCACCTGCTGCAAGAGCTCCTCTCGAAGATCTACTGTTACAGTAACTTCTTACGTAACTGTACTATCTGACTTCGAGGGGGAGCTCTTGCAGCAGGTAATACCATTAGGACTGAGTCCCAAGTATAGGCCCAGGTCTGACGGGAAGGGAAGGAAGAAAACACACTGACTGAAAAACTTCAGGAGAGTAGGCACTTCAGGACGGCAAGCCCAAAACCTGCTCTCCTCCTAGAAGCAACGTCTAGGATGTAATGCCTGATGAAAGTATGGACTGTGCTCCAGGTTGTGGCAGCACAGATATCTGCCAAGGAAACATTCCTCAAAGAGGCAAACAAGGTAGCCACAGCCCTGGTGGAGTGATCCTTGATGGGTCCCGGAAGGGGTTTACCGTGGTGCTGGTAACAAAACGATATGCAGTGCACCAACCAACAGGTTAGTGACTGCTTGGATACAGGAGCCCCTGTCATCCTTTGTGCGAAGGAGACAAACAACTTCCTTGTTGCTTTGGTTTGGTAGAGGTAATAACGAAGGATTCTATGTACATCCAGGGAATGCAACAAGGCCTCACCCTGATTTTCAAACCCAGGGTAATAAACAGGAAGGTTGATGTCCTGGTTCAGAGTCAGTACTGACACCACCTTCGGCAGAAAATTGCAGTTACGTAATAACTTACCGTAACAGTAGATCTTCGAGAGAGGTTCCTGCAGTAGGTCTTCACATATAGGACTGTGCCCCCTGGCGTCAGGTTCCAACAGCAAACTTGTAGACAGCAATCATCAGCGGGGACGGCCCCCGACGTCAGGTGACATGACGTCAGCCCGGATAAAAGGGTCGGTCCCGCACCCGCCCTCCAGTTCTTTTCCACTGGAGACCTAGAGAAAGGTAAGTAGAAAATTGAAGGAGTAACATCTCCAAGAACCATGCTTCCTCTCTAGACCCAAGGACTAGGCAGGATGAAAATGAAGGAAACAATCCAGGAGTAGGGGGAAGGTGGGTGGGAAAGTAGACCTACTGCGGGAACCTCTCTCGAAGATCTACTGTTACGGTAAGTTCTTACATAACTGCAGTATCTTACTTCGAGAGGGTTCCTGCAGTAGGTCTTCACATATAGGACTGAATACCAAGCAGTCCCAAAAGAAACAAAATGGAGGTGCATCCGGGAGGAGGAGAAGTTGCCAACAGGAAATTCTGACAGAAAGCCTTGTAGAACTGCAAGGCCAAAGCCAGTTCTGTGCCTAGAGGCAATGTCCAGACTGTAATGCTTAGTCAAGGTGTGGACAGACAACCATGTGGCTGCTGCACAGATCTCTGCAGTAGACACATTCCTAATAGCAGACATCGCTGATGGACTGGAAGGGAAGGTGTGTTTGCTCGCAGGTGATACCAAGATATGTAACAGGATGGACACCACAGAAAGAGTGAGAAAGATGGAAGGTGACCTCAAGAAACTAGAAGAATGGTCTGGAGTGTGGCAGCTGAGATTTAACACCAAAAAGTGCAAGGTTATGCACATAGGAAAGAAAAATCCAAGAAAGGAGTATTATCTAGGAGGCAAAAGACTGATGGCCTCAAACCAGGAGTGACATCTGGGAATCATAATCTCAGATGAAATGAAGGTTAGTGTGAGAAGGCACCATTGAAGGCCAACAGAATGGTGGCCTGCACTGAGAGGGAGATCACAAGCAGGAGGAGAGAGGTGGTACTACCACTGCACAAATCGCTGGCAGGCGTCACCTGGAATATGGAGTCCAGTTCTGGAAGCCTCACTTCAGGAAGGACATTGACCAGGTAGAAACATTACAGAGAAAGGCAACAAAAATGATTCAGGGTCTGTAGTACATGTCCTATGAAGAAAGACTTAGGGAATTTATTGTGTACTCCCTGGAGCAGAGGAGAGGGAGAGAGGGAGAGGGAGGGGGGAGAGAGAGAGAGAGAGAGAGAGAAAAATACATGATTGAAATATTCAAGTACATTAATGGCATTGACAAGGTACAGATACAGGAACTTTTTCACTTCAAGAAAGGCTCCAGGACAAGGAGACATGACCTCAGACTGCAAGGAAGGAGGTTCTGTACCAACACTAGGAAGTTTTTCTTCACAGAAAGAGTGGTGGACACCAGGAACAGGCTGCCACAAGAGGTTGTGAGGGTCAACATTTGGGGGTGGTGGTGGATTCAAGAATGCATGGGATAGACACAAGGGAGCCCTGACTACAAAGGGCAATGAGAGTATCAAAACAGGTCTAAAACGAATGGGCAGACTAGATGGACCTAGTGGTCTCCTTCTGCCATCAACTTCTATGTTTCTAAAGCGGTGGTGGGCCGGGAGGATGGGGATGTGCAGGTAGGCATCCTGCATATCCAGGGAGCACAGCCGAGAACTGGTACGGAGCAGGGGGAGAAGCCCCTGAAGGGTCAACATGCAAAACCTCTTGTACTCAACAAGAGATTGAGTGTGCTGAGATCCAGGATCGGTCTCAGATTGCCTGTCTTTTTTGGAACTAAGAAGAAGTGGGAATAGAATCCCCTTCCTATCTGTTTTTGAGGGATAGGTTCTATGGCCTCTTTTAACAGAAAGGCCTGGATCTCTTGGGAGACAATGGGGATCTGATCCCTTGGATAGAAAGACCGTTCCGGCAAATAAGGGTCCAGAATCTCAGAAAACTCTACTGAGTGACCCCGCTGGATGAGTTGTAACACCCAAGATTCTGCGGTGACGAACCTCCACCCTTCCAGGTGAAGGCTGAACCTCCCTCCCACCGGTTCCTCCTTTGCTAATGGAGGTATAGAAAGGAGGGGAAAGAAGTCAGGACGCCAAGGGAAGGGGAGCTTTTGCCCCAGAGGCCGGCTTGGGGAACTTGTCCTGGGGTGTTTGTGCTCCTGAACCGGGGGCTCATAGTTTGGCCTGGTTTTTATTCCATCTCCTTTGGCGACGAAAAGGCTACTTTTTCTGCGTCATCCAGTACATAGAGCATACATGCTGAAGGAAGCGTCTGCTCTCCTGCAGCCCAGTAATGATATCCTTAGCATCGCCGCCAAAGAGGACGGAACCCCTAAAAGGGGCGTCCAGAAGGGAGGACTGGATGTCTTATGGCAGACCTGCTATCCTGAGCCAAGAGAGGCGGCGGAGGCAGATCCCCATGGCTGTCGCTCTAGCCACTGAGTCCACTGAGTCATATGTTGCACGCAATGCATGATGACAAGAGAACTTTCCCATTCGGACCTTGTCCAGTAGTTTTTTCCAAAGTGTTTCATCCTGGACCTCCAGAAGGTCCCTTTCCAGCTCTGAGAGAGATGCCTTCTGGAATGCAACCATGTGCGAGACATAGCTGAGGGTCCAAATGGCACAAGAGGAAGAGGAATAAATCTTCCGGCCAAACTGGACCAACTGGCGAGATTCCTTGTCCGGAGGTGAGAGCTCAAGTGTTTTGGTTGGGCTGACTGGTCATGAGTGGCAGTGATCACCATAGGGTCAGCCTTAGGATGAGTGGTGAGGTGCTGAATCCCTTCCGGGGGATAATAAGTGCGATCCGCCTTTCTGGAGACCGCCGGGATGGATGACGGCTGCTGCCATACCGTGATCACCAGATCCTCGTGAGGACCCATCCAAGGAGGGATGGGGAGGGGATCTGTAGTGACTAAATCAAGGTGTTCCGCCAGTCTCTTATGCTGGGGATCCACCTCTTTCGAAGGCCAGCCTCCTGCTGCCTGTATGGTATGTAAAAGGTCCCCGAAAAAAGGATCCTCTGGAAAAGATTTTGGGGACTCCTTGGGAGGTACCTCAACGGGGGACCTAGGGTCCAAAGGATCGGAATCAGTGTCCGAGTCGGAGGGCTCAGAACCACTGGGGATGGAAGGATCTACCCCAGATGATTCTACAATAAAAGCACCTGATGGCCGTCCCGAGGGAGGTGGTAGAGGAGGGGCCCTCGGCAGAGAAATATCCCCCACTGACTGCCTAATCTCTGTGAGGAGCTGGGTTCTGGCATCCTGCCACCACGAAGGAGCCGACTCATGGTCTGGCACCAGAGGTGGAGGTGGAAGAGGCTGAAAGCCTGGGTAGCCTGGATGTTGGGGATATTGCCATGAAGGGTACTGGTAACCTGGCAATCCTGGAGAGTAATAGGAATACACAGGATATCCCGGCATCAGGTATCCCGGTGTCAGGTAGCCCGGCCTTTTTGGGCACATGGCCTGGCGTCGGGTACTGAGGAGCCAACGGTGGGCCACCCGGTGACGGGACATGGGGGTCTGGCCCCAGGAAACTGCCTGAAGGTTCAGGACCTACCGGAGGAGGTGCCAAAGGGCCACTAGGTGGCGTGGGATCCAGAAGGGCCCCTGAAGGTCCCAATGGAGGAGGCTACATGGACGGATCCCTAGCCAGTAAATGACTCCTGCCCAGAGGCGGCAAAAGACCTGCTGAAGGGGGAAGTTCCGGGAGGGACCCCAACAAAGGTCAATCAGTGATCCTGATGGAAGGGAGAACACAGGATCGAGTGGCGAATCCCTGAGGTGAAGGACCCTGAGGGATGATGATTCACTCTGCAGCACATTCTGTCTGATGTCGGGGGCCAAGGTGGAGCCCGATGGGAGAGTGGAAGGGTCCGGGCGGGCGACAGAGGATCCATCGTCTGACTGATCGGACCTAACCAGGCTAGAGGAGGTTGGGAGACTGCCGCTAGACTTATTGGCAGGGGCCGTGCGCCCTTCAATGGAGTCAAGGGGTGACTTATCGGCCAAGCTGAGAGGAGACTGAACTGAAACCTCCAGAGAGGCGACCCACGGCTGCCCGCTCACCTCGGCAGGAGGGGGAGAAAGTGCCCGGCCCAAAAAGGCAGACGGGTTACCAGAAGAAATTCTCACAGTTTTAAGAGGCCTCCCAAGTGGCGACAGACTCCTGTCCCGGCATTTCTCCTTACTCTTCTTTTTTCTAGCGGCCGGCAACAATGACCTTTCCCTCAACTCCTAGAGCTCCTTTTCCATCGAAGCCAGTTGTCTGGTAAGGAGGTGGGCCTTGAGGGGCCACTTGCGCCTGGTCCTAGTTGCCTAGTTGAAAACCTGGCAGAAAGTACTCCTCAGTGTTGTGCTTGGGGCCTAGGCACAAAAGGCAGTGGGAATGGTCGTCCCCGTGCGGGATTTGGGCTCCGCACTTTGAGCACTTCTTCTTCTTTGGTCAAGAAGACATCAATCGTCAAAAATATTTTAGAAATAATACTGAGGCAAAGAAAAAAACTTTGACTAACGCACGGGCATTTGATCACTGTTCTAACTCGTGACCGAGCTGAGGCGACGGCGGGAAAGAACTGGAGGGTGGGCATGGGACCGCCCCTTTTATAGCCGGGCTGACGTCACGTCACCTGACATCAGGGGCGGTCCCCACTGATGATTGCTATCTACAAGTTTGCCATTGGAACCTGACGCCAGGGGGTGCAGTCCTATATGTGAAGACCTACTGCAGGAACCCTCTCGAAGTAAGATCTTAAGAGTCGTATGCAGGGTCACCCTGTCCCTGTGGAAAACAAGATAAGGCTCCTTACACGTAAGGGCCTGAAGCTTGGAAACCCTTCGAGCGGAAGTAATAGCAACTAAAAATAACACTTTCCATGAGAGGAAGCATAGCTCGCAGGTCATGGCTGGTTCGAAGGGAGGCAGGGTGAGCTTCTCAAGAACAAAAAGCAAACCCCAAGGTGGAACCAGGTCCCTCCTGGGAGATCGGATATGAAGAACCCCTCGAAGGAAGGTCTTGCAAACACTGAGCTGTGCTAGAGTTCTCTCCCCATAAGGTGCATGGTATGCAGAAACTGCACACGTGTACCTTAATGGACAAGTAGCTGAGCCCTAAGTACAAGAGGTGGAGAAGATAATCTAGCATGTGCTTAACTGGACAATCCAGGGGATCTAGGGCACGAGCCATTGCCCAGAGGCAGAAATGCATCCACTTCATGGCATAGGCTGCCCTTGTGGAGGGTTTCCTCGCCACTACAAGAACTTCTTCCACCTTGCTTGACACCCCTAATCTCTCCTCTGCTAAGACTGCAGGAGCCAGGCGTGCAGGTGAAGAGACTGCAGAGCAGGATGGACGAGCATCCCCTGTTCTTGAGAGAGCAAGTGGGTGAAAAGTGGCAACTGCACGGGAGGTTCTGAGGTCAGTTGCTGTAGCAGCGGGTTCCAGATTTGTCGGGGCCAAAGAGGAGCCACCAGAATCATCCTGGCGTCCACTGACTGCAGTTTCAGCAGTACTCTCTGAATGAGAGGGAAGGAAGGAAAGGTGTACAGGAACCTCCCTGTCCAGGAGAGGGACAATGCATCTCACCAGAAAACACCAGGCCCTCGATCGAGCGAGTAGAAATTTGGCAGTTTGGAGTTGCATGGGGATGCAAAGAGGTCCAGTTCTGGACAGCCCCAGCAACTGAAGAGGTCGTCTGCGACTTCCTGGAGCAATTCCCACTCATGGTTCAGAGAACAAGAGCGACTGAGACTGTCTGTGAGAACGTTCTGGATACCTGGCAGATGTATAGCCGTGAGGTCCAGAAGATGTTCCACTGCCCAGTCCCAAACTCTCATGGCATCCCTGCAAAGGGGGTGACTGAGTGCCCCCTTGCTTGTTGATGTAGAAAACAACTGGTGTGTTGTCTGACTGCACCAACAGAGGACCTGGAGAGACTTGGCTCGAAATGCCGTGAGGACATACAGAATGGCTCTCATTTCCAGAACACTGATGTGTAGAGAGCGCTCTGTGGGAGACCTGGCCCCGCTGGTCCTGTGTTCCCCTAGGTGAGCCCCCCAACCTCACAATGAGGCGTCCGTCATTAGGGTTTGTGATGGGGATGAGACCCCTCCCTCTAAATGTGGAGAGTAGAGCCACAACTCAAGACAATGACAGACTGCCACTGAAACTCGGACCGGCTGATCCAAGTCATCCACCACCTGATCTCACTGGAACTTGTGGTGCCACTGCAGGACCCTCATGTGCAATCTGGTGAGGGGGACCATAGTGATGGCTGCAGCCATTTGGCCCAGAAGCTGCAGAATGACCCTTACAGAGACTGAAGAAGCTGCTTCGACTCTGCTCGCCAGGACCATCAATCGATCTGCCCTGTCCGAAGGCAAAAATGCCTTTCCCTGAACAGTGTCCAGGATTGCCCCCATGTATTGCATCCTCTGGGAGGGCTAGGGTTGCGACTTTGGCCAATTTATACTTATTCCCAGGGAGAGGAACAAGCTTTCTGTCTCCTCAAGGGTGACTTTCAGCTGGTCTGCTGACTGGGCTGAGATGAGCCAGTCATCCAGGTAGGGATAGACGAAGTGGCCTCTCCTTCGAAGGGCCGCTGCCACTACTGCCAGACACTTGGTGAAAACCCTGGGGGCTGAGGACAGGTTGAAGAGCAGAACTCAAAACTGGTAATGTTGATCCTGGAATTGGAACTGGGGGAATCTCCTGTGGGAACTCAGGACTTTGATATGCATATAGGCGTCCTGCATATCTACGGAGCATAACCAGTCCCCTTGATGGATGGGGGGGGGCAAGCTTGCCAGAGTTACCATCCGAAATCTCTGGTATTTGACTGAGAGATTGAGCTGGCTGAGGTCCAGAATGGGGCAAAGGTTTCCCGTTTTCTTTGGAACAGAAAGAAATGGGAGTAGAAACCCGTGCCCCTTTGGGCCTGAGGCACTGGCTGGATGGCATTCTTCTCGAGTAGCAGCTGGATTTCGTCTGCCAGAAGCTTGGCATGGGCTGGAGGACAATTGACGGGGACTGCCCGTTGGGATGCTGAGAAACTCTGTTGTATAACCCCTGCGAATGGTTTCTAGCACCCATTGGTCCGAGGTTATGCTGGACCATTCAGCAAGGTAAAGAGAGACTCTCCCTCCTATTTTCTCACCCTGCATCTCCCGAGAGAGAGGAGGAAGATGCCGTGAGTCAGACTGTGGAGGGGTTGTGGCCCTGTGCCCTAGGAGCTCTGGGCTGCTTGGGGCCGGGGGCACCCTGAGGAGCAGGGTGATCACACCTTTTGAACCCTTTGCCTTGGGGTTGTTTGCCCCCTTGTCCCTGACCTTTATGAAAGGGACAACAGCGGGCCCTTGAGGCTCCGATTTATACATGCGGTGTACATCCGCTGTGGCTTTGCCCAGCTCCTGAAGTTCCTTGACCAGGGTTTCCACCTCCTGGCCAAATAACACTGGGTCCTGAAAGGGTGAATCCAGTATGGAATCCTGGAGATCTGGGTGGAATCCTGTTAGCCTAAGCCAAGAATGCCTCCTCAGACAAATTCCCGAAGCAGCTGTCCAGGAGGCCAAGTCCACACCATCGTATGAGCACCTAATGACATGCTTCTCTACAACCAGTCCGGACTGGGCGTAGGCCAGGATCTCCTCTTTAGTGTCTGAGTCCAGCAGGTTCTTGATCATTTCCATGGATTTCTCTCAAAGTGACACTTGATATGTCACCATATGGGCCAGGAAGTTCAGTGAACAGATAGATCCTGTTGCTGACGAATAAACTTTCCTGCCCCAGCTATCCAGTTTTTTTGATTCTGGATCTGGTGGTTGGGAGCTGAGGTGCTTAGGCTGGCTACCACGACTGTGGGCAGCTGTGAGCACCAAAGAATTGGCTTTAGGGTGTTCCCCGAAAAAGGGCTCGGCTTTGGGGGGCTTTTATAGTCTGTCCATCTTCTTCAGGACAGCCAAAGTGGACGAAGGTTTGCACCATGTTATCCTGGTAACATCCTGGAATGGCTCAACAAGAGGTGGGATAACCAGGAGTTTGGGCTCTCTGGGCCCTAGAAATTTAGCCAGATGTCTGCACTCTGGGTCCAGCTCCTCAGTGTTCCATTCGTAAATGGACTGGATGTGCCGCATAATATCCAGAAACGAAGGTTCGTCGGGGGACCTCGGGGAGTCCCTGGGGCCTGGAGAAGGTGGGACAAATTCCTCTTTGTCAGAGGAGTCCAGTGAGGAGGGGCTTGTATCCCCATCATCCGGTGAGGACGAGCATCCGCTGGAGGATGGGACGGGAAGAATGCCTCCTCCTGTGTTTGCCTTTGAGGTCCGGGTCGGTTACCTCCTCTCCAGTCAGATTGGTCGGTGTTAGAGGGGGTCCTGTTGGCGGTGGAGTTGGGGTTGGGACTGCAGGTCTGTATAGGAGGTCCTCCTTAACGGTATTCCACCATGATGTAAAGAGTGACCCGACGTCCGGCACTGGGACGACCACTGGGGCGGGCGTCGGATTCGCTGGACCTGGCGTCTGTGGATCTTGAGGATCTGGCACTGGGTCTGGACAGCCCTGTTTGTCCTTGTCCAGATGCCCGGGATCTGCATCCCCAGGGAACCCGGTGTCCGGAGTAGGAGGAGGCCCATCAGGTGACCGGCCCTCAGAGGGAGGGGCAGGCATCCGAATCTCTGCCAGCGACCGCCTCATATCAGGCGTCAGAGTGTGGGACACCGGGAAGGGCGACTGGCTTGGCGGGCACCTGTCCAGGGTGGAGGTGTACACCTTGGCCGGAGGAGGTGGAGGGGGAGTTCAGTGGCGGATGGTCTCCTGATGCCCCTCGGAGACATCAGGGAGCTTGCGCTTTTCTGATGAACCACCAGGTTTTTCTTTTGATTTACTGGCAGGTGGATGGCCTTCCTGGGTCGACCCTGAAGAGGACTTGTTGGGTCACTGGGCCAGAGAAGGATGAGTGAGCGAATGCCCTGAGAAGGCTGGCTTCCTGTGTTTACCCTGAGAAGAGGCAGCAGATGCTTTAGACTTCTGTGAAGACTTGGTCGCATGGGCTGGAACCGAGCCCGACCTCTGTCCGGAGGTCGAAGAAGAAGGTGTCTTCGAAGGCGACCTGGGGCGGGACTCAGACCTGGCCCTATCCTTCTCCCAACTTGTCTCTGGGTAGGGAGTCCTTGGCAGGAGAAGAAGAGCTGTGCTCCAAAGTCTGCTGCATGGCCTTCACCTTCTGTTCCAGGAGATAGGCTTTCAGGATGTTGGCTCTCCTGGTCCTGGTCTTTTGGTTGAACTTGCAGCAGTGCGGACAGTCGGTGGGCCGGCGGTCAGGGCCTAGACAGATAAGGCAGGCTGCATAGCTGTCTTTGGCCAGAATCTGTTTCCCGCATGCACACTTGGACTTGCGTCGCAGTGGAGAGGGCAACGACATGCACAGAGATATCCAATGTTGAAGGATAATCGAAAGAACGCAGTATTAATACAATTTTATGGAAAGCGGTCGACTATATTGAAAGGCATCCGTGGAGCCGAACTAAGCGGGTCGACGGTGGGAAAAGAATTGAGATGGTGCCGGAGGACCTCCCCTTTATACCACATCTCACATCCGGCGGAGGCGACGTGGGAGGCGGTCCCCTGCTACAAACTGCTAGCTACAAGATTTTTGTGGGGTCCTAACACCTGGTGGCATTAGCCCTAATGGTATTACCTGCTGCAAGAGCTCCCCCTCGAAGCCAGATCTTTGGTTTCAACCAATTTGGGGTAATAACTTTTAGTGCTGACACCACCAGACTTCTAAATAAGTATTCTTGAGTGCTACACTGCAATTCCTCTGGTGGGCAGCCCAATGCCAAGTGTGTAAAACTTAGGTCCGTTGATAATTCCATAATGGATCTGATAGTACCAGCGATCTTTTCCCTATGCCTCTGAATATTGGGGCAAGCCCAAAAGATATGATAATGCATTCCCTTTTGGCTACATCCCTGTCAGCATCTGTCTGAGGAGTGCGTGGAGAGGTGATTAGATATAGTGGGTGTTATAAAGAATTGACCCGTTACCTTCCATCTAGACTCTCTCCATATGGCTGAGGATGTGGTCCTGTGGGCATTCGCCACATTTTGTCCCATTCTGAATCTGCGATAGTTGACCCATTTTCACCCTCCCATCTGTCCTGTACTGCCTGGATGGCCAAAGTGTCCACCTCTTCCTGCATGATGTTGTACAGATGGGAAATAAGATGCTTAGTATGGGATTGAGCAACCCTTGCTTGTAGTAGTGAGACTGCCTCCAGCAAAGGCGAGCTCAATGCCATTACCCCTGGTACTTTGGTTATGTAATGGCGGCACTGGAGGAACCTAAAGAAGTCCTTCTTTGGCAAATTATATTTATTTTGTAACATGAGTTAGTCTAGTATCGAGCCACCCTGTATAAAATGGTGTAGGAAGTTTAAGCCCTGGGAGGACCACCTATCAAACATTCTTCTTTGCCTTGGACCGGGAATCCAGGGAGGTAATTAAGAGGGATAAGATGCCAAACATGCAATGGGATTTGCCATTTGGCTCTAGCCCTCAGCCACATGAGTAAGGTGTGTCGAGTCCAGCTGTTTATTATATATTTAATGTTTTTATTTAAAGTTAGCCAAGGTAGATAATGTAATGGTATTGTATGATGTGCCTTTTCTTCCAGTGCACACCACGTTCCTAACCGAGATACATGGAGTATCTTAACCAGTGGGATGATCTGGGCGACCAAATAATAAGACTGAAAATCTGGGAGGCCCCACCTCCCTTTTCCCTTTGGGGCCACCAAGTATACTTTTTTAATACAAGGTTTCCTCCCTGCCCAAATGAAGAACAACTTTTATCTAATTGCTTCCAGTCCATGCGAGGAACTGGAATAGGGAGGGTGGAGGATAAAAATATTAATGTGGGGAGGACATTCATCTTAACAGTATCTAGTCGGTTGGAGAAAGAGAGAGGGAGCAATTGCCATCTGTTCATATCTTCATATATCTGGTTTAATAATGTACCATAATTATATTGATATAACTTTGTCAGCTATGTGGGGATCCATATACCCAAGTACCTGACCTTGTCTTTGACCCATTTAAATGGGATATGTGTTTTAAGTTCCAGGGAAACTGATCCCCCCCCCCACCAACTGTACTTCAGACTTGTCCATATTAACTTTGAACCCTGACAGCTTCCCATATTGGGTTAAAAGGTCTAGCAGTGGTTGGATTGATTTCTCAGGGTTCTCTAGCTAGATCAGGGTGTCATCCGCATATAAGGACACCTTAACATGTATGTTGTTCCGTCTTAATTCCCTGTATGTCCCAATTTTGCCTTAGCGCCACTGCCAGGCATTCCAAACTGATAGCGAACAATAATAGGGATAAGGGACATCCCTGTCTAGTCCCCCTTCCTATGGTTTAAGTCCTACAAACAGTGCCATTAACTTTAATTTTCGCCGTGGGTTTACCATAACATAATTTAACCCATTTCAAAAAACGATCTCCTATCCCCATATGTTCTAGTGTAACAAATAAATATTCCCAATTAAGGCAATCAAATGTCTTTTCTGTATCTAAGAATATGGCCAACTGTGCTGTGGATGTAGGGGATTTATATTTTAAGATATTTAGGTGTTTTCTTATATTGTCAGAAAGGTGTCTATTAGGTATAAATTCTGTTTGGTCCGGGTGAATAATATATTCTATACATTTTTGTAGCATCACTGAGAGTATTTTGGTCAGAATCTTCATATCCTGGTTTAACAGGAAGATTGGGCGGTGTGCCTCCCAAGATTTTCCCGATTTTGGGATAACTGCTATAAGAGCTTCCTGTCATGTAGCAGAAACTTTGTTTTCTGTAATACAGTCATTAAATACCTGCATTAGGACAGGTGTGAGGGTTTTAGCTATTTTTTTGTAAAATGCTGCACAAAACCCGTCTGGGCCAGGTGTTTTGCCTAGGGCCAGGGAGTTTATCATTTGTAGCACCTTTTGTTCTGTGATCTGTATACTTAGTGATTCGCTTAGTTGAGGTGTCAGCTTAGGGAACTTCAATTTAGTTAGGAAGGATTCCATTGCCCCTCTGATATCCCTCCCCTTCAGCACTTCCGTGTAGAGGTTTTGGTAAAACTGATGGAACTGCTCAGCTATTTCCTTAGGTTCGACCCAAAACTCATTGGGGTATTGCTTGTAGTTCAGCCTGGGGACTGTTCTATCTGCCTGCAATTTTTTAAGGACGATGTGCCAGTAATTCTGCCACCTGCTCCCCCCCTCGCCCCCATCTCATGGTCCTTCTGACTAGCAAATCTTAGAATACCTTCAGCTTTCCTATTTTCAAATTGCTGTAGTTCTTCCCTATTCTTATTTAGCTCTCTTAGTGTTTTCTCTTATCCTGGGTGTTTCTTATGTTGTTCCCCAAGTTCTTTCAGTTTCTCTGTAAGCCTGGTGTATGCCAGACCCATTAGTTTTTTTCTGGCTGATGCAAATTTAATGATTTCTCCTCAAGCCACTAACTTCACCGCTTCCCACGTGGATATTGGAGAACAGCCCTGGCCAGTATTTATTGAGTGCACTTCCTTTGTTGTATCATTCTGTTTTGCTACAAAATTTTTAGCATTAAGTAGTGAGACGTTTAGCCTCCAGACTGTTTGTCTGTCCTTGTGTTGTAACTGGAGTTTAAGTGAAATTGGGGTATGATCTGATAGGATAATGGAGTTTCTCTGGGCTTTTGCCATTCGATGCATGTATGTCTGTTGTGTATAAAAGAGACCTATCCTGGAGTAGGGCAGTTGTGGTGCTGAGTAAAATGTATAGTCTTACTCTCCAGGATGATGAGACTGAGAAGATCTGTCTAAGTTAGGAAGCGGGAATGCATTAAAGCCCCCCCCCCCCGGACTATTTGACCTGGAGGCAAGGCTGCCACCTTATGCAGAACTGCTTTAAGAAACACCCCTGTGTTTGTTGTGGGTGCATAAATGTTAACCAGATGGATAGTCTCCCCTTGATTTTCCACCGTGACGCTCAAGAATCTGCCCTCCAAATTTCCCTCCACCGACCTTACCAGTAGTGTACTCCCTCTTTTAATAAGAATTGCTACCCCTGCCTTTTTTCTATCCCTCATTTCCAGTATAAGGGGCCTGGATTTGTTTCCACCGAATGCTTTATATACAGTATCTCTCTCTCTCACACTCTCAGCTCTAGTATCTTCTTTTGTATCTAATTTTATTGAACCATTAGCAAGTAGTTTGTGAGATCTGAATTTTGCAGGATATACAATTATGTATTAGACAACTCAGGTACGGTGAATCCTAGTTCTAGGAGATCCCATAAATTTGTCAAGTGAAACAGTTTTTGTTATTCCTGTTCTACTTCTCAGCGCCAATTGTTCTCATTTGCCATTTTCCAACATGTTTGTAATTTTGAAGCTTGGTCAGAATATAAATTAATTTAAAGTAATGATGAACCTGTAAATAATGTATTTAAGAATGTTTTCATTTATGTAATAATGCTGGATGCTTAACAAATGTCACATGATGTATGATGTCATTGCTTCTCTGTGTTTAAATTATCATGATCTTTGCAATGGTCAATGCCCTCTTGAAGGCAAGTAGCCGAGGCACTAGAGGCTTTCACGTTGGTGGAGAAATAAATTCAACAATCCGCTGATAATACTGTTGCTGTGTATTTTGGAGAGCTCACTTTTTGGATTCTCTTTTTTCTATTAGTTGAGGGAGCTGCCTCCACCTGCCCGACCCAGCTTCTTCTTAATTTTAAGTGTTCATTTGCTGTCAAATGTGTTTCTTGTAAATAGGCCTCCCACAATCCATCCTACGCAATTCCACTAATAATCTAGTTGTCTTCACTGGGGAGTGAATGCCCTTCACATTATAACAAAGGATTAACTCACGACAGGGTATGGGTTTAATGAGCATTAATCCACATCTGGGGGGGGGGTGGAGTCATGAGGCAAAGCCAAGTGACTTCAACCACCCAGGCATGGAATAATGCTCAGTAAACACATACTCTGGAGTGGGTTAATCTTCTTATAACATAGGTAATGTTATGTTAGAGGTTTACCTAAAGAAATAGTAAAATAAAGCCCTGTTATCATGCGACTGTGGGTATATCAGGGATTAAGCAATGGTCAGTTGACCTGTTTGGACATATCAGAAGACAGTATTTTAGGAACCCATGTTATAAGAAACCATATTATAAGAAACTAAATTAAATCCCGCCATTTTACCTATTCAAAAGGGTAAGTGTCAGAATATTTTCCTTCTCATCGTATGATGTTATAACAGAATCCCATTTGCTCAATTCTCAGCCATGAGTGTATAAGCTATCAAAAACTATTTTAACATCAACTTTAAAAAGCACTTCAACCATTTAAAATAAACGTTTGTGCTTTCCAGAAATTAGGTAAAAAGAGATTCTAGCCGTATTGGTCCTTGGAAAACAGGAGACGCTGGAAGGTTTGATACCTTTTATTGGACCAACAAAAGTCTTGTACAAAGATGGAATTCTACACAAGCTTTCGGGGCCTCACAGGTCCCTTCTTCAGGTCAATGACAAACTGAGCAACATAAGCAGTATTTATATAAACTGTGGAGCAATGTAGAAAAACAGTAGAAGAGAATTACAGGAAGGGTAGAATGGTAGGCAGGGTGAAGCTCAGAAGAGAAGAAAAGGAACACAAAGCAATTAAGCCCTGAGGTAAGAGTCCATAAAAGTGAAAAAATATAGGATGTGTGAGAAGAACTGAAGGGGGGCTATAACGGAACAGGGCATCTGAAAATAAAAGGATGCTAAAAAGGTAACAAGACAGGAATACAGATAAGAAAGATGCAAGATGTTAGCAGGAAGGGAAGGAGGTAGGGAATTTTAAGAAATGAAAGGAAGCTTAGAAGGAATGAAATTACACAAAACATAAAAGGCATGGATAAACAAAGTGGTAGGGAAGTATACACAGTGAAGTGTGAGATGGGAAGGGGCTGGGTAGGACTAGGCTGAAAGGAAAATGTAAGAGAGGCAAGAAAATAGGCAGGAACTCAAAAGAAGAGAGAAAAAAATGGGGTCTGGCTGCTGGGTCAGTTGGTTTGGGCACTAATGAGCGATGTGCTCTGTCAATGTCCAGGTTTAGGTCTGTAGGCACGGACACTGTGATTCATTACAGGTGCTGTATAAAATCAATCAGTGTCGCAAAACCCTCCTCCTCCTCTTCAGGCACCCCATGGATTCGAAAGTTATTCCGCCTGGCTCGGTCTTCTATATCCTCAAGCCGGTTATGAGTTTCCCTGTCTCTTAAGTAGACAGAGCAGTAGTCAGTCTGTGGAATCTTGTACTTCTGCTATTTCAGTTACTTTAGAGGTATTCTCTGATACTTTTTTATCAAGGTTTTTCATGTCTTGTCTTAGGTCTGCCAGAAATGAGTCTATTTTGTTCGCTGTGCTAAGGATCTTCTGCAGCATCTGAGCTGTATTTGATGGCAATACAGAGTCCTCCATCTCCAGCTCTGAGGATGATTCCAACGGGGATTGGCCATGTTGCGACAAGGCCGCAAGTCCCTCTGCATCGGCCGCCAGCTTAAGTTGCTTAAACTTGCCTGATGACGATTTAGACATCAGATTTTTTCAACGTTGCAGCATCCCAGGCATCTGTGATAATATCTGTCTGCAAACTGTTGTCGTTTTGATCCAATTTTAGCACGGATTAATATAGATTAAAGGGGGCACCCACGGAGCTCCAGGAATCAGCCTCCAATCATGGTGATGATGTCACCAAAGTCCCCTGTTTTCCCCTTAATATGTTTTTCCTCCCCTCCCTTTCTCTCTGTTCCCTCATCCTTACCCTTTATCTCCGAGTTCCCCACTAAATATATCTTCCCCTTTCCATCTTTTTCAATCCCTGCTGCTGTTATACCAAAGTCTATGAAAAACCTATTAATTACATCCGCTAAATGACTAGATGTCGAAGCATTTTTCCTTCAATTTTAAAATAGCCTGGGAGTTCATTTGTTTTTGCCCTTTTAATCTGGAGTATAAACCCCAAAACTTCTGGGGTTCATTTTTGCCCCAAACTGATCATTAAAATTATTAATTTTAGCTTTTTTTTTTCCTTTGAGGTAAATATTCCTCAACTGACAATATCTGTCCCATGCTGGTTCTGTGTTTAATCTTTTTGCTAATTTCCATGCTCTGTCTCTATTTCTTCGATGTGTACTCAAGGCCCCTGTATACCATACTGCATTTTTAGCTTTCACCTTGTTTCACAGACAGGTGCATGATAATCA
Source organism: Neoceratodus forsteri (assembly GCA_016271365.2). Classification (NCBI taxonomy): domain Eukaryota; kingdom Metazoa; phylum Chordata; order Ceratodontiformes; family Ceratodontidae; genus Neoceratodus; species Neoceratodus forsteri. The sequence continues at coordinate 482,937,856 of CM028131.1, forward strand.
CACACAGTCATGAATTCACTGCAAAAGTAGCTACAGGCACTATCCACTTCTGGAATAAGTCCCAATCTATCCCAGTCTCTCTCCTCTAGATCTGTCATAAATCCTAAGTAATCAAAGTGTTTCATTTGTTGAAATTCTTTTATTTGAAATTTGTCCACCCTTTTGACTGATTTCCGGATGCAAAAAGTGACCTGATGGTCACCAAATGTGTCTGGCAACACTCCACTGTTTGTATAACTCTCAGGATGCGAGGTTAGAATTAAGTTCAAAATAGCAGAAAGGCCTATATCCCTAGGATTCAATCTGTTAGGAGACTCAATTAACTGGGTCAATCCCACCCCAAGTGTCAGATCGAGTAATCCGCCACCTAGAAGGGGAGTAGACCAGTCCACATTGAGATCTCCCATCAACGATATTTTGTGACTGTTCCTGTAGTGATCCAAAAAATTCTGGATTTTAGCAAAGTTGCCTTCATTGCCTTTTGGGGAACAGAACCCCAGAATTAAAATACTGGATAGGTGCATTAGAATTAGGTGCTGGATTTGTTAGGGTTTTATGGGCAGACTGGATGGACGATTGGTCTTTTTCTGCCATCATTGACCATGTTTTTAAAGTTTGTACTGTATCTGTCCCTGGGACTTCTGCTGAACATCCGCAGGGACCCAAAGCCAAGTGAGATTACTCTAGATGCCACCTCAGAGTAATCTGAAGATAGTACAGTTACGTAAGAACTTACCGTAACAGTAGATCTTCGAGAACAGCTCTTGCAGCAGGTTACACCATCAGGACTGAAGCCGCCAGGCGTCAAGACCCCACGGAAAAATTCTAGCTAGCTATCTTCAGCGGGAACCGCCCCCCGATGTCAGTCCCGCCTCCGACGTCAGAAGTAGTATATAAGGGGGCGGTCCCACCATATTCCCCAGTTCTCCCGCTGGAGACTTCCGGCCGCAGGCTGACAACAGAATGGGAGACAGAGGATCCACCGTCAGACGACAAAAGGGTAAAAACCCTGTAAAAAGGCATAAGCCATGCCTCCTCCAAGGGGGAAGGTGGGCGGGAAGGTACCTGCTGCAAGAGCTGTTCTCGAAGATCTACTGTTACGGTAAGTTCTTACGTAACTGTACTATCTTACTTCGAGACACAGCTCTTGCAGCAGGTTACACCATTAGGACTGATTCCCAAGCAGTAGCGCTTTGCAAACACTCTGGGAGGAGGAAAACTAGAAAGTACGCTCCAGGTCCTGAATCTAGGACAGGAGACCCTGTAGCACAGCTAGGCGGGCGCTCTTCGCCGTGAAGCAATGTCCAGACTATAATGCCTGATAAAGGTATGTACAGAGCTCCAAGTGGCCAGCACAAATGGCAGAAGTGGAAACTTTCAAGTGTTGCAAGGAGGTGGCTACCCTAGTGGAATGGCCCCGACTGATCCCGGAGGGCTTTTGTTTGATATCATAACAGTATGAGATGCACTGGACAAGCCAGCGAGACAGGGACTGTTTGGATACTGGTTGGCCCATCATCCTTTGAGTAAAGGAAATGAAAAGTTGCTCCGATTTACGAAACTGCTTAGTTCTGCTGAGGTAGTACCTTAAGCTGCGGTGAACATCCAAGGTGTGGAGCAGCGCCTCTCCTCTATTAGAATAATTAGGGAAGTAGACTGGCAGGTCAATATCCTGATTGAGAGTGAGTGTGGAAACCACCTTAGGCAAGAATTTAGGATTCGTCCTCAGGGATACTCTGTCCTGGTGGAAAATTAAATAAGGCTCTTTGCACATGAGAGCATGAAGCTCAGAAACTCTTCTCGGTGACGTAACAACAACCAAAAACGTTTTCCACGACAGAAAACGCAGCTCGCAATCCGCAGCAGGTTCAAAGGGGAGCGTAAGTTGCTCCAGGACAAAGAGCAAATCCCATGGAGGCACTTGGTCCTTAATGGGCGGCCTAAGATGTAACACCCCTCTCAAGAATTCTCGACAGGCATCTAATTGTGCCACTGTGCACTGTCCCACCGGGAGGTGATAAGCTGAAATGGCACAGAGGTGCACCTTAATAGAGGAGTAGGCGAGACCCGAATGGAAGAGGAGAGCAGTACTCTGCACCGCTTTCACCGGACAACCTAAAGGGAAGGTCAGGTGCTTTGCGACCATGAGACAAAAACGGCGCCATTTCATGGCGTACGTCGCATGCGTTGCCAGTTTTCTGGCTGCAGAGAGAACTTCCGCAACCTCTTGCGAGACCCCGTGTCTTGAGAAGAATTCTCTGGATCAACGGGAAGGGAGGGAAAGTGTAGAGGAATCTGTCCGCTCAGGAGAGGGACAACGAGTCTCACCAGAAAACACCAGGCCCTGGATCTAATGAGCAAAACTTGGGCAGTTTTGCGTTGGATGAGGAAGCGAACAAGTCCAATTCTGGAGTTCCCTATCGAAGAAACAGATCCTCTGCTACCTCCTGAAGAAGTTTCCACTCGTGGACACTGGCCTGGGAGCGACTCAGGCCGTCTGCAATTGTGTTGTCCACCCCGGGACCATGTACTGTGATAAGGTTCGCGCCGTGTCAGATTACCCAATCCCACACCCTCATGGCCTCCCTGCAAAGGGGGTAAGAGTGTGCGCCTCCTTGTTTGTTGAGGTAATACATCACCGCCGTGTTGTCTGTCTGAAGCAGGAGAGTACTCGGCGGGATCTCTGACTGAAATACCTGCAGGGCATAAAGGACCACCCTCATCTCTAGGACGTTGATATGGAGGTGAGCTTCCTGAGGGGTCCACGCTCCCTGGGACTTCACCCCGTCCAGGTGTGCTCCCCACCCTAGACCTGAGGCGTCTGTGGTGAGGATTACCTCCGGGGACGGCGCTATAAACGGGACACCCGTAGAGAGTGTCCCTGGGTCTAGCCACCACTGCCAGTCTCGAATCACGGTATTCGTGATTCTGACCGGATGCTGCATGTGGTCTTGCCTTTGGTCCCATTGCACCTTGAGCATCCACTGAGTTACCCGCATGTGGAGCCTTGCAAAAGGGACAGTAGGAATGGCCGCAGCCATGTGTCCGAGCAAGCGAAGGACCGACCTGACTGGGACAGCCTTGTTCGACGAAAGCTCCCTGATGAGGGATCTGATGCGTTTCGCTCTGTCGTCTGGGAGAAAAGCTCTTCCCTGAACGGTGTCCAGTACTGCGCCTATGTGCTGCAGCTTCTTCGACGGTACCAGGAGAGACTTCTCGTGGTTGATTAGGATACCCAGAGACCGAAACAGCTCCTGCGTACTCCGAATCGCTCGACTAACGCCTCCTGGAGGCGGCCATGAGAAGCCAATCGCCCAGGTACAGGAACACATAGTGGCCCTGTCTCCTAGAGACGCTGCCACCACTGCCATGCATTTGGTAAAGACCCTGGTGCCGGCGACAGCCCGAATGGAAGGGCTTGGAACTGAAGATGATGGCCAAGAAACTCAAGCGCAGGAACCTCCGTGCGCTTGAGCTATAAGGATGCAGGTAGCCCCTGCATATCTAGAGACGCTAAAAGGCCCTGCTTCAGCATGGGAATAAGACCTGAAGAGTTACCATGCGGAATTTTTGTAGGCGATCGACAAATTGAGGTCGCTGAGGTCCAGAATCGGACGGAGGTCCCCTGTCTTCTTTGGAACCAGCAAGAAGTGGGAATAGTATCCGTGTCCTCTGGTTCTCTGGAATGTACTCTATCGCTCCCTTTTGCAGGAGCGCGAGTACTTCTTGTCTGATCAATGACTTGTGCTGACCCGAGTATCGGGAGAGCAGAGGAGGCCTCGAGGGTGGCTTTTCTGCGAATTCTATAATGTGGCCTCTTTCGACCAACTGAAGAACCCACCGGTCGGTGGTTATGGACTGCCATCCTGGCAGGTACTTCGCAATGCAACCCCGCCTTGATGTCCCGCTGATCCTGAGGGGCAAGGAAAGGAGTCAGGCTGTGGCGGCTGAGGGCCCGCTGGCTGGGCTGGCTGGAGTGCGCTGGCTTACCAGCAGGTTGTTTTCCTGGGTCTGCGTGAAACCGGAGCCCTGTGTTGTGGGAAACGGGTCGGACTGTTGTCTCTGCGTCCGTCCACGAATCGGCTTTGGTTCCTATGAAAGGAACTAAGCTTGGGTCGGTACATGGCCTGAACCAACCTCACCGCCTTCCCGGCCTCTTGGAGTTTGGTAATTATCTTCTCTGAGGGTTTACCAAATAAAACTTCTCCCTCGAATGGGGCGTCCATGATGTTTATCTGGACGTCCGGGGTAAAACCAGAGACACGGAGCCAAGAGTGCCTCCACAGGCATACGTCTGAAGCTGCCGCTTGGGCCGAGGAGTCCGCGGAATCGTACGTGGCTCGTAGCACCTGGGTTCCCATGTCCGAACCCATACGGAGGAGCTGTAACATCTCCTCCTTCTGCTCACCTTCTGGCAATTTCTCAGCCGCATCCAGACCCTGCTCCCACAGGGCGTTTTGGAACTGCATCATGTGGGTCAAGTAATTCAGGGATCTGATGGCGTAGGTAGCGGAAGCATACGTGCTGCCTGCCCATGGCGTCCAGCTGCTTGGACTCTGGGTCCGGTGGCAGGGTGCTCAGATGTTGCGGTCTCTGGGACCGGTCATGTGAGGCTGTTATGACCAGAGAGTCGGCCTGAGGATGCTGAGACAAGTACTGGTCTTCCCTTGGAGCCTTGTACAGGTGGTCAGCTTTCTTCGGCATCGCCGGGAGTGAATGTGGATGCTTCCACGCTGCCTTGGTAACGTCCACAAAAGTGTCTACCAAGGGTGGCACCACCACAGGCTTGGGATCCTTCTGTCGAAGATACTTTGCAAGGCGTAGCCTCTCGGGGTCTAACTCTTCCGCATCCCATCCCATGTTCTCTTGGATGTGTCTCATGATATCCGAGAACGAAGGGTCATCCGGAGGAGACTTTGGAAGCTCACGTGGGTCCGGAGAAGGGATGGAGAGAGGAGATGGGGATCTGGATGTTGAAAACTCTGATCCCGTGTCCTCCGTCGAAGGCAAACGGCGGCGTCTTCTGGGTCTCTTAGGGCTGGGTGACCTAGAAGAGGATCTGGACGGAGGTCTCCTTTTGTCTGGTCTCCCCCTTGGAGGGGTCCTGAGCTCCCGGGGAGGAGGTAACCGGCCTGCAGACCCAGATGGCGAAGGGGCGCAGGAACCGGAGGAGTAACCGGTGTAGGAGGAGGAGGAGGAGGAGGTGGGGACCATGTCCTTTTTGATGGTGTCCCACCCGTAAGTGAAAACCTTCACTTCCAAAAAAGAAAGGCCCGACGACGGACCGGGTGCCGGTGGTCGGTCGTCGGGTCCCGGCGCCGCTCCACAGGGGGCTCGGGTTGTGGAGAGGGTTCTCTGGGAGTCTCGACAGAACCGGGGTCGCCCATCTGGTCCTCGGGCTGAGTCAACTCCTTCTCAGTGATGGTCTCCTGACCGAGTCGGTCGGAGGCGTCGGGGTCCTCTTCTCGATTGGAGCGGGCGCTGGTCCCCCTACCGGCGTCCGGTGATGAGGCCTGGCAGGTGACGGTCGTCTGACAGATGACGGCTCTGGGGACCTCTGGCGAAGGCCGACATTGGGCGAGTCGGCTTCGGGTCCAATGGCCTCTTAAGTGAGGTGAGCTCCTTGGTCTTCCGCTGGGGAGGAGGAGGCAAGGAGGCGGACCTGACGTCGGGTTCAGAATGGCAGAAACCCGACTTGTGGTGATGGTGATGATCCCCCGACTTAGCCAAGGCCTTGGAGGACAAGGAAGGCCTGAGAGCCTTGGTCTGAGAAGAGGAGCCTGAAGACTTTCTCACCGCAGCGGGGGGAGGCTGACAGCTGGCCCCGGAAGGAGAGCAGTCGGACCTGGAGCTGGAGCTGCGTGAGTCGGAGGCCCTAGACGGGGACCTGGAAGGGGCCTTCTCTCTATGCTTCTCAGCATGCTTGTGGGCCTTCTGTGAAGAATCCCTCTTGGAAGCCATGGTCTTGAGTTATTCCTCGAGCAGGAATGCCTGTAGGGCCTTCTGGCGACGGATCTGGGTTCTGCTGTTGAAACCCTGGCAAAAGGTGCAGGACCGGGTGTCGTGGTCTGGGCCTAGGCACCGGACACAAGCCGAATGCGGATCCTTGAAGGGGATCTGCTTCCCACAGGCACACTTCGAAGAATGACCGGAGGTTGGAGAGGACATCAGACTATAAACTGACTGAAGAAAAAACGGATTTTCCAAGAAAAAACTTTACCACGCGTCGCACGCTAGAACTGTGAACCGAAGGGTCGAGACTTGCAAGTCGACAGCGGGAAAGAACTGGGGAATATGGTAGGACCGCCTCCTTATATACTACGTCTGACGTCGGAGGCGGGACCGACGTCGGGGGGGCGGTCCCCACTGAAGATAGCTAGCTAGAATTTTTCCATGGGGTCCTGACGCCTGCCGGCTTCAGTCCTAATGGTGTAACCTGCTGCAAGAGCTGTGTCTCGAAGTAAGATCACTGAATTATGTCAGAAGCATTTCAGTGTTATTACACATCATCAAGACAAGAAGTCATCAGAAAATGTTGGAACAAATAACCTGACGACTGCATAATGATCCCCGGATGGCTTAAATGATACTATAAAATGTTTCTACGCTCATCCTAGAATCATCTGTCTTCATTATTTCTGATTACAAGAATTTAAGTAATACTACTTCCTTTTTCCTGTTTGACAAAACAAATCCTTTAAAACTTAGTTGAAGCACAGATGGCTGAACAGAAGCAGCATGAGGAGCAATGCACTAGAATATTAAAATATAAGGCAAGAAACAACGGCATATACATATGGGCATTTTAAATGTGGAAAGTGCCATCTGATAACCCCTTTTTGTTGAATGGTAGGCCATGTGGTTCTCAATACATCTCTCCTAACTGTGGAACAGACAGGGAAACTACTGTACCTGCCAGCCTGCACTTTTCTGGTTTAGCTGTTTGTGTTATCCTTTTCATGCCCTGTAGGTACATTTTGTCTTAAAATGTATATGACACAATTTTAATTGTGTTTATTAATATTTTATGCAACCCAGACCATAATTAAATGCCATCAGAGGCATTTGTTTGTTTTTTGAAAATCTTCCTTTACATCTTGCCAGTGCTAACTGCTGTTTTCAGTATTTTTATTTCTTCAGATTTACCCATGACAGTGAAGCGTGGGTGTTATATTGTAATTGTCTGTTCTCCTTTTTTCATGAAGTTATTTTTGTAATTAAATGCAATAAAATAAAATTAAAGTGCTGGTTACAGCCGACCCATTGGCACAGCAGCAGCGCTACTGCTCAGGACACTGACAACCCGGGTTCAGGAACAAGCCTGAATTAGAGGGATGAATGCAGGAGGAGGAGGATTAAGTGTCTCAGAGGACACTCTCCTTCGGGGAGTGGGGGGGAGTTCCCGGCATCTGCTGTGACACTGCCATCTGGGTGACCACAGGTGCTGCTGCAACTGGAGCTGGCAGTCAAGGAGGTAGAATACTGAGGGAGTCTCCCACACTGACACACAGTTGTCTGAGCATGAGTCAACAGCTCTGGCCAGTCGGTGTCTGAGGGAAGGGGTAACACAAAAAGGTGACAAAAAAAAAAAAAAAAACAGCTGAGGCTCAATGGCATTGGCCCCCACTTCGCAGACCCCCCCCCCGACCTAGGCACCCACCTATGGACTGAGCAGGACCTCAAATGGGACATGACCTACCCCATCGACTCCACCCTGGGGGTTATGCCAGGGAGGAACAAGGAAACATGGGTAATTCATGCAGAAGGCAAGTGATAGTGCTGGTGGTGGGGGACGACTGATGAGGGCTGACTGGGTTACAGTAGTTTAATAAAAAAAAAAAAGTGCCAGACTGGGCTGGCAGAGTGGTTCTGGCTAATAGTGTGCTGCACTAAAAACGTGGAGAGATTCAGGAATGTCTTGATCCCAAGTCCCATGTCCCAGGATGGCAACCCTATAAGCATGCTGCAAAGGCAGCCTATGCAAGCCCTGGAAAGGGTGGGTCAGTGCTGCACAACTCCACATTTCCTCCTCTATGTTGAGTGGAACTGGGAAAGCATACAGTGCAAATTCTTCCATCACAGGCCAGTGCAGGAAGGGCAGCAGAAGTGTTTTGCTTGGGACAGAGGGAGGACCTATATAGGGAAAGCCCTAACATTTGCCTTATTGATGGCACCCCCACCCCCATCACTGGCTCTGCCCTTCACAACCCTCAAATGCCTCCATGGCATAATTACCTCCTCGGGTGATCCCTGAACCCTAGCCTGAGCACCACCAGATGGAACAGGTTTCAGGACATCCCTATCAGGGGGTCTGGGTTTGAATGCTGTATGGTAGAAGAGGACTGATGACAAAATGAGGTGGCAAGAGTGGCCTTAGAAGGTTGGCAGGTACTAGTCTTTACCAAGGGAGGGGGTAGAAATAGTGACTAAAAAAAAAAACAAAAGTGCAAACCAGCCTAAGGGCCCCGTGTAGTAAGAGACTGCTTCAACATACTAGTAACCCAAGTTTCTGCCCTAAGCCCAGAGCAGCAGAAATAGAGGCTGGTGGGAGATCAAAAGAGCATCTAGTAGGAGGCTCCCCTCTGATTCAGTGGTAAACTGCTCTGATGGCAACTTCTGGTGTTGGCATGGTGACAGTGCACTAAGCAGCAAAGAAGGCAACATGCCCGAGCAGCCCCCCCCCAAAAAAAAATGTCATGGTCGGTTTGCTCGTAATATGATTCAATTCAGTGATACCACACCTCACTGGACAGGCAAGTGGCATAGGCTCTTTTTTGCTCCTTCCCTGGACCTCTTCCTTCCCCAAACACCCCCACTTTTTTGGCCTCAACAAGCCCCGCTATTGCAGGACCCACTCACTTGCCACTTATGATCTCCAGGCTCCCAAGTTTCTGGTTCCTCTGATGGCTCCCAGCTTTGAAATAACCAACTGGTAGTGGTGGTGGAGATTGTCCCACTGCAGCTAAAAAGAAAACACCTTGCTAAGTTGGGGACTCCGGTGGTGCACTGAGGAAACTGGTAGTCTAGGGGCAGAGGAACATCATCTAGCATTCCCAATGAGAGACCATTTGTCCCTGTTCTAGTTCTCTACCCCCTACCACCCATGAATGCACACGTGTCTGTGTCCTAGGAAGTGACGGAAAGTGACACAAAGTCACCCACTCTATTCAAGATAACCACCATGAACTGCTCAATGGGTGATGAAGCTAGGTGAGAAATAACATGAGCCCAGGCAAATGTCAGCAGATTCTGCATTGGGCTTGTAATATTTTCCTTTGACTAGTCTTGCTGGTTTGAACTGGAATGTCAATGTAATCTGTGAACCTTGACAGTCACTAGCCCTGCTGATTTGTGACTGGAAAATACAATTTCAACCCCTGTGCAGAACACCACTCTTCACTGGAATGAGAGTTTCTTCTTGGATGATCTGTTTCCCTCCCTACTGGCCTTTGTTCCTATCATTCTAGACTCAAGGAACAAACCAGGGTAAAAAAAAATGGGTTACTCACCTGTAACCATAATTCTAGGAGTGCTATATGGTTTGCATCTACAGTGTAACAGTTCCACTGGAAATATGTTATTGGCTCGACATCTTTAAGCTAAGCTCCTCCCACCACCCAGGCAGCATATCCCCTGACTTCGCCCCATGACATCAGATCTTGCATGCCGGAAGCAGAATCCGTGTGCCACCCCTGGGTTGTGTGGATGTGAACCATACACTACTCCTAGAAATTACAGTTACGTACGAACTTACCATAACAGTGGATCTTTGAGAGGAGCTCTTGAAGCAGGTAATACCATTAGGACTAAAGCCTGCAGGTGCCAGGATTCCACAGAAAACTTCTAGCTAGTAGTATACGGCGGGGGACTGCTCCCCTGATGTCGGACTGCCCCCAACGTCCACCTATGGCATAAAAGGGGTGATCCCCCAGCCCAACGTCAGTTCTTCCGTTGGAGACCCCAGCATGTAGAGAAACTGGAGAACTGAGGTGGTTCCTCAACACCGATGAGAGAGAGGTAACAGAGATAGAGATGGCGATGGCAAAGCAGTTACCGAAGGGATGGAGGGAGGGAAAAGCAGCACCTGCTGCAAGAGCTCCTCTCGAAGATCTACTGTTAAGGTAAGTTCTTATGAAACTGTACTATCTCACTTTGAGGGGTCTCTTGCAGCAGGTAACACCATCAGGACTGAGTCCCAAGCAGTGAAAGGACTGACCCTGTTCAGCTGGGAGGAGGCAGAAGTCAGCATCAGGCTCTCAAGGGAGCAGGCCCTGTAGAACTGTAAGTCTGAAGCCTTCCCTACACCTCAAGGCAATGTTCAGACTAACGTCGAATGAAAGTGTAGACAGAACTCCATGTGGCAACTGTACAAATATCAGCTACTGACACGTTCCTTAGGGAAGCAAAGGAGGCAGCTATGCCCCTGGTAGAATGGCCTTTAAACGGTCCAGGTAAAGGCTTGTCGTATTTGCGGTAACAATAAACAATGCAATATTACACATTCCACTCAGCATCCTCTTACCCCCTTCTAGGGGTAGCTTCCCATGTACATGCCCCAACCATTGCTTCTTAATTGCACCCATTGAACAACATCAATATGCACAAAACATCAGAGAATCCAGTAAGCTTTTTCCAGTACATCAAGGCATACTGTAGGTTGGCTGTTCTTTTCCCTGGAGGTGAATACAACTGAGGGGTGGGAGTTCTTGGTGCCCATTGTTTTCCCCTAATGCCTTAAACTGGGCCTTCTCCCCCATGATTCACCCCCACCCCCAGCCCCACCTATGCCTTGACCCCCCGAAAGAACAAACAGAACACTTATCTGATTAGACTATGATGGAGTTTCCTCGCTGGACTTCTCATTCTCCACTGATTCTGGTGGTGCCTGCTTCGGAAGGCTAGAATTCCCAGTCTGCAATAGGTCCTGACGTGGAGGCAATGGTACCATAGAGTTATCCTCCACGGTCCAGGCCCCAAGTTCCGCTTCAGTGGCTGATGCCTCGAGCAGCATTCTTTCCTCCAGGTATTCTGGAAATTCCTCTGTACCTTCCGGTTAGACAGTACTGTGAATCTGTTCCTGGTGCCATACAGACTGGATACTGTTTGGGTTCTCTCTGGAGACTTGTTCTCCATCCTGGCCTGTTCCCCCGACTCTGTCTTGGGGGTGCTCATAGAAACTTGGACTTTGACGGCAGATAAGGACTGCTTGGCCTACCTAGTCTGCCCATTTTCCTACCTATTGGATAAGCTGCAGATCCTAGTTAGCCAACAGCCTACTTCTTCCTAACCCCCACCAGAACTGCCTTATGTCTGTCCCAAGCATTCTTAAATTCTCCCACTGTTTTTGACCCCACAACCTCTTCAGGAAGGCATCCCATGTATCCACCACCCTCTCTGTGAAAAAATACTTCCTCACAGTGCCCCTGAGCCGTCCCCCTTCTATCTTTAAATTGTGTCCCCTTGTTCTTGAACATCTCTTTTTCTGAAAGATGCTACCCTCTTGGACTTTGTTGATTCCCTTGAGGTACTTGAAAGTTTCTATCACAACCCCCCTTTTTCTTTCCTCAAGGGTATGCATATTAAGTTCCTTTACGTATGGCTTCTGTTGCAGCCCATGTGCCATTTTAGTTGCCCTCCTCTGGACTGCCTCCATCCAGTCTATGTCATTGCGTAACTGAGGTCACCAGAACTGCATGCAGTAATCCAGATGGGGTCTTACCAACTGTCTGTACAGAGGGATAACAACTTCCTGTTTTCTACTGATGATGCTTCTCCTTATACATCCCAGTATCCCCCCAGCCATCCTTACTGCCTTCTCATATTGCTTGCTTACCTTTAGGTCATCTGATATGACTACCCCAGGTCCTTTTCCATTTGTGTTGTTGTTAATAACCCCCCCCCAAATGTATACTCTTCTCCTGGGTTTTTGTTTCCCAGGTGCATTACTTTGCACTTCTTTGCATTGAATCTAAGCTGCCATACTTTTGACCATTCCTCCAAACTTGCCAAGTCCCTTCTCATCCTTTCCACCCCCCCAATGTATCAACCCTGTTGCAGAGCTTTGTGTCGTCTACAAAGAGGCATACTTTTCCTTCCAGTCCCTCTGCAATGTCACTTATAAAGACATTAAAAAGGACCGGTCCCAGTACGGTACCCCACTAGTACCCCCCCTTTCTTTGGAGTGGACTCTGTTTACTATTACCCTCTGTGTCCTGTTGTCCAGCCAATTTTTTTACCCAGGCTACCACCCTGGGACCCACTCCCAGGCTGGTTAATTTGTTTATTAATCTTTTGCGTAGGACTGTGTCAAATGCCTTGCTAAAGTCTGGGTAGGCCATGTCCACAGCCCCTCTCTGGTCTACTACTTTGGTCACCCAGTCAAAGAATTAATCTGACATGACTTCCAGCTGAGAAGCCATGCTGCCTTGGGTCCTGTGCCCCGCTGGCCTCTAGGTACTCAACAATTCTTTCTTTCAGAAGTGATTCCATAATTTTCCCTACCACTGAGGTCAAGCTAACAGGTCTGTAGCTTCCTGCCTCTGCTCTCTTCCCACTTTTGTGAAGGGGAATCACATCTGCCCTCCTCCAGTCCTTAGGTACCACACCATCCTCCCATGATTTGTTAAAAAGGGTAGCCAGTAGTATTACTAGTTCTCCTCTTAGTTCTTTTAGAATTCTGGGGTGAATCCTGTAAGGCCCCATTGCTTTGTCCACCTTTAGTTTTAGGAGTTCTTTCAGAAAGTACAGTTATGTAAGAACTTACCGTAACAGTAGATCTTCGAGAACAGCTCTTGCAGCAGGTTACACCATTAGGACTGAAGCCGGCAGGTGTCAGAACCCCATGGAATTCTTCTAGCTAGCTATCTTTAGCGGGGACCACCCCGGACGTCGGTCCCGCCCCCGACGTCAGGCGTAGTACATAAGGGGGCGGTCCCGCCAGATTCCCCAGTTCTCCGGCCGGAGACTCCCGCCGCAGAATGACAGCAGAATGGGAGACTGAGGATCCGCTATCAAAGGCAAAGGGCGAAGCCCCTGCCCAAGGCTCGTAGACCATGCCTCCAAGGGGAATGGTGGGTGAGGTTTGCAAGAGCTGTTCTCGAAGATCTACTGTTAAGTAAGTTCTTACGTAACTGTACTATCTTACTTCGAGAAACAGCTCTTGCAGCAGGTTACACCATTAGAACTGATTTCCAAGCAATAGCGCCTGTAAGCATTCTGGGAGGAGGAAACTAGGAAAGACCCTTGACAAGTCCTGACTCTAGGACAGGAGACCCCGTAGCACGGCCAGGCTGAAACCGGCTCTCCGCCGTGATGCAATATCCAGGCTATAGTGCCTAATGAATGTGTGCACAGAGCTCCAAGTAGCTGCGGCACAAATGGCAGAGGTGGAGATGTTAATGGGCATTGCAAACGAGGTAGCCACCCCTTGTCGAATGGCCCCGGACTGTACCGGAGGGGCTTCTGTTTGCTGTCATAGCAAATGAGATACATTGGACAAGCCAGCGGAAAGAGACTGCTTTGAGACTGGTTGGCCCATCATCCTCTCAGCAAAGGAAACGAAGAGTTGCTCCGACTTGCGAAGCTGTTTAGTTCTGTTCAGGTAATACCTTAGACAGCGGTGAACATCCAGGGTGTGAAGCAATGCCTCTCCTCCATTGGAATATTTAGGAAACTATACAGGTAAATCGATGTCCTGGTTGACAGTGAGGGCAGAGACCACCTTAGGCAAAAACTTAGGATTCGTCCTCAGAGATACTCTGTCCTGGTGGAAATTAAATAAGGCTCCTTACACATAGAGCGTGAGCTCGGAACTCTCCTTGCTGACGTGACAGCAACTAAAAATAACGTTTTCCACGACAGAAAACGCAGTTCGCAATCCACGGCAGGTTCAAAGGGGGGAAGCGTGAGTTGTTCCAGGACAAAGAGCAAGTCCCATGGAGGAACTGGATCCTTAATGGGTGGCCTAAGGTGTAACACCCCTCTCAGGAAATCTTGAGAGGCATCAAGCTGTGCCACTGTGCGCTGTCCCACCGGGAAGTGGTAAGCAGAAATCGCACAGAGGTGCACCTTAATAGAGGAGTAAGTGAGACCCGAATGGAATAGGGAAAGTAGGTATTCCAGCACCACTTTCACCGGGCATCCTAGAGGGGAAAGGCCGCGTGCTTGCGACCACAAGCAAAAGCGGCGCCATTTCATGGCGTACGTCGCAGTGCTGTCGAGCTTGGCTCATGAAAGAACTTCACTACCTCTTGCGTAGACCCTGTGCAAAAATGGCTATGTCTCTAGGAGCCATGCATGCAGGTTCAGTGAGCGTAAGTCCAGGTGGACTAGAGAACCTTCCTCCTGAGACAAGAGATGGGAGCTGAAAGGCAATGGGATTGGAGGTTCCCAGGACAGCTGCGTTAGCAAGGGGAACCAGATCTGTCTGGGCCAGAATGGGGCTACCAGGATCATTGTTGCATGCTCCCCATGCACTTGGTAAAGACCCTGGGGGCCGATGACAGTCCGAACGGAAGAGCTCGGAACTGGAAATGGTGGCCGAGAAACTCGGAGTGCAGGAACCTCCTGTGTGCTTGAGCCACAGGGATATGCAGATAGGCGTCCTGCATGTCTAGGGATGCTAAGAAGGCATCCTGCCTTAGCATGGGAATGAGACCCTGAAGGGTCACCATGCGAAATCGTTTGTAGGCGACCGATGTATTTAGGTCGCTGAGGTCCAAGATTGGACGGAGGTCCCCTGCTTTCTTCGGAACCAGAAAGAAGTGGGAATAGTATCCGGATCCTATCTGGTTCTCTGGAAAGTACAGTTACGTAAGAACTTACCGTAACAGTAGATCTTCGAGAACAGCTCTTGCAGCAGGTTACACCATTAGGACTGAAACCGCCAGGCGTCAGGACCCCTCGGAAAAATTCTAGCTAGCTATCTTCAGCGGGGTTCCCACCTCGATGTCAGGCGTGAGTACAGAGGCGGTCCGCCAGATTCCCAGTTCTCCCGCTGGAGACTTCCGGCCGCAGGCTGACATCGAAATGGGAGACCGAGGATCCACCGTCAGAAGAAAACGGAAAAATTCCTGTTAACAAAGGCTAGCCATGCCTCCTCCAAAGGAAGGTGGCGGAAGGTACCTGCTGCAAAAGCTGTTCTCGAAGATCTACTGTTACGTAAGTTCTTACGTAACTGTACTATCTTACTGGACACAGCTCTTGCAGCAGGTTACACCATTAGGACTGATTCCTGCCAATAGTGCTTGCAAACACTTAGGGAGGAGGAAATAAGGAAGAATGTTCCAGGTCCTGAATCTAGGACAGGAGACCCTGTAGTACTGCCAGGCCGAAGCCTGCTCTTCGCCATGAAGCGATGTCAAGGCTATAATGCCTGATAAAGGTATGAACAGAGTTCCAAGTGGCTGCAGCACAAATGGCAGAAGTGGAGACATTTTGAAGTGCTGCAAAAGATGTGGTCACACCCCTAGTGGAATGACCCCGGACTGCTCCTGGGAGGGGCTTTCGTTTGATATCATAACAGTAAGAGATGCACTGGACAAGCCAGCGAGACAGGGACTGTTTGGATACTGGTTGGCCCTTCATCCTTTCGGTGAAAGAAACGAAAAGATGCTCCGAAGTGCGAAGCTGCTTAGTTCTGCTCAGGTAGTACCTCAAGCTGCGGTGAACATCCAGGGTGTGAAGCAGCGCCTCTCCTCTGTTAGAGTAATTAGGAAAGTAGACCAGCAGGTCAATATCCTGGTTGACAGTGAGTGTGGAAACCACCTTAGGCAAGAATTTAGGATTCGTCCTCAGGGATACTCTGTCCCGGTGGAAAACTAAATAGGGCTCTTTGCACATGAGAGCCTGAAGCTCAGAAACTCTTCTCGCTGATGTAACAGCAACCAAAAATAACGTTTTCCACGACAGAAAACACAGCTCGCAATCCGCGGCAGGTTCAAAGGGGAGCGTAGTTGCTCCAGGACAAAGAGCAAGTCCCAAGGAGGCACTGGGTCCTTAATGGGCGGCCTAAGGTGTAACACCCCTCTTAAGAATTCTCGACAGGCATCTAATTGTGCCACTGTGCGCTGTCCCATAGGGAGGTGATAAGCTGAAATGGCACAGAGATGCACTTTAATCGAGGAGTAGGCGAGACCTGAACGGAAAAGGGAGAGCAGGTACTCTAATACCACTTTCACCAGGCAACCTAAAGGGGAAAGGCTGCGTGCTTGCGACCAAAGACAGAAACGGCGCCATTTCATGGCATACGTCGCATGCGTTGCCGGCTTTCTGGCTGCAGAAAGGACTTCCGCAACCTCTTGCGAGACCCCGTGACGCAAGATGGCTATGTCTCTAGGAGCCATGTGTGCAGGTTCAGTGAGCGTAAGTCCGGGTGAACTAGTGAACCTTCTCCTGAGACAAGAGGTGGGAGCTGAATGGCAAAGGGAGCGGAGGTTCCTGGACAGCTGAATTAGCAAAGGGAACCAGATCTGCCTGGGCCAGAATGGGCCACCAGATCATTGTTGCATGCCCCGCGCAGTTTGAGAAGAACCTCTGGATCAACGGAAGGGAGGGAAAGCGTAGAGGAATCTGTCCGCCCAGGAGAGGGACAACGCGTCTCGCCAGAAAACACCAGGCCCTGGATCTAGTGAGCAAAAATTGGGCAGTTTTGCGTTGGATGGGGAGGCGAACAAGTCCAATTCTGGAGTTCCCCATCGAAGAAACAGATCCTCTGCTACCTCCTGGAGAAGTTCCCACTCGTGGACTCTGGCCTGGAAGCGACTCAGGCCATCTGCAATCATGTTGTCCACCCCAGGAACATGTACTGTGATCAGGTTCGCGCCGTGTCGGATTACTCAATCCCACACCCTCATGGCCTCCCTGCAAAGGGGGTAAGAGTGTGCGCCTCCTTGTTTGTTGAGGTAATACATCACCGCTGTGTTGTCTGTCTGAAGCAGGAGAGTACTGGTGATTTCTGACTGAAAGGCCTGCAGGGCATAAAGGACCACCCTCATCTCTAGGACGTTGATATGGAGGTGGGCCTCCAGAGGGGTCCACGTACCCTGGGACTTCACCCCGTTCAGGTGTGCTCCCCACCCTAGGCCTGAGGCGTCTATGGTGAGGATTACCTCCGGGGCCGGCGCTATAACGGGACGCCCATAGAGAGTGTCCCTGGGTCTAGCCACCACTGCCAGTCTCGAATCGCGGTATTCGTGATTCTGACCGGATGCTGCATGTGGTCTTGCCTTTGGTCCCATTGCACCTTGAGCATCCACTGAGTTACCCGCATGTGGAGCCTTGCGAAAGGGACAGTAGGAATGGCCGCAGCCATGTGTCCGAGCAAGCGAAGGACCTGACCTGGCTGGGGTGGTCTTGTTCGATGAAAGTTCTCTGATGAGGGATCTGATGCGCTCCGCTCTGTCGCCTGGAAGAAATGCTCTTCCCTGAACGGTGTCCAGTACTGCGCATATGAACTGCAGTTTCTGCGATGGTACCAGGAGAGACTTCACGTGGTTGATTAGGATACCCAGAAATAGAAACAGGTCCTGGGTGCTCTGGATCGCCCGTAGCAACGCCTCTCTGGAGGCGGCCATGAGAAGCCAATCGTCCAGGTACGGGAACACATAATGGCCCTGTCTCCTTAGAGACGCTGCCACGACTGCCATGCATTTGGTAAAGACCCTGGGCGATGATAGTCAATGGAAGGCTCGAACTGAAGATGATGGCCGAGAAACTCAAGCGCAGGAACCTCTTTGCGCGCTTGAGCTATAGGATGTGCAGGTAATCGTCCTGCATATCTAGAGACGCTAAAAGAGCGTCTTGCTTCAGCATGGGAATAAGACCGGAAGAGTTACCATGCGGAATCTTTTGTAGGCGACGACAGATTGAGGTCGCTGAGGTCCAGAATCGGACGGAAGTCCCCTGTTTTCTTTGGAACCAGGAAGAAATGGGAATAGTATCCGTGTCCTCTCTGGTTCTCTGGGATGTACTCTATCGCTCCCTTTTGCAGGAGTGTGAGCACCTCTTGCCTGATCAATGACTTGTGCTGACCCGGGTATCGGGAGAACAACGGAGGCCTCGAGGGTGGCTTTTCCACGAATTCTATAAAGTGGCCTCTTCCGACCGACTGTAGAACCCACCTGTCGGTGGTTATAGTCTGCCATCCCGGCAGGAAATTCGCAATGCGACCCCCGACCATGATGTCCCGTTGATCCTGAGGGCCGGGGGCCGGGAAGGAGTCAGGCTGTGGCGGCTGAGGGTCCCGCTGGCTGGACCAGTTTAGGAGCGTGCTGGCTCCGACCTGCGGGTTGTTTTCCTTGGGCTCTGCGAAAACCGGAGCCCCTCTGCTGTGGAACGGGCCGGGACTGTTGTCTCTGCGTCCGTCCACGAAATCGGCTTTGGTTCCTACGAAAGGAACTAAGCTTGGGTCGGTACATAGCCTGAACCGACCTCACCGCCTTCCCGGCCTCTTGGAGTTTGGTAATAATCTTCTCTGAGGGTTTACCAAACAAAACTTCTCCCTCGAATGGGGCGTCCATGATGTTTTTCTGGACGTCCGAGGTAAAACCGGAGACACGGAGCCAAGAGTGCCTCCGGAGACATACACCTGAAGCTGCTGCTCGGGCCGAGGAGTCCGCGGAGTCGTACGCGGCTCGTAGCACCTGGGTTCCCACGTCCGAACCCATACGGAGGAGCTGTAACATCTCCTCCTTCTGCTCACCTTCCGGCAACTTCTCAGCCGCATCCAGACCCTGCTCCCACAGGGCATTTTGGAACTGCACCATGTGGGTCAAGTAATTCAGGGATCTGATGGCGCAGGTAATGGAAGCATACGTGCGCCTATCCATGGAGTCCAGCTGCTTGGACTCTGGGTCCGGTGGCAGGGTGCTCAGATGTTGCGGTCTCTGGGACCGGTCATGAGAGGCTGTTATGACCAGACAGTCGGCCTGAGGATGCTGGGTCAAGTACTGGTCTTCTCTTGGAGCCTTGTACAAGCGGTCAGCTTTCTTGCATCGCTGAGCGAATGTGGACGCTCCATGCTGTCTTGGTGACGTCCACGAAAGTGTCTACCAAGGGTGGCACCACCACAGGCTTGGGGTCCTTCTGCCGAAGATACTTCGCGAGGCGTAGCCTTCCGGGGTCTAACTCTTCCGCATCCCATCCCATGTTCTCCTGGATATGTCTCATGATATCCGAGAATAAAGGGTCATCCGGAGGAGACTTTGGCAGCTCACGTGGGTCCGGAGAAGGGATGGAGAGGGGAGATGGGGATCTGGATGTAGAAAACTCTGATCCCGTGTCCTCCGTCGAAGGCGAACGGTGGCGTCTTCTGGGTCTCTTGGGACTGGGTGACCTAGAAGAGGATCTGGACGGAGGTCTCCTTTTATCGAGTCTCCCCTTTGGAGGGGTCCTGGGCTCCCGGGGAGGAGGTAACCGGCCTGCAGACCCAGACGGAGACAGGGGCGCAGGAACCGAGGAGCAACCGTGTAGTGGAGGAGGAGGAGGAGGAGGAAGCGGAGGTGGAGTGGGGACCACGTCCTTTTTGATGGTATCCCACTAGTAAGTGAAAAGCTCCTTCACCTCTGAAAAGGAAAGGCCCGACGACGGTCCAGGTGCCGGTGGACGGTCGTCGGGACCCGGCGTCGGCTCCACAGGGGGCTCGGGTTGCGGCGAGGGTTCCCTGGGAGTCTCAACAGGACCGGGGTCACCCGTCTGGTCCTCGGGCTGGGTTAACTCCTCCTCAGTGATGGTCTCCTGACCGATGTTGGTCGGAGGCATCGGGGTCCTCTTCTCAATTGAAGCGGGCGCCGGTCCCCCTACCGGCGTCCGGGTGATGAGTAGGCTGACAGGTGCATGGCCTTCTGGGCAGACGACGGCTCTGGGGACTCAGGGCAAGAGGCCGACGCTGGACGCATCCGGGCTGGTCCTGCGGCCTCTGAGTGAGGTGAGCTCCTTGGTTTTCTCGGGAGGAGGCAAGGAAGCAGACCTGACGCGCCGGGTTCAGAAATGGCGGGAACCCGACTTGTGGTGATGGTGGCGATCCCCCGACTTATCCAGGACCTTGGAGGACGAGGAAGGCCTGGGAGTCTTGGCCTGAGAAGAGGAAGAAGATTTACTCACCGCTGCGGGGGGAGGCTGAGAGCTGGCCCGGGAAGGAGAGCGGTCGGACCTGGAGCCAGAGCTGCGCGAGTCGGAGGCCCTAGAAGGGGACCTGGAAGGGGCCTTCTCTCTGTGCTTTTCAGCATGCTTGCAGGCCTTCTGTGATGAATCCCCTTTGGAAGCCAAGGACTTGAGTTGCTCCTCTAACTAGAACGCCTGTAGGGCCTTCTGGCGACGGATCCAGGTTCTGCTGTTGAAACCCTTTCTAAAAGAGCAGGACCGGGTGTCGTGGTCTGGGCCTAGGAACCAGACACAGGCTGAGTGCGGATCCTTAAATGGGATCTGCTTCCCACAGGCGCACTTCGAGGAGTGACCAGAGGTCAGGGAGGACATCAGAAAGAAAACTGAACCCGGAGAACAAATTTCACATAGGAAAACACTTTACCACGCGTCGCGCGCTAGAAACCGAACCGAAGGGTCGAGACATGCAAGTCGATGGCGGGAAAGAATTGGGGAATCTGGCGGGACCGCCCCCTTATGTACTACGCCTGACGTCGGAGGCGGGACCGACGTCGGGGGCGGTCCCCGCTGAAGATAGCTAGCTAGAATTTTTCCGTGGGGTCCTGACGCCTGCCGGCTTCAGTCCTAATGGTGTAACCTGCTGCAAGAGCTGTGTCTCGAAGTAAGATCATACTCCACCGCTCCCTTCTGCAGGAGCATGAGTATTTCTTGCCTGATAAGCAATTTGTGCTGACCCAAGTAACGGGAGAGCAGAGGAGGCCTCGAGGGTGGCTTGTCTGCGAATTCTATAAAGTGGCCTCTTTCGACCAACTGAAGGACCCACCTGTCGGTGGTTATGGACTGCCACCCTGGCAGGTAGTCCGCAATGCGACCCCCGACCTTGATGTCCTGTTGATCCTGAGGGGCGGGGGCCGGGAAGGAGTCATGCTGTGGCGGGGAGGGGCCCGCGGGCTGAGCCGGCTTAGCTGGGCGCTGGCTTCGCCTCATGGGCATCTCTTCCTGGCTCTGCAGAAACAGAGCCCTCTGTTGTGGTCCGAAAGGGACTGCTGTCTCTGCATCCGGCCATGAAAACAGCTTTGGTTCCTATGAAAGAAACTAAGCCTGGGTCGGTACACTGCCTGGACCGACCTCACCGCCTTCCCGGCCCCTTGGAGTTTGGTGAGGACCTTCTCAGAGGATTTACCAAAAAGAACTTCTCCGTCAAAAGAGGCGTCCAGGATGTTCTTCTGGATGTCCGGGGTGAATCCGGAGACATGGAGCCATGAGTGTCTCCGGAGGCATACGCCTGAAGCTGCCGCTCTGGCCGAGGAGTCCGCGGAATTGTACGCGGCTCGCAGCACCTGGGTTCCCACGTCCGAACCCGTACGGAGGAGTTGCAACATCTCCTCCTTCTGCTCACCGTCTGGCAATTTGTCCGCCAGGTCCAGTCCCTGCTCCCACAAGGCATTTTGGAACTGTACCATGTGGGTTAAGAAGTTCAGGGATCTGATGGCGCAAGTAGCGGAAGCATAAGTGCGCCTGCCCATAGCGTCCAGCTGTTTGGACTCTGGGTCCGGTGGCAGGGTGCTCAAATGTTGCGGTCTCTGAGACCGGTCATGAGAGGCTGTGATGACCAGAGAGTCGGCCAGAGGATGTGAAGCCAGATACTGGTCCTCCCTAGGGGCCTTGTACAGGCGGTCAGCTTTCTTCGCCATCGCCGGGAGCGAGTGTGGATGCTTCCACATTGCCTTGGTGACGTCCACAAAAGTGTCCACCAAGGGTGGTACCACCACAGGCTTAGGATCTTTCTGCCGAAGATACCTGGTGAGGCGTAGTCTCTCGGGGTCTAATTCTTCTGCATCCCAGCCCATGTTCTCTTGGATACGCCTCATGATCTCTGAGAACGATGGGTCATCCAGAGGAGATCTAGGAAGTTCACGTGGGTCCGGAGAAGGGATGTGGATTGGAGAAGGGGATCTGGATCCTTCCGAGAATTCCAATCCCGTGTCCTCCGTCGGCGAGACCTGAACGGAAAAGGGAGAGCAGGCGGCGTCTTCTGGGTCTCTTAGGGCTCGGTGACCCTGAAGAAGATCTGGACGGAGGTCTCCTTTTGTCTGGTCTCCCCCTAGGAGGATTCGCCGGCTCCTGGGTGGAAGGTACTCGGCCTGCCGCCTCGGACAGAGTAGGGGGCGAAGGGGCCGGTGGGGTCGCAGGTGAAGGAGGAGGGGTGGGAACCACATCCCTTTTTATGGTGTCCCACCAGAAAGTGAACAAGTCCTTGACCTCAGATATAGAGAGGCCCGACGACAGACCGGGCACCGATGGCTGGTCGTCAGGTTCCGGCGTCCGCTCCCCAGGGGTCTCAGGTTCCGGAGAGGGCTCCTTGGGGGGTGCAACAGGACCGGGTTCGCCCGTCTGGTCCTTGGGCTGGGTCAGCTCCTCCTCCGTAATTGTCTCCTGACCAGCGTTGGTGGGAGGCGTCGGGGTCCTCTTCTCAATGGGTACGGGTATGGACGTCGGTCCCCCGGCCGACGACCGAGAAGACGTAGGCCTGACCGGCGACGGGTGTCTGGTGGTCGACAGTTCCTGGGACCTATGGTGTGGGGCCGGCGTCGGACGGGCCGGCGCCAGGACCGACGACTTCTTCAAGGAGGTAAGCTCTTTGGTCTTCCTCTGGGGAGGAGGAGGCAAGGAGGCAGACCTGACGTCGGGTTCAGAACGGCAGGAACCAGACTTATAGTGGTGATGACGGTCCCCCGACCTAGCCAGGGCCTTAGAAGAGGAAGATGAGGAAGGCCTGGAGGTCTTTGGCCTGTGAGGCAGAAGAGGAGCCCGAAGGAGTCTTCACCGCTGCAGGGGGAGGCTGAGAACGGGCCCGGGAAGGAGAGCGGTCAGACCGGGAACCGGAGCTACGGGAGTCAGAGGCCCTAGACGGGGACTTGGATCTTACTCTCTCCCTGTGCTTCTCGGGGTGTCTCCGGGCCTTCTCTGAGGATTCCCCCTTGGCGGCTGCGTCCATGGCCCTGATTTTCTTCGAGCAGGAACGCCTGAAGGGCCTTCTGGTGACGGATCCGGGTCCGCTGTTGAACCCTGGCAAAAGAGCAGGACCGGGTGTCGTGGTTCTGGGCCCAGGCACCGGACGCAGGCCACGCGGATCTCAAACGGGATTTGCTTTCCCACAGGCGCATTTCAAGGATGGCCTTCAACGGAGGTTGAGAGGACATCAGACAGCAAAAGAGCCGAAAACGAACTTTTCCTAAAGGAAGAACTTAACCGAGCGTCATGAGCTAGAAATGAGTGAAGGGTCAAGACATGCAAGTCGACGGCGGAAAGAGTTGGGAATCTGGCGGATTGCTCCCTTATGTACTACGCTCGACGTCGGGGGCGGGACCGATGTCGGGGGTGGTCCCCGCTGAAGATAGCTAGCTAGAAGAATTCCGTGGTGTCCTGACGCCTGCCGGCTTCAGTCCTAATGGTGTAACCTGCTGCAAGAGCTGTTTCTCGAAGTAAGAGCCCTTTCTTCTGTGAAAGGACTGGTATCAACCCCCCTACCCAAAGTGTTTCCCCCTTGCATGTTGGCCAGACTGCTGTCATTTCCTGAAGCACACAGGGAGGCTCCACGCATCTCCTGTCTGGCAGTGGTGTCCAGGGCCTTCAGGTTCGCTTTGCTTCCAATATTCAAAATTATTGTCCCTGAGCCCTCTGTGTTCCATTACTCCAGGGTGCTGGTGTGGGCCTAGCCCTATTCAGGTAATCCATTAAGGCCTCGGGGGTATCAACGGAGACAGAAGACCCATTCACCTCTAACCACATGGTGGCAGGATATCTAAGGGAAAATTTTATTCCAAGTGAATGCATCAGACGGCAGGCTTCGGTGCATTCTCTTCTCTTTCCTCACTTTTATTGTGACTATTGCACTATATGACTATTTATTCACCAGCTCATATATTCAGTTGTTGCTGTATGTAATAGCTCTTTATGCACCGTCACTTTAAATTTTATCACATAAATGATGGTGTCATACAATGTGGCCCCACCTCCTGATGATGCACAGGGTGCAAAACCGGTCGAGGGGTGCTGCCCGGAGCTGTGGGTGAGCCTGAATCTGATTAATAAAAAGCTTTGAGCTATTTTGTTTCCTCGACTTCTCTGTGGTGCCCAGGCTTGCCTTTTTCTGCAATGGTCTGGGCCCAGGAAGGTCAAACAACGATCATGTCGGTCTGTAACAGACTATAACCAGCTGCAGGGACACTGACGCATGGGGGGCCAGCCCACTTTGTAAGATTTTTTCTTGTCCCCAGGACGAGATAAGATTGGACAGAAAATGAACCATAAATACAGAAAAAGGTCTCAGCGCTGATTAAAGAAGGAAAGACCTTACCAGCTTTGATGCTCCGGAGTCGAATCGGCGCCAAGAGATGGTAATGGCACACAGAACCAGGTGCCATGAGCTGTGTGGTCCCCTGTGTGTGCTCCCCACCCTAGGAGGGAAGCATCTGTGGTCAGAACCTTTGGGGGAGCTGCTGCAAGAAAGGAATGCCTTGTCTTAGGTTTTTCCTGTCCTGCCATCACTGCAGAGCCAGAAGGAAAGGCCTGGTGACTGGTACCAGAGCAGACAACAGACACTTTCTTTGTGACCAATAAGATCTGAGGTGAAACTGAATGTCCCTCATTTGAAATCTGGCTCCTGGCTCCTGGCACCATTGCTGTGGATGCAACCACGTGTCCCAACAGTTGAAGAAAATGCCTTGCTGACCTGGGGCAGGATAACTGGAAGGAGTTGGCCAGCTAAACCAGAGAATCCACCCTTTCTGGTGGAAGGAAGGCTTTTCCATGTAGTGTGTCCAGCTCTGCTCCTATGAAATCCAGAAGCTGAACTGGGACCAGGGCTGACTTTCTGGGATTTAGAAGAAGCCCTAGGGACTGAAGGAGGCTTTGAGCCTGAGCCAGGGCATCCAACACTTGCTGAGGAGACTGACCCACCAGCAGCCAGTCATCCAGGTAGGGAAAGACTGTGACAGCCTGCTTCCTCAGGTGTGCCACTACCACGGCCATGCACTTGGTAAATAGCCTTGGGGCCGAAGAAAGGCCGAAGGGCATTGCTCTGAACTGATAATGGCCTGATTTGAGCCTGAACCTGAGAAATATTCTGTGTGATGGCCTGATGGGGATATGAAAGTGGGCGTCCTTTAAATCTAGTGAGGTTAGCCAATCCTCTTGTCTGACTGAAGGCAGAATGGTGGCCAGAGTGACCATCTTGGATCTTGGTTTTGTCAGATATCTGTTTAGTTGTCTGAGGCCCAGGATGGGTCGCCACTCCCCTCTTTTTTGCTGTTAGAAAATACCTTGAATAAAACCCTTTTCCCCCAGTCTAGGGGTGGAACTGGTTCTACTGCCCTGTCCAGTAACAACTTCTGTACCTCCTCCTCCAGTAGCTGTGATTCTGTCAAGGAGAGAGGATTGAAGACCCTAGTCCTGAGCTTGGGCAAGGCTTTGAAGCTGAGGGAGAGGCCTCGGCCCACTAACTCCAGGACCCACTTGTCTGTAGTTGTAGACTGCCAGGACTGGAGGTAGTGGGCAAGCCTGCCCCCTACAGGAAGAGGGGAGGTGACCCTGATGGAAACTTCAGGGGTTCTGCTTCACCTGTGGGGATGGCTGAGGGTTTGGACCCGCTCTGCCAGTACCCCTTCTACCCCTGCCACTGAAATAGCCCCTCTGAGGTTGGTAGGTCAGAAAGGCCTAGGTCTGGAAGAATGGCCTATAGTAAGGTCATGCTCTACCAGCCCTGGACTGTTGTTCCTGAGGGGTGGCTGCCTTTTCTTTGGCTGCTGCACTCCCGTAAGCCACTTTGTATTCAACCATCTTTTTCATATAGGCTTCAGTCTGCTGGCCAAAGAGGGATGAGGGGTCACAGGGAAAGTCCAAAGATTTTGATTGAGTGTCCTGGGATAAATTAGTGGTTCTCAACCAAGCAAATCGCCTGAGAGAAATAGAATTAGCCATAAGCCTGGCTGCAGTGTCGGCATTCACAGCCATTCTAAACTGAAACTTGGCTGCTCCAACACCCCTTTTTACAGCCTCTTCCAAATCAGCTGCCATAGGTTCAGGGCAAGATTTTGCGATCTCTGAAACTGTACCCCAAAGACTTTTTTGAAATCTGGCCACATAAGCCATATAAGTGGCTTGTCGAATGGCTAGAGAAGAACCCAGATAAGATTTTCTAGCTAGGAAGTCCATTTTTCTGGAGTCCTTATCAGGGGGATAGGATGCTAGAGGTATGCCAGCCTTATCACAGGCTGCAGCCTGTACAACACCCTCATGGCTGGGGTGTGCAAACAAACATTCAGCACCAGACTTGGCTACCCAGTACTTCCTATCCAGTTTCTTATCAACTGGAGGAATTGAAGTGGGTGTCTGTAGAACCTTAAAAACATGTTTCTTTAGGGTTTTATGGATGGGAAAAAGCAGCTTCTTTGCTGGAGCCACATCCATCATTTCAACAAAATCAACCTCCTCCTCCTCCTCATCTGTTGTCTCTTGAGTAGGAAGGTCTAAAGTCAGTGCCACCTGTTGCATAAAAGCAGACAGGGAGGTAAAGTCCTCAGATCCCTTATTAGAGGAATCTGAACGATGAGGATCAGCAGAAATCTCTGGTTCTACTGGTTCTCCATAGTCCTCTTCTTCTTCCTCCCCATAATCCACATCCCTCTTATCCTCAAGGTATGCAGAACCAGGATCGAGGGAACCAGTAACAGGAAAAGAACCTGGGGGCACAACCGCAGGAAATTTAACCGAGGACCATAGGTCAGTTTAAGGACCAGAGGACGAACCGGGGTTTAGTCCAGTGACGTCCCACAAAGAGAAATTTGAGTCAGAAATATATATACTTACAAGAAAAATAGGAAGTAAGAAATAATATTGGTTCCTGACCGGAGAACCGGACAGAAACCGAGGACTTACCTAACTCTTACTATCTATACTAGTTTACCTTTGTGAACCAGAGACAGCAGTTTAAAAAATGTTAAACTAAAAGCGGTTGTAAAACTGAGAAAAATAAACATGAGTT